>OZ023168.1:21556023-22156023 GCA_963678695.2 Diplodus puntazzo | reverse complement strand
ACAGTCTCCTTCCGTCTCCGGGACTCTGGGATGATTAGCGTCGAGGAGAGACAGACAGATAGAGTGACAGAGAGGTACAGATGGGGAAAAGAAGGCACAAAGCTCGCGGAGGAGGGTATATGCTGTGCACGAAGCTCAAGTGGTGTTGGTTTTGGTTCCCAGTAGGTCATCCGTCCTTTTTCCTTGTATCTCCAAACCTCAACCGCTAACCACCCATCTGTGCACCTCAGCGCTTCCCCCTGAAGCCCCTGAACCTCTACCCCAAAACCGCAATTTGTCCTGCAGTAGAGATTGATGAGGATAGCTCAACAGGGCCGACACTATCATACATAGGCGAGTCTTGGAGAGGGAAGCGCGGCTGCTGACTGTATGGGCCATCCGTCATGTCCTATGTACACAGTCGGTCAGGTCATCCCTCATAAGTCCCAGAGGCTTCGCAGACTGTAGATCAACGGAGTCTCAGCATGCCTCTTTGAGTGTAGAACAAGAGGCTGCACACAGAAGCAGAGCCTCTGACCAGGGGTTCATGCATTTCAATACACAGTCAGCATGATTGAGACAGAGCAGCCGAAGACAAATGAGACATGGAAGGTAGATCACTGGAAGATGGAGAGAGGTCATGACTCCCCGATGCAGTAGGTGGTGGAAGGACCCAGCGGGAGTGTTTGGTTTAGTTATTCTAACCACATGATGGGTGTGTGTGTGTGTGTGCATATGCAGAAAAGGCGTATATCTGAGAAGTTCCAACCCTGATGAAGATATTTGAGGAGTTACGCTCGGCCAAATAAATAAATGTGTCTTCTGGACATCCGCAGGTGAAAAATACCAAATATCAAATATTGAAGTGTGGAGCGTCGGAATCTGATTTTTTGGCAGAGAGTGCACAAAAACCCAAAAAAGCTTCCTTCCTCTACAGGTTTGATCTCTTTTGATGAAGAAAACAAAAATCAAAAGCAGATTCAAGAGATTGGATTTGCACAAAAAGCATATTTTGTGTCCAACTCCAACAGGTCTCTTCATCTGGGACAGAAAAAGCCCCGTAAGGATTCGTACAACATCTCGTCTAGATGGACAAACAGCTGCTGTGTAGCTTATGGCAAGTGCTGCTGTGACGATGATATACAGACTCGGACATGGCTGCCATGACCTCGGGGTCAAGGGCAGAAAAGAGGAGGCAAAAAACCAGAGTGGATTATGATAAAGTAATTTGTTCCATGTCAGAGTGAGTTGCAGGTCCAGGAAAGGAAGAAAGGGAACATACAAATTTGCACAGCAAAGAAGAGTCTTTGAATAAGAGCGGCCAATGGCCTTGAGGCAGTTTGGTTCTCTGTCAGGATTTCTGACTTGATGTCATGCAATGCTTGTCAAGAGCAACATCTGCTGAAAAGATGCTTGAGTGATGGTCAAAAATGTGCTGGCGCAAATTCCGACAGCATGCACACGGACGGATACTCCATCCTGAATAGCGGAGGAATTATGTCTGAGGCTCTCTCTGGTGCTGGCATGATAAAGTAGACACTATGGTTATTATGGACACTGTGGGTCATTCTCAGTTCAGTTTGCTCCATAGTATATCACCAAAGAGTAGAAGAGTGGACTCCCAAAGGGCGCTGTCGAGTTCCCCAACTCTTCCCCTAATAACATGCAGATGGGCCTCCTTAATGCCTGTTTACATATCTGCGGCATAGTTCATGACTAAAGTAAGCAAAGCCCTAATTATTTTACCCGGCGACGGGACCAATAAAATCAACTTCCCCTTCTCGTTATGGGTGTTTAAGTGTATCCTTTGATGGCAGGGCTTTGTTTATTTTTGGAAGAGTTGCGTAGCCGAGAGGAAAGCAAATACAAGTAATGACACAGGGACGCTGACAAATGGGGGCCCTGGTGATGGATTCATTTCCTCGATCATGCCTGGGAGGCTCGACTGCAAAGGTGGTTCAACATGAACGCACATTTAAACAATTGCAGACATGATTGGCAATATCAGTATCATGTTATCAGATGTAAGACAGTCGTGCATCATCACGGACTTCCTGACACGGTGCTTCCCCAGCATCAGTGTTTGATGACTGTGTTCATGTGACAACTCTGTGTAGACATTTAATGCATAATAACGTCTATCTCTTTTTTCCAGAATGCTGTGGAGAATAACTATCCCAGTCATACTGGCTGGGGTGCTCTGCATCACCGCAGAGACCAAAAAGCCCCGACCCCAGGGATCCATCCCGTCCCCTCACAAGACCAAAGGGAACCTGTCCTCAGAGCGCCACCACCGGTTACTGCAGCAGAAACCAGAGGTGCTCTCCTCCAGCCGGGAGGCCTTGGTGGTCACAGAGCGCCGCTACCTCCGCAGAGACTGGTGCAAGACGCAACCTCTCCGCCAGACAATCAGCGAGGAGGGCTGCCGCAGCCGCACTGTGGTCAACCGCTTTTGCTACGGCCAGTGCAACTCCTTCTACATCCCACGCCATATGGGCCCCAGCTCGGGTCAGGGCCAGAGTCGAGGCCAAGCCTCAGGCTCTGGAAGGAAGAGCCACAACAAGGTCCAGGAGCCGTTCCAGTCCTGCTCCTTCTGCAAGCCACACCGTATCACACAGCTCACAGTGCAGCTGGACTGCCCAGACCTGCAGCCCCCTTTCAGACACCGTAAGGTGCAGAGGGTCAAACAGTGTCGCTGTATGTCCGTGGAGGTGGGCAGCCACGGGAAACTGTGAAGAAGACTTAGAAGTTACATCATATGAATATTGTTAAAGGTAGAATTTGTCAAGGACTGACTTCAAGTTGAACTACTCTGCCTCGTGTTGTAAAAATAATGGCTTGTCCAATAAACTGACATAAAACATGGAACTGGTATCATTAAAAAAGGCTCCGCATCGATTTAATGAGAGACTGGCAGCCATGTTGACAAGCTGTTGAAAGAACGATTCAAGAAGCTGCAAGAGACACTCGTGATGAAGCAGCCAATTATCAACATTGAATAAGATTTCCCTCCCTGTTATTTCACAAAGTTCTCTTCTACCTGGCGGTTTGTACTGTTGCTGATGGCTTCTTTTGTGATAAAGGAGCTAAGAAAGTGCCTCAGAGTGTGAGATCCACAAATATTAGAGGCAACTGTAGAAATGGTGTGACACCTTTAAAAAACGTTCAGTAATACGACATGTTCTTCTGCAGTTGGATCTACAGCAATTCCACAGCTAGCAATGTTTTTACCTGGTGAAGATGTTGACAGTGTTCTAATCTTGTGTCGGTTATCTTTTCCTTAACATCGATGATGATGTCAGGGAAAAGGTTTCAAGAAACATGAAATAAGATCAGCTACGACCAGCGACACCCGCCTGCTCGGACACAAGCCCGGCTGTATTCTGTACATCTGCCACAATTATACTAGCCAGTAGGAAAAAAAAAAAAAAAACAACATACTGCAGCATGTGTAATGGAGGTGCAATGCAATATATACAGTATATGTATTTTATGTATGTATGTGAAAGGTATATTAAATCTATTTCATATAAAACAACAGTGGTGTTTACAGTGTAGTGCTGTCTGACTTCATATCATGGTTGAACAAATAAACAGAAAAAACAACAACAGCAGAATTTTTATTACAAATTTATGTCATTTCTTTTTATTCAATAAATATATTTTTTTTCATGGTCAAGGGGAATTCAATATTGCACATGAACGTCACATCACATGATCCTATTGCTCCATTGACCTACGGGAGTTCACACACTCATGTAAAGTAGGAAAACTAACTGCATAGAATTCTGATTAAAGGGAAACTCCACACATTCAAGTGTATTTCAAAGCCTTCGGGAGTTTTACTGCATCTGTGCAAAGCAGCATAAACCTTTTGTGGCTCAAGAGGAAGCTGCATTTAATCTGATAAAGTGCCTAAAGTGATGGCACCACATGTTGCATTGTGGGTAATTTATGTACCAGTTACAGATTGGCAGTTTGCATTACGGACGGTTTAAAAACAAATTATCAAAATCTGATGATCAGAGATATTGCTTTTTTTTTTATTCAACACATTCTTCTTTTTCAAAACCTGGCACCTACATTACCCACAACGCAACCAGCCACTGTGAGTGACATCACATGAGGCAGTTTATCAGATTACATGCAGCCGTCTCTGGAGCCACAAAATACTTTATACTATTTTTTTAACGCGACAGTATTCCCCAAGACTTGTAAGCACATTTTAAATGTGTACAATTGGCGGAGTTACCCTTTAAAACATAAAGCAAGTTGACAATATGGCTGAATTAAACAATAGCAGGTCCATATTGGATCACACCACTCGGGTACGCATGATGTTTATGATGAAGAAAACACAAGAAGTTGTTCTGTATGTAAAACACACGTATAACTGTGACTAGCCTCTGAGACACTCTCAATGAAACTAATAAGAATGAAATGCGTCGTGTTGTAGCTCATGTAAAACGTATTTTTCTTCTTTACACGTAACATTTAATTACACATGATATGTCTCTGATGTGCGCTCCGTTCTACAGCACTGATTCTACCTCTCCACTGTGCTATAAGGCACTTTTCTGTTCTAGTATAGAAACGTTATAAAAGTCTGTGCTTGTCACTGTTGAGGAAGATATAAAGAAGGAGAAGTGTTCACGCCTTCCTGGTAAACTAAACCTGGGTAAAAACAACAAAATAGGCTAAATATGGCTTTTTAAAAACTGACAAGGTTCGGATGTGCTGAAGTGTTGCTACACATGTCAGACTCTGACGGGCATTTCCTGGCAAATGACTCAACTGCGTTCAATCACCTCAGCTCATGTTCGTCTTCTCATGGCAATATTTCACTCAATTATGCAAAAGTGCTATCAAAGGGTGGCTGAGAACGTAATATTTCATCCCGCTTTTAAAACAATATAAAATCCACTTTGAACCAACTCACAATAAACAAACAGGTCTGAAATCAATTGAAAACAAACACTGGAAGCAAATAAATGTTGTAAAAGTGACTGATGAGTCATTGTCAGATTGTACAAACAGAGGTTGTGCAACAGGCTTGGCGATGATAATTTTTCCATTCTCTGCTTCAGATCTTCTGACCCAGCTTTGCTTTCTGCGGAATAAAGAAAGAAAAAAAAATGGGTCTGAGTTATTTACAGCTGGCAGCACTGGCATTCATCTCGGGTATGTTACTGCAGGAGCCAGGAGTGTTGTTGCTTCAACACCCTGCAAAGTGTTGGTAAGAAACAGAGCCAGAACACATAAAAAAGCACAGATAAGTGTGAAGACGTACTATTCCAGTCGCATGTTTGGGTTTCACATTGTAGGACGCCTTCTCCCTGGCGGCCTGTTTGAAGCACTCTTCAGCCATTTTGACCCTGAAAAAAGAAAAAAGAAAAAAAAGGCCGGTATAAATTATCCGTTTTTCTTTCAAAACACTCATTCACACGGTTGAAATTCACAATTTCACCATTAAAAAAAACAACAACACAGAATCAAAATTCCAGCTTGGAACATCCCGATTATGGTCATGTGGTATTTGGACACAATGATCTCGGTTTGTCAAACGGCCAGTCCTCATGGTTTGAAATGACTCAGTCTAGTTTACTACTGCATGACGAGAGCCAGCAGCGTCGCTGCTCATTTGTGCTGTGGAGGTCCATTTTCGAGAAAGGCCAGTTACTTTATTTTTAATGCGGGAAAAATATCGGTCATTTTTACTTTGGCTTCATATTATCACGCCGCCCTCCCAACATCACATCTCACTGCAGACTTGGTAAGACGACATGATGTGAAAGACGTAACAAGATGGAAACAGACAGAGAGGGAAACTCGAATGGGGGGAAAGGGCGTGTAGTGACAAAGGCTCAGGTTCAGTTAGCTTTGTTTGCACAGAAAAGGGCAAAAGAAATGTCCTTCAGACAGACACTTCTTACATTTCAGAATCAGTACTTCTACTTTTACCTACTTCTACTGTAACTCTCTCTGTCAAATCCCAAAAGGGTTGAAGCAAACATGTCACTAAAAAGGTGGCAGTAGAAATAAAACCCACAGTCACCTACTGATTATATCAAAATGATAGACGAACAAAAAAAAACACTGGGCCCAAAAACTAAAGGTGAAGTAGGGGTCACTGATAAGGGGGGAAAAAACAATATGTACAGAAACTGGCAAAAGAAAAACAATCTCAAGCAAACTCAACTCAGATTTTCACCGACTGACTCTCTGAAAACACACAACCACCTGCAGAGGACCTGCAGCCTCCTTATATAGACTCCCAGCTGACTGACTGCAGCCAGCTGAGGAAGAACACCAGGTGCACCCAATAGCTTCTGATTACCTGTGACCTGGAACTTGAGAAGTCCCGGTTAATATCAGGACTTTGGAGAATCTCTTATCTGTCCTTAACACAGTGTATTAATAAATACATGCCTATATATCAGGTGATTTTCTCTATATATTGAGAAATATACCAATAATTGCTATTTTTTCTCACAATGTGAAATATATTCTAGTAATATATGTAAAATATATTTTAAGTGATTCATTCATTATATATATATATATATATATATATATATATATATTGTATTCTTGAAGTAAAAGGAAACTAATAATTCTCTCATATTTACAGCCATGTTTATTAATATGCACTGTCCCTGGGAAATAGAGTGAATAAGGTTTAAAAAAAGACAATACATTGGCATTTATTGTGAAATATATGTGAGCTCCTTCTAAATATCAAGATCCAGTGTTTAGCTCGCTTGTTCCGGGCTTCTGTACAAACATGGCGGTGCAACATGGCGGACTGCGTGGAAGAGGACTTCCTCTGTAGATACACAGCTCATATGGTAACACAAACAGTGATTTTAAGTTTGAGGTAATTATACACTAATGAAAACCTAATTGTGAAAATGATATCCCACCTCTGCCCATAGAGCCCCTACATCCTACACACTGGACTTTTACAAAGACAAACGATTGGCATGTTTTATTTTTTTAGTTGAACATTTTATACCAGCAGGCACAGATCGCCTCTCCTCAGTACGTTGGCACTGTGTGTGCCAGTGCTGAATGTTTGCATGTTCATACAGGTGAGGATTAATATCTGTCGACCCACCTGAGTCTCAGAGGAAACCAGCGGAGATAGAATTGGGGTGTTTGCCGATGGCAAAGGGCAAAGAGTTAATGCTTTCAAATTTATTTTCATTCTTTCCTACTGAACAAGCAAAGCTTGTGACATTTTGCTTCTCTTGAAAATACATATCACAATTCAATCTTCATTTGGCATAATGGACCAATTTGCTTTTTGTTGACATACTCAACAGTATCTTTATATTCATCAAACCACTGGAAGCTAACTGGATGCTGCATGTGTTCTTTTCATTACTGGGGTGAGGATGAAGATTTGGGTCATTTAACCTCTTTTCCCTTCATGAATTTGAATGAATCTGATATGATCTTCAGTGAACACGAGATGTACTGCAAGTTATTAATGGTTCGGAAACTTGCGCTGGGGGAGAATTCTTAATGTAGGAACACTGGTGTATCTGTAATGACATTTAAAAGGTCAGATCGTGGTGTACTCTTCCCAAAGACACAAAAATGAAAAAAAAAAAGAGAGAGACCCCGATATCTCGGCTAGGTTGGATTTCAGGACAATGGGTTCAAGTGTCCTGTCAGCAAAAGGCCTCTGTTTCAAGTATAATATCATATTCTCACCGTTCCTGTAACATCAGCTTATTCTGCCTCTTCCACTGCTCTTTGAAATCGGTGGAAAATTCGTGCCAAATGGAGAAGAAAGTGTTGGGAGAGACTTCTTTCTCGCCCGCCTTGGGTTTAACCGAGAAGGACACGCTCAACTCCAAGAAGCTGAGGACAGAGAACAAAAACATTACTTTACCCAAGACCAAACTATTACACCATGAGATTAGAGAAACCCACACCGACTGTTGTGAAACCCGGCCGTGCTGAGCAAATATGCAAAATATGAAAGTTAATCTTGAAATAATATGCCTCTTTTCACAGATTTAATGGCAGAGTAACGCGAAAAAAAAAACACAAACCAATGATGACTGTGCAGTTCAGAGGACGGATTTACCGCCAGGGAAGCAGTGTAGTGGTACTCCGACCCCGACAGATTAACTTCCCGGGATAAATAAAACTCTTATACACCTCATACACAGTGTTTAGCTTTGTCACTCCTCTCTCTAATGTGCATAAAGCCTCTATGGCTTCTGTATGTAAGCACCGACGAGGAAAGAGGGGAAGGAAAAAAAAAAAAAGATGTCCGACATGTAGAAAAAAAAGGCCGCATGTGGCAGCGGATGACACGTTGAAGTGTTAAATGTGGTGGCCGTCCGCAGTGGATCAATACAGTGGACAGGTTGGGGTCTTTTTGTTTGGAGTGTGCTATAGGAACACATTCCTAGCCAGCAGTAACAGAAGCCTGGAGCCAAGGCTGTCTACTCTCGCTCCGCTTAGATAAACAACGCAGACACCGCACAGGGGGCCTCCCGTCTGCTGAGGGCCTGGCATGATGGCCTGCACCTTCCATGTAACTGAAGCAACCAGGAGTCCTAAATATTGACAAAGCAGCGAGATTGTGTTTCCCCACCACAGCGAGAGAGCGTAGCACTTCAAACTGTATTGGATTGCGTTTTTTTTTCCCCCTGCGATGCCTTTACTTTCAAATTCGCAACTTTTTGATCGCCACTCCGACGCGCCGGGAAAAGGAGCGAAAAAAGTGATGAAAAAAAAAAAGTGTTTATTTTACAGGCGAAGAGGCTCTCGGAAAAATGTGTAAAGATTCTCTTACATCTTCTGAGTGTCTGCCAGCTGCTTCTCTTGTGTTTCCAGTTCGGTTTTGGCTGTAAGAGAAAAAGCATAAATAAATACAGGATTAAGATCAGGGTTAAGAGAAATGCAGGATTTCCTGTAACATCCAAAAATACATTTTTTTCGTACCTACGATGCAATTGAGCGGGATCGCACATGTCACCATTACTTAAAATCAACAGCCATCTCCAAGGTCAGCGCCGTACCGACGGGTTATTAAGTGTCGGATTCTCCGCTGTTGCACAACTGACAAATGAGCGCTGCAGATGGTGGGACAAGTGCCTCATTGTGCCGAGTTACCTCAGATGGAGACGGATGACTTTGTGTGTGTGTGTGTGAGAGAGGTGTGAGAGAGTGATAGAGACGCAGGGATGGTAAGTAAATAACTGTAAATTTAAATAACTGTGGGCCCTTCCATCCGCTGCCTTATAGATCTGAGTTACGGTAAAGCGGCAACAGGCATGTAGAAAAATGACACCGCCATGTATAGACTGGTTCTCTGTGAGCCTCTCTTTCAATACGCTGGTCACAAGGCTCGATTTCTTTCACACGAAGATGAAGGTCAAAGCGCTTCTGCCATTGTGCGACGGGAAGAGGCATTGTTTTCCCCCCCGGTGGTACAACTTGAATAACTGTTTACACTCCACACGGCGAAATAAGATGGAGGAGACAAAGAAGGCAAAGAGGAGAGTGATGTGATAGAAGCTGAGGTAGAACAAGAGCGGAAGGATGGTGATTCACTCGTTGGAGAGCGCGGATGTTGTTTCGAGGTCTGTTCACCAGTTGATGTGCGTATTCCCTCGAGGACTTGAGACCACCATTCTTTCTACTAGATTAGTTGTTTATACAACCAGGTTTTTCACTCTCCCTTTTTATAGAAGTGAGATCGATGTTACGAGGTCAATTTGGGATTCTCACGGTTGTTTTTTGCTTTGGACAGTAGCCAGGCTGCGAGCAGTTGCCGTGTTCGTTAACATAATACTAAGAGGAAACACAACAAGGGGGGAAAAAGTTGTGTATGTCCATGTTAACTTGGGTTGAATAATTACAGCAGTTCAAAGTCTTTTTTGAGTCTTCTTGTAAAACCAAAACTTATGTTAAAGGTAAGAAAGGTGATTCAGTATTTGGGTATTTGACGACCTGAGGCAGTGAGACTCAGAAATCAACTGTCTTTCTCAAGAGTGGCCTTCTGTACCGTTAACCAAACTTTATGTAGCACCTTCATAAACCCTAAGATAGTAGATTGAATCAAAAACTGTTCTGTCACGCTGACAACACATTTGATGTCCTTTTGCATTCCCTCAGGGTTAGAGAAGGAACAACTGCTCTCAGATATTTTCTTTCAAAGTGTTAAAGTCTGAGTTAGAAATTGACTAAATTCATTACCAAGCTTCATCATGGTTAGCAATGGTTTCATTATTGTAAGAACAAACAGCTTAGATCACAGCAGGTTTACATTACATTGCAAGTCAAGTTATGAAAAAGAAAGAGTTTCAACTATCAAACAATGAATGCAACGAATTCGAAAATTCGTAATTAATTCGTATTTCAATTAGTTGATTGAACTCTGTTATGTCTATTCATACAACTCATTATTTTAGCCAGAAGACTTGCACCTGTTCTGTTACTCAAAACTTCTGTATAGAAGTTAATGAAAGCAGATTAGTAGTTCCTGAATGACTTTTTACAGTGTGAGAGTTGAACACCATGGTGCACATTAGGAGATATTTCCAGCGCAGGCCACAACACTTATCTCAGTGGGCCATCAGGACCATTTTGACTGTGTTATGAATGATGATATAAGAGAGCAGCAGTGAAATGTGACAGCCTCACTCAGGAAAAATGCCGCAGGTTGCTACTTATCACATTTCAGATCCATTTTCAAATATAAGGGAGTAGCGGTAGAGTCAATCCAGCTGTTTCTTTCTCTGTCTACGTCTTCACTGCGCTGCTGTGTGACAAAAGGTTAGACTATAAATTCTCCCTCAGACAGCTTCTCTGTCCACTCAAGGCCAATTATCTGCAAGCTGCTGCTGCTTTCAACTGTCAGAAGTGACCCGAACTCTCCGCGTGGCTTTTCCAAGACAGACATGACAGTAGATGGGACGGAGAATCTTTCCTGGCACAGCTCTGTGTCCTGCTCTCATCCCGGGAATATCTGGTTGCCTACATGTAATTGAAGCCAGAGCCACATCTAAAAAATCTCAGACGAACCCGTTGAGACCAGCTTCACCATTTCTCTGTGTTAAATCCCTCTGCTGGCCACAATCGTGTCTCCCCGTGCTGAAGGCTCATCTATAAACAATGACAAATTGGTAAAAATGCGAACAGGGATTGCGAGAAGCGTCTTTCAACTGTAATCAAAGCTGTCACAGACCAATTACTACTTCACTGACATGGACGAGTCTGCTATCGGTGCTACGTTGAATCTATTTTTTAGACGCAGTGAATATCAATTAAAATATATCAATTTTGACATTTCCCTAAAGCTCAACAATTTAATGTGGCGAATAATTAATAAGCACAGTTCACCCCAAAAAAACAAAAATACATGTAGTCCTATTCATCCATCTTGTTTTGGTGCGAATTGCCAAGTTTTTGAGATTTCAGCCATAATGCACATAAACACATCAGAAAAGAACATTTTCCCAACTCTGGAAATGGGAACATCCATGTGAATGCAGCATGTGTGTCACCGGAAAATTGTAGCACAACGCAACTCGGCCATGGAGAAGCTCTGATAACCTCTATATCGCTTCTTTAGGAGACACACTTGGCTGCCTCTATCTCCATCTGCGCCTAAGAATGCACGTATAAGTATGTTCACTGAAGATGCAAAACAATCAAGAAAGATATAGAGCACTACAGCTCTGAGGAAAATTATGTATTTTTGATTTTTGTGTGAACTGCCCCTTAAAATTGTCTTCCTATGTGCTGACTTTATTGCTGAAATATGAAGACATTTTTGCATTTTGGAGCCCGATAATTAAACTTATAAAACTGGTAATTAAAACCAAATAAAAAGAGAAAATTATTTAAAGATGTGCGTCATGCTATTACATCATGTGGTGAAGATCAACACGTTGATATTCCCTTTGATTTTTCACATAACGCAATACACATAAGCATGAACGGCGGAGTTGTAGCCGATAGAAAAGCGAGGGGGGAGTTTGACATCAGTGTTACTAATCTTCATGTCCATCAGAAACAGATTATCACATGGCCGGTGCTCTCTCGCTAGTCACAGTGACTCCATCAAAGGTCTGCATGCATGAGAATTTGTGAAGCGAGCGGGGAAAATCGAGCTAGACCAAACAGCCAAGCTCCAACAAGTCCGCTCCCACTGTTATTCTGTGGTTAGTTTCATGGTCAGAAAATAAACAAAAGCGGTTTAAACTGTGGAGCCAGAAACAGTTTAACCCCGGGCTTTTTAGAAATTACAGAAATAACAAAAATAAGACATTTGGCTGTTGTTCTTTTTTTTTTTCACCGCCACAGTGGAGGAACCCCAAGAATCTCGTCTGGAGCCTTCTGAGTCACATGTCCATGTTACGGTGCTTACATTCTGCTCTCAGAGGGAAAAACCTCGTCATTTGCATCAAAGACAGAGCTCCCATATTTCTCTCAAACACAGAGAGCGAAAGGAAAAGGAGAGGGGGAGAGGTGGAAATGGGAGAGATGCTTTCATCTGCAGACTTCCTTTAAAATGGACAGTGAGCATTACCACGGAAGAACATATGCTATATATTAAACTCTCATCTGAATACAAAAGCAGTCGGGAGAGAGGCCTGTGAGCTGGGTCCTTCAGAAAGATTGGTCACAGTCAACTGAATGTAGCAAGGGTCAAAGCCGACGCTACGTAGAGAATGACATTTGGCTTGTTATTTTTAAGGCAGGCATAACAAACGGAGTCCTACACCTTTGAAGTGGACCACAATATCCCAATATTATTCCACCATAGATGTTCAATTATGGAGAAGAAAGCACAACGGATGACGTATGGTGACGGACAAACACGACTGCATTTTCAGGGGATTTTGCCATAACAATATCTGGAACGATGTAGCAGTAGCTGTTAGCCTACTTTATAACTTAAGTTGTATCCGTCTTCAGGTTGGTCTTGTGGTGTCTACAGGAAAATCCCATGAGGAATGGCAACGTCAGTCTGTCGGCCTGTTGGTCCACCGCTATTCCAGACTGACATATCCTGATTACTTTACTTTGATTTTTCATCGAGCCTCTCCAGCAGGTCAAAGTTTTCACCTCTCCAATGAAATTTCTCACCAATTACTTCAATTGGCTCAAGACTTTTCATTGAAATGTGGCCTTCTTGTGGTTTTTGGTTGAATATCTCTACAACTTTTGTCAGAGTTGTATAAAGTATACAAAAGTCATACTTTAGTAAAAGTATAAAAACTACTGATGTTAACCAGTCTGGGACTAGCTCCTGTGCTAGTGATGTGCACACTAACACTCCCCTTGTCCTGGGCTCCCAGTTCAAATCGCTAGCCGCACAGCTAACCGAGCTAACAGGCTAATGGCAGCTACAGTTAGCAGTAACTCTGGTGATACGCTGCCCATTTTCGTTTTGAGTATGAATTTGATAGGTGGCCAATGCACATTCCATCCTTAAGTATCGAAATTAATTATCTGACAGTAAATGTACTTAAGCAACAAAAGTAAAAATAAAGTATAGTATTTAGTTTATGTATGGTTGCATTTGTTATATATATGATTGTACTGTATACTAAAGGTCAATTGATTACCCAATACCTGCAAACAAACAACATCCCCATCAGCTGTTCTTTGTGTCAAGAGCTAATTAGTAAATGTTAGCATGCCTACCACTCTAAAGTAAGATGGTGAACTTCGTAAACATTATATCTGCTAAATGTTAAGCATGTTAGCTTGGCCAATGTGAACATGTTACCATATGCTGACATTAGCATTCAGCTCAAAGCACTGCTGCATAGCCTGACAGAGCCGCTAGCATGTCTGCAGATTCTCAATTTTGTTGGAATGAGAGGTCGATGGAAGAGAAGGGGATCATCATACACAATCAATTCATCATCATTGTTTTAACAGCCCTCTTAGTAAACACCTCACTGGGGAGGTTTATTTGATTTCCTAATAGGAGTGATGGAGTGATAGAAAGAAAGAAGAGGTCACGGAGACAGAGGGGTGCTTCTAATCCCTCTGTCTGCTCCTCTGACGGAAAAAAGAAAGAGCCTTGTTATTAGAGACAGAGTGGAAAAATAAAGGAAGACAGGGAACCGAGGAGAAATCTTCAACACCAGGAGGAAGGATGAATATATAACAAATACAAATTGTGCCGTCAAAAACAAAGGATCGGGTTCCAAACGTGTCAGTTTGACTCCTGCATCGGAGGCATCCACTTTTGGCCTCAGCAGTCAATTTAACAGGTTCACCTTCCACAATCCTGAATCTTCCTGCGAGCCAGAGCAAGACAAACTTTTATGAAGTAGTGATCAAAGATAAAAGACCCAGCTACCAAGCGCAGTCGTAATCTGTCAAAGGCAGATAGGCATACTTATAACAATAGCTGTGAGTTATTCAACACACCCTGGAATAAACAGGCGTCCCTATAGAAACGACACGGAGTGAACCCTCGTGTGTGTACTGTATATCAGCCAGAAAACTGCATGGAACAGATTTGGAAGTGTGTCTGCAGACGTAGAAATCATTCTGATTGATGACCTGCTTCACATGCTCTCACACCACAGATGCATTTTCATCTTAGATATGCCAAGGCAGCACCGGCGCGGAGCACTTCTTGAACCAGGAGGGATAAATTATTTGCCCACTTTGTTTTAACCCTTTGTCTGACGGTAACACATGAGCAAACCACATGTTCGAACAGACTGAGCATCACCTGTTTCATCGTATTTAAAGATATAACATGCAACATTTCTGCGTTCAAATGTCTAAAACTGAAATTATGTCATTTAGTTGTGCTAAATGATCCGAAATGTATCCAACAATCATCCAACCCAGAGAAATACCTAATTTTATTCAAGGTAACGGTGCTTATAATGTCTAAAAGAGAGTCAAAGAGTGAGGAACGAAGCAAACATGAGGGTAAAATCATCTTTTAGTTGTTTAAAGGGTAATTCCACCAATTGTAAAAACTGAAGTGTGATTACAGGTCTTGAGGAGTTCTCCCTCATATGTGGAAGAAAAGTCGTATGAAGCCCTATGTGGCTGCAGAGGGTGCTGCATGTAATCTGACATATTGCTTCCAATGAAGTTGTATTGTGGGTAATGTAGGCACCAGGTTTTGAAAAGCAAGAATAATGCACAGGATAAAAACGGTGGTATCTACAGTTCTGTTGTTACAATTCAGTGTCCACAACGAGTTCAACAATGTGTGGACTGCTCTTCAAGACCTGGTGCCTTCATTACCCACAATGCAATTTAGTCACTGAGTGACATCACTGGAGGCAATTTATGAGATTACATGCAGCTTCCTCTTTGCAGAGTCCTAAAAGATTAACATATTTACTACTTTTTTTTAAAAACATATGCAGTTAGTAAACCCACTTTAATGTGTAAAATTGGTGAAGTTACCCTTTAACAATGAAGACAACAATGTGAATGATCCCATGCTGTTTACTCCTTTTGTTTGTTTTGATTGAGAGACCCCCAGCGGCAGAAATTACATACTGTGGTCTTAAAGAATAAAGCTGGGGATGTTCTATATATCTCCTCTTGTCAACAAATGTCATGAAAAGACTCAGAATAAACATGCATTAGTCTGATCATCAATATTTTCTCTATCCCGTCTGAGATGCTCAGCCTCGAGCTCATGTTCCTCCTGATTACATTCAAGAATATTTTCTATATAAACTGGAAAAGCTACTTTTGCTTGTAGCAAACATTATTCAAACATGAGTAAATAGTGGAAGTCACTGATTCTCAGCAGTGGATTTAGTGAAATTACGAGTATTTATATTAAACACTTTAATTATAATACACTTCGCAGTGTTCAGAGTAATGACGGAAGACGTCAGCGAGCGCGACAGAGTGGCTCACTGATGTGCATTCAACAGTTTTTGGACAACAATGGAAGCCAGTGGCACATAAAAACAACAGGCTTTAGCCACACAGACAAAACTTGTTAGCGGGATCAGTGGATGGTTTCGGCATTTTCACTGGCTTTGTTGACAGAATATCTCCAGACAAGACGGATCAACGTCTTATCAATCATCAGGCTCAATTGATTTGGAAAACAGTCTCACCTTGGCAGAGAAATGCGTCCATCTTGTCCTTGAAGGGTTGCAGGTTCTCTTCAGAGGACATCTTGCAAACTTTCTCCGTCTCAGCAGAGCATGCTGAAACAACAACAGATGATCATGATGAGAAGGGAAACAGTCTTTTTTTTTTTTTCCACCATCTTAACCGGCATTTGAGCTGCAATTACAGACTCTAACGTGCACTTCACCCTAGTTGAGCTCTCTGAGTCTCTGCTGAATTTCTGCTGAATAAGTGTCAGCAAATACATAATGAGCCATAATGACTAATAAGGCACCCCCAGGAGCCTGGAGGGCCTGTGCTGTGATCCCGAGAGAACCTTATCGTCACGCTCTATCGGCAGCCATAACGGATACACAAACTCAGCTCAGGAGTTGCGAGGTGCAGAGGCCACGAGACGCTTCAGGGAACAGGGAGGTCGGGACTGGGCAAGTGGTAATTCATAGACCATATGGTGCCTCAACCAAAAAGGTACACAGCATGCTCCTTCCACTGTGTTTCTTGCTGATGTCCTTCGGGCCAGCCAAGGCCATTTCGGCGCCGCCTACCTATCGGAACCCCCCTCTGGGAACTGTCATCGAAGCCCGTGTCTGGTAGAGCGCTCAGCTGGCTCTGCGAGGTAATGAAGAGGTCTGCAGGTATAGCATGTGATGATGTATTTATGTACGGCCAAGCATGTGCCACCGCCACCGGGGTCAAAACAGACTCGGGTCCATTTCCCCCGCGAGCAACTTCATCTTTATGAATTGCAAATAATGAACAGCCTAAAGAATCATTATAGCGGAGGAAAAACAATATTTGGCAACACGGATCAGACACCTGATTGGTTTTGCAGCAAAGATACATAAAACATGATAGAGAACAGACCAGGTTCAGGGAATTGTCGATCGAGGCTGCAAAGCGAACAGACTCACATGCACATACTCACACGTGTGTGCGCACATATGTTTGTACAAAAATACACAGACTTTTTTTTTTTTTTTACCACCTGTAGGCACTTGAGTCCTTGGAAAGTGTTCTGAGTGGTGAGTGACTTGAGACAGAGTCATGAAAGGGAGTATTTCCCGACTGCCTTGTTCATTAGGACTCTTTGCACTCAACAAATCAGTTTGGCATGTCAGGCATAATCCAATTTCCACAGTGTTTTGCTGAGGTCTTGATATGCAATAACAGAACACATTCATGCTTGCATTCTAGTTTTTCTTTTTTATACATTTACCTTTATATAATGTCTGTGTTTGCTATATATATATATATATATATATATATATATATATATATATATATATATATATATATATATATATTAAAAAATGCAACATATGAAGTCTCTGTGTTTTATTTTCTTGGTTACAATTTACAATAAGGTACACAAAAATGTGAGTTGTTACAGAGGAATGAATCAGGAAAGACTGATACTTTATGAATCGGTAATGAGTAATTCCTGAATAACCTTGATTCGAGTACTTTATAGCAGATCATGATGAAGTACTACATTATTGAATCATTAGGTAATAATTAGTTCATAATGTTCATAAAATCTGATTGACTATCAAACACCCACTGACTGGCACGAACCAGTGATGACTCATCAATTATTAATTACTGAATCAGTAGTTACACTTTTTTTGTACTTTTAAGTAAAGTGAAACATCATACTGAGTAGTTACACAATAACTCTTTAAATACTAATTAGTTTATCATTAGTTACTTTTTTCTGTGATCTCACATATAGTTATAAGAAATTAGTTTATAATGACTCCAGTAATTCATCATCATCTACTATATAGTCCTCGAATCTCAGTTACTCAGGAATTACTCATCAATGATTAATTAACAATCAGGTTATTCCCGACTCTTTCCTCACTCACGCTTCATATTTTTGCGCACATTATTGTAAATTGTTCTCATTTCTCCCCTAAAATTGATAGCTAGATGAAGATTTGTTTAAACCTTATAATGATGATATGTTTATGTTCAAAAGCTGCTTTGTAGACATTGTACCGTCATGCAAAGATATGTAATAGATTAACCACGTGCACTGACTGATTAAATGAACAGCCATTAACCAAATCAGCTGATGCATGAATCATATCTAGTGACACAACATGCAAAGAGACACGCAGGAATAGTCGGAAATCCTCGTCAGTACAGTCTCGCCGTTGACTGCCTTGCAGGGGATTTAGAGCCTCTTCCACTTCAGTGAGGAGCTGATGAATCTTTGATAGTGCACACAGGTAGTGGAAGTTCCCTGACCTTGCCCCCTCTATATTTTGATCTATTTCATGAGGACAGTAAAGGCACAGCAGGTCCAACAGGAGTCTACATCTGACAAGTCACATCTGCTTCTGGTTAGCCCGTCTGTATGACAAACAGATGCTATCTCTCTGTTGACCCGCCTCTGCGATTCCACACATGACCATAGCTGGTCACGTTCGGAAAATTATTTTTTTTCCATGGTGCTAGGAGATGGGTGCATGGATTACCACATAATTTATTGCTTCATAAATTCCCACGTGATAGTATTTCAAACATGATGTGACACCTGCCATAATCTGCTGGATGTGGCATGGCCAAGTTTACTACCAGGTAAGCTTGTTGTAAATATGCAGTTTGAAGGTTTCGGAGTGTACAAGATGACGGCCATACCGTTGAGGTCTTTCCTCAGCTTGCGCAGATCTCTTTGAAAATCATCAAACTTCATCTGGGAGGCCTGGAAAAGGTCCTGGGGCTCAGGCAGAGGGTAGACACACGTCTCTCTGCCAGCATCCTGGTAAAGCGCAACACACATACGCACACCAATGTCAAAGTCAATCTTCCTCAAACAGGCAGAGGGCCTCTCTAGTATATACTGTACACACCAGGCAAGATTGGAATAAATGTCTTTGGAGACCTACATGCACTTATCAGCAGTCCAAACATCCCAGAGAAGATATGGCTGAAACTACAGCGGATAATGACCATTAAGCTCGGAGCACAAGCTGCAATTCTCTCCATCAGAGTTACTACAAGGCCATTATGAGCACTACAGCCGTGTCATGCAGGTTGATTTTGGCAAGCAGCACTCTACTGAGTTCATCTCATCTGGAGAACCTAATTATTTACACTAGCGCTCCTTTGGATGCTGTGCCAACGAACAGACTGCAGGTTTGAATGAACCCAGACCAAAGCGGAGCAAGGGATGAAGAGTGAAAGACAGAGAGAGAATTAGAAGAGGGAGCCAGAGGAGGAGAGAGATTTGTTTCTGCTGTAAATGAGGAAAGAGAAAATAAATAATTTGATAAAGGATAAGCCATGGTATCCTCTGGCAAGAGAGGAGATGAAAAGAGAGCTCTGGAAGGATTTCTAAGCAAATCAGACTAAAACAGAAAAGTGATTCAAATAAACAGGAACCAAAACATACCTCATCAAAGTGCCTTAGATAGTAAGCAACAATGTAGGACAAAAGACTCTGGGAGTTATCCTGAAAGAAAGAAAATGAAAAGATCCAAATAAATAAACCAAATTCCTTTTATTTATTAATTTAATCATTTTGGAGCAGGACGTTTTAATTTGCACAAGGCAAACAAGAACAGAGACAGCGGTCATAGAAGTTGGGGATAAATCACGACATTGGAAGAGCCATGCGAAAAAACACAACTGTGCTGGGCTGGCTGTCATAACTCAGAGTTGGTGGAAAGTTTGATGTTCTTTATGGATACCTTACTCGGTCTACCACCACAAAAACACAAACCACTGTGTCCTTATATGGCTGTGCCAAGGGCACACTGAGCCCGTTGTGATATTGAATAAGAACAGCAAACAGAGTGGCCTCTCCTCTAAATCTGCACAGCTACGGTCCTCATGTTTGGCAGCAGTGAAGGTCCCTTTCAACTCCTGGACTCTGCCGTAGATGGGACAATTGTAAACTAAATCAACACTGAGAGCCACCATTTTCCCACATCCCCTTATTTTCCAGCACAATGTGAATCACAGAGTAAAAACTGTTTCCGTGGCTGCACATAAATTACATAAACTTGTCTCCTTTGCTTATTTTACACAAATTTATACGTACACTTCCAGTCTCCGGTTTGCTTGTGAATAACACCTAATTGAGCTCTTGCGGAGTGAGTGATGTTTGCTTTTATTCCAGTAACACACAGACTCACACTGCTCTTAACGTCCTTCAGCTTTGGCAGAATGTCCAAGGTGAAGCCGTCGGCCTGCCCTCGAGACCGATTACCTCCGTTCATGTAGTTGCCAAAAGCCAGCACCAGGCCGAGCACCTGCAATACACACTCGGCGCACTGCAGAGACTGGTGCACACACACACACACACACACACACAAATGAGATGGAGATGTGAAGGTTGAACTGAGTGACAGAAAAGAAAATTAAATGAGAAGAAGGCCGGCGACTCACCTTGCACACCCTCTGAAGGATTTCTACTTTGCGGAGGATGGAGGTGATGCATTCGTGGAAAGTCGACTGAAACAGGATGCAGAACACTCGTTCAGAGAAGTTGGGGATTTGGGATAACTGGAATAGAAACCTGACGAGGGCACAAAATCAGTCACCATGACACATCTGTTGAATGACACAGCACTCGTGTACTAAATTCAGTTCAGAAGGTAGCAGCAGGTTCGGCTCTTACTGCTCAGGCTTGTCGAGAGGCTTGGCATCCTCCTTGTCTTTCGATGATTTGATGTGCTTCTTAATGCCGTCCATCTCATCAGCTTGAGCTCTCTGTCGGATGAAAATGCACATTAAGTTAAGATGGAAATCTGTTATGTGTAGGCAATCAATACAAATACAACAAAGGCACAGGATACCGTGATGTATAAATACATAGCTGAATAATGTCATGAATAACAAAATCAAAACATAAACTTAAAATCTAGAACAAGCTGACCAAAGTACAATATGTTCATAGTTTGGCATCGAGGTCTCTGATCAGTGATCGGTTCCTGATGTTTCCCTGATCAAACACGTTGGTATTAAACCAGAGTCTTGCTTCTCCGGGCTGCTCGCAAGCGAACAAACACGGCCGTTGCTTGATTCACGTGTATGTTTTAGTATATAATTTTATATGTACTGAAGGTAACATATATGTGTCCACCACATAACATTGTCATATTTAGCAAACAACAATGTGAGAAAATGTAGAAAAAGGGAAAATCAATATACCACCAGGGACATACAACCATGACTGAATTTGGATTTGTCCAAGTGAATGGACGGGGCAGTGACAAGAAAAAGTGTCTCAAAGGTCATATTGATAACATTTTTACGCTGACATATCTATTTTGTTTTTAAAAGTAAAACATTTACAGAGCTCGTGGAAGGTGTGGAAGGAAACATTTTTATGATTGTGAATTAATACTTGAAACAGTTTGTTCCAGTTTCCATCAGTGTTTGCCAGCCAATAGGACAACGGCATTCATATCACACGGTATCTATGTTTAGTCAGTGATCGACAGTCGTGGTAGTTGTGGGTTTATTGAACAAAAAAAAAAAATGCATCAAATGTACGCCAGAACTCAAACAAAAAAAAAGAGAAAGAGCTTCTGGACATGATGTTGGATCATCAGGATTTGCTTTCTTGACTTGCAGGTGTGCACAGATTTGGGAGGTGAGGACATCGGCTCCTCTGCGACGGTTAACCACCAACACCTTTTCTCTGTGCAGGTCTACGATGAAATCAACATCGCCCAAGAATAATTCTATCCTTATGGTATTTTCACTGTCATAAGCTTTGTACTGAATACAACTGATTAAAGGTTTAACATTTTTTAAAAAACGATTGTAGTCTGCTGGATTTTACACTTTCCTCAGTGTACCAACAACTTCTGGGATCCAGGTTGGAGATACTGCAAACCTTAGTTTTCTGCAACACTTCCCAAATGGATGATGATGCTTTGTCAGTTGCTGTTTTCAAGTTCGAGAATGGACTTAGAAGTCCTGAAAGTGCTCATAAAAACTAGAGCATTTGAACATGGCAGACTCCATCTGCTGACTGATATCAAGCGGTGTGATCAAAAGCTCCAGAGCAACTAAGAAACTGAACTTGAGGTGGGTCTGCTTAGCCAGTTTGGTTCTCAATTTCGGCCTGTAGACAAACTGTTGCTCAAGCGTAGAAGAATTCTAAAATTGTGACAATTTTGACTCAAACTCAACAGCGTGCCAGTTTATACTGCTTACGTTTCATAAATCTTGAAGAGTTGCCTTCAGCAGGCTACATTCCTGGCTATTATCCTGCCGTCAGGCCCTGGACCACAGCTTTATACAAGGTGGTATGAAGAAAAAACAGGCCAGAAATGCCCGTTCGTTTCACAAGAGGCAAAGACAATAGATGTTAATGTGTCTGACGGAGTTGGGCAAAACAATAAAACCATCCCCAGCGAGGGAATGTAAACTCTCTCTCGGAGCCCGAAGAACCCCTAAAGAGTCTCAGCCGTCTGCTCTCTCCCTCTGTTTCCCTCCATCTCTTTCTCTGGGGTTTGGCCCCTGCATGGATCCTTAGAAAACATCAAACGCAGGCATCAAACGCACTGAGAGCCCGATTAGTATTCTACACACCGCTGCCTTCTGTCGACGAGGGCAAGCTCTCCTTCGCCTTCTCTCGAGATGTTTTCAAGTGTAAATATATTTAATACAAAGCAGATCCTTTTCAAAGGGCAGCAGCGGAGCCCAGCAGTGTTTGGTGTAATTGGGGACAAGTAGGCATTAGCGTGTGATCTTTGAATTGCTAGGGCATGTTGCAGAGGTTGTTAGCATGAGAAATGCAGTCCCATGTGGAATATCAGATGCAAAGGAAAGTAGGATGATATTCGTGATGCCAGAATTTCGAGCGGTGGCCAAGTGGTATTCATTAGCCAGGTTTCTCGTACGCGATGCTAAACAGAGCCAGGCAGGGGCTTAATCACTATTTATGTCACTCAATTTTCAAATGGAACAACATTTATGAGATTATTTGTACATACGAGCTGCCAAAGAATGGTGTCCAAATGACAAATTGTGCCGTGTAATAAACATGTCAGGAATATTTACACATTACAAGGCTCTCGCCGCGAAAAAAAAAAAAAAGAAAGAGAGAAAAATCAACAGTTCGAGGTGATTATTTGTAGTGTGAAAGTTCGTAGGAGGGACTGTGGCTCCGACTGACCCTCCGTGACATTTAGCTACTGTCAGCTGAAAGGAGCCTGAAGTTCAAACAATCACGTCTGGGCCCAGATTACAGCCTGTGATATTGGAGGGGAGGGAGCGGTGTCCCACTATCACTGCGACCCCTTCAATGGCGGTGGCTTACTGTTCAAAGCACAGGAGTGGCTATAATCCGCCGCTCGCAGACCGAGCGACTCTGTCCCTGCCTTGAGTGTGTGCGTTTCCGGGCCGCGCGCGTACGTACGCGCACGTTCAGCGTGGGTCAACATGTTTGTTTGCGAGCGAGGAGAGAGAGAGTGAGCGCCGAGCAGCGTGTGATCTCGCTCCTAGCACAGTGAGTGAGGGTGTAACCATTAGAAGCCCCTCGCATTCCTCAAGACAGGCTGACTGTGCTGCCAACTGTGGTTTAGGGGGCTGGAGACCCACAGACAGGATGGAGTCTCGCAATACAAAAGAGAAACAATTTGGCTCCTCGACTCAATAACACAGCCTCGGGCCATAAGGGGGGAGAAGGAGATGGAGGGAGAGAGGGAGAGGGCTTGAAGTCTCGGGGTGAGTGGAGAGGTTAGAGGACTTTTGATCCTCAGTTATGACACATTGGTTCATAACTACAGCTTGTCTCAAGCCTCAGTCCCATTCCCATGATCAACATTATTAATATGCCTCTGGCAGCCTAAGGTCCAGGCCTCCCCTGTGTAGTTGTGCCAAAAAGCAATTCACAGGAATTTCACAGCATCCTAAAACTGTATTGCAGCTGAAATGTGGAAAACATGCCGGTTTTCATGTTCCATTATTTACTGACCTGACTGGGTCCTGAACCGCCGCTATCAGCGAAGGTTGATGAATATTTATTTACCGTACACAAGGAGCCCCTTCATCGCCAGAATGGAGACGTATCGTAAAGTAGTGATGACAGCTCTGTAATTCTTTGTATGCTAATAGTATACAACATAATGTGGTCATTTCGCTTGGCAAGGCTCCCTCTTTCTCTCTTTTCTGAAACCACGCTTTTCAAGACGGGGCTATGTGACACAAACGCCGGAGTCTCTCAACGATCGTTTCACTTTTGTACGGGGGCTTTATCAAAAAAAAGTACAGTCAATCAGACCCAGCGTGAAGGAAACATGTTTACCACGTAGCAGCGCCGGTCCCCCGTCCAGGCGTGCAGACAGACCCACACAAGACTGACTGTGTCGCCAAACAGCACACATACCAGTAGGGTTTGTGGCTCGCCTGTTTGTTTTGGTATCTAATGCACACTTCCTTTAGTTCACCCTTCAACACGGAAAAAGGACTCCACATAGCGAAACATGTTCACAGCGATGTGACATCTCTGATTGCTTTATGTAACAGACTGACCAGATCAATTAAAAAGTGGATTTTTTCCCGCCGACGCTGTAAAAATAAAGTGTCGGCTTCCGATAATCCTCGTAAGGTATCTTTTGATGGATAGCAATTGGTGTTTTGCGGTTTACCCTCCGGGAGGCGCCAAATAAAACAACGCTAACAGCTGATGAATGATTTTATTTCGCCATTTTGTTGATAACTGAGCTTGCTGATCCTTCTTAGGTTACATTCTATAATAAAATGATTGCCTGTTATTCATAAATGGCATGAAATGAGTGACCATAAATCATTCCATTTGTCATAAGCAAACCGTTCCAAAGTAATACTTTTACTGCAAACCACAGAGGAAAAGACGAAACAAAAAAAAATAGGCTGTAAGGTTTTCCCAGAGTGAAACACCGCAGTCGAGATCAGCCTGAGCTGTCAGTGGTGTTGCTTTGTATAATTATTCTGGGTTTGTTGCTCAACACTGTGTATTTATGTGTTTCTGCGTTGGCAGGAAATGTATTCCAGTTTGGGATATTGTCTTTTTCGCTGCTGTATTGACTTTACTGCAACCGCTGTCCACATGAGTCTTGATAATCCTCCCTTCAAAGTCAAAAAATTGGCAAAGTTGAAAAAATGTTTGTTAATGTCGTAACTGTAAAAGACACAGCTCTCCATTTCCAAGTAGCGCTACGGTGTTGCTATACTCACATTCTCATAAAGGGCGTGCAAAGTCTCCAGGTCAACGACGGCGTTGTCCATATTTAGGACGGCTGTTGGGGCGGAAAGCGAGGGCGACATGGTTAATGTGAGTGTTAACACCAGAGCATGTCATGACATTTTCTCGTTAACAAGTCAGAAATCAAATCAGCACAAACAGGCTTCCACTTTCACAATCTCCAGACGTTTAAACTTTTCTCTGGGGTTACAACAATGATCAACTTTGGCAGAAGACCTTTCCACCTTTTTTTCTTTTCAGCGGGAACTTAATGTGGCATGAAACAAGGGCAAAATTATCCCTGCACAGCCCTCATAAGGCGTCACGAGCCGTATGCTGTGAGTTACCCAGATATCAGCTCTCATCACGATAGCACAGAAGGGGCCACAAACTAAAACATAAATACGGAGGTCTTAGAAATCTGTCAAAGGTACAAAGATCTGTGTTTGAACTCCTGTGTTTGAATTCCTGGTGTCGCCTTTTTGTCTCGGTGCGAGGACCTGGCGCCCGCGAGCATTAATCCTTTGAAAGTAAATGTTTAAAGACAAACAGAGCCCGGGGGTCTGCGGTGTTGAGGCTGAGGTGTTGCTCTGTATGCACAATCGCCCAGTGAAGCACTCGACACCTATATATGTATTTCACCATGATGTGGGTGTCCAAATTACTCACATTGTTTTGATCTGCTGATTTGCTGGTGAGGTGCGGGGGGGGAGTGTCAGAGGGGATAAAGGGACTGGGAGCAATGGAGTCAATGAACATGCAGTGTTCACTTTGCATCACATCTTATGCTTGGTCACTGAATGGTATTGGACTTAAAAAGAAGTTCACCTAAAAATGCAAATGATGTCATTATTTACCCTCCTTCCTTCTTAGTGGAAGGTCAGGTGAATTTTTATAGTCCATAAAACATTTCTAGAGCTTTGGAGCAAAATGGCATTGTAGCATTCTTCTAAACAGCTGAAGTATATGGGTACCTGTTTTAAAACAGAAAGGTTTGTCAAGGGTGTAAATGAAAACTTTTCCAAACAATTTGAGATCTTGTGACTTCTGGAGTCTTGGATTGTGCCAGACAAGCTGTATGGAGCAATTGTATGTTTTTTTGGGTCATTTAAAATATATATATATATATATTAGAGAAGTCCACATATACTTTAGTTGTTTAGAGCTGCAATGCTGTTTTGCTGCAAAGAAGCAGCAATGTCTTCTGGATTTCAAAACTAAATGAGCGAGCAAGACCACCAGCGAGTGAATTGACTATTTCTATATATTTCTATGCCCGTCAGATGAAATCAAAGGCAGATTTTCTTAAGAGAATTTTATTTTTGATGTTATATTTTGTGGTAACAGGATGATACTTGGACAAAAAACAACAGCGAGACAAATAAAAGAACTGACCAAAAAAAAACAGGATAGTGAGCGCAGGATAAAACACGAGTCGACCTTGGTCGGCCATTCAACAGATGGAACAGCAGGATTTGAAGGAATTCAGAATCTGAATTTTTCTCCTTCCTCTGAGACAAATATCTAATATGGGGAACTTTGACAATTTTATCTTTCTCACATGTAACCTAAGGTAACGGCACTAAAACAAAGTCGACTTTGTTTGACCTGCTTCTTAATCCTCGGCAGCCACAAATAGATACACTACATCAACACTATGCGACCGGCCAAGAGGTTGAAATATTTAAGTATCATTAAAAATAAGTCAAGTCTTTCATCCAAAACAACTGCAGTCGCTAATCTTCATGAAACGCTTCCACGGAGGACGCCAGAATCATCTTGAAAAAGTTTCTTGAAGTTGCTCTACGAAACAAGAATAAAGAAGTTCAGAGGAAAAAAGTAAATGAGAGAAAGAACTTTGGAAAAAGCCTCGAGCAACTGTTGTACCGCTGCAGTCAGTTCTGGCTCATGTTTAATGCTTTGATATAGTTTTATCTCTCGTTATGTAATCCTGTAGCCCTTTTAATCACTTCACTCTTGTGCCACAAGGCCAAATGTGCTCCAAGTTCCTCACTGTCACTTCTTCACACCCTCTCCTCTCTCCCAGAGCCACCACAGAAACAACTTCCTCCTCTTTAACTCTCCCCTTTCTGTTTCTCGCACTTTTCTCTTGTAACCATTTGGTTTTCATTACTGTCTAAACCAGAGGGCTGGCTGGCTGGTGTGATTGGAGACGGGTTCGTAAAAGACATGGGAGAAAGCCGTATCATCGCTGCAACACAGAGCTCTCATGACCAAAAAAGAAAAGCCAGACCCATCTGCCTGGGTCTACCCCGACTACCACACTCAACCCCAGCGTGGCGCCGACAACCACCATCTAATACTGTGACTGGCGCTCCGAAAAGCCTCACAGGAAGCAGACACCGCACGGAAGTGAATGAAACATGCGGAGTGTCGGCCAAGTCTGACAACAAACAACAACAGCTGTGAGGAAAAGAAAAATGTGTTGACTTTCCCGCTGAGCAATGGAGCCGTCATAAACAGACACGATCTGAATCAATGATTCAGGACTTGTTTTTCCTCAAGTCGGAGGTATCCAAGTGATGAGGGCTCTGCTAGTCACCGTCCTCATCACGGAATCAAGAGGAAATTAAACAATGATTCACAACACTGGAAGGGATGATGGTGAAGTTTTGACGGATGAATCTTTTTCTTTGGTCATAAAATTGTCCTTCGATTCTTTAATTATCTTAAACCTCTGATGGCACGAGGGAACATGAGCTCACTGGAGGAATGACAAAACAATGACATTACTAACGTATCGCCTTTCAGGAGCTTGTTATTTATGTGAAATAATGAGTAATTTAAGGCTGTAATTATTCACGCCTGATAATCATTCAATTAAAACGCATGACTAAACAAAATAACCAGCTTTCTTGGATTTTTTTTCATTGACGCAAAGCGGTAGTCATCTCAATCATTTAGTGCTCCACCAGCCAATGAGATATCTTCTCTCTGATCTTACCCTCCGTGATATACTGAAGTTTCCAATCAGCGCTCATTATGTACTATGGAAGGACTGTCCTAACATAGGAGATGGACGACAGCGCTGATGAGAGTGGCCCTTGCCTGCCCTCCGACTCTGACCTGAGATAGATGAGCCAAAAACAGACATTAAGGCCAGAAACATAAAATAATTAAGTCTGTGGGTGTACAATACGTAAGAGCCACGGTCGCTGTGGCACGCGTTCATTTTAGTGTAACCTACGCAGCTGCCATGCGCGTTGAGATACAGATTTGAAGCTGTAATAAAGGGCCTCACTGTAGGAGGGTTGGGGACATGAGGAAGAGTGTTTAGACACATGGATGAGCGAAGGCTGGAGAGCAATCAGAGAGTAACTAAAACAGGAAAACAGTCCGTTCCCATCAACATCTCCTGAATGACTTCACTTGAACAAAAGCCGTTTAGACAAGACGGTGACAACTCATCAGAAGAAGACAGAGAGCTGCGGAGGAACACGACGTGGCTGTGAGATGGAGGGGAGATTATCTTAAACGAGAGGAGAGTGACAAAGGAAAAACATTTCAGATGCTTTGTAACATTATCACTTGTGATAAAGTTAACTACTACAGAGGGGGAGGTCTAAGCGTTTGGCGATGACCTCATCTCGCTCATTTCTCAGCAGACGGAGAACAATGTGTGCTTCATGAGCTGGGATCGCAGCACTCCAAATACAAACGTGTCAATACAAATTGCTACACAAATACAATTTTCTTTTTATTTCAAGGTCCAACTGGTGTTTGTACAGAATGCCTCTGACGAAAGTGTCTGCTGTTTATTGAAAGTCTGCGCCACTCCTACACACCTCGAGATGGCTGCTTATCTGTTATTAAAAGAGGACGATACCGCCCTTATGCTGCTCTGAGGACGGGCTGTAAAATGGGAAACAAGTTATTGAGTTTCTCTTTTTTTTTTGTGGGTTTTTGGAGTCCCAGTCTCTGGTTTCATGGGCTGGTGTCACACAACTCACTCGAGGGAAGCGCATCTGTCTTGCGTTTGATATAAAATGTGACACTCTAGAAAACAAGACAGAGTCTGCAGTCGGATTAAACACCATAGTGTTTTGAGCTAACATTTTCAAACTGACAATGGAAACAGGCTGAAGTTAAGCAGGTATAATTTTAACCACCCGGACCATCTTAGCTTATTGTGTTAGCAACCAATGTTCTGGATGAATAAATTGTTTGGCTAACAGTGGTGCTAGATCCAAATTTAAGGGATCGCCAAAGTTATTACAATTCTTCCTGAGGGGAACACGATAGTCTGTGACAGATTTCAGGGCAATTCATCCAGCAGTTGTTGAGACATATCACTCAAAACCACAGATGTCAACCTCATAGTCGCGCCAGAGGAAACGTCAGGGGATCACCAGAGTCATTAGGATTCATCGTCTCGGCACCAAAGGTATCAAATTCTACCAAATTTCAGCGCAATCTATCACCAAGTTGCTGAGATATTTCAGTCTGGTCCAAAGTTGTGGGCATGCTGACCAAACGGCACTGGCATCCTTAGAGCCATATTATGAAACCCACTAATGACATCTATTAAATTTGATATTAAAGGAGACATATCATGCTCATTTTCAGGATCATAATATCGTTTTGCATTACCACTAGAGTAAGTTAACGCCTTTTAATGCTCAAAAAAACTGTGTTCTCAATCAGTTTTCTTGTCTCTTTAAGGCCCCTCCTGAATACCCAGTCTGCTCTGATTGGACAGCTCAAAAGCGCCTGAGCCAGCACTGCTGACAACGACAGAGGAGCTGTGTTAAACCATATCAAATATGCATCAAACTAGCCTGTAGGCCATTATTATGCTGGAATTAATGGCGGGTGTACTGATGAGGCGTTTAAGGAGCAGTGATTTCTGTGGGAGAGAGAGCTTCTGTTGGTGCCAACTTTGACCTTTGATATTTTACATGCACAAGAACCAATACAACACACCAAATGAAAAAAATAACCTGGGAAAGGATATAAAGGTCTCCTTTAGTACTCAACAGAGGTGTGCCTTTATGTTGAATAACACACAGGTACACTCATTATCAGAACAGTATTGTACGTATGTTTTGGAAAAGGTTCGGAAAAAAAACACAAACTACTTATTAATGTTCAGTACTTACAGATGTTCTCTCCATGTTTCACACATTGACCATTACAGTGGTGCCTTCAGTACCACCTGCATGCTGAAGCAACAAGTCGGCAATAACAACTACATTTTTCTTTCAGTGTGCAGACACATCGTGTTATTTTCCTGTATCCTCTGTCACTAAATCTTCTCAAAGAGCTTTAGGAAGATAAAATACACGACCACATGACGACACGTACCATTATGGATGTCCTTCATGTCCAGATGAATGCTCGACATCAGTATACCGACAGCCTGCGAACGCTTGTTGTTCAACAGCTTTACCACCTGAGAGACGAAGAGATGTGTGAGCAAGCGGGGTTACACAAGGCCAGAGAGAACAGGGATGTTAATACTCCAAATACCACGACATGCACACACACATGCAGACAAGACATTTAATAATTGACTGGAAACAAAAGGCAGGCACATCACTCTCCTTTGTCTGTTTACATCTGTGGGAGGAAAGCTCAAGACTATTTGCCCGCAAACATAAGGAAAATTACAATGCTGTCGAGCTGAATTATAATGATTAATTTATCCCTTCCCTCCAATTTTCCACATCCATCATCTTTCAGCCGTGCAAACAAAGCCCTTTCAGCCAAGAAGAGGCACATTTGGAGTACGAACACCAAATTGGAGTCCTGCAACTGCTTAAGAGAATTACATTAGATTTTATGGAATTGCACAAGGCAGGTATATGGCTTCAAGTTGAAAGATCTAAGTGCTCTAAAAGCAGCGATATTAACAAATGTAAGCTGAGTAATAATAGCTCCCACTTGTCAAACGGCCAGGAGTTGAATATCAAACCAGTGTTGTTGTTAGGAATGAATAACTGCATCCGAGGGGGCCGTTATGAACCACAGCTCGCCTGAGTAAGCAGAAGTGTGCGCCGCGGAGCAAAGTGGTGAACGGCTAGGACAGGAAACCTGTAGCCTACTGTGATCCAGACACAACGCTTCCATGTAAACCAGATCAGACAGACCACAGACCCCTCAAATACACAGGAAGTTATATCACCAGGCCCAAACTGTCTCGGTTTTTCCCAGATCGACCACAGCTTCAGGGGACAGGCCGTTTCGAGATATGACGGCGAATGGCTTCCACCGTGAGCCCGTGATAGCACGAGTGTAGGGTAGCAGCTTAAAGGCAGTGAAAAAAAACCCAGTCGTTAGTCATGTTTTATCAGCCAACCGCGACTCTTAGGTTTACATAAAACAGAGTGAAGTAGTTCACTACCAAGCTGACCTAGATGAGATTTGACTTTACTTCTGTTTACATACATCGAAAATGAAACTTCCCCCGGAGCATATCAGTAGTATTGTACCATAATAAAACACAGCTGGATCCGCGAACCAATGATATTATTTTCACAACGAATATTTTCAGGACAACAAAACAACCCGGAAAATTTCATCTAATGCAGCGTCTTCCAACACTCTTACGAGATCCATGTGTCAAAGTTTTTGGGTTTCGAAGCAATCCTTTAAGTCACATCAATCATACGCTGATGATTTGATCCGTTTAGCGTTTCAGCATTGGGCCAGTGTGGACTTTTTGTCAATCCAATACAGTTCTGAAGCACATGCGAGGAACAACTTGTCCTCTCAAAATAAATCAGTATGTAAGTTTTTCGTCATTTCCAAATTGGCATCAAGCACTGAGTTCAACCAAAAAGTATTGCTTAGAGTCATCATGACGTTTTGTGAGAAAATAGCGCTCATTTAAACAGCTGACGGTCTGAAGTGAGCAGCAGAGGTTTTGAAAGTTTCTGCAGAATCCACATAATGATTGATTAAAAGTTGTATTTACAGCAAGATTACAGACACTGTGTTGGGAATAAAGACACATGTGCATACCGATGCAGCTAAAAACAACAGGGACATTAATTATTTCAGTCTGGCAGCTGATTTGGCCCCTTGAAACAGCACAATCAGTGATCACAGAAGATGACGTCTCAGCTCATGGAGGCAGACAAGGTATATCTACTCATTTGTCCAATTGCTGCAGTGTGTACCAAAAAAATCTTCTTGTCTGAGTCATAACTCAGTCAAGTCTGAACACAAAGCCATGATTCAAATATTTTTTAGATTTGTTCCAACTTCCACCTTACAGAGGATCTCATTATCTCCAATATCCATCACGAATGAAGATCCATATATCCGCTTTGAAACTATGGGGAGAAAGTTTTATGTGACTACAGACCTCATCACATTTTAAAACTAAGAAATCCATTAATAGCTGTCTGCACATCTATGCGTAGGCAGCAGACAGGATGGTGTTAATGGTGGATTCTGACAAAATGTAAATAGATGTATAGACAAAAATATGAGGTTCACGTTGAAGACCACAGCTTCTCAATGACTCCCTGTAAACATTATACTTCTAAGTTTAAATTGACCAAAACATTGTGGGAATTGTAGTTATAAAATGACGATCCCTGAAAATAGTAGTAGTAACAGGACTGACAGATAAAAGAATAAGTCGGTTGCAGTCTTAATTCTATTGGCTGGTTGGTTTGTCAGCAGGATGACACATAAAAACGACTGAAAGGATTTACACAAAGATAAATGCAGGATGGGTCCCCGGTCAGAATAGACCCAATCAAGTGTTGGTGTGGATCGGGATGAACTGACTGATCCAGGTTTGATATTGATCAGGCTTGACTAAATTAAAGGGGACTGTTTGGGCCTTGGCGCGCTACTGAGTGCCAGAGTATTTTTTTAAGCACAAATGCCAAACCAAGTTTCAGCCTCTTAACTTTATGGAATGTACTGCTTTTCTTTGTCTTTCGTGATTGAAAATTGAATATTTTTTGGGCTTTGGACTGCTGCCCCGACAACAAAAGGGCCCGTTTCTCTATTTTCTAAAAAACAGACAATTAATTGTTTAGTTGAGAAAGTAATCAGCAGATCATTGCGGGATGGAAAAGTCTCGAAGCACTTATGACCCATGCTGCATATAAGCATTTTATTTGACCAGAAGTGAAAACACACTTTACTTCTCAAAAATCAAAGATCAGTATACAAATTACTGCAGGACTGACCCTGAGTGCCAAGGAACAAAAGCTAAAAATCTTGAATCGATGCAGATCACATCATTCAGCAGGATAATACTTAACCACACTCCACCTCCATATGAAAAGGACAGCAGCATGCACTGTGAGACAGCCCCTCTTTAAAACCTCTCTGCAGAGAGACAGCAGGGTCAGCACATGACACTTGGTGTCAGTGGTAGTATTTCTTCTCGTCCGATACTGATGTCAGCCGAGGCCTTTAAACCGTCCGAGTACTGACGTCAGAGCTGCTCTCCAGAGGTAGCTCTGGAGAAGATGCTTGTCCCCTCTCATCAGCGAGACAGCTGAACTCACGACACACTGGGGGATGGGAAGAGCTGCTGGTAGTAGAAGATGGAATTGATCGTCTCCGGGGCCTGCAGGGGCCGACGCTCATGAGCTGGAAATGTCAGAGTTTGGCTCCAAATTGGGGTCATTCACAGTTGTGTTGTACAGACCTGTATATTTGATTGTTCTGTTATTGACTTCAATATCTCCAGCAGCATTACTGTCTTGGAGGAATTGCAGCAATATCACTGATGCAGCGATGACAACGGGAATTTAGAACCTGCCTCAATTTGTCTCTCGTATCACACAATTAAAGTAAAGTGAACCGCAACGTGAGCTGATGTTGTAGCTGATGTTTTCACAGGACCATCAATCAGAGCAGCACACAAAGAAAAGTCTGCCCTGTGTCATCTCTCATATCTCTGCTCGCAGGTGTAGTGCCGCCCCGTGCAGAAGTGAATTCCCTCCATTGTGTCTCTCTGGTGTCAAAGAAAACCAGCTGACAGCTCCTGGAGTGTGCTTGATGACGGCAATTTCTCAAGTGTGTTTGAAAAGGGAATTCCTGTGTGAAAGTGTGATTTTCTTGTGAAGGGCAAACCCACTTAGCTTATCTACTGTTTCCGATGGCTGTTGACTTTTGTGCTGTACTGGATCAAAGCTGCAAGGTGAGCTTTTTTTTTCTTCTTTTCTTTTCTTCTCTCCAATCCAACGCACATAGGGGCTTTATCTTACAGACGGGTGACAAATTCAAGGGAAATTCCTACATATAGTGTCTGAATGGGACATTGGAGCAAAACGTGCCCCCAAAACAGCTTCAATGTTGCTTTGTATTGATTCTAAAAGTCTCTAAAACTTTACAGGAGGATATTTCAAAAAGATCATCCCTCTTTTGGGGAAATCATCAGGTTTTAGATACACTTATATCTATACTTAGATATATCTTTTTAAATCAATTTCTCTGGGAAGCTTTGATGTATTACCATTTTAAGTTATTCTTCTATTCCACTGCACTTCTCAGGAAAATATTGTAATTTTTACTCTGTTACATTTATGTGATAGTAAAAGCGGCTAGTTACATGTGCATTCACCTGATTCTATCACAGGTACACATTTAGTTCCATTTCTCCACAGCAATGTGGAGAGATCTCACCTCAAAATACAAAACAGATTCCAAAAACGTTTGGATGGAACTATGTTTGAAGTTTTGTTTCTAATTTACATTGTTGATATCGGGCTTACTGGTTTTATACTTCAATTTTTTTTTTTACTTATTTATTATTAGTGTCTTTATTAATGCTCTCAATTGTTGCTATCCTCTTTGCTGCTGTAACAATCCCCATTGTGGGACTGATAATCTTATTTTATCCTAAAATATAGATAACAACATAAATTATAACCATTTATGCAGTTTACCTTTGGAAATTTACATTTTTTAGAGCGGGTTTAATTGACTTATTAAGTTTGTATCTGACAAAGAAAACAGTACATAACCGGTATGATACAATTGTAAATAACTGTTTGTGCCAACACACAGAAATCTCTTAATTTAAAGCAGAAAGTGTCAAAACCGATGGCAAAGACATACTAAAATTGGCCCAGTGGACATTAAACCATGTCCAAAGGTATTATCAACTGTTAAACCATGTAGCACGGGTAAGTATGACACTAACTTTGAAATAATTTATGTAATGCGGCTTCAGAAACCACACAATCAGACCTACGCTATTCTTATTTGTATTTTCTTTTAATTAGGTTAAGGGCAGAGGAGCTCGACCGCTGTTGAGTCAAACTTTCATTCAACTGGAACAGCTTTTGGAGAAACTTATACTTTCGCGTTTCAATTCATCACTTCCCGTAAAAATGAGAGGATTTCCCACCGATGAGACCAACATTTCATCTCGGCACAAACTGTCTACTGGGTCTCAATTAGAGGGGGGAGACGTTCTTCCCCTGTGCAACATTATTTGCGATTTTTAGACATGAATTGGGCAAACGGGCCATTAACATACAAATCTTGACTAGAGCAGCATTAAATTGTGGATCAAATGTTTGACTTCAGGATTGATGGAGTGACATTAAGGGCATTGGGGAGGCAAACAGTCTGACCATTAAACTAAGTCACACAGAAAGCACAATGGGAGGAACCACATCACGATATACAGCTCCCAGGCTTCTCCCTCCCTCCCTTTTTCCTTCCCCCCACCTCCTTCTCTCTCAACAGTCATCACCGTCGTGAGGTTTCCTCACCGCACGCGAGACATTGGCTCGGTGCCACTGGATGGTCACGGGGGAGTCGGGTGGGAGCCAGAGCTCACACCACATAATAACTGTCTGGCTGTAGCAGTTCCTCCTGTCACTCAGAGCCACTCAGAGCAGAGAAATGGAAAGGAACAGGGCATCAGAGCAGTGAGAGTGGAGATGGGAAAAGCCCTGAAGAGTGTCATATTTGGGACATGCACACACATTTTTGCATATAAAAACAAATCAGCACAGATGCAGGGCAGGCCAGAGTACTGATATTACATCCTTATCATGATTTGAGACTGTGTATTGTATGCATTTTTCTCAGTGGCATAAGTGTTGTCTTTTCCTGCATTACAGTAAAGTGAACCTACCAGATTTTTGTTCCCATACTGCCCTTAGTCTTCCAAAAGTCACCTCTACCATATCAATATTACAATCTACAATATAATATATTGAGGTTTTTGGTCAAAAATGGTGTGATATTTGATTTTGTCGCATCCTAGTGCAGCCTACTGGACATTTTAATGGCTGAGATTAGTTTTTGGCTTGAAACACACTGTTCACACTGTAAATTCACTGGCTTCACCTTAAGTGGCATGAGACGTTAATATTCATTTTCACCCGCAGGTATCAGTAGTGGCTAAAGACTCAGGTTGGAACAAACATGGCGGATGAAAGTAATTGGGTTAAGAAACTTTCGCCACCGTCATGTATTGTTTCCTTTGAACTTCCTCATCACTCAAACAGCTGTCAACGTGTTGTTTAAAACGCTCTGAGCAATAAACTGCACAACAACTTATTTTTGTCGTCCATGTTGCTCCCACATTCTGACATGATGCACATGAACACACCGAAGTTGGGTGAACCATTTCCCGGCTCGGGAAATGGGACCAAACCAGATGCACCTGAATGCAGCACAAGTAAATTAGTGACCGGCCCTGTTACCCTGAGGTTAAGAGGGAAGTTTGCAGTCAGGATAGCAGCAAAGGAAGCAAATGTTCATACAGAATCTGCGATTTGTTGCACTTGCAGGTGAGGGCACGAGCGCCACAGACATTCATGTTTCAAGTTTATTCTTTTTTGTGGGGCCATGTTCTTATATATCAAGTTTAATGTTTGAAAATAAGCAGTCTAGTTATGCTAGCCTCAGTTGCTATGTAGACGTACTGAGCAAGCTAGCTGTATGGCTTCATGGTAATATTAGAGGCCTGACAATTCATGCTATCGTTACCGGTTTACTTATGTTGTTACGGACTTATTTTATGCTGCAACCTTGATGTTTAAAAGGAAGTTAGCTCAGTGGTAAGTAGAAGACAGCCAGGACAAAAGCAAAGGAATCTGATGTTCATCCAAAAATCAGGTATTTGTTGAATTTGTAACACAATGAAATTTGGCCCCTGAAAAGAGGTGGTTCCTTTGCAGTTTGCAACACTAGAATTTATAAAGTTCTTCTGAGGAGATGACCTGAGATGTAGTATATTTGATGTACACTGACAAATTGAAAGCAGCACATTCACAGTGCTTTACCTGCTTGGCCTTGGACTTGCTGATCGTGTCTGAAATGGGCTTCTTCTTCTCCTTCACAGCACTTTTGGAGAACAGTTCGACAAATTCTTCAAAGTCCACACTTGGTTCCTCGATTTTCTCCCACACCAGTGAGTCATTGGGTCTAAAGATAGGAGGAAAGAGTAATCATTTACATTGCCAGTAGGCAGGCTTTAATCTGCCATGCAATGTTTGAAAAAAAAGTACCCCTCAGTCCACGTTTGCAGTATAATTCATGCCGTAGCCACGCCACAAAAGCCATTTCTAGATTGTCTTCTACTGTTTTATGAGTACTCATTTGTCATCTTTCGCAGACTAGAATGTTCTACACTTGTCAAATCCGTCAGCCGAGAAATTACATTTAGAATTCATTATCAAGCTCCTAGCTTGCATGTAAATCAAGTAGTCTATTTCTAGGACGTGTACTAGATTGGAATTTTCCAGGCCTTATTAAGGAAAAGAAACCTGGTTCAAGTCAATTCACTGCAGACCACAATGCCTGGACTGCATCACTTTCATTTTCCACAAGGTTAGCATCTTTATTGCCGTCACAGCACTCGGTTGATCCTAATCTTAAGTGGACAGGCTTCCTCTCAATTCTCTACTGTTCAGAGAATACCTTCGTGCAAATGATCCATATCTATCTTCACTTTATGCAGCATATCCTTACTTTTTAGCATGCAGCTGGATGCGTGTCCAGTAGAGGGGCTTCATTGGCTTGGGGGGCTCTATCACAGCCTTGGCAGGGGCAGCTTCCTGGACCATCATGGAGGGCATGGGGCCTGGTGGTGGTGGAGGCCCAAAGCCCGGGGCTGGGGGCGGAGGAGGGGGGCCCATTCCAGGCGGAGGGGGTGGCGGAGGAGGGCCCATGCCCGGCGGTGGAGGAGGTGGGGGCGGAGGACCAAAGCCGGGCGGGGGAGGAGGGGGTGGTGGCCCAAAACCTGGTGGTGGTGGAGGAGGAGGAGGCGGTGGTGGGGGACAAGGTCCATGTCCTGGTAAGGGCGGGGGAGGTGGTGGTGGCGGAGGAGCAACGCCTCCTGGTAAAGGTGGTGGTGGCGGTGGAGGTGGGGGTGGGGGTGGAGGTGGGGGTCCAGAGATCGGAGGTGGAGGAGCTGAGCTGCTTTGTTGCTTCTGCTGGCACGTGCAGCAGACAAAGCTCTCTGTAGATTTGGGGATGGAGGATGAAACGGAGGACGACACGCTGCCTGATCCTCGGTTGAAAGGCACGTCAAACTTAAACCCCTCCTCCACAGGCGATGTCTGGACAGACACCTCCTGGCTCATCCTCCCCACTTTTCCTCCTCTCATCTGTGAGGCCTTGTCGTAGGCAGCGCCCAGAGCTCCCATATTATCCCTGCTGCCCTTCGCCAAGGAGGCCTGCTGGCCCTGCAACACAGCAATCTTAATCCGCAGGTCATCGATGGTCCTCTCCAGCTGGGGGATGAGAGAGCTTTCATCCTCCGAGGAAGACTGACCTGACTTCAACCTGCTGGATTCTGTCTGTCAGTGAACAGAACAAACACACAGTAAAAAAGATTTCACTCAACATGCAACCACATCAGGGCTCCCACACTGGAAACTGTAGAAACTAAAAACCCATGAATTTGTGCTTTGGGAGAAAAAGTCTTGAAGCTCGTACTCAATATTAAAAAGAAGAAAATATGCTGTTACAATCTCGGAAACACTTTCATTGCTTTATAAACAGCAAAACACCCACAACTGAGGGAGTTTGGTGACAGAGTTGTGAGTTAGAGAAGGGTCAGAAAAGTCCATTATGTCTAGACTCCATCAGACCTCTGGCTCCAGACTGGTTAGAGCAGGGATGAGGGGATACCGAGAGATTTGACCCCAGAGACAGTGAGTCTCGTTGGGCCTCACATGGGGAGGGTCTGTGTCTGCTAGTACACATTCCCCAGTTGTGGTCACATCGTTGAATCTTAAGGAGAATGTTCAGTCAGTACGGCCTTTTCTAATTTATTAACTCTTCTGGGAATCGGGGGAGGTTCACTGTGGTGATCCAACAAGTCTGTCAGGACAAGCCTGACCTCTGGTGGACAAAGAAGGGTTTACAACCGAGGCGTTTAGCTGATGTAGTTTATCCAGAGCAAATAATGAGCAACAAGGCCGAGGTTTACTTTATTCCACGGCACTTTGACAGTTCACATAGGTCATGTTGCATCAGATTTCACATCAAGATCACATATGTATCGAATAACATCTTTCAGTGGCCGATTGTGCACACAATGGATTGCATTTTGAAATAAGCATTTATGAATGTCCTTCTTTCTTGCTCTCCATCCAAAGTCTATCACATATTTTATATTTTTCAGTGATTTCACACATCTATATATTTAGCATTACACTTGTAAATAAACAAAACTCTATTAAATACACATTTTAAGTGTAAATGTAACTGCTTGAAGAAAAGATGGGTGACTACTTAGTCTCTCAACATATTCTGACGTCAGGTACTGATGCTTTGGGTTGGCATCTGACCCGAGCTGCCAGACAAAAGCGTCAGTGTCTGACAGTCTGGGGATGAGAATCAACAATCGACCGTCTTTGTCCAGGGAGTTACATTGTGTTGACTTAAGACTAAATAAAGTAAGTGTCAGTTTTCTGATACAGAAATCATTTATAGTAGCTCTGCATGCAATTAATTTGTCAGTCTTGCAGAAAGATGCGTTTATTTAATGGTAGTGAAGGCATCATATCAACCCATGATTTGGTTTATAACGATAATTGCCTTGAAGTGGTTCATTTGGCAAATGAATTTTGCACTTTGCATCTTGCTGTTTTCATTTGTGCAGGATCAAAAATGAAAATATGAGACACAAACGTCCACAGAAATAAAGATAGAACAAAACATACACCAAAAATAATGTATCTGTCTCACTGTCATTATGTAAAAAGTTACCAGTGGTAAGACAAAAGCAGCCCAGACAAAAGGATAAAATGTTGGCAGTTGATGTTCTGTCATGCTGTCGCAGGCTACACACCATACTGGAACTTCTACAAAATGTGTCCGTTCGCGCTACATGTTTTATATGACATGACTTCCACACCTAGAAGGGGAGGGGATGGCGGTGGAGTTACAGGCGACTGCATTACATCATTTGTAAGCGTGATATCATTTGCTTTATTTCCATTTACTTTTGAGGAGACAGTAAGTCAATTTCCAGCCCTGTCTGTGACGACCAAAAGTCAGATATTTTTGACTGGAAGTCGGGACCCCCCCAACCTAGTTTGGTGTATTTAACGAGACCATGGGACATTTCCAGTCGTGTTTGTGGCTACCAAAAAAAAAATCTTGACCTTTTCCTAACCATAACCAAGTGGTTTTTGTGCCTAAACCTAAGTAGAGCATAAACTCAGCATTGTCAGAGCCTAAAATTGAAAATGAAATTATGCTGGTGATAAATCAATGCAACCTTTACATGCGGAGTGTAGACAGGGTGAACAAACTGTATAATATAAGATGAAGAGAGGATGTAACCAACCTGAGAGTGTAGAACTCCTGGTGTCTTGGCTGATGAGTGATGCAAAGAGGATCTTAAGCTCTGCTCCCTGCCTGTGGTTCGCCCCCCATAGAGTTCCCACAGGTGAGAGGACACTGGCAGGCCTACAGACGCCCAGGTGTACAGCTGCTCCTCCTGCACACAGTGGAGAACAAGCAAGGGCACACACTGTAAACATGATCAGTGATGTTTGTGCTTGAAACTACTTGCTCCCACCAAGGACTACTGTTTATTTTATGGCACCATAGATATGTCTGTCTATATCTGTGAGCTCTGTGAGCACGGGAACGCTTGAGGATAATAAGCAGCAGCAGAACCACAGATGTTTGTTTTTACTTTTACATCAGCGACGTAGAATTCAGTTCAATCATCTCAAAGCATCGTATCATTTACACAAGACAAAGGGTCCAATAATGAATGACGACAGACACTTTGAGTGATACTGAGCTGGATATTTGGCTTTCAAAGTAAACCATCCTGCCTTTGTTTGTGTTTTCAACAAAAACGTTCCTGTTCCGTCATGAAACATGATGTCTCCACCTAAAGTTGAATCATTTGAGGGTACAGTTAGGCCTCATTTATCAAGGGCTGGTAAGAGATAACCGAGCCTCAGAACACACTGAAATACTTATTCCTGCATTTCGTCTTCCACTCCCTCTTTCTTTAAATGGTCCACCTTTCCAAAACCAGCATTTAGACATCGAAAGACGCAAATAAAGAGATTCTTTAGAGGCAGGTTATTTCATTTTCCTATTAATGAACACAAAATTCTTACATTTTAGATTACTTCTTCAATGTACTTCTGAAATACATCCAATAAATCCACGAAATTACAAAAACACATCATGAATTCACACAACTTATGCAAACTAATGTGAAAATCTATGACTATATATAACTAAGTTCAATACAGCATTAAATTCATTGATTTAGATCAAATTTATGACAAAAGTCAAATAAATATAGGTTCTGTAGTTACACTTAAAAGCATTTTGTAGTTACAGTGCATTGATTTGTTTATTGATTTATTATGTTTGTTACGGTGTACGGTAGCCATGTCTCTAAAATAGCACCTTTTTAATCACTTTAAACAAGCAGCTAATTATAATCTGGGAATATGTGCATTTGTATCTGTATCGTATTAATTTACAGTACTTATTTTTAAGACTCTAAAGGCAAAACCAGACGACACAGCAGACCCCCACAACGACTGTAAGGGCTAATTCAGAAGACCCAAAATATGTGTAGAACGTTTGTTGCTTTTCCTAAATGCTCACTGCTTTTTATTTTTCTCTATGCAGGTGAGTATGTTAAGCTGCTGAGCTTAAAAAACGATCTGTTAGAGGAAATCAGGTTGGCTGAGTCAGTGATCTCCTTTAACTCCCTTCATAAAACACTATTATTATAGTCTTTCCTGATTTTATTTCAGTTTGAATGTATTCGGTTTTCTTTTCTTATTTTCGCTGCCTTTGTGAAGCACTTCATAACATACATTTTGAAAATGTCTCTGTAAATTCTTGTGGTTGTTATGTGCAGTCGTGAATGCACGCAGAACACATGAATCTAAAGACTGTGCATGAATCACGTGTGAGCATAGATGTCTCATCCGTTTGTCCAGAGAGAGTTTTTCCATTAGCTGAATCATGGTAACCTGACCTACAAACAAAAACGCACACATGGTACGAAGCATGCCAAACTGATGCCCCTCATCAGCATTTATCCACTCAGCAATGTTTTGCCAAGTGTGAAAAGGGATGACTATTGATTTATTAAGAGTTGCTCTATAACAATCCTCCCCGAGCCCCATTTTTGGACTGAGTGAAGCCGGTGGAGTGTTTAATTTCAGGCGGTGTGCAGAACAAGAAACAAACTACTCATTTATTTGTTCACTGCAGCAAAATACGGTCATGCAACTGGATACAATGCCATATATAGGTACCAAAGTCCAGGAGGATGAAGAGATGAAGAAAGAGAAGACAGAGGTGATGCAGTGAGTGGTGGAATTTAACAGTGAACGGAAAAAAGATATAAAAGTGAGATATTAAAAGGTTGCAGGGACAGCCTGTGATGATTTATTTTAAAGGAGAGATTAGCTGTGATAGAAAAAAGCAATAACAATGAGATCTGCACTCTCAGTGGCAACGGCAAAGAGGTTTTTCCTCAGTCAAGATGAATAATGCAGTGCTCGAGGCCTGAAGTAGGAAGAGAGCAGGGGGACAAAAAAGAAACAAAGACCACGGGAGGGCAGGAGTCCAATCCCGTCCAATCCTGACATGGAGAGCTCTCTTTGCTGGGGAAGAGCAGCCTGAGCCCAAGGCACGTGGAGCTGTTACATAACATGGTCAGCAGATGGTCTACGCAAGCACAGATGTGTGTGTGTGTGTGTGTTGTCTGTGACTGAGAGGGGTGTCACAGGGACTGCTATTAATCCAGCCATGCGAGGGAATGCCTGAACATGTATGGGTGTCTCCTTTTGTGTATATGACTACAAATGGAAGAGTTATTCATAAAAAGAAAGGGCTCTGGGTGTTTTGCCTACTGTGAGCGCACACTATGGCGAGCAGAATAAGATGTGATTGCACGTGAGAGATTCTCTATTTATGTGAACAAGAGTACGTATAGTTGTTTGTGTTTAGGTGTGCATACTGGGCGTTTATGTGCACATGAGCATGGTGTACAGTGTGTCCATGCATGGCCATATGTAGGGGGGGGGGGAGTGCACCGGGCAGCCAGAGATCAACACTAATCTGTTCACATTCTTTGATATTCAACAGAGGAATAACAAGGCCAAGGGTCTGCAGTCATGCTGGCCGCTCTGTGAGGCTGCACTCAGGGACAGCAGAGAGATAAATACAAGCTCCAGCAACCTCACATGGTCACAGTGACGATGTTTTGTAGGTAATGTTGACACTGAATCAGATTAGTGCAACCCAGTCTCACATTAACAATAACATCCTCTAGAATATATTACCAAAATTGATCCAATAGTTCAGATATTTTTTATATTATACATTTTATATATTGAAGTACTACTGAAAAACACACAGCAATCTAATTTGCATATAATCATTCTAAAGTTCCTTGACTGAAACCTGCAGCATACCAACATGAGGCTCAGTGGATGGAACCGTCTGATAGAGGAACTTGATAGAAAAGGCTCCGACAGCGGGCCGTGTTGAACCGTGCGGCAGAATGTGACGCACGTGAGATTATACTGGAAGGGAGAATTAAAAGATTCATGAAATCAACTTTCACATGGTCACCCCGTCTGCATGCTCCCCTGCTCCTCACATAATGAAACATCTCTGGAGATGAATCACAGCAACCCAGCACTAAATATATAGAGACACAGATTGGTTAAGCTTCTCTACATTAACTGGTGACTGCAAATCTTTTGAGCTACATTCTTAGAGCAGCACATCTGATAAGCACGCGCTCTCTTTAGCATACCAGCCCCGGTGTTATACTATCTTCGGGTATGTGAGAAATGCAAATCACTTTCTGCTCCAGCCCTCGGGACGATCACTAACAAGATGCTTTACAGCTTTTAAAGAAAATTGGTGCTATGCTGCCACAGTTACTGCCTCTTAAAGTATGAAATATTAAAACATATCCCCTCGAGTTAAAAATCAGTGCTGTTTCTAAGAAATGCCACATACCCTCTCCTATAATTTAACTGCACGGTGAAGAAAAACCTCCTCAAAGCTTGTCCTTCTATGTGAGGTAGCTCATGTCATGATTTTTGTAGAATAGGCGTGACAGTAAAGACAACGGTCTTACACTAAAGCCTGCTGAGACAGTGCTGTCACCGTGGAGCTCTGCGCTGCTGTCGCTGAAGGGGTGCAACAGTCCCTGGGCCAACATTCGGTGACACAATTCTTTCGCCTCCTCTTCTGTCGAGCCATCGCCAGGATGGATGCACAGCCTGTCTAACAGAGTGCGACCTGAGGACAGAAGTGAAAAAAACATGAAACATGGCCTGGAGAATACAGAGCTCCATTTTCTACTCTGGAGAAGGATGTTCACATAAATAAACCATGATTCTGGACTGTATTTTAGTTCTTTTTCTGAGTGTCCAAAATAGACACCCTATGTTATTCTAACCAAAGAGCTGAAAAGAGATGTCTCAGTTTTCAGATGCGATAATTAAACACCTACACCCGCAAACTTTATTCACACCATTTTTAAAAGTGGGTGACGAGAGTGATGGTGTTAATTGTGCAGTGCAAAAAGAAATCAACAAATGATATTTAAGGCACAAGTCACCAGTACTTCTAAGAATACCTCTCTAAAGGGAGGTTTTTAAACAGCAATGGATTCATTAAATATGAATGTGCGTACGAAAGCGAGAAAACACACAGTGTAGATGTAGAGCCTGTTGATTCTAAATTTTGAATATGATACACTGAAAAAAACACATTAGATCATCTCTGAAATCAGCTACGCTAACGTCCATATTTAGTTTATAGGCTAAATAAATCCAAACAACTAATGCAATTAAAGCTACTGTAAGGGTTATTTTTTTAAAAAATTAAATTAAGCAGTAATCACTGTTTGAGAGTGTTTGGTTAGTAACTCGTGTCTCTCCTCCCCCTAATGAACTAAAAAAGAGAAGACATTTTCTAGTATCCCTGCTCAATTTTATCCAATCAGGACAGAGGACTCCATAAAGAGGCGGTCCTGTCAACTTGTGCAACATGCAGATTTACATTTTAGGGCATTTAGCAGACACTTTTGTCTTTGCATTGCACCAAAAAATGGATTGGACTGTTACGGAAAAACGACCCAATGGACAGGACAGATGTTATGGCGGTCCTTCATTACATTCGGTATGTGTTTAGCTTTAACAGATCTGTCATAATCTCAAAACTCGTAAGTGGGTCAGGATCCCAGATAAGAAAAGAAGAATCCAGTTTCCAGTTTCTAGGTTGACCACGGGAGCAGGAGTAATCATTAGCGGTTGGAAAAAGTATTGACAATATGACATCAACAAGATGCATAGCGTCAAAGAAAGCAGCTCCATTACTTCAGAAAGTCCAACCATGACACACCATGCAGTCAGTTGTTAATGATGTCAGACTAGCTCGATATGTTTGTTGAGCATGTGATTCAGAGGACAGCAAATGGATTAAGAAGTCCTGTGACTCATGGTCCTGTGGTCATTGATTTTAGTTTGACAAACACGAAAAGAGGCTAATTCTTGTAACTGACTTGTGTTTCACACAGTGAAGCCATAATTCTCAGGGATGGGCACAATGTTTGAGACACAGACCAAAATAAATCTTAACTAAATCTTTCAGTTGATCCAAATTCGTAGTCACATCAGTTCAAGATCAAGCATGTAAATCCAGAATTTGTGTTGTTTGTCTCAGGGAACAAGTTGTCAGCGGTGAAATCAGCCGTTCTCCTACGTCCTACTCACTCCCAAGGGTTGGACGTGACCTGGAAAACTGGCTGAACTGATGGATGTCACATGCAGTACTGAATGAATGAGTAAATGAAGAAATAACTGGAGTCTTTGCGAATACAGAATTTGTTCCACAGTCATTAAAGGCCAGATGGACCAAATGTTGATGTTCAGCTACAGTAAATTCACCTGACGAAATGCGAATGGATCTCATATCATGCCTTATCTTTGTCATGCACCATAACTGTCACTTGGGTTTAGCATCCACAAGTGTGCCCTGTGCCTGTGTGCGCTTTTTTTTTGTCTGGAATCAGAGGACGGCATCGCCTCAGGTCTGTGTTGTCATTCGGTCGTCTGATTTATGAGCACAGGCCCAGACAGTGGAGAGCAGCTGAGCTCTTGAAAGGCACCACAACAGAAAAGGAGGACAGAGTGGCATTGTTTCATCAGAGAGAGTCATTTGTTCTGAAGAAACTTCTCAATAAAAGAACCCCCACTGTTTCACCGTGCGCTATTGTTCCTTTATACTCAAACTTTATAATCTGTGCTGTAATAATTCCTAGAATGTGATCATTTGTGAGTCATTAGAATGTAAATCACTTGGCAATTATCATAATCACTTCACAGTACGTACCGTTGCGTAATACTTTAATCTCAGATGAGGACAGGGCTCGGCGCCAAACAAGTAGGAGCCACTTCGACCCGTTGGGGATCCCGAGCAACAATAGTAACATGAACAAACAAAAATATTTTCAAGGAAGAATTCTTTGTTTTCCTCTGATATGTTGTGTGGTGAGGAAAGTGTTGCTCCTGTGAGAGCAGAGGAGTCGACTTAAAGAATGACTATTTTCTACTACATAAAAAAAAAGTTTGAATGGTGATATTCTGTAGTTTTCTCTGTCAAATCACACAAAAAGGCCAAAACTAACAATAAATAAAAGCCAGATGAAGACAATGTCTCTGCAATAGATCTCCATTGCTACAAAAAAAAAAACTGAAAAGAAAATGATATCACACAGTGGGACTGGGTGACATGTTCCTTGTGCGAACTGTTTTATTTTTATTCATTTTCTCACATACTCGAGCGGTGGCTGAAAATAGTCTGCATCGAATGCACAATTTGCTCCCGTTTGAGAAACATTTTCTGAAAGCTACAGTTCTCAGCTGTTTTAGGAGTGTTTTGGGTGCTTTAATGCCTAAGCTTGGAAATTATGCAAGTGAAGTTTTCAGCATTTTCCTCTTTGAATATGCTAAATACTTGTTTTGACTATTTTATATGTACAGTGAGTGTAGTAAGGAAGTAAAAAGCTATTTAGTTTAAAATTGTTTGCGCTCCGATGCCATTTCGTTACTGTTGAGGTCAGAAAATGGCATTTTGTTTTGCCAGGCGTGAACAAGTAATACATATTTCAGTGTCCTATATCAATGCCATAAGAAATTGAAGAGGAAATTTTACAATTTTCATTTGGCGCACAGTCCAGCAGGCTCCATGTTTTGTTTTTTTTTTTTGTTTTTTATGGGATTTGCTGATAATGAAAAAAATATATAACCGTTGCTAGCCTTATTGTTCTTGTTGGATCTCTATATAAATTCATGCAAAAGCTGAAGTATAATACAGGTTCTGGCAGATATTGTTCCATACTGTAGGGCTGTGACGTAAACCTGCCAGATGTCTCCAGTTAGGAAGACATTTTTAATTTGTAATCCTGTCTTCTCTGGCCCTTCATCCAATATTTCCCCAGAGATGGACCGACTGGAGACTATCCATTCATATTTCCCCCCCACATCCCTGTGTCATCCAATTTGTTCTCGATTTAACAAGCTATGCCCTCCTGGTTCACATTATACAATTGAGAAACCTTTAAAACTCTCCTGTGGACTTTTAGCAAGTTAGCCAACTGCAGTGCGTAACGTTAAGGTTATAAGGTATATTGCTAATAGATTGTGGAGTTATTTTTCCCACCAGATTAGCTCTGGTTCCTTTGAAGATGTCTAGCATATCCGTCAGTGTTTCCATGAGTTTTAGGGCAACCATTGGAATCAAGGACGTGTCATCAATGGAGGGTGTTGCACAATGCACAATAACGTGTAGATTATGACATGCCCAAATATATCTTGGGTGGAAATACTCATTTAAAGGTTTTATGAAGTCTATTAACTGCTTCATACCAGTCTGATTGGGCTTTAAGTGTGGCAACAGGTACCTGAAGTTTTCATGACTCACCTGAGAAGACATCCAGGTAGGGTACTGTGTTACTGGAGCTTTTCCGTACGTGATGTGCTCTCCTGGAGCCCAGTGTCCAGTAAGTCCCACTGGTATAACTCCTCTCTGGTGTGTCCTGCTCTGGGAATTTGGCCCCACCAACCTGCTGTCCTCTTAGCTCATCATCTGTTGACCAGTCTGAAGACACACCAAGGGGCCCAGCAATGGAGCAGGACCTCTGCTTGTGCCTCTTGAACCCCTTGGCCCCATTGGATTCAACCTCAGCAGCAGTGGCATCTATTTTCCTGGGAACATTGGGGCTGGTAAGAGGGGAGCCGATTGGAGAGGTGAGCTGCCTGGTGGTGGTCTTAACATAGGAGGGGTGGACTGGAGGGTAGAGTTTGACGGTGGAAGGGGAGCCGGAGGACGTCCGTCTTGGCTGAGAAACATGGGCGTCTGGTGTTAGCTGGCCAAAAGATAAACTACTCTTCCTCCTTTTCAGAGACAGGAAGTCCCGCCTCATAAGTTCCTCTTCGCCCTCCCTCTCCATGGACAGGTCCATGCTGCTCACGCTCTTGTGAGGCCCCATCGGCGCTGCACCTGCCACCACGGGATCCAAGCGCACACATGGAACGCATATGTTTTTGCTCAGCAGTGGGTGCATAAGTGGACTCTCCAGGTCATCCTGGGGTTCCTCAGCACTCTCATAGGAGTTGGTGGTATTTGTAGTGTCAGGGAAGCTGTATGTGCTGTTGGTCTTTGGGAAAAGGCTGCCGCTGCTTCGCTCTGTGTCTGCGGCTGAAGATGGCGGACCACTCTCACTCAGGGACCCTGGACCAGATGAATTTCTTGATATGGGTATTTCATGACTTTCGTTCTCTAATTTCTTAAAGTCTCCACTTACTTCTTCAGGTACACATTCACTACCAGGAGGGGGAGAGAAAACTCCCATATCCAGATTTAATAGCTGGCGAGATGGCCCCTCTGCCAACATTTCCAGCACCCTGTCATCGGCCACACATTGGTCTCTGATGGTCTGCTGGATGTCAGATAGCAGGTCTTCATTTTCTGCTGTTGCTGAGTGAAAACTATAAAGGTCAGCATCCGACCCCGAGCTTGTTCTCCGGCTGGTCTCATCCACCAGAGATTGGTGACTGTCTGCGATCAAGCGGCTTAGATCCCCCGTGACATCTGATAGCATGCCCATCTCGTCCGCTGAAAGGCTCGCCTCCGCAGAAGGCTTGAGTCCTGCTTTGCCAACCTGTGCTGACCTCCCATCTTCCACCATGTCATCCTTAGACAACCCTTTCGCCTTGGAAAAACTCTTCCTGATCTTCATCCCTGAAAACACAGAACCCTTCGACTCTGACTTAGATTTCTTCTTCCCATTGCTGTGGGACTTTTTGGATTTTTTCTCCACGTCCCTCTCATCAGCATCACCATCACAGACATCCCCTGCTGCTGCTGCTCCACCACTTCCTCCTCCTTTCTTCTGCTTTGCTTCCTGGTTCCCCATGTTCCTGAGCAGGCGGACACCCTTGGCTAACAGGCCATGCTGCTGGGGTCGAGACTGGGCATGCTGGGCGTCCTCCTGGGCTGCTACTGATGCTCTTCCTCTGTTGGTCTGAGCCCTTTCAGAGCTGCTTAATCCCTGCTGTCTGCCCACCACAGTTAAAGGCAGCTGTGAGAATGATGCTGCCTCCCCCAGCGCCACTGATGCTGCTGATGATGAAAGGAGGAGGAGACTGGCACTGACAGCCGCGGGCTCGTTACCACTCACTCCTCGCTCTCCCTCCCTCCCCTGCACAGCCTCTCTGACTCCCTGATCCTTCCTCTCTTTTCGCCCCTCCTCTCCATCCCCATCTGCTCCTGCACGCTCAGCTGTCTTGCATAACGGGCTGCTGTTCGAGCGAGCAACGCGCTGATGCTCCGGAGTGCGCTGCCCTTGTCCATTTTCGACTGACTGGGGAAGAAATTGCTTTGGATGCTGCTGCTGCTGCTGCTGCTGATGCTCTAAAATGCACTGCTGATGCTGGTGTTGTTGATTAAGGACCAAGTGCTGTTGTTTACGGAGGAGGCTGGTAACACTGCTCTTCCTCCTGCCTTTGAAAGTGGAAGTGAAGAAACTCTCTTTCAGAAAGGGCACTTGGGTCTCCACTGTCTTTATTGTCTGCATCCTGATTGGTGAAGCTTCATCCGGAGGAGAAGCACTCTAGACTGACGTGGAGGGAAAAGAAGAACAAGTTAAAATCACTTTAATTGATTTTATTTTCAAGCTCAGCTTCACCACAGCAGAAGAGAGACAGCCTATTATCAGTGGAGTCATGGGGTAAAGGTTCAACATAAGGGCGAGCTGACATAAGCAAGCCTATGTCTCATGTTGCTGTGCAGTGTGTACATGTTTTGTATACAGTGATCGTAAACTCTTTGCTCCTGTTTTGACTTTTTGTTCCTCAAAATTTTGCGCTTCTTGAGTAAATTAACTTTCAACATTCCATCACTGAATACATGTATAATTTACATTTTCTTTTGATACTCAAAGTATCTGATATTTAATGTTCATCAGACTTTGTTTGGCTTTTGGGTACTTTTTACAACATTGATTACAATGTGGGCTCATCTAAATTGCTGCACTGAAACGAGTAGTTGATTAATCAGTTTTTATAATCTAGTCTTTTATTATTATAATCAAAAACAACAAAATGGTGGTGATTTCAATTTCCCCATAAGTGAATATTTACCGTCTTTCTTTTTTTATGATATTAAAGTAAATATCTGCTGTCAGCTGTTGGGCTCTGGGAACGTGTGATGGACATTTTTACCATCTCTAGCATTTTATAGATTAAATCACTAATCAATTAACTGAGAAAATAATCGTCAGACTAATCTGTAATAAAGTCAGATTAGTCTCAAATCAAACTGCCATCTCCTGATAAAATGTTCTCTGGTGATACAAATTATGTCTCCAGTTAAAGACACAGTACAGCATATTACTGTGAAATATTCAATTTATATATTAAAGAGCTAATAGAAGACATTTCTTCGGGCCTGCCTCAGTGCACCCTGGGAACTGATTATTTCCTCTGGGTGTGGTACAGACCAAGTTGAGACCAAGTTAGACAGTTAACAGTAATTCTAGTGTCAAAATTAAGTGGTTTGAACTTAAAATTGAAATAAAGTAAGTGAAACTAATTACACAGAAGCAACAACAAAATAAACAAATACATGAATGACACATTCTTGAAATTAGGATTCTAATTAAAAGAAAAATATTTACCAGAAAATAGAAGCACATACACTCATTAAAGTTTGTGTTCATGCAAACACAATAACTGATAAAAGTTTCCTTTTTCTTGAGCGACATCTTGGTCTGTTTTCGGTAAAAACCAACAAATATTGAGTCAAAACTTTGCACAAGTCAAATTTGTAACATTTAAAGTCAAATTGGTAATCAAACACATGAAATGGTAAATAAAATAGTATGTAAACCTCTTTGTTAAAGATTTTTTAACTTAGCAACAACAGTGTACTTGCCTGATGGGTTGATTCTCCTCAGTGGATCAGCACCGACTGAAGAAAACAACACAAATGGGTGTTTGTCTCTGCCTATGAGCCGCTCCTTAGCCATGGGTCACATGAAGTTGGTATTTTCCTCATCACATGCCTGGTGTCCCTGGACATCTTCCATTAGCACTGTCTGAGACGCCCCCACTAACTTCATCAGGATTCATCAAGGGAACATACAGAACTGTGTAACATTCAAAGACCACCCTTTTGTTTATTCAGTTTCTGCTTAATATCAGACACAGTCTTAATGCTGTGGTGCTGACAGACAGTGATGCAATGCTTATATTTAACACAAAAATTGGACCAAAGTCAGTCTCCACCACCTCCTCACATTTAGGCAACTGGTATTTTCTACCTTTAGTTTGTTGCTCCCTGGTGCCACTTTTAAGTCCTTCCCTCTAATCAAGAAACAAGTTTCAGCCGTGTCCTCCCAACATAAGCAGTTGCCAGACATGTCAGCAGGCCTAATGGCTAATTTAAACAACTGAAGGTTTCGGAGGAGGATCATTAAATCACAAAAAGAATAACTATTAAGTGCTGAGGTAATAAGGTCCTACTTATCAGGGTGCTGGTTGTGTGTTTTACATTACTTTGAAAAAGCAACAATTCCACATTTGGTGGTTTTCTTACAAGCAGCAGATAAACATTTCTTGAAAACTAATCCCTCAAAAAAACTATAGAGGTCATAATAAGAGCAAACAGTGAACACATTCAACTACATTTGACAGTCCTACGTTGTTGGTGTAGAGGTTTTCAGTATCTTTTGCCGGCTATAAAGCTAGAATAACTTGCACTGTATGGGAGTGGAAAGTCCCTGGCTTCTGGCTTTCACACAATGAGAGTAGTGAAAGTAAGTATTAACATCACTGTCACATATCTACAGCTGATATCACACATATAACAACTAGCAACAATACTAACTTTTTTTGTTACCAGTGGCAACATGCTTATACTGGACAACATACCAAATTTGCAAAAATAGAATAAAAAAAGTAGAGACTCACCCAGTCCCCATTAATAATCGCTCTTAGACAAGACTCCTACCTGCTTTAGTGGGCTGCTTTGGTCACAGAGGTGTGCAAAAGTGTCTGGGCAATACTGATACTCATTTATCTGAGCCCATCCTGAGAAAATTAAAGTTAAAATTAATCAAAGTGAGGGCTGGGCACATGGCCTTGAAATAATGTTGTGACATTCTTAGGCTATACCATGACTGACAATATATATTTCAGTATTTTGAGATCTAATCAAAGACAACACATACGTGTTGGAACTGGATGACATTCATAAATAATAACACAATTATATTTTTGATAGATAATAATCAGTAATGTGGATGTAATGACTAAGTATGTCAAGACAATGACTTCACTTTACTGCAATTCAGCCTTTATACACAGGAAAAGACAAGATTTAGGTCATATCATAATATAACGATAGCAGATGATATATAGTGACAGTAACAATGTAACATTGGTATATTGCCCAGCCCTAATCAAAATACAAATGAAAATAACACAATCATTAATTGTGACACACATGCAAAAAAAAAAACATAAGCGTTTCTGTCAAAAAGTTTTTTGTTTGTTTATTGACTTAAAATATGAGTATGATCAGCATACTTGAAATGTAACAAAATGTTTGTGTTTTACCATTTTGGTAGTTTACATTCCCAATATTTAAGTACAAAATTCTCATATTTTGACGAAGAATCTATTATGACACTGGAGCACATTGTGTTGACAGCAGACAAAATATCCACTAATGATAGCCATGGGATCATTTCTAAAAATCTCTTCTGCATACAGCACATACGTCCCACCAATATGTGTGCCCATGGCATCTAACATCCACTCGCCCTCCACTATAACAGCTGTCCTAATACAGTTTATCCTTTAATACCTGCTGCACAAATATTCAAGATTTGGGTGTGGCAACAATGTAAAAAAACAACAACTTAAGATAAGAATAATATCATGTGCAATACAATAAAAACTGAAATAAATTCTTGCCTTGCTTTACATCTTTAAGCAGACTTATGTTGTAAAAACCTGACGCACTGTAGACCAAAAACAGCTGTTGATTGTATTTACAAATCAATCGCTGTAAGTCGATTTAATTCATAAGTTTAAAGAAGAAAAAACTTCACCCATAAATAATATGAAATTAAACACAAAAAAATTGGTTATGTCAGAAAAGAAGTTAAAATATTGTACCTTCAATGTTTTTTTGTCTTCATATTAGCAGAATGGGATTTTAAATACTGCACTGACAATGATACAGCCTGGACAACATGTCTTTCTTCAACCACTAGAGGCTGCCATTGCTCCACTACATCAAAGATGAGCGGCCTTTCACAAAGAGTTCCTCAGAATCATCATGTTGTAGAAATTTAAAAGATAGTGTAAAACCAAAACACACATCTTTATAAATGGACATCTTTGTGTTTTTCGCAATCAATCATTGTGTATCAAGTCAGAAATATCCAAATGTACACAAACAGAATATCATTATTGTATAATCATTACTCGTGACAGAAAACCGCAAGTACATAAAAACACAACCAATGTACTTTTAATTGTCTCCACCATAAAAACCACAACAATCACATTGAACACAACAGCAGTTCACTGACTGTGGTGCCACACAGAATATTCACAACTCAGTTCATCAGAAGAATCATTTTTCAGACTGGCTCAAAATCTCAGGAATATCTAGAAAACCAAAGAAAAAAAAACAAAACAGATCGCTGTTGACTAAAAGTATAACACAAAAGAAGTCTTTATATTCCATCAGACACAGGAAAGCTATATCCATTTAGAAAGGCAAATGTACAGAGGTTCTGATAAAAACACATGCCAATCAAGAGGACGGCAGGTCAAATCAGTACAATGCAGAAGCCTGTGAACACAAAACAGTTTTGTCCTGGCTTTCAGTGAAGAATTACAGATACAAAGTTTTGTTTGAAATGCAAAACCACTCTGCACGTCACAGGTCTAGCTACCCACAGAGAAAAATGATAATAAATGTGAATCCCCAACCCTGTGACAAAGAGATCCTTCCCCTTGTGTCAATTGCACTTCAATAATTTCACCTGCAATGCATTTTAAAGCCCTTTTCTAATATTTTCCACTCAGTTCATTTCTTCTCGGCCGTCCTCACATGTACTAAAGTGAAATGGTAAACAGTTCTTCGAGGACAGAGGGAAGGCTTTCATCTCTGGACCCCACCTTAAACAACCTTTCTGCATACACGCAGCTTTGCAATACGGATGCGCCGACACAAACACGTACCTCAAGACCACCACATAGGACTGCTGTGCTTGAAATATCAGCAGAGAAACACATTTAGGATCTCTAAGCAAAGGAACTCCACAGAAACAACAACATGGATGCTTCTTTTCCTCGTCCTATGTTAAATCTTTTTATTCTCTGTTTCAACTATCCAAACCTTTTGTCTTTTATGTGGACTCCCTGGGAATTCTCCTGTGGAAGACCACTGACTGAGCAGACTGCCTTTGTTGGAACTGCTGCTTCCTCCTTTTTTTCTGGTCCCAGCGGCAGAGCAGTATCATCTTAAAAGTTGTACGGAAAGTCTTGTTGCACAAGGCGTAGCACATGGGGTTGACTGTGCTGTTGACGTAGCACAGCCAGTACCCGACTGCCCACAGGGTCTCCGGGATGCAACCTTTACAGAAGGCATTGATCAGCACCATAATGTTGTATGGTGTCCATGTGATGATGAAAGCAAAGAGGATGGCACTGAGTGTTTGAGCTGCCTTCTTCTCCTTCACTAAGGACATGCGCTTCCTCTTGGTGATCTGAGTCCGAGCTCGAGCTGCAAAACGTTTCGCCAGAGCTGCCTCTTTGAAAGACATCGGGACAGAGGGGGATTTAGTAGTGGTGCTGGTGGTGGTACTGTTGGTGGCAGTTGGTGTAGCTTTTGTGGGATCATCCAGATTTCCTTGGTTAGAGGTAGCCTGGATGGCAGGCATTGACTGAATCTTGCGTGAACAGAAGCGTTGGTGGTAGCTATTTTCTGAGCTGTTTGCGCCATCGGGAGTATTGGTGTCAGTGGTGTTGGTGGCGAGTGTTGAGAGGCTGTCTCGGCTATACTCTGCTCCCCTGAGGGGATCTTCCTCTGAAGCTGCATCCAGATCCTCACATGAGGTGAGTTGGGAGTTGACAGCAGCCTTTATACCAGGCAGGCTGAGAACAATGGAGAAAATAGCATGACTCTGGGAAATCATCTCTCTGCCCCCACAGTCCTCATCCTCTGAAGACCCAGACTGGTCCAGTGAGGCTGCAGCATCGTTGTTGTTCCAGCTGTCGCTGCTGCTCTGGTCTGGATCACGATCCTTCTGCCTGAGACTACCGGGTCTCCAAGAACGAACTCCAGGCCAGCAGTGGAAGCGCCCAACCAGCTCCCGACACGTGCTCTTTCTCTTAGACAACCTGGTCAGCTCGTAGCTGCTGCAACTTCTGGAACTTCCTGTTTGATGGACAAAACGAGCTCTCTCGCCAGCACCATTCCCACTTCTCCCTCCTGTCGCACCACGTCCTCCTGAACCCTGCAACCCAGCTAACTCCTTTGAACGGTTCTGCGTCTCCTTGTATATGCGCCAGTAGAGAACACTCATTATTGTCACAGGCAGGTAGAAAGCTGCCACGGCTGTGCAGAAGGTTATTGTGGGCCGTGTGAGGAACTGAATGTAGCACTGATCTGAGGGAACTGTCCTTTCACCCTCAAAATACTGCCAAAGTAGGATGGCTGGGGCCCACAAAACAAGAGAAACAAACCAGGCCAGGCCGATCATGATCCCAGCTCGCCTTGTGGTCCGTTTGGCCCTGTAGGTCAAAGGCCTGGTGACTGAAAAGTAGCGGTCAAAGCTGATGACCAGTAGATTCATAACTGATGCATTGCTGGCCACATAGTCTATAGCCAGCCACAAGTCACAGGCCCAGGTGCCCATGGCCCAGTAGCCCATCACGAGATAAGCCGTGTAGAGGTTCATGGAGATGACCCCAATGATGAGGTCAGCAACAGCCAAGCTCAGCAGGAAGTAGTTATTGACTGTCTTTAGCTGGCGATTCACCTTGAAGGATACCACTACCAGGATGTTGCCGATGATGGTGACCAGTGACAGCATGCCTGTCAGCAAGACAATGAGGACAACCTGCCACATAGGGTGACCACCCAAGGGATCAAGGATTGCAGTCCCATTCGTGGATTCGGAAGTAAGGTTTAAGAGTTTGCTGGTGGAGGATGAATTATCATCCAGGGTATTCACATGAAAAGCTGGCCAGGAGGCTCCTCCATTTCCTCCTTGGTGGAGGGCATTGGATTGAGGATAGGCTCCGGCTGCTGGGGTCGAGGTGTTGGCAGTCAGGAAGAGACCAGGGTCTGTGCTGTTTGAGCTCATTGTTATGTCCTGGCATATTCTAAAGAGAGACAGAAGGACAGAAAAGGGAGGTAGGAAGAGACAGAGAGGGGAGGGAAGAAGGACTTGGCACAAGAAGGAGAAGGAGAAAGGGGGGGAAAGGATAGAGTGACAAAGAGAATGAAACAGAGAAAGGACACATGAGTAGGTAGGTGACATTCCTCTTCATATCCAGTAGGTGAGGCTAGAAACCCATTCTACCAAATTAAGTGTCTGAAAAAGGCACATATGTTCAGCTCTAGCTGGTCTAGCCTGTTAAATAATCACTCATAATTTAATTTGTAGACTATCTGTATGCACACTATGAATTCATTGCAAGCCATATATTAGATTACAACTTGACATTTGAATCAACAAGGCTAGACAGCCAGCACTTTTGACTGCAATCAACACCTATATCTTAGAACACCCAAGAAAATTGCAAAGATATATCACCTACACACAGGTAAGAAATTGGGATTGCACCTTGCATTTGATTAGTGCCTTTGACAGGGGTGGTTTCCTCCTGTCGGATCAGGTGTGGAGGTGCACGCTGGTGATCTTTATTCAAAATTTAGCTCTGGTGTCTGGTGGCAGCTCTGATGTCAGTCTGTTTGTCAGTGTGTCAGTCAAACACATAGTGTAGTTATACCATTCAAACTGTGTGGATGGATTTTTCTAAAATATGAACACGACACAGCGGGTTCCTGTCTGTATCAAGCCGAAGACTGAAATACTGACAGGACCATATTTCTGGCTCCAGCTTGACTATAACATTATACAGACATCATCCTGAGTATGAGCTTACAGAAGCACAAAGAATGGAGGACAAAGAGAAGACAAATTAGTTGAGGAAGCACTCCTGGGAGGTATTCTGGCATTTCTTCCTGTCTGAATACAGACATTTTTGGTGTCAATTAAATGATGCAAATGATACCCCAGTGCTGGTTCATTTGATACTTTAAGAAAAATAAAGTTAAAGACATATTTTTGGCGGAGAAAGCTATGCAGGAAGAAAAAAATCGTAATGGTGAAATCGAGACAATTAGCACTGCATGAGCCAATTGCAACATGATCCTGGAGAGTAGGAAGTGCTGTTTGTTGTTTGAGTGGAGATCACTTCAGGATTGGAGACACAAACAATAAACAGAAGATCCTGCTGTTTCTGTCAAAGTGGTTCTTGATAATTGGATAATACCGTGAGGAACTGCCATTTTATAAAACAGCATGCACTGTTGCATTTTCAAGTTTTGCTTTGCAAACATGGCAAAGAGAGGAACATGGAAAGTGCATTATAAGTAAATGTATGTGTCCCTACTGTTACTATCATGTATAAATTAATGCTGGTTTGTATAAGACTGACAAATCTCATTCAGTATTGTTCTTTGGAATATAACCAATATTATTTAATTTAAGAAAACATTCTGCTCAAAATAATTTTGATGGTTCAGTCTCTTGTAACAGGGTGAATGGTGTCTCTGTCTCAGCCACTCCGCCCCTCATCACTTGTTTCTGCACTATGCAGCTTCAGTGAGAGGGTAGAATCACAGCGTTACATACATGTTGACTCAACATACAAGTTTTTTTTAACACATAACATTGTTATGACGACAGGTTTTGCTTGTAGTCAGCACAGACATTATGTCTGTTACAGAACTGGGATTTGTATTTATGACAGTGATGTTGCACTCAGAAACTGTGGGGAGCGCCAAAGCTCACAAAATGCCAATATCTACATAATGTTGCTTGAAGTGGACAGGGATATAGCTCAGCTTGAGAAATACCATGAATAAAAATGTGTTTATCAGGATGAACCACTTTCTTAAGCTCTTTATAGGATGAATTTCATCATGTACAGTATCCATGGTAACTGTTTAATATCACTTCAATTGCTACTTTTTGACAACTGGTACAGTGAATATTATAATTTGGATTCATTTAAAATCTACGGTGCTTTGTTGAACAAACTGCAGAACACAACCACATGCTCTCTTTTCATTGTGAAAGCCACGAACATGGTGTTCTTCCGCTGATTTTATTGACAACACTTCATTTTAAACCTGTCACTATCCGACATGGGCCTGTGTGAAGGGAACAAACAACAACCTGTTACCACCCGAGGCACGAGTCAACTCACAGATAGTTGGCCAGGTTGTGCTCCTGCAGAGTGTGAGTCTCAAACCCATGAGGGACTTTATCGAAATACTCACTTCCTATTCCACATATGAAACATTTGGTCTGCAGAAGAAGAGATGCAAGACATTTAATGATTCATGAAACAGGCTTGACACATGATGTTCTCTAGAGTATATTGCACACACACACACACACACACCATTTACACTAATATACTGACAAACACATGTGCTGGCAAACACTTGTAAAACCACAATAACACACACACACACACACACATACACACACACATTATTTCACCCCACAGGCACAGGTATTTGAAGCTGAGTGCCGCACCTGTGCCTTGACAGAATCTCAGGCTTCCTGCAGAGCAGTTAAAGAACCGCAGTAGCCAACAGCGACTGACAGCCATTTGTGACACTGAGCGCACACCGCTCCGACTATTATCTGGAGGCTCCCCGCTATTCCCACTGTGGGCATGTATCCCTGCATCCATGCACGTATGAGGAGAGCATGCTCTCACATCATGCAAAACCAGATGTAAACAATTTAATCAGCTAGGTGTATATAACAAATATGTAGTATTAAACAAGTAACAAACTTAAAAGCCTCTTCAGAAAACAGAGGCTACTTTTACATTTCTGACACAGCCAAATCTACTGAGCGTGTGAGACTGCTAGTGCTGCTAATAAGTGTTAAATATATTTTAATTGGCTTACAAGGGCAAAATGTGCCTGTGTGAAGATAAGGGGCTCTCGCAGTCTTTAATCTGCTACCTGGATTTGTTGTTAACAAAGAAATAAAATCATAAAAGCAAATAATGGCCGCTTCAAAAATCAGACAAATTACAACACAGTGAGGTGTCCCGTGTGGGGAGTAGAAGCATAAAGGGCTTGCATAACTGGAGTAAAAAAGGGTAAATCCTATGGGGATAGGCCAAATGCCGAACTCCCTGCTGCTGTTAAAGCCATAGGAAATAGGCGCAGGTGAGTCAAGATGTCACTCAGATGCAAAGATTTACAGAGTGCAGCACAGTAAAACACGGGTGGAGAATATAATGCTGTTAAATATACAGTTTATACTGTGCATGTGTCATATTTATTCTGTTTTTCATGCAGAACATTGAACCAATATTTACACACACAACAATTAAGCCTTGCTGGTGCCTCAAATTGCAACGCGTGACGAGCAAAACATTTGCATCTGCAGTCCCCTGGGAGCAGAAATTGGCTGCGCAACAGACAGATTTTTTTCTCTGCTTGCTTTCCCCTTAAAATTGAACTGATCAAGCCTATGTGAGGGAGAGGACAACACCCCTTTCCAGCATGGGTGGGCTAGCTACACTTTTGACAACCAGTCGAGTCGTTACAGCGTCTCCCCCTCCCTCCCTCTCGCTCTCCAAGCCCACGTCAAGCCCTGTATCTTAAGTTCGACTCCCAGGCACGTAGGTGGGGTGATTTCAGGTACACAGAGAGATCGATACTCATTTGCTGTGTTGCAACACAACGTGTTCCCTGACATTTTGAGATATTTGTCCCAGCAGGGTTGGACAGTGCAATCCAAGTTGGGTCCAAGGATCCATCTAAATGATTGGGTGACTAACACACGGCCATTTCAGGCAACTAATCTAGCCGTGCAGCGATACGAGGGAGATGATGTCCAGCAAGGATGAGTCATGTATCAAGTGCATTTAATAAAGGTTGAAGCTGCTATCACCTGAATCTTGGCCACTTTGGCTTTCTCCTTGAGTGCCAAAACATACTTTCAGTTAAAAGGGATGCGCTTCCTCAAATTTGATTTTTCCAGTTATTTACAAAGGCAAACAGCCAAGGAGGTATAGCCAAGGAAAATTGAGAATTTCATAAACACGTTGCCTTGTCTAAAATTTTACAATTTAATTTCCTAATGCTCAGATCTTATATAATGTGCAATTTTGTGCTGGAGCCAAATGCAAATATACATCTGGAGATTCAGCAGTTTACTCTAATAAGGCATTATTGTAAAAAACAAAAGGCATAAGCAGCTTTAACACACAAAAAAGACTACCAAACAAGGCATAACAAGAACAACCATGGACTGTGTACTAAATATACTCTATGAATTCATTTGCTGGACAGGCTAATAAAAACAAATCAACAATTGCAGGGATATTGGACTAACAAAATGACAGTCCGGTATTGGCAATTCCGAGAGAGTAAGTTCAGAATGAAAGCAGACATATTGTTAATTAACCCAGCAGATGCAAGCAACAGCTTTATGATAACCATCATTGGCTGAGCCTCGCTCCATTGCTAAATAGTACGCATATTGCTGCCTTGTGGCAATACAACAGACAACAAATGTAGAAGAGAGTCAGGACTTTAACTAATGATGACTGACCATGTTTCAAAAGCAACAATGCCTTTGATTTAAATGTACCAATATGTAACTTCTGCCGCCACAGGTTGAGTGTTGCGGGAGGCATGACTGTTGCTCTGCTTTACTCCTGTTTATCGACCAGCAGTGATCCGCGGTGGTGACCTCTATGTCAAGTCGACTACCGCTGGAGGGAAAATGTACTTTACCTATGAAAGACATTAGAGAGAAGAAATCGAAAAAGTGGAAAGAGAACCAGAGTCTCTGATGAGTGCTGAATTCACTGGGGGTTTACCTAAATTTAAACACATGGACACACACACTTAGCGTTGCTCGCTAATGTTGTGTACAGTCAAGTAATCTGGCTGTTCAAATGATCAAACTCGCTTAACGTTTGGTGAACACGCAATTAAACTTTTGAGATAATATAAGTACACAACTCAACAAAATATGTTAAAAAAAAAATCTTTAGGACAATTTGTGGCTGAGGGGTAGAGCCAGCGTCTTATTGGCAGGTCACTGGTTTTATTCCCCTGGTCTGCATGCCAAATTGTCCTTGGGCAAGACACCGAACCCCAAAAACCGCCATGAGTGTATGTATGTATTACTGTAAGTCACTACTGTACTAGATCATCTTAAAGCCTCCACTATCCCTCAGACATGAATGATGGGGTGTCACACAAGAAGGGATAGGACTCGAAGAAACATATTGCCTAATCCAGGTCATATAGAGCGATAAAATGAGCTGAGGGTGTTTGTTTCAGGGTGAAATGTGATCTGGAAAACAATGTCACCACACACACTGCAGTGTGCAGTTATCGATTTCCGTCTATTGAGCGAAGCAACTTTGCTGATAAGCAAAACCCAGAGTGGAGCAACTCTGACCTAGAAAATTTATCTTACATTTGCAAATACTACACCATCACATGTGAGCTACAACTGCAGAAGCTAAAAATAGACAATCAAACACTGTGTGATCTGCCTGTGGATTATAGGAGGTGATGCCACATCTGCTAATAAGTTGGTAGGTTTAAAATCCACATCTTTGCACAGTTTGACCCAAAGCAAAGACCAAATCGCTCTTAAACAAACAATGACTAGCAGGGCAAAATGACACTGACACCCGTTAATTACATTGACCAATATTGGGATTATAGATTGAAAAGAGATAACGTGGTGGGCGTCGGTACATTTAGATTAATAATAGTTCTCTTTGAGATATTCCGGTGCAGCACATACAGAATGTGTCATATGGACCACAAAAAAGCAACTTTTGAGTTTATTCACTAAACTGTTATGCAAGCTCTGTGTTTGAACGCCTTCTTCATAAATCATCCTCCAGCTGGACACGGAGCACAGGAAGCAATCAGTTGTTCTTTCCCCACCACTTCTGACATGTCGTCCAGAGAAACATCAGAAACACTCTGACAATACCAATCTGTAGACTCATAAATGTCTTCAAACATTCAATTCTTCCCACAACCATAATGAAAAAGTGTTTGCTCTAGAACAGAGATAAGTATTAAAAGAGTTTCTGTTATTATAATTCAACACAGGGATCTTTGTAGCAAACAACACAGAGGTTGGAAGTAATGAAGTACAACATTCTTTGTAACTTCTGTAGATTTTTCTGCTATCTGTACTTTACTTGAGTAGGTTTTTTTCCTCCCAACAATTTAACACAAATATCTGCACTTTCTCCTCCTTCCAATTTCAAAACCAGACTTGTTTCTTTACTTTGAATGCATTTGAGGGGAATTATAGATTATTTTTATTTGCCGTCACTGCACGCCACCTTCCCAACATCACAAGACTGATATCGACCTATCAGTGCACATCAGCGAGACGAAACAAAGATGTGAGAAGACAGAGAGGGACTACACAATTACAGCGTTTGTTGAAAAGTGTTGAGCCAAAACCCGATTTGAAAACCTTAATTTAATACTATCGGTACTAAAAGACTACACTGGATGGTTAATACTGTTGTTTACAATACTAAATGTCTGAATATCAATATCAACTACATTTGAAATGAAATCAAATGGTTTTTCCTACAATTTTATTGGGGTTTATACATAATGAAAGTCACTGGTCCTTGAGTGCTTGTCCTTCATACAAGATAAAGGGACTTTGCGGTTGCACAGGATGAGCTAAATCTATCACAAGCTGGTTGGTGATGATGGGGCTGCTGCCAGAAGATGGTGGCAAGGGTTGTGAAACAGCTCAAGGCCATCTGTCAGGTACTCACTGCTGACAAGAACAAGCATTTAGTGCCTGCTTGGCAGGAGACGGAGTCGCCGGAGTCCATACGGGATGCTCCAAGGCGACTCTTAAACTTCACAGATTTTCAGTCAGGCAAATCTTGACTCAAATCAAAGTGAGCGTGTTATTATGTGAAGCCTTCACAGCACCTCCTCCGAACAAAAGGCTGTGAAACCTGCCGATGGTGACACAGCTCACAAAGGATGTCCCCCCCCCCACCAATGGTCTGTCTCAGTGAGAAATATGACGAAGGGAAAAGATGACACGCTGGGCAAGACAAAGCTTCAAGACACGAAGGTAACAAGGATTATGCCGTCAAAGCGATGGCGGCGTCTGATGGTTGAGGGTGGCTACCGTCCAAAAACTTCAAAAGGCATTTAGAGGAGAAGCTGTGGAGGAGGCGGCGGAGCCAGCTGCTTCAGCTCTACCTGCCAAGAGGTACAGATAGTTAGAGGCTATTCAACTTGTCTTTTTAAAGCCCTTTCGATCGGGGTATCGCTGTGACCAGTTCAACCTCTGACAGGATTTCAGGAGGTAGCTCTAAAAACAGCTCCTCTGTCAGCAATTTTACTGAAGAAAGTTTTCTGTTTAAACTTGAGCAATGCTGCTTGAAGTTGAAGTTGAAATCAAACCCAATTTCTGATGTTATTTATGATCTGCTGTCTTAAACGTCTGTGAAATGTATTTGCATTCCGCCATTCTGTCCCTGGAGTCAAATTGCCTTCACATGCGAGAGGGATTCACAGGAGCTAATGAACCAGAGTAACTGAGCCCCGCTGTTTACCGCTCACTCTCCTACAGCTGTATACGAGCTCTATTAAGTCACTGCTAATGCAAACCATTTCCTACTGCCGCTGCTCAACATTAAAAGCACTCAACGAGCCATGGCACTCTGGTGGCTCACCTGACAGAGCCTGCGCCCCATTTAAGGAGGCCTGTATGAAACATTGTGTCGGATGCTCTCGACATCACCGTATGAAACCCTCGACTGCTTTGCAGGCTCAGTGCGTCTTACCTGCCAACATTTAGAGCAGCAGCCGTAACAGCGTAAACAGTAAGCCGCTATTTTTTCTGTTGGTTCTCGAGAACATCCAAAGACTCGCTTAATAAATTATGCAATCTTGTGGGTGTTGAGTTGTGAGAAACTTTGTGGAAAAACTCTCTACGACAAATTCCTCATTATCTGGGCTTTCTTGTAAATTCGGCAAATGTTATGACGGAAATTATGAAGCCTGCATGTTTATTTGCATGATGAGCAGAGAAAGGAGATCTGATCAAAACCATTCTGTTGTTTCCATTGTAACTACTGTTGGGTGTTACCAAATTAAAATAAATAAAGTGTCACTATCAAAATAATAAATAACTTCCTGATGGAGGCAAGCATGGATGGACTCTCTGTTGTTGCCTGTACATGTGTTGTGGATTGTGTGACTGACTGTCTGCTGAATAAAAGAAATTAAATAACTTCTTCTGAGTTAAATGACAAAAGCCTGTGAAGCATGACCTCGTCTTCTTGATAAGAGGCATCATATGTTTGATAATGCTGAAAAATTATGCAGCAGAAATGGTTGTCTTTGCATATCTGCTCCCCTCCCAAAACTAACATGATATTCAAACTGGGGAACATCCCCATCTGCTGACATCGTGCTTAAATTTCAGACACGTTGATCCTTACAGCTGTCTCTGAAGCATTACCGTCCAAATTTGGGTTTTGGTGTAAATACAACACATGTGGTATTAATATTAGTATTGGTGCTATTTACCAAGAACTTCACACAGAGTCAGTTAGGGACACGTTCAACTTTACAAATGTCTCTGCAAATGTTGAAAGGTCTGTTTTCTCCCGACAGCGAGTCCAACACACGAGAAATGTCTCTCTCAAAAGCAGCCAACCATTCATCCCTTATCACAAACGGTGCGTGAGAGGTTTCTCAGCAAGTAGCAAACATTAGAGGATGTGCTGAGGAGATAACGTAAATTAAAAAGTCAGAAAATAATGGTGAGTTCACTGCACTGGATGACAGGAAACTCTCCATGGTGGAAAACATTTGTGGCGGACTGAAACATTAAATTGATCCCTCAGTTCTGATACTGTCTCACTCTTTATTTGCATAACAACACCGAACACAAATTCCTCCTCGGCGAGCGACTGCAACCAGCCACCACACTGGTCTCTCGCTTCTCGTCTCCGAGCGCTTGGAAATGAATATCCACTAATTACTTTGTTTGTTACTGCTGATGATGAGAGCGCATGGTCTGACTCCTTCCAGAGTTCTACTGCTCCATCATATGCACCACACAAACTCAGTTTTCTAATGGTGGTGGGTCTCAAATGAGATGAGGGCGCTCAGGTCAAAGATAGGTTGGCACATGCAAATTAAGAACCCTGTCAAAATGTACAATGTACTGATCATTAAATAATGATTTCCTGTGCAGTGCAACAGCTGGTAATGACTGCTATCGATGTGTTTTTATATTGTAGTATTTTTAAGAAAGTAACAAATGAGACTTATTAAAAATAATTCATAGTCATATAATTACAGGCATATATGTGTGTATATTTATATATGAAAATCTTAAAAATCATCCCAATCCACCCAACAGCTGTTGATATATAAGTAAAGTGGTGGACCGACAGACCAACAAACCACACCGCTAGTGCAAGTGTTAAAAAATAAAAGACATCAGAGGCCGGCTGCCGGAGCAGATTAAGTCCTAGCTGAACAAAGTGCTGTTCAGTCTGCTTCTTTATTTATTTGATATCCATGTTCACACTTTAGTTTCCAAGCCAGCCCCGAGAAAAAGGAGAATCATCTATATAAATGTTGTGTGAGGCAGAAGTATTTAAGTTATCTAACACTACATTTTCACACTTCCACTGAATATCGTGGTTGAGATACATGTGTGTTTATATTTTTTTCTGTAAATGGGAGGAGGAATCGTGCAGGAAGGAGCCATACGTGCTTTAATTCAATGACGCTGTGTTTAGTTTTAGTCACAGAGGTGTGAATCTTGCTTTTCGGGGTTTGGAAAACACACATCTGACCAAGTGAAAAATTCGTCTGCCCCGGGAGCCAGCACAAACAGGACTTGTGTCTGCACAATGGAAGAAGTCTAGTAAGTCCCTTAATACCAGGAAGCAGCTCAGCGTAATTATTCTGCCTAACCTTGTTTATTCTCCTTTATGACCGTGGGCAGCCAGGAGATCTGCTTTTATTGAGGTGTCTTTTTTTGCTGCAATCCAGATTACTACAGCGCAGTGTCTGAGTCCTGCTTACACTGGCACCACCAGCCATAAACAGACGGCTGCTTGACGGTAGCTTAGTCTGATAAAATAACAATGCGAAGGAAGTGAAATAATAATCAGTGTGAGAGGTTACGCAGGGTGCCAGCGATGGCTTGTTGGCATGGGATCCAGCCAAGACCAGATACTTGGAAAGAACACTGTTGTATCAAGAGCATGATGAAGGACAGCACAACTATTTACAAGGTACAAAATGTAAGCTATGTCTGTTCAAAAGGTTTGTCTCATTTGTTTTTTTTCTTTTATAAAACCAGTTACGTCTTGTCTCTCTGATGATGTACAGAACATTGACTGGAACGTTAAGTTCCAATACAGGAAGTAGGTTAACATTATTAAAGTGCTGCAAAGGCACACAGCAGTGGTTGAGGTATATAAATGGTTGTACTTGACTTTGACGCAGACCAGGGTTCAATTCCTTGTCTTAAGCTTCAGGTCTGTTCCGAGGCTTTAACGGCTTTTTAGCTGCCGAAATATTGCGATAAATACCTGAATCATGCTTTAGAGAGCTTGTTGGTTAAAACACATTGAATTAGCTTCCTTTAAGTTCAGTATAAAAATATCTTAAAGACATCCATAAAGATAACTGTAAAGGTTAGTTAAAATAAGTTCCTGCTCAATGGCACATAAAACCAAGACAGGTCCACTTCCTGCTTATGAAAACGACCGGATCTCCCTCATCGCTTCGACATTGTGCAGCCCGTAGAGAATGCACGCTAGACACTAACTTTCAGTCTTTCAGCGTTCCCTCCACCAACTTGAATGGGAATAATATTTTTGAATCATACAGCTCCTCTAGACCTTAAAAAATGTTATTGGACTGAATGGATCAAATTCTGAACAATTTGTAAATCTAAAAAAAGTGTATCCACTGTTTTATAGTTCGAGAGAGAGGGACTTTATTTGTCACTGTACAAAAATACAACGAAACAGGCGCACTCCAGTACTGGGCTCAAAATGCTTATATAAGTAGATAAAATAGATAATATATCCTAAAAATACAATAAATAATGCTTTCGTTCGTCATCCGCTTCCTCACTCACTCCTCACTCTCTTTGATGCCACACACATCGTGAGCTTACGGGAACAAGTCTTTTTGGGACAGGGTGCATCACATGACGCTGTAATTACATTATTTGGCCACTACATAGAATAAAACCTTTATCTTCGCAGACATTTTGAATCATAAATGCAGGAAAGGCACAGGTGGACTTTATAACATGAACTATTAACAAGCTGCAAAACTATGACTTTTCCGGGTTCAGCCAAGTCTTTTTTGTACCAAATCCTAAAAAAATAAAAGCATTTATTTTTCCAACATTAACTTTTAATACCTCCTTTGCAATATTTGCATCAGGTGCGTCTCAGGGCAATTACAAAGAGCGTTTTGTTTTTTTCTCATTTAAATCTAAAACTTCCTGTGGAAAAAGTAAATATTTTGTTTGTTTTTTTCTTATAGCAGCCTCTGTGTGTGAATGTAATTCTTCTTGCTATAGACTTCAGCTGTTGTATTATAGTAGGTAGGTGTGAGGAGAAAAATCTCCACGTGGAAAGTGAAGTGGGGTGCTGTTATGCTTCAGACTAGTGCGAGAGGCTCATGGGATTTCACACACATCCTCACCTCTGCGGTGGGTCTTCGGGCTTTTTGACAGCCTCAGTAACAAGCTGCTGGAACTCTTTAGACATGGCACTCTCAGACACTTAGAGACATGCCTGTGTAGTATGGCTGTGTATGGGAAAGCAAGGAAAAATAGAGAGGCAACGCAGAGGACAGTGAAAGAAGAAGCAGGCTCGGGAATATGTCAAACCAAAAGGCTGCAGCCACTTGAGGATGCCTGCATGGAGAGCACCGAGAGTCCGTCTTTCATTCTCACAGTAAATCTAAACCTGGATGAGGTCCAACGCATACCTCGTCTGTGTTTTAAAACAAAAGCTAAGTTACTGTCACCGAAATGAGGCGGGGCTCTGTGGTGGATGTCGGAGTGAAACACAGGGCGAAAAAAAACACAGGCTCGTGCATTAAATTCAGAACGGTGACAGCTCATTCCTAACAATTCCCGCAATCCAAACTATGAAATACCACGCTTGGGGAAACAAGCGAGGCTGTGCGAGGCTGATTCCAGGCCTGACCCCTCTGCCTCGCTCCTAACGCCTGCACTTTCGGTACGAACCCTACACAGATTCTATACACGTGTAAGTGATAGGCTATTGCGATCAACCCTTAAAAGGAAGTGCAACCATCTGTCTATTGAACAGAACAGGCATTCGAAAAAGAGACGGAGAGGGAGAGAAGACACACACTCACTCCTATGTAAACATGCGTCGACAGGATGAGAGGGGTCTTTAAATGCCGGAGGCAGGGATGTCGGGTTGTGCCGGGGGGCTTAGGAGAGTGAGGGAGGGAGGTGAAAGGATACAGTCGGGGGGGGGTGAGAATGTGCGAGGACACGTGAGTGGTCACACCTCCTGCTCGGGGAGTGTAAATTATCCAGCAGTGGGGTATTATGTGTTTATATGAGAGAGGAGTTACAAAACAGACTTTCTCATCTCGGGACAGAAGGTTGTCAGGTGACGGAGACCATGTCCACCACTGTACTGTACTCCCGCGCCACAAAAACACAGAAGCATGTGCACTCCTCTGTGCAGTTATGCTTACATAAGGCTGCACACACACACACACACTCTCATGAACACACTCACAGGCATGCAAACACACACGCCGTCGGTTGCCAAAGCTCAAACACTTGAGAGGGCAGTGAGTCAACAAGGTGATTGCAGGGAAAGTCTTGAAAATGATCCAAGTGCCGTATCGCCACAAAGAGCGGGTGGCACTGACAGAGCCGGTTATAATGCAGTCCAAACAGTTCTCCTGGCGGATGTAGACAGGCTTACACAGACAGTCAACAAAACGCTAACTGTATTACAAACATGAACACTCGCGGGGACACGGAAGCGCACACACACACGCGCCTAAACACACACACACACACACACACACACAATCTCACGTCTCTGGCTGCCCCTATGTCTCATTCACGCAAACATTGCCGACCCATCCCTTCCTGCTCTCTCTCTCTGGCTGCCTCACACACACACACACACACACACACACACACACACACACACACACACACACACACACACACACACACACACACACACACACACACACACACACACACACACACACACACACACACACACACACACACACCGTCTTGGCAGAGGGTGGATCCTATTTCATCCAATAATACCAGCCCAGGTGACGTGACTGTACCTGGCACTGGGGCCTAAAATAGCTTTTAAATTTGATTCCCTAAATTCTCTGGGGAAGTCATACTGGTCTCATCTGTCTTTCTCCATATCAAAAGCCCGGTCTCTGTTAACTAGCTTCAGATGAACCAGACCCAGACATGTCGATCTGGAAAGAAGGGTCTGATTAAAAAAAAAAAAAATCACCCACCTGCTCAAACACGAGCGTCAGTGGGTGGGCTTCAATATATAATATATAAATATTATATGTTATATAGAGAGAGAGAGCTTTCACTTGTGCAGAACATGCAGATAAGCATATTTTAATCCCTACTTGACAAATTGCTCAAATCATATAAATCGTAGAATGTGGCCTCACAATATTGTTGATTTCTTTGAAGAAAGTTGTTGTGTTCTTGCAGAGCTGGACAGAGTTTACTTGAATTGATTGCATCTCACTCTTCTCTCCTATCAATATTTAATGCCCGTGCCAACTATGTACCTCATAAGACCTATGAACTGTTTGTCCCGCTGGTTGACTTGATCTGTGTATACCTCCCTGTTATCATTAGCCGCCGCTCCTCTAACCGCACAGTTTAATTGTGTCATATTTAATTCATGAAGTTCAAAACAAAATTTGATCAGGTGTGATTAGATGGAATGATGACACACTTCGCACGGAGGTCAGGGTCATCACAGTGTGGTTTTAAAGTTGATTATTCAAAGATTTTGAAGCTGTTCACTTCATAAAAATGTTTATCATAAAAAATGATGATGATGGTGACGATGCAGTGGAGATGAAGACAGACGCAGTTGCTTTAATTGGAAAATATGAAAGGCAAAGCATATTTTAGGGTTGTGGGATCCTATATAAAGTCAGTCTTAAGATGTGAGTGGATATTATCAGATGCAAATTCCCTCCAGGCAAAATAAATGTTGGTAGGTGAAGTTTCTGCAAACCACTGATACATTCACACTTGTATATACACTGTCACAGGATACATACCATATCCGTAATTCAATAAAATGTAATATCATGCTTGTATTACATGTTTTTGACCTGACTTTCATATTTAGGAGATAGCCAGGGTGGTGGTGGATTCAAACTGACCAGCAATTCAAAGGGGAGTCTCAGCGCTGCAGCAGCAGACTGGCTGATCTTCTTGACAGGAAGTCGGACATCACCAACCATCTCAACCATCGAGCCAAAACATGATATTTTCCTAACCCTAACACAGTTGACCATAACAGACCACAAGCACAGCGATGTCACAAAATAAAGCTGAAAATTGAACCGTAAAAAATGAAAAGTTTCAAATGAACAAATTTCTGTCTGTTTTCTATGTATAAGTTGGTGCAATGAGGAAAAAAAGAAATGTGTTCTTCTCCTGAGGGATTTTACGGTAACAAAATGGCGTTTTATGCCTGAATAATTCCAAGTGTTAAATGTTAATTATCAGTGATATTATTATTACATTTGAACTTGGGCCATGAAAGACTCTATGATGTGGACTCCTTATATTTTCCAGCTAATAGGAGCTGTTACAGACACCTGCAGTTTTATTTGTGCATTAGGAATGTAGGTGAGAAAAAGCGTTCGATCAACACTCCTATACTGATGATCAATGCCAGAAGCATTTCAGCTTATAAGACGGCAGCTTTCAAAAGAGCCCAGAGACATGCCTGTACATGCCCTCCAAATGATAGCCTGCCTGTCAACAATCAATGTCAACAACAGCTTTGAAATGACTCTGGGTTAGATGGGGATAGGTTTTTAAGATTATTTTACATACATTTATAGGAATAAGAACACGTTCAGTGAGTTACTTTTTTTATGTATCTGTTAGGGACCATACAAATTAATAAAATGGGCCAGATTCAGAAGCTAAAACAAAAACAAAAAACCAAAAAACATGTCAGGTTTTAGCCAATTATGATATGATAAACCTGGAGTCCACATATTGAGTATGGAGGCCCCTAAAGATTCTCATTTTGAAAACACCTTCAGTGGGTGCCAGTGGTTGAGCATCATAAGAATTTATAGCCAACAATTATATTTTATAGTGGGTGCTTACTGGTTAATGAACCTTGAATGCTAATGGCGACAGACGAGTGATGGATCAGCCGCACTGACAACTGGCTTTTTGCTGCCGAGGCTTGTTGTTACTGGTCCGTCAGAAGACATCGAGCCCGGGAGGGAGAGTCCATTCAGAGCTGAAGGCTTTACATAGGCAGGATAACAACGGAGCTGATCTGAGGAGATGCAAAAGATAGAAAACTGACATATTGGCGAATAAATCTGAATACTGGAGAAGGGTAATCCCTCTGACAAGTGTGTCTTGTCTTCTGCCATCCTTAGAGGCAACCACAAAGCACACGAAACACATTCTGAAATTAGCATAACGAGGCAAACCACTGAGCTAATACACAAACGGACTAATATCTTGCATAATAAAACTGCCAGCGTTTATGGGGGGGGGGCCTTGCATCGAGTGAATGATGATCTGTGGCATGCAATAGTTCCCATCCGGCACACTGACAGGAACATTATGAGGATGGAGAGTGATGAGCTCTTCATAAGCCTCCGATACTGTATGGAGCCATGCTGAGTGGAAAAAGACTCTCTTTGACTCCTATTGCACTTACAACACGGCTAATATGAGTGGGAGCACTCAGTGCAAGAGACAACGCAGACCAGAACAGGCTCCCAGAATATTACGTGGGTGGTTCAGCCATAAAAATCATTCTCGGGCTATAAAGGAATCATACAACCGAATTACATTTTGGCTGTAATGACTCTATGAATACCTGGTCTTGATTTTCCTCCTTGGGGGGTTTTTCAGCGTCATTTTTCAAATCCTTTCCTTCTCAAGGCTTACCGAACACGACGTGTCTCAAACCACTCGTGCTACAACGGGTAAAAACAGACTCAGCATGTAATAAAACACCAATAGCACATCATTCTAGTGCCTATCGGTAATCCCTACTGCTAGTTGTCAAAAATTTGCCACAACTTGAGAACATCCATTCATCATAATCGCATTACACCTGCAATTCCAAGCATGCCAACCAGCTCGCTGTGTAAATCACAGTGTTTATTGATTCTTCGCTGCTGGACTCTTGTCATAATATGTCCATAATATGAAAAAGCAGCAAAGCATCACAAACTGTGCTGGTTTTTCCGCGAAAACAAAGCACAGAGCAGGAAAGGTTTTACATTTCCATTGAATTAGGCACATTATTTCTCCTGCCAAAAAAATAATAATCTATCCCTCCTCTCTTCCTTCAATACCAAAGAATGAAGTTTTCCGTTTTGTTTTTTTTCCTGCTTTGAACTACCTCCCTCTTAATCAAGCGGACCATTTTTCTCACCCTGCAGCCTCTCTTGTGTCTCCCTTTTCAGATGTCAACAGCAAACGAGGAGGCTCTGAGGCCCTTAAACTTATTTAAACAGCGCTGAGAGCGAGTGTATTACTCAATGTTGAAGTTAGTGGATGAAGATAAACACCATAACCATTCAAGTGTCTCAGTCATTCCTGAGGACTATGATCCAGAGACGTCCTGTAGCCTTAAAACGTTCATATATAATCATACCAATGAGAAAAAAAAAACTGGACTGGAATTCTCCTTTTCTTTTGTATCTTCCTCCCCTGCACAAAATTTTCTTCCCAAAGCTAATGGCTTTATCTCCTGCATTTAAATGAACTCATGAGTGTTTCAAGGGAGAGGAATAGACATAAAGAGAAGCAGTCAGACAAAAGAGAGCAGAAAGCTTAGAAAGACACGGGAGGAAGGAAGATCCCCCAGTGGCCTGAATTTGACTAATATTATTCCATTATCTCTCTTTCCATTCATTCCCAGGGTGACCTTAACCTATTCTATGTTGGAATTACAGTGCACTGGGTTGTCATCCGTAAACGAGGTATAGGAAGCTGCTGAATATACAGAAGCACCTCCAGTGTTCTGATTCCGTTGCCTCTCAGATGTTTCCTTCCTTCATGTGGACACAATGGAGTACATGATGAATACATTTCTGACTGGTCGTCACACCTGTATTGTATAAGCATTAAATATTAAAGCAGCCAGCTGTGATGGGAAAGGATTACCTCATTGAAAAAATGCAGGTCACTGAGCTCTGTAAATATTGAGCAAATGCCTACGCATAAAAGATCACCTAGATGACGCACAGAGCGCATGGTGCTGTCGTTAATCTAACATCTGAATCAAAAGGTCCGACTTGAGTTCTAATCTCTTGGATACGTTATGTCAGAACATTTTGTGCCGCCCTGAGAAACTTCCACACTCAGCAGAAATCAACATCAGCAACTGTGTGTTCAATAATAATGAATGGTGAATCAGAATCAGAAATACTTCACTGATCCATGAGGGGAACTGCTTTGAGTTACAGCTGCTCACATTCAAAAGTCTTAGAAAATAAGCAGAAAAATAAAACTTATATGTAAGCAAGAATAATAAAAAGTGCATCTATTTAGTGTAAACTCTTATCGTTGAGAAAATGTCTCAACTTTGCCTTGTGAATGTTTAAGATTTTTTTTTATGCTGCACCATAAATTTGCCCTTTGGTGAAGAGGAGAAATGTCTTACAGCTACTTCAAGTACCTCAGTACAGTAAAAAAGCTCTTCCAGTCTGCACGTGGAACCAGTGGCAGGCGTTAAGAAAAACTGAACAGAATAGCTAACCTTTTCTCTGATGGTCTCATTTGCTGATGTAGTTAATGCAGAGTTGTCAGTATCAAATTGAGAGTATTTTGCATTTTTTTAAAATAGCTTGAGCAAAGTTTATCTTCATTGTTAGACACTTATTTTCATATTTGATATAAAAATATGAATAACACCCATTTTCCACAAAGACTTGTTGGCCTTTTTTGTGAAAATCTTATCTAGTGCCAGTTTGTTTAAAATGTGTTTTCTGTTTTTGAATAAGATCTGAGGTGGAGGGTTGAATGAGGAACTAACAGCCTGACCGGACGATCGCCTTGTTTGAATGACTGAACGTGACCGATGTTCGTTGGATCAGCTGATGATCAGCTGCCAGGTTGCACATGACTTACAGGTCATGTCCTGCATGAACTAACGCGATGCTTCATTAACTTATTTTATCTATTCTTCATCCAAGCCCCGAAAATGGCCTGAAGCATCCACTTTACAACTCAGTCACACCGAACTGCTGTGCTGTACTCCCCTCATGTGCAAACACAAATCCCAAACAGCCCTTATGTCAAATACTTTGATCTGTTTCACACAAAGTGCCGTTTTCGGAGAATTGTTCATCTGGCTGAGAGCGGAAAAAAATCAGGTCAGAGGAGGTAAAAAAAAAAAAGGAGGAAGTGTAACTCACACTTTTTAGGCTCCTGTAGAAACTTCAAACTCAGTTTCCAAACAAATTAATAAGCATTAGATTGTTTCTCTCTGTTGTTAGGTGACTGAATTACGGTAGATCAATACAAGGTTAAGCTGTTAATGATTAAGCAAACACAGCACTCTTCCTCGCTGGATTTTCACAGTGTTTGAGTTTGAACAAGGAATTTCAAACCAGTCCGCATCCGGGATCTGTCATATCAGTTGATGCATATCTGCCAACTCGTTTGTTTGTCTAACTGATCGAGGGCCTTTCATGCCTCATGTGATGAAAGTCACACTATCAGTCAATTGAGGGACAATCATCTTTCAAGTCAATGGGCGTTTAGATGGATGACAATTAATACTACTGAGAAGCCAGCAGAGGTTTTTTATCCTGTAACTCGTGTGTTTAACCCATCACACCACTGGAGCAGCTAGTGACTCGGCTTGAAATTAGGTTTCCTCGGCTGATAACCTCACTCACAATTACCAACTAAAGAAGAATGCTGATCTTCTAGTTAGTTAGCTGGCAGCAGAAAAAGGCTAATGTCCAGCAAAGACAGTAGCTGATCCAGTGGGTGGCAAGTTAGACAAACAAGTTAGCACTTTACCCTAATGAACAGTGTCTTTCTCATTTCCCACCACAAGTCTCGCATTTATAAGTGGCTTCGAAAAGATATGACCTCTTCTTCTGCTTCTCAGTTGTATTAATTTTGTCCTTTATCCAGCGCAATATAAATTCCTCTCCACTACATGGCTTAACCAGGATTTCATCGGAAATTGGTGGAGCCGCATTCTCCTAATCTGCATGAAATAACCCCGAGGACACACTGCAGTTTAACGATTTTTTTTCTCCCTAAGAGAAAAAAGAAAACGTGTTACCAAAGAGTAAAACTTGGTATCATTGATGTGCCATCTGGGCCAAGTCTCCTTTGAAAAAGACTGTAATCTCAAGGGACTTCCTGGTTAAATAAATAAATAAAAACAAGGCTAGAATCAATCATACAAACAAGAATCACCTTTCCCAATCGCACTGAATTATTGCATAGTGAACTGTTCTTTTTATTCTTCCCCAACTCTCCTCTCTTGATCTGGGGAAAAAAAATAAGTAAGTAATCCATGCTTTTATTTCATCACGCTTGAATTCCTGCAGCTCCCTGTTCTCCCCGTCTGAGCACGAGCCCACCAGCCCGCAGAGGCAGAGCCGGAGAGAATAACACTCGCTTCCCTGCAGCAGCTTCAACTTTATTTCACAACGGATTTTAAGATCTTACAGTAAGTTTGTGTGAAGTTCAATGAGGTCTAGCCTCAAATTAAATTATTGACCTTGGAACCTCCTATGATCTATTGCTGAATCTGTTCTTTAACCTAAAAGCTGCACTTTCTGCAGCCAGAAAAACGAAGGGTCCAGGTTACCTTTTAAATCTCTGCTTTTAAAACATGCCTTTTCTTGAGCGTGTGTGCTTTCACCACAACGTTTTATTTATTCTGTGTTGTATCTCTCAGCTTTCATATCCTTTGAGAAACTTTTCTCTTTGGTGGAAAAGGAAACAAACAGACACTTTGGTTGCAAAAATCACCAAAGTTGTCTGGCTTCACACAACTAACGCTGTCCTGAATACATTTATGAAAGTGCCAGAGAGGTGTTTGGATGTTTTTTTCTTTTTTGTTATTTTGGTTGAGGAGGACTCATGAGTTCCATATCCATGTTTCTAGTCTAAAAAAGAAATTCAACTTTTAGTTTGTGGTTTCATATAAATATGTAAGATGGCCACAGAGTGAGTTATGTCTCCGATTCAGTGAAATGAACATTTTCAAGTGTCATGGTGGAGACCGGTAATGCAGACTTACCAAAAATACCATATTAGGCGCCCTATGTCTGTCAGTGCTGTAATGAGTACTTTTTAACAAGCTCTCCCACTGGGGGTGGACAGAATGAGGATATTTTTAAAAAAAAGCGGTGCTTGCAGTGCTTGTTGGTGTTGCTTACACACCCCAGACCCACATCGAAATGAATGGCTCCATCTGTAAAGTGAGGTTTTCATGATTTCTCCATTATAAAGCAGCTGTAGGTGCTGTATAAATACCGTGAAAGTATCCGAGTGCTCATGCTATGGAGAAAGTCACATCGCCTGTTACTTCAAATGAGCCATCAGGACCTCTGTGAGGTTGTGACATGCCCCCAGCACGGCTTTGGCTGCAATAACACCGGCAACACATGCAACTGTCACCAAGCTTCTTCAAAACCACGCCCACCTGAGTGAAATACCATGTTTTCAGTGAGATCATTCACACCGTCAAGGCACGCTGAATAGTATCCTGGGTCCATAAGACTGCACAATGAATAGAAGCTGTAACGGGGGGCTATTTGTTCCCACCAAGATACAGACACTGACATAAATTGAAACTCTCCACGCTGACGTGCAAACATTTTTTATTACAGCCAAACTATTATAAGTGAAACAAAGAATCCACATATCCTACGCCTGATTTATTGTTGCAATACTACGATACATCAACTTGGCATGCCTGAGATCATACATCATCATGCAGAAGTGTCATCATGGCAGAGTCTGGTTTTACTTGATAATTTTTTTATCTGTATTTTAATTTGAGTGAGAGGGCAAATCTGCAAGATTTCAATGTTGGCTTGAGGTGAGTATTTGTACAACAAAATCTGCTTTCTGCAGCCTTGATATTTGAAACGTCTCTGCCATTGTCTTAATTCAGCTGTCTGACATTAAGGCAGCTTGTGTTGACTGCGTGGAATAAAGAGGGGACTGGTGAGCCTTGGTGGACAACAAGAGAGACGGAGGCGTGGTGTGAAATGACAATAATGCTGTTATTTACACTTTCTCACTTCTCTCCGTCCCCTGAACATGCACATTATTATTATTATAATCGTCATTAGACTAAATATACGTGTCGCGTCTTTTTCCATTTGTCAGGAGGTTTTGACAGGTGACATCTAAAACGGAGTATGTAATTATCATCGCAGTGGGCAGTTTATTTCGTGACCTTACATGGGCACAGATGGCGCCGAACGTGCCGAAAGAACAACAAGACCCAACTTAGTGTGAACTTGTCGCGGAAAAGCCAGAAAAGCAGACACAAAAATATTTTCCCGACTGAAGTCCCTGCATTTCCCTGTGGCTTTCAAAAAATACAAACAGAACAGCTCACGCTTCTGAGCTGCCCTCAGAGAGGCAAACACTTTACTACAGCAGAAGAAACCGGGAGATAATTCACCACTTTGTTACTCCGCAGGTGGTGTTTCTCTGTGTTAAGTGGGAGGCTGTCACCTCTGCACACGGCCTCCTCTGACTATCAAGGACAGACCTCACAGATAATTACAGTTAACAGTTTACTTTCCCTGCAAACATTCAAAAGAAATTGCTCCCGAGTTTGTGAAAATACGAGCTAATAATTGCCTCTCAACTAACAAGAACTGCCATGTTTACACTGGATGAATACATTTTGCCGTCAGAAGAGTAACAAAACTGTCAAGAATATGCCCCATTCATTTTTACATGGATCACAAATCAGAATACATTCGCAGTCTAACGTCTTGATGCTTTGAGAAGTTAGGTTTCAACGTCCCCAAACTTTGAAGATCTGTTGATGTTGGGAGCGTCAGAAGACGCATCGCTGCTCATTTGATGCGTCGGACATAAACTCCTTACGATAAATCTTTTCATGCTGAAGACAGACGCGTTTACGATGCTGCATTTCAATTTACAGACTATATTTTGTGAGGACTGAAACGCAGGGATCAGGCAGACTTTGGCTTAGCTTTTTGTGGATTGTTTATAGAACAACGCTAAAATGCTGCAAAATAATCTTCGGTCTTCGGCGGATGAAGACTCGTCCATCAAACTGGTATTCAATTAGCCTGCAGGCACTGACATATGAACGCACTCATGGGGGTTGATGGATCCGAGCAGATTTACAGGATGCGATGCGATTAGAGGGTCAACCAACACAACCACTTTAGCCTTTAGGTGGATTCCTCACAGGCCCACTGATGAGATAAAAAACAGTAAAAATTCATGAGCGAAATCTAATTTATTTTTGTGTTTTGCAGAGCACGACTTGAACTTGATGCCGGTTAACTTCAATTAAGATTAGCTGCTCGTATTCGGCTCATGTGAGGATGACTCTGTTTCCCGTGCCAGTGGAATTTTGATGGGGTGTTTTCATCTGGTAAGTTGTTTACTCCTTGAAGGAGAGCAAATTAGGAATGATTTGAAGGCAAGTAGGCGTCTTGAATATTCCTACTTCTTGTTTTTAATCTTATTTTCTCGCCCGCTGGATACAACTTCTGGCATTGACTTGTGCGTTTACTGTTTGAGGCGGGGAGAATTTAGTAATTACAGCACTAAATAAAAAGGTATACCATAAAATTAGATCTGAATCACTTAACGTGCAGCATTTCGGCTGCGTAATAACCAGATGTTGTCATTAGGATGTATTAAACATAGTAAATATTACATTACATAAACAAATTAAATGATTGAATAGCAAATATTGCTTTGAGAACACACTCGTCTCCAAATGCCACGCTATATTAGTATTTATTGTATCCAATTTATTACTTGCTTAGCCTTATGGAGTTGTTTTAATATCAACAAAATCAGTTTTCCCCTTATTAGCATGCAAATTTAGGCAGCAATGTCTCGCAATTGTAATGAGAACATCTATTATATCAGAGACTCTGTTCGAAGGGACTTTTTGTTCAGGAGTCAGTGAGCTCATTACCTTAAAAATAATAGTCCTCTGAAGGAATAGGCTTCATATTCATTTTGAAGACATCATTCCAAGGAGGCCATCATGACAGCTTCGCTGAAAGTGTTTGTCCTCCGAGGTTTCCTGAAGGACTTGAAGGCTCTCCTGTGACACCCTGCAGTAAGGGCCCTCTGACTCTGGGGAAAGGAGGCTGTTAGGTGGGGGGGGGGGGGTAAAGCCTTTTAGGCATCTGTTCTCTGGGACCAGTCACTTCATTATCTATTATGAGAGGCCTTTGGTGGTAGGTATGACATTTCTGTCCTGTTTCCCTGTTAAAGCAGAGAATTCAGAAAACTTTTGATTTGTTAATAATCTACCAACCATCGTTTCAGACAACAAGAATATGTGCGGAAAATGATTATTATCAAAAGTTTAATAAAATATCTATTTCTTTACATGTAGTTGGGGAAATATTTTGTATTTATTTGTGGTTTACAATCAGCTCAGAGTATCCTCTTCATTCATTCAGTCTTGGTTTCCATCCACAGTACGCATAATTTGTGAAACAGGATTTCTCTGACACAGTGTTGAAGTTCACGCTCCCAGCGACTGTTTGCCTTCATGCCAATACACGGCAGCTACACTTCACATGATGTCAAACATCCTAGTTAAAACGTTTATATTTACTCAGCAAGCCGTGACTGGAGTGTAAAAGTGTAAAGGAAGTGTTGCGTCTGTAATTGTAATACTTTCATGTTTACAACATGTCTGTTGTTTTGGTTTTAAAGCAAGATATACAAAATCTACCATGTATATAGATACAGAATCTCTAAGGTCTTTTTTCAGGTCCCATGTTGTGCTAATTTTTCATCTTATTGAATGACATTTTACTTTTCTTCATGTTTCAAGTTAGGTCCATTGCTGCAACACCATTATTCAGCCTTATGGACCCACTAGTCTGCTGTCATTGGTCAGCTCTCACAGGCCTGAGTAGGCACTGCCCACCATGTTTCTACATCAGCCCTGCCAGTTGTTTTGCAGCCACAGCTGTGATGAGGATGTGGCTGCGGGCGGTGACTGTACAGCGGTGACATCACAGCCTTACAGAAAAGCTGGCGGCTCATTTAAAGGCACATTTGCTGAAAACAGACTCTGTGCATTTCTCTGTGGTTTAAGCATTTCAATACTATCACAGTATTCATATAGCACCACACTGTGCTCCATAATCAAACACACTTCAGAATCTCACTTTATGTGACCTTTAGAAATGACTCATATCTCCAACTGCAGTGCCTGAATCAAAAGAGCAGACACTTGCTAATACCTGAGCTTCAACCCTTTACCAACAGCATAGCGCCTCAGTTCTGGAAGAGAGGTGTAACACGACAAAAATAATCAGCCGATTCTTTTTTCTCATGTCATTCTGTATTTTATCATCTTACCATCTTCTCTTAATTTGTACTCATCCTCTTTACTCTGTCTCCTTTTCTGCATCTTATAAAAATGAAAGGAAGGAAGTTAAACTTAAAATATTAACACACTCCTGTAATTATAGATAGTCACTAATTAAAATGGTCAAACTTTTTCTCAAACAGGTGATATCAAACTATCTATTCAGTCCTTTTGTTGCTTTTCAGTCTCCCCGTCGTTCAATCAGACTCTTCCTGTTTCTCTTTGCTCTGGACTCAGACGCTCTGTTGAGGGATTTGTGCAGTCATATCATTGCTCTTACAGCGGGGTTAGACAGAGGAGGGACAAGGTTGGATATTTCATTGATCAGACGCGAGCGCCTGTAGTGGATTGCTTTGATCGGGGTCTATGCTTCATCTTTGGGTGGTATCGGCCCGTTTCACAACGCGTATCACATTCAAATCATTTTTTAAAAGCGTTTCCCCCACAGCTCTCCCTCACCTCCTACGCTATCACAGGCCGTCTGCACAGTGTGTTTGTTTTGAGTCACAAGTTGGGACACAGTCGGTGAAGAGCGATCTTAAACGTCATTTGAGCGCACAGTTAACATAACTCAGCATCGGCAGAATCATTTTTTTTGGGGGGGGGGGTGAGACAGAGTATTAATGTGGTATTTTTGAGGGTCTGAAGGACGACCTCAGTGTCCCGCTGTCAGTCTTCTTGTTGGTTTGGTTGGTATAAATAATAATTCCAGTCTTGGGGATGATTGATGGCACTTTATCCCAGTAAACCTAATGCAAACATAAGGTCAGTTAAGCCTCAGAAAAGTCTCATTATGGTTTAGTTAAGCAAGGACAGTTCTTGCTGAAGCAAAAGTCAGTTTCAAATGTACTTTAGTATATCCTTTTGGCCATAAAAGGGTGTGCCTTAACAAGAGGGTAGTTCAACTGTTGATGCTACTTTAGTATGCATTGTATTGCTGTTTAGCTAAATGGCACTAGACGTTTTAAAAGTACTATCTTCAAACCCTCCGCCCCTAAAGGTGTCTTTGTGGCAGTGATAAAAAACATATGAAGGGAAATTAATTAACTTCTGCTGACCTGACAGGGAAATTAAATGAGGAAGGCAAAATAAGACAAATGCTCAGTGATGCGCAGTTCCAATTTTGGTCCAGTGTGCATTCACGCTCATCATCGTCTGCTCTACCAAACTGAGGTTTCAGTGTTCTCTTGTCAAGGATTTTGTCACGGATGATAGAGTCCCTTCCAATTGACCTCCTCGTCATCAACAGATGGCTGAGGGAGAAGTCGATGGACCCCAGCAGCTCTCCCCTGGATACCCCCAGCAAAAAGATCTCATCCCTAAATCCAATCTCAGGCATCTTTTGTCCTCTCTTTATCTTTGGGGGGAAAACCTGAATGGTCTGTCTTAAATACTGCTCACTCAATCTGTCCAAAGAAAAGAAGGTGAATGATCTTTGGAAGTTGGCTTTCTTGAAATAACACATACACTGCAGAATCAATTCTTTCAGGTAATGTTGTACTTTTTACTCGACTACATCTTTTCAGGAATATCGTATAACTAGTTTCTGCATCAGACCCAAGGAAGTGCATTTTAAAATGATCTTTTTTTTTATTATTGTTTATTGGGTTTCTCTGGCAATCAGACAAAAAACACTCCACAAATTCTGATCATGAGAGAGATGCTGAATATAGTATTCAATAATTGGCCAGGCAGATAATTGGTTGACTCCTGCACGGGTACATTTTTGTATAATTTACTTTCACTTCACAGAGAACTACTTATGGTACTATAGGACACTTACTCAAGTACTATTCTATTGGTTTCCTTCACTTTTAACAAAGTAATATTTTACCACAATATCCTAAATTCTACATAAGTATGACTTTTGGGTTCTTTTTACAACACTGTTTGTAATACTCACTTTTATTCATCAATGAAGCAGAGTAATCTGTCAGAGTCCGTAGACTTTTGTGCACTCTGTGCTGAAGTGAACGGTTTTGGGTTTTTTAAAACTGTACTTCTGAAATATTTGAAACAGCTGAATGCCGGCTGCCAAACTGAAAGCACACCTGGCTGCCAAGATTTCTCGAAAAACCTCTCTCTGTCTCTGTGCTTGTCTCCTTCCTGCAGACAGGCCTCAAGCTTGCCACAAAACATAGTTGGATGAAACATCAACAAAAAATGCCCAAATCCAATTCCGATGTAGTTTGCAAAAGCAAGTCAAATTCAAAAAATCAGTTTCTTTGATATTGTTTTGCTTGTTAAAACTGTTTACCCGTGGGTGCACAACCTTTCACAAATCCCTGATGTCAAAGGATTTTTAAATTAGACTTTCAAAGCTGAATGCTAATATCAGCACGCTAGCATGCTGTTGTTTAGCAGATGTAACGTTTTCTAGTTTCATCATCGTAGTTAGACCATGACTGTCTCTACCAAATATCATGGTGACACATCAAATAGTGACTGACATAATAAAGGCAAGACCAAAGCCCTAACCTGACTTCCATCTGATCATCTCAGCGCTATGACATTGATCTCAACTGGACGGATGTTTCAATAATGATGCTTTGTCATTTGACTGAAGAAATGTATCATTATAACTTTTACCTGTTTTATGTTGAACAGCTGCCCTCGTTTGTCATGTTTTGATTTACGCGTCCTGTCTTTGTCTTTTTCCTGCCCTATTCCCTGTTCACCTGTGTTTTATGTCTTAATTTGCCCCGGTGTATTTACATCAGTGGTTTTTCCCTCTTTTCACATCTGTTCCTTGGTTCAGCTTTGTTCCTCATTTCTCATCAGTACTTGTTGTTTCTGCTCCTCATGTGGTTTGGTTCTCTGTTTAGTTTTGCCCTTGGATTTCTCGCTTTTTATTACCTGCGTTTTTTTTTCTCTCTCTAGATTCCTGCTTTATTTGATTAAAGCTCACTTTCTGTTTTTCAGCCTGCCTTGAGTCTTGCATTTGGTTTCTTTATTTGTAAACAATGACTGGCTGGAATAATGGGTAATCCAATTTTAAATGATGATAAGATACCTTTCCCACTAATTGTGTCTCAGTGTGTAGAAGAAACAGTTTAAGTCAGATGTTTTTTCCTGGAATTTGACAAACTGAACTTCATGTTATGTTCAGTAGAGGGCACAGAGGCAGTACAAAGTGGAAAAAAATCCCATCGTTCCTAGAGGCTGACACGTTTTACACATTAATAGCATGATTGTAAGAGGTTTGTCACTAAGTTTGTATCATTAACCTTCACCGGTGGCGAATAATCTATCAATACTGGAGGACATCATTTACAGTCAAACCCTGTATTGACTTTTTCTCCACTCTGAAAACACAATCATGAGACGGCTGTCTGCTTCCTTTGGCGAGTGGCAGGGTTTTTTTCTTTTTGCTGGGAAGGAATACGAAATATTTGATTTTCACTCCACCTGTAATTGCACTTTTATTTCTCCTCTAGCTCTATTGCTGGGCTGCCGAGGGTCACATAACAACATTTAAAACTCCCTTGAAAACTTTGGATATCCCATAATTGAGGCAGCAGATTAGCAGGGAGCCCTTTGCCTTTTTCAACATTCGCTGGCAAATAAATGTCAATGCTAATGCAGAATGTGAAAGTGGAATTAAAATGCCTTTGGCAAAAGTGCCTTTGGCAAAGTTGATGATGCAATGTCAAGATGATGCAATCTGGATACAATTCATTATAAAAAAAAGTTTTAGCAAATGACTTGGAGGAAACTGATAACTGATAGTGCCATCAGGGAAGACGGCACTGAAAATGTGCTGGAGAGCATGTCGTTTGTGACATGAACACATAAAAGGCAAACTGCGGATAAACACAATCCATTTAACTGAACGCCAAGAGGAAAGACGGATGAGAAAAAGCAAAGGAAAGAGTGCAAACAGGCTGCTGCAACCGAATACAGAAGTATTTCAAAAGAGGGATGCCAGGGAAAACACAAGTGGCTAACGAGGCATGACACTAGGATATGAGAGGCGAGGAAAGGCAGGTCAAGCTAAGAGGAGAAATATATAACTACATGAAATATAGTTATGACCTATAATGGAGTGAGGTGATTACGCGGTCGTAGCACCCGACCGGGCTGCTGGAGCTGTGTGGGGCCGCGGTGCAGGAAGGAGGTGTTGGGCCGGAAGAGGCAGGGGAATGCATCGTCTCCTCACGGGTAAACTGCCTGTGACTGCTTTGCGTGTCCATCATTTCTCTCCACGGTCTAATTACAGCCGGTTCCACCTGGCTATACTGCTCTGTCCTCCTCAGTGCACAATGGTAGTAACGTACAACCGCACTGAGAGTCAGGGACCACGAGTTAAAGATGGAAAAAATGGCTGCTGGAATGCGGCATCAGTAAGTTGTTTTGATTTCTCAATACCTCCTGGACTCACACTCAGCTGTCTCCAACAAAACACATATTCTCCAAGACACATGTTTTTATAAAATTGAATAATTACGGTAGAAGAAAAAAGAGTCAACTCTCTAGAGCAGCGATTGCCCGATCATAGCTCCTCAGGTCTGTCAAGCAGTCCCTCCACATGATAAAGTGGTGTGCAATGGAGCTTCTCGAGCCCGATCTCACCAAATGATGTATGAATAACACGGCGCTGTCTTAAGTCACTTTGCAGTCTGTGTTGAGCTTTTCACATTGTCATTACAGGCGTGAATGTCACAGGGAAAGTGATATCAGGTGACTTTGTATAAAGAGAGAGTTAGTTCGCACGTAGAGGACGCTGGCGTGGATGGACGGGGCCAACAAATGCGGGATTTTCACCCTGGAGAACGTTTCTCTCAATGTCACCTGGGAAACCACAAGTCAATGTTGACTTGTTTTTACCTTCTAGCTTATTTTACATCTATATGTACTGTACGTTACACACTTCTTTTTATAGGATTTGTAGATAAAGGGTGTTCACGATGTTCATTTAGAGCCGATGTTTAACTTCTGTCTTACGGAGCGTGACATTGATTGATAAATGTTTTTTTCTGGGTTTACAGGTTAATGGCGCATTTACTGTTTAGTATTTCTTCTCTGTTGGTTACAGCAGCAGCACATCCTGGTAGTTGTTCAATTCTGGGAAGTTTACACTCCAGCAACTCCTGCTGAAGTTGTTGTCCAAGACCAAGTGCCAAGTCTGCCAATCAGACATGCTACTCCTCATCCTAAAAAGCCTTTTTCTCTTTTTTGCACAGCACGGTCCACATTTTTCTTCTTGCTTATCCAAGAATGTGGGGAAAAAAGCAGTCAGAAAGTGTTGTGTAAAAATAAACTGACTGCTCTTCCACGTGTATGATGTAGATCATCAAATGTTGAGTTTTTGCCTGAGACATTCATATTTATGTCACCTTGAAAAGGCTTCAATACAAGTCAGCTGGGTACATTAAAAAGTCAGCTGTAGATGCTTTAATAAACTAAAAACAGCAGAGCTAACATGAGCCCATTGCTAGTGAGAGCTAGTAAAAAATTATTCTGACTGTTAAATCTACCATCATTATCATTCCAAACCACATATGTGCTTTGTGAGAACAGAAAGCGTGACATGTGTAGCAGCAGGGTTGAACGAGCTGTCGATTCCCCAGCCGTCCAGTGGCCATCGCTTTATCTAGTCATTTCTTTTTACTGAGAATCGTTATCTCGGAGCTCGTGTGTGGCATAGGCAACTGAATGCCGACTGTTCAGCTGGCTGCCTTTAAAATTTCACGAGATCTAACAGAACTGCTGCTAAGACGCGGCACACTGTCTAATGAGAGGAACGCTCTCCACTTCTTCTCTCCAAATAATGACGGAGACCTGAATAATAGAACCGTGAGATTCGCTTCATCAAGCAACAGCTTCTTGCTTTCAACTGCTCCTCCCTTTCTGTTATTATTACCTCCTGAAACTCATTTTAATGCTGTCATTCAGAGTAATTCAAAATGACTTTTGAAAGAAAATTCATCATTAGAAGAGAGAAAACGTTGTCCTGGGTAAAATTAAGATTGGTGTGCGATGGTGGTGTCTTTGTAGAGACGGCACCGACAGAACAATGAATCCACCGTGCCGTCTTCAGGTGTCAGTGCTCAGTATGGAAACGTATTCAGAGGGGCTGAATGGAGCAAACACAGAGTCACTCAGACAGCAGGAGAGAAACGCTGGCATACATTTACACCTCCAAAACACTGCGGAAAATAATTAGCCATTACAATAGCTTATTATTTTCAGACTTTAAGCCTAATTGCACAACAGGGGATGTTACTCAGAATTGACCTGTCTTTTGTGGTCTCATTAGCAAGAGAAGAGAATCATTTGAGTCTATGAAACCTCAGCCACCGCAGCTGAATAACAAATGGCCCCCATCAAAATGCACGGTGAGCCTTTGCTTGACATCACTGAGGCTTTGGCAAGCACTCTTCAAAATAATAATCAACTTATAACAAATCCTGACAATTATCGCTGAGTGTAGCGATTAAAGCCTCGACAGCCCTTTAGAATAAAGTTACAGCACTAAATTCAACAAGACAAGCACGGCGTGTGTGCGGCGCACTTAATAATCTGTCTAAATAACTTTGTCAGTTATCATTTACTGCATGAAATACATCGATTCTTTGTAGCGCTCTGAAAGTACAGTGCAACAGGCAGAGGATGTAAATGAAGAATGACAAGCATGAAGCCTTCCAACTGTACAGACGCGGGCACAGCTGTCCGTCAGAGGAGGCACATGCCAATAAATTTAACAACATCCTCCTCAAGTCACCAGCCGTTCAATAAGGAGGCAGCTGAGAGGTACACTGCTCCACCTACAGCAACCTCCATGACAGGAAATTTTTTCACTGTCTGCAAGAGTCGAAACAAACGGGCTATCTTACTGAGAGCGGCGCCTCGGCACTGAGCGCCGCGACACTCGGCGCCACGTTTCAGCAATCCCAGTCACTCACGGAGAACGCGGGAGGACTTCCCCTAAAAGTAAGCAGTCCACACAACGTGGCATCACTTCAAATTCAGATTGAGAGAGTTCCAAGGCACTGGTTTGAAAGCTACTTTTATGAAAGTGAAAATCCATTAAGGAAGCTGGGCTCTTCCTCTGAGGACACATCAGTCACTTGCAGGCAGAGCTGCAGAGAAACGACTATGCACACTGCGCTGAGGAGAAACCCCTCCTAATACCACTACACATTTTATATAAAGTCTTTTATGACTTGCTGACAATCACAGCCAGAGCCAGCCACTTCCTCGGCGGGTGGTTGCGGGTGTAAAGCTTTTTCTTTTTTTCTCTTCTTGCTGATTCATTTTAAAAAACCTGTGAGAAGTGAACATGCATATAAGGTGTCGAAGACAGGTAGAGATAAGGTTTCATGTGAGGGATGAAATAGCGTTCGAACTGTGGGAGGTGAGACAACAGAATCAAGTAAGCGTTTTATAACCTGAGAGCCTCGTAAGTAATGAAATACAGCCGTGTGAGACATTTATTGCGGCGAACCTTAAATTATCCACAGAGCCATTTGGAAGTCAGATTTCCGGCCTGTGCAAGTGAGGAAATATTTTATGGCCCTCTCCTGCACCCACTTGGGAATTGAATTTGGTTGTATTACACAGCGCATGCGACCTGTATTAGGTTTGCGAACAAACAAATGACGTGCTATTTTTGGCTACTAGGTCATATGACAACACCGTCCTCGTGATTGTTTTAGCGCACAGGGTGACTTTGCAGTGGGATAACAGATCGAAGAAAACCTCAGAAAGAGAAATGCCAAATACTGACCACACAAACAGAGGACAAGATTGTGATTGTGTTGGAATCTTGCGAGACTGAGCAAAAATAAACAAAAACAAACTGAATATCTGCAATCGCTGTAGAAAACACGGATTAGAGATCCAAACATTGAGAGATAAAAGCTAAACCAAGAGGTTAAATAACAAGCTCATAGGTCAGGTTTGGGCATTTTAATTTCTTTCAGTTCTCAACCCAACTGCCAGAATAAATGTTGGGATTGTGCATTTTGTCATGGAGCTACTGTACATGTTGGGTTTAGCTCAGTTGATCTCTTGTTTTATGTTGAATGTTTATCCTCATGTGTCATATTTTACTGTCCTCTTCCTCTCTTCATTAGTCCTTGTGTATTTAATTCAGACTTTTTTCCTTTACTCTTTGTTGGTTTTTCTTTTGCCGTCCTGCATTCCTGTATCCTGGATTTGCTCCCAGTGGCCTTATGGCTTGGATTTTCCTTGTTGACTTTTTGTTACTTGCGTTTTTTGATTTTTTGACATACCTCCGGTCTGCATTGAAGTCCTTTTCTGATGAATTGTGACATGTTTCTGCAAAACATGGACAAGTGGAGGCTTTACATTACTTTTGTACCTTTATGTCAACACTGTGCTGATGATCTGGTTAGGTTTAGGCACAAAAACCACTTGGTTAACGTTAGAAAAACAAAATGTTTTGGCTTAAAATACTTGTTTATGTTGCCCAAAAACACAGTTGGAGATGTCATGAGGTCTTCTTAAAAACGCACAGTTTTGTCACCACTGATACAGCTGGAAATAGCCCCAAGGTCTGCTTTATAACATGCAGTCGAGTCACATTTACGAATGTTGGAACGCAGTCTTGAACTGTGGGCTCAGCAGCCTTCTCGTTTAACTCCACCTGTCCATCTGCTCCACTTCCAGATATGTAAGTCAGGTCATAAAGGTGCAATGTGAATGTGATAGGACACATATTGTAAAAAAAAAAAAATGTCCAATATGGTATGTCTCCCATGACAAGTAGAAATGTGAACTTATCAGTGGTTCAACTGCCAACATGTTTTCTGGCAACTGGGCTGCAGTTCTGGCAGCGAACTGTCAAATTTCACACTCAGTTTTATAGATTGTGATGTAGAGAATGAGACCTCCAAGTCACAAACAAATTGATCTACTACATCAGTTTGTCCGCAGCAAAACAGGCCTGTCAGGCATGTCATGCTGCAACTAACATGTCTATTTGATCTTCTTACTGGTCAAGTCCAATTAATTCCACTGAATGTGCAGCCACCTAATGTGATCACGTTTTCTGCAACATTTGTCCTCTCACCCGCCATGTGACTGAGCTTTTGTCACAGGAAGGCTATATTTCTAAGGCAGATGGCTATAGATGCTATTAACAGTGCCCACTTATCAATTAGTCTGACTCTGAAACAGCCACTCACAAAAAAGGTCAGCCGCAAACAGTCCTGTATGCTCGCTCTCCTGCTCTTATCTCTCTCCTGATGAGCCCACGCCGTCTTGTTCTCATACTTTCAAGGCTCTTTTCTTTCTCTTTTCATCTCAGCTACAGTTTTCTCTTCATTCCTTGTCCCCTTGCTTCCCCACATGTTTATTTTATTTATTTCTTTCAGAAACTTAGTGAAACTCCCACAGCTTTTAACCACTCTCATCCATTGATGCCTGTAACAGCTTTAGTACGGTGCTGTCACACCTATGAAGATGATGAGGTAGAGGCATTTGATTTCAGACGTGCTCTAATTATGAATTAAAAATACAAATCGGTGAGGGAACACTTTAAAGCGACTCTTATCTCTGGCTTTGATTAGAGCAGTTTGGTACAAATCTGCAGTGGCGTACATCATCCCGAGCCGAGTGTTATTTATTGAGGAATGTTTATTATCGATTCATTGTTTCCCTCTCCTCCTCACAAGGACACATTTATAAGCACGGTTCAGTCGGCGACCATAGGGTTTTGCATTATGTTGTCCTTGTGAGGGCATTAACTCCATGTCACCGGTGTGTTTCTCTGTCACTGCACACAGAGGTGGCAATCAGGATTCCCATCAGAATTCATTGTCTCTGCTTTTGTGCCCATCAGCGGCAAGTGCAGCTGCAGAATCAGCTAGACGCTATTCATTGCTCATGGTCTGAGATTTTCCGTCTCTTATAGGGTCCACTTGTGTGCAGAGACACATTGCACAGTGAATGCGAGGCGAATACACATGCAAACCAATACAGCCAGGAAACTGGGTGAGACAGGAAATCTATTAGCCGGTTAGTCGTGCGGGTTGTTTCATTGATGCTAAGTTGGATTGATTGCATTGTGCGAGTGAATGTGTCTTGCTTTATAAGGCAAAACTCTTCTCACTCCTCGGCTTGTTCTTTTTAAGAGCTACAAGGGAAAACTTTTCACTTTTGCTCATACCTGAAAAGTGAAACACGCTTTTTATCATCGCAGATAAAATACACGAGAGGTCGGCAAATTAAGCTGAAGGAAATGAAGGCAAACTCTGACCTTCTGTTCACACAGAGCTCAACGTGATCGATGAGGCATTCATTTCCTTAACAGCTGAGATAGCAGATAAACTCGGCAGATGAGCGGATGCCCAGCAAGTTTGTCAGCTGTGACAAGTGAGTCATCAGTCAGCTCAACTGCAATGAGATTTTCATCCTTCAAAAATGTTACACAGACATTCAGAAAATGTATTTGAAAGATTTCAGGACTACTTATTCAAAGGAGACATATCACGCTAACTTTCAGGTTCGTAATTTATTTTGGGTTGCTACTCGAAAAGGTTTACGTCCTTTAATGCACATCAGTTTTGTCAGCCAGCACCACTCACTATGTCTCTGGTCAGCTCTGTCATGTTTTTAGCTTCCAGTTGGCTTCACTTCTACAGTGAATATAGGCATGAATCATGCACATGGTGGCAAGTTTTGTGATACCAAGAAGTCATATTAAAGGTATTAAAGAATTAAAGGTGGGACTAGCGACGAGTCATTTCAGCCACTTCAGGAGCTGTGGTTGGGTGGAGACTTACATAATACACTGAAGGAAAGGAAAACATAGAGGCATAATGGGTGTCCTTTAAATAAAATATTGTAATTTTCTACTAAAGTAAAAGTACAGAATTCTTATCCACAGGATGTACTTCAAGCTGGTTTAAAGGCAAGTTTTATGCTTTAACTTATGAAGTGTTGTGAAATGTCGAATGCACGATGTAACGTCTATAGAATAATGAACCCATTAACATTCCGATTGGTTCCCTGTAAACCCTCTCGGCTTGAAATCTCCAGGCAAATTGAAGGCCGACTGCCGTTCCAGTCCGGCTGGCAGCCTGGCACCATTTCTATCTGCTTTCATGCCTCCATTACAGACTGAATTAATGAATAAACTCATGCCCCGTCTTGTTGCTGTTGGTAGCTGCTACTCTGACAAAAAAAAAAAAAAAACAACGCGGAAAAGCAATCTTTGTCTTCGCAACAGCACTGCCAACAATAATACCACTTGGAATGGTCATCTGTTTCCATTTTCAGAATCAAAAGTGAAAGCACTCATTATGCAACAGCATGGCTCACAGATATAATCACATATAACAGTGATTGGTGATTTTCTGCAGCATTAACATGTACACTACATTTAAACAGATGCTGCTAATTTTTAACTAATTCATGTACGATTATGGAATGTATCGTCATATGTTTTTTGTGTAACAGTAAGATAATGTAGTGAAGTTTATTCGTCTTTGAAATACAATTAAGTAGTAGAAAGTGGCTGAGTAAATGTAATAAAAGATATCTGAGGCAGTGTTATGATCTACCACTGCTCAGATAATACTGTAAAATGATATGAAAGGTGAAGCAACTCCAGGGCGGTAAAGGAAAAAGACATTTTTACTAACGCAGTATTTTCTCCTTACATTAATCAAAAGCAGCTTGAGACCCGAGCAGTCAGAGTCTCTGTGTGCACAGATCGACCAGTCGTCGAGATCATGGAGGTGAAGAGAATCCATTCGAGGTTCATTTGAGGTAAATCTTTTATGCTTCATGCTGTAAGTTTGGAAAGTTTGCAGCGTTGTAGATGAACTGCACGCTACTCAAAACTCACTCTAAATGCATACGAGGCCTCTATTTTTCTCCCTTTGATAGCCACCCCCCCTCTGCCTCATCCTGCATCCTGTGTCCCCCAGAATTGGCTCCAGACCAAGAACACAGTACCTCACCTGATAATGCTGATGGACGGCTTTCTATGCTGATCTGTAGGGTTATTTCTGACTGCATATGACATACAGGATGCTATGTAAAGTCAGGGAGGAGAAAGAAGACATAGGAGGAAACAGCCAGCAGGAACAGGTGGAGGATAATGAATGTCTTTCTACACCCGCTGCCTTTCCTCTAAGCAACAATGGGGAGAAAAAGCATGAGATGTCTTAGACTGGTTTCAGCCTTCCTGCAGAAATCCACTGGGCTGAGCAATAATCCATCCTCCTATTTAAATCTTGTCTTTCAAAACAGATCATACGAGGCCTTTCTAAATGAGCTAAATTCCGTTAGCAAAACTGCATACTTAGCCAATCCCTACAGTACTTTGAACTGATAATGAATATTCAGACCCCAGCCAGCTTGGACTGACCTCAGTCTCACTGGGTGAAGCACACATGTTTGACTGGGCATAAAAATACACTTTTAAAAAACTTTGTTTTTGTTTTTTTTTTGCAAAGAAACCAGGCAGCTCCTGCTTCAGACTCAAATGTTGAGAGGACTCTTGATTCAGGGTCTGTTAAGGTTAATAATCTGGTGAGGCTCTGTCAGTTACGTCCCCAGAGAAGAATTTACACTAAGTGCATTAAGCTAAAGAAATCTGTGACTAACAGAAGCGTCCCCAGGGGAAGAACAATCCTCCGGAGAGCTTTCTATTCCCTGCCAAAGAGAATGGACTGAATCAATGGAGTGTCATTAATTGCAGGATAGGGTGGTATTCTTGGCTCCAATAATTCACAGAGGAAATGGCTATGAGCATTATTGCACCACACAAATCACACTGGCAGTCAGCTTAGCTGATAGACAAGGGGCAGCTGGTCTTGACTGTTCCTGAAAAATGAACTAGAAATTATACATTAGAGTGGGAGCTCCATTATAATCACATTATCTGAATGTGGCCAAAAAATGCTGGCCACCTCATATCATCCCTCTGTCTTTCTCTAAAGTCCTGGCGTAAAGACGCAGTGAGGGCATAACCTGCCTTTAAAACAGCAGTGAAGGTACTGAATCAAAATGTTATGCAACATAAATGAAAAGGGAAGACAATTGACGTGATTGTATATGGCACTATTAGTATTCATCACGATAAGGGAATCCTTCATTGAAGTCTGTTGTTTATGGCTACAAATAATGATTTTCTTTCCCTTATATAAAGTTAAACTGAATATCAATAGGTTTTTGTATGAATATTAATTAGTTGTAGACCATTATTGATTATTGAATCTGCAGATTACGGTCTTAGTCAATCTGTACAGCATTTGGTCTATAAATAGTCAATGAATAAATGTCAATTAAAAATGGCCACAGTAAATCACGACTGTCATACTGAGTAAAGCAAATCAGCCTCTGTGTCGATGCAAAGTCACTGGAAATTAATAACTAATTTCTTTATATATGGACTCTGGTGCAGTGTTACCAACACTGACATTTAAATAGATTTTTTTTTTAAGAAAAAGAAAAAATGCCCACAATAATTTCCAAAAGCATGAAGACTTGTCTTTAAATTGTTTTGTCTGACATATAAAAGATATTCAGTTTACTGTCACATATAAAGAGCAGCAACTTCTCGCAGTTTTTTGTCTTAATGGTCCGATTTGTAAGAAAGTTGATTTTTGAGTTGGGTTTGAGTTGGCCGACCCAACCTACGATCCCCAAGGCATCAGTGTTTAATGAGCTGGGTATAAAACTCAGAAAGGAAAAACCTTTCGTACAAATTGGACCTTAAAGATGTTAATGAAATGGATGCCCGTTAAAACAGTAAAATAAATCACTATCAGCAAAACAGATTTGTTTGCAAATTCAGCTTTACAAATTAAAATACAAATACATGTACATAACGAACTAGTTGCCAACACAGCAAAAGGTAAAATAAGTTGCACACAGAGCCTCCATCTTCAATAACTCAAATCTATACTTCCTCAATTCCCTCGCAAGTAAGTCGGAATCCAATCACTCATCATATGTTCTGTGTTGATTTACTGCAAATGAAAAGTGAAAATTGAACTTGTGTGACAGTTTATGTTTTTGCTGAAGGCCATGATGCAAACGAAAGAGAAACTCTCCCTCTGAGCATCTTATCAATGTTTGGAGATGGAGGGAGAGATACTCAGCATGTGTGACCGCTCATGCACCCACACACAGAACGCGTACCTCATTAAGTAAGGCAGCTTAAGAGCCTATAGCTGCTCAGGCATAACACTTTCCATGCGTACAGTTTGGAGAGGAGGGAAGGTAATGAGTTGAATTACTTTGCTAAATGGAGGGAGCCTGGTGCTCTGGACTATAACACTGTGCAGAGGTGACCTCAGGAGGCCTTGCACTTCACTCACTGCTCTGTCTCTCTGCTGATGGGCAGGATTCAGATGGGATGTTATCAGCACGGTTAAACAGGATCACTGACCGGTGGAGGATAGGTAATAGGCTGAGGAGGGAAGTGTTAGTCCAAAGAATGTCACGACTGATTGAAGGTATATCCATATAGAAAAAACAGATTTGCTTGATATTAAGACATATGAGAGCAGTGGGATAAAAGCTGTACCAAGTCGACATTACATGTTCCCAAAGAAAAATGAAAACATTATTTCCACTGATGGGATGATTGAGGAGGGACAAGGCAGACGGGGATAAAAGCCAGACCGGGGGAGTAGATAATGGAGTACATTAACTTCATTGGGTCCAACTTGATGTAAGGAGAGGGGAGGGTAATGCAATCAGCGGCTTTCTGTAAAGTCCAATGCTCTGAGGGTCTGATTTAAACGGCCAAATTAGGGGTTTTAAAACAGCTGGACAAGACAAACGGAATCTTAAACATGCAAGTTAATCGCGGTTCGCCATAAAGACAGATGATTCCTCAACATGCATGTTGATAACATGACACGGTGGGCAGTGGACTAATATACCAAATACCGAAATCAATCGGCGAGTATCAAGTATGTTGCGATTGAGCGGCTGAGAGAGACCGCAGGATTAAATCACTGATGCTAAATAATGATTAATGGCGAATGACTTAAAACATTAAGCTTTTAAAGGTCGTACATGAGGGAAAATCTCTGGGGGTGATTATGTTAATGAGAGCGCATTTCCTCCCGCGGCTGCTTCAGAGCGAAGCCTACACAGGTGGATTGATATTCCTCCTCGGAGCCAGACAAAGCTCAGAGGGGCTGCAGGGTTAGTGCGAGGCCAGTCGTAGCCAGTGCATGTGTGCATAGGCGTGTGCGCTCACATGCGTCCATCCGTCGATCTGTGTTGCGGTGTGTCTGAATTTTTTATCAGGGCCTGATCCGAGTGCCTCCAGATGCTGCTGCCATTTGCTCCCCTGCCAATCAAAGGCCACAGCAGAATGCCAGTCCCTCAGAGCCCCGGTTTACAGGCAGCTTACCTGTATGTCAGTATTACTCAGATTCACACTGTTCTCTACCCCCCTGGAGCAGCAAAGTCACACAAAGGTAAGATTTTTGTACTTTTCATCAGTTGTGAGCAAGAGGAAGGAAATATTCTCAGTTAGGTGAGTTGTGTTTAGAAAATAATTATGTGTAATCACATTAGTATGAACAACGGCAGGTTTGAAAACCCTTAAATTGGTTTAATCCGTAACATTTTAGTTCAGTGATCACTGGCTCAAAATAACACTTTAATGAATTACTGTGAGCTGAGGGCGCATCATGAGCAGCTATTATGTTCAGCCATGATGAAAACTTTATGTCCCCTTTTAAAAAATTTGTGCAGCTGCCGCTACCGATGCAGATTTAGTGCTGCAGGGATGACATACTTTTGTAGGCCAACCCTGGTACCTTTGCCAAAAAAAACATTTGGATTCACGCATGAAAGTAAGCTCTGTGGCAAACAGGAGTTTAGGATTCTTACACCTTTTGTTCAGCAAGATAACTTCCACAAATGAACACACATTTTAAATAAATAAAAGTAAAAATCTAGCATCGGGCAGTAAAGAACTCCACTAAGGGTGCATGACTTCAACATTGCCACCACTAAGCTACCTAGTACTCTATAGAAAACAAACTTTGTTACAAAGTGATGAACCTACAAGTTGGGAAGATTGAGTTAGAATAGTTTGCAGTCCGCTTGTAAAGTTGGAATAATGAGTAGATGGATTTCTGTGTTTGGCGTCCCAGACAACCTGCATAACCTCATATAGCCAGGTTTTTAATCTAGCCATTCAAAAGACCCATTGCCTTCGAAATGAGGGAACCAGAAGTAAAAAGTGCTAAATCATGTCCCAATTTTAAGGAATCATTCCTTAAATTGGGACCACATTTTCTTCTTGTACGGACTATATCATTGCCTGACATCCAGCTTTTGTAAACTCCATGCATGCATCCCTTCCTGTGAATCTCTTGTGCATGTGTATGTCAATTGTATCTAGCAACTTGCCATGCAAGCTACTTTTTATCGAGGTATCGAATGACTGTAAATACCTTTAATAACTATACTGGAATAAATACCAGCCATACACAAAATAAAATAAACTAAAATCTAAAGGTTTACACTTTTAAACAGAACATGAAAACCTTCAAATGAAGCCTTACAAAACGTTTCTAGGATTTTTTTTACATGTGCATTAAGAGCAAGACACAGTATTATCCATTTATCATCGCAAAGGTCAAACGAACCTCTGCAGAGATAATGGCGTGGTTTTCTTTGTTAAAGGAACAGCATTAATTTAAGTGTCTGCAGGTGAGGCACCTCTAACATCGCAGGTTAATGGAAAACACATCAAAAGAACAAGTATACGTTTCACACCGATGATCCACCTTATCTAACATTAAAAGGTGAAATGAAGAAAAAAACAACAACACCAAAGGAGGATAGTGACACAATCTTTGACATTTACACACATCCTGTCGATTCCCTGAGGACGTCTCAGAAAAGGCCATTTGATAGCAGGACTTAAGACATAAAGACGATACACTGGGATTTTTTCATCACCAATTGTATCTCGTCTGCAGACCTGCACCTTGACAGAAGGACTTTATCAACTTCCATCCATCTTGATGAGCTATTTTTTGTGGCTCTGTTACAATTCAAAGCATTGGACTCGGAAGCGGCAATAAAAACAAAAAAAGAGAGAGATTTGTGGAATGTTAAGTGCATCAAACAGCCTTAACGTACGTCATGGAGAAAACGCATCCGTCCCAATAGCATTGCTGATTCTGGCACAGATTAGCATAGCCTGTAAAGAATTGCTGACATCACTAAAACAGGCTATACTAATTAAAGCCAGAATCATCAATTCAGATCCATCGGACACCTTGAACCCTAAAAATGGAAGAGAGGTTTGGCTCCGAGCAGAGCTAAAGTTGGAAACGAATCAAACGTTAGCTTCAGAGGGTGAGTAGATGAATGGAGACGGCAAGAAACATGAGATGCTTGTAAAGACAAACAACACTTCAAATTCTGTAGGTTAAATATGGCTAAACGTGCACATTACATACCCCACAAGCAACCTTATTTTCAGTCCTTTTAAGGGGAAAAAGAGAATTAAACCGTTCTCACATCACTCAAGTCGGATGCTGGACCTCCATTTTGTAAATCCTTGTTCAACACATGGTTCGTTTAGGTTCAGACCAGCACAGGTCGGCAGGACGGACGTCGACTTATTCTATCTTGATCACACAGAAGCTATATCTGTGAATTACACCTCACACAATAAATCACACCAGGACAAGCTTCCTCAATGACATCCTGCCTAAAGGATGGCCTGCTGGAAGAAGGATGAGGGGAGCACGGGAAAGAAAAAGGAGAGGAGTCGAGAGACTTACCACGGAGTGGGGAAGGTGCAGTGTGACAGAAAAACAAATGAACAGAGAACTGCATTTTAAGATAAAGGAAACATACATTGTGTTTCAGACCTCAGCTCAGCAAAGAAACACTGCAGGATTTCCCACACATGGGAATACTACAGCAATGACTGGGAAAGATGAGGCCAAAGCTCCAATAATGAAGATCTCGCACTGGCTTTGACTCTCAGACGTAATACGTCAAACAGACGACGTTCCCCGTGTTTGTTTTGGTTTGCTCTTTAAAACAGTTAGTGAATAAAACTCCTGCGAGAGCGTCTGTTTGTCAGAACGGTCCGACGAGAAAATAGCTCTCAGGATGCTCCGCTCACAAGTCTCAATCCTTTACTGTCCATCTGCGACTCAGCAAAGGCAGGAGATGTAATAATTCCTCATCGTAATGATGCAGACCTGAGATAGTGCTCAGAGGATACAGTCTACAGATCCATCACTGCGCCATTATGACGCATGCCTAGATCACTAACTTGGAAAAGGAAAGATTCCTAAGGGGTTGTGTAAACATAATAACTAAAGTGGGATGACGTAAGGTCAAAAGACGAAAGGAAGAAAGTGCGCTTGCTGTTATTTAAGGTTGTTTCTCGAGGTTTACTGCCGGTTTGTTCAGTAAATTGAGACACTTGAAGAAATAAATACATACTGCGGCCTGAAAGACACTTATTGTCCTTTTGAGGCTCTTCTTATCTGGTCTTTAGCCACTGAATTGATGAAGTGCAGATTATAATGGAGGTACAAACTTAAATACGTCAAATAATATTCACGGGCTCTATTTCATTTGTGTATCCGTGGCATACACAGTTTGGTTTTGCACCTGTAAACTGTAAACCGCATCAGGATAATATTGTGACATCCCTCTTAACAAGGCTAAGATTCTACAGCCACACAAGCAGCTCTATGGCACCGTTCTTAGGCGCTGATTCGAGCTAAAGGCTAACGTTAGCATTGCTTACGTGCTCGAAATGGCAATGCTAAATGCTGATATTTAGCAAGCAATGGTTACCATGCCCAGCATCTTATAATCAATCCAGACAATCGCCATCTGGCTTTTGTCCTCGGTGGTAAAACAATACAACTGGCATAATATCTCTGTAGCAGTCACAGGTATTTATTGGCTCTGGCTCCAAGAGACGGAAGTAAAAGCTACATAAAAATAACTGCTGCTAACCTTTAAATAGACCAACTAGGGACAAGAATTGTAAATTAGCAGTGGCCATAAACTCTCATTGCACTACATCAATTGCATTCTGTGTTCGTTCCAAATTCAAAACACTGGCACTAGCCTCCTACTGCTGTATACTATCAAATGTTTTATTGCTTGCTCATGGCGTAAAACTCACCAGGTAAAAAAAATAATAAAAAGGATAACTTTTAATTGCTATACGAAATCAATCATCTATTTGTTGAGGTGTTAACTGAAAAAAGGAAACAAGTTCCAATAGTTTGGTGTAAAAATGCTGTTAGTGTAAAGTGTTCGCATGCTAATATTTTTAATTAGCACTTAACACACAGTACAACTGAGATCATGGGCACGTTATTAGTTGGCAGTCATTTGGCCACAAACCAAAGTGGAATAATAATATTAAAAATATACCTAGTCAAAAACTAGTGCCCACCTGTCCTCATCAGAACATTGAACATAAAGGTTGACTGTGGAAACTTCTTATTGCAAACTACATCGAAATTCATTTATAAGGTGGTGACCTCTAGTTATTTCACGCAGTTATTTTAACCCAAACCATGATGTTTTCCTTGATCTAATCAAGTAGTTTTCATGCCTAAACCTCATCGATTGTTTTTGGCCGTAAACCCAACCAAACAGCCAGCGTAAGACTAAGGTACACCTGTCATTTTCATTTATTTGCTTAGGTATGAGGATGTGTTCGAGTCATCCTGAGTGGGAAATAGTTAGTCAGAAAAAGTCAGAGGATGGTCAAAGTCATCAGGATTCATCCTCTGGAGAGACAGATGTCTGAACCAAATTCCTTTCACAGCAGTCTGAATCAGAGTGGTGGACCGACCCACCAACTGGTCATCCCAAGAGCTTTGCTGCTAGTGTGGCTAAAATTCTGTGTCTTGTGTTGCCAACTTTTACTTCCCCTCACAGTTTTATTGATCAGCAGTATTGTCACAGCCCAGAGGAAACTTACACCACTATCACACTAATGTTATGTTCAAGCCACACACTTTATAACACACACAGACACACATTGAGCAACAGAAACAGGAAAAAGAGTGAACAGACTAGAGTCCGGGCTAAAGAAATGTCTAGATTGATTTAGAAATGAATTCAAGCGTTAAAAACACCTATTGACTTAAAGAGGAACATTTGTTTCCCTCCTTCAAATTTAAAGCTGCTTTGCTGCAGTCAATAACTTTTAGTGCTAAACAACACTTTTAGTGTGATGAAGCCATTCAGAGCTAATAAAATGTAATTAAGTGTTCTGGGCTTGCCTTTAATGGCTGTTTTAAAACATTTTTTCCGTGTTGATCTGAGTGCCATGGCCAGGAAATTTGTTCTGCTTGTACATTACATAATGCATGAAAGCTTTTGAAAAATGTACTTTACCCATAAATCTAATTATGTTGTGTAAAAAAAAGCTCTATAATACAGGTGGTTCTGTTTCATGTTGTGTGAATACACCTTGGAAAAACAACATTTCTTACTTTAAGCCCTGATAGCAGACGGCAGGCCTAGCAGGTATCCATTAAAATACCTAGAGTGTCTGGTATGAAGCGATAGTGCAAAGGATGTATTAAATATTGCATGTACAGAGGTTATAGACTACGGCACTTTTCCACCAGCGCATTCCACGTCTACAGAATAACATGTCCACCCGGTTGACTGAGGAGCTGCATGGATCGAGAGCCACCGCATAAAAATATATTTATGCCACAGGAGAAAAAGTTTTAGAGATACATCTGGACACTGTCTCCAGCAGGTATGGGACTGTGTGTTCTGGCAACTGAAGTATCTGGGATAATAAAACATGGGAATTTTGTGGAGGGATGGAGGGGGAAAACAAGTGAGGGGGGAAACATGTAAAAAGTTCTCCGGCTCATGTGTAGCTGTTCTTTCCAACAGGATTTCTTCAGCTTGGCAAAGTGCATCATTTTCCCTGTAGTGTTTAATAAGTGCATAATATCATAAAAATAGGCATAATGATCGGACATAAAAGGTGGGCTGTTACGACAGCTGTGCCTCAGTCCTATGAATTAAAATGTTCCCATACACAAATTTAGCAAATTAATCTGCAGATGGAAGCTGGAAAACGCTTGCAACAGCCCAGTCGAAAACGTTGGCAATCATCTTTTCTGCAAACCACTGATACGTTTACATCCATACGTCATTTTTACATTCACTTTACATGTTTATGACCTGATTTTAATATTGCGAAGTACGGAAATAAGCTAGGTGAGAAGCCTGCCAAGCCAGTGATCACGGTTCCATACTGGAACCAAACATTTCCGCTGGTACCCCTTAAGAAGACCTTAAGAAGACATTTCTAGCCGTGTTTTTGGAGACAAAAACCGGTATTCTAAGCCAAAACATGATATTTTCCTAACGCCACCCAAGTGTTTCAGTGCCTAGACCTCACCAGATCATAAGTACAGAATTGTCACCACAAAACACTTGAAAATTAAACCTTAAGAAATGTAAAGTTAAAACCATATAAAACATACATTGCCAACATTTATACTGGTGATAAATACCATTAATGTATTCTGAAAGAATAAAAACAGGGTCTCCAAAGTCATTAGAGCTTAGGGAAAAAGCTTAGAAAGGTTTTATGAAGCAGTAAATGAAAAAGATCATATTTAGGAGATAAAGCAGAAGTAGGCAAAGGGTACCGAGGACGCAGAGTTTATATACTTAAGCTCACAATTCCAAAGATAAAGCTGTGGTGATAAAGTTGGCATGTTTTCCTTGACTAATGCAGTCTTAGGCCTGCACGGGAGATAAAAATATCAAAGTTAGAGATACGAGAAAGGTTATGAAATGCGTCCCGAGGTGGCATAGCTTTGTAAAGGAAAACACTTTCAAACTGCCTGTATCAAGACCACAGGGTGCACAGGTGTGAGGGTAAGAGTATAGAGGTGATAATGGAATTTAAAAGAAAAACCCGAGAGGCATAATAAGTTCCCCTGACATTATAGGACACCAAAGGTATTGAAGATCAGCGGCGAGCATTAGGTGAGCTTTTGGCGGCCGGAAAACTCGATCACAGAAGAAGATTGCTGTGGAGCAGACATATTGACAGAGGGAGGCAGCGGTTTTGAACCAGAGCTGCGTTTGGATGAAGGAGCCGGAGGATGAGAGCTGGTAAAGTGCAGGAAGGGGACTTGGCTACAGGGTTGTGCAATATGGCGGAAACCAAATTAGACTCATTATGTGCTACATAATATGTGGCATCATCCTCTCAAACCTCAGAGGGAGGAAAGACAAGAGAATGCCAGAGAATAGCAACAGTTATGACTAAATATGAGCCATTCAGAAAGGTATTTGAAAGCTATTATAAATTGTTTAATAGTGCAAACGACTTGATCCATTGCTTATGCCTTGTGCCAAGATGATAACAAAAGTGAAGCAGCATATATCTCCTTTACTTACTTTTATAACAAGCCTGCTCTCTCCTGACTTGTGTTACCATTATAAAATCACAGCTTATTACAAATGTTTACCATATAGTGGATCTATAGGAGGCTTCAGAGGGAGTGACACAGCATTCAGTCTTGACATGACAGCATCTCTAGGCTCTAGACTCCAGCATTAAAAGAAACAGTGTCCCAGCTGTGGGTCTGCCACGTTGCAGCTGTAGTTTCCTTTCCTGAACATCAACGACTTCTTCGTTTCTGTCCCCGGGGGCTTTACCTCATGCCCACAGAGCAGTTCCATCTCAGCAGCCCCTGTCTTGTGTGTAGTTCACACAACTGCCCCCTAAAGCAACTCATACATGACTAATGCACAAACAGCTCTACATGGTGAGGAAACAACTGGAACAGACAGGCAATACGTTAACAACATACCTGCCAACATCTGTGAAGAAGAGGGAGATATCCCCGCCAGTATAACCCTCCACCACAGATGAACCGAACAAACACAAAGTTTAAAATTAAACCTTAAATTCACAGCTCACAGTAGTGACTGTGTGATCAACCATCCTACAGTCTGCAGAGCGAAGGCAAGAAGACAAGCCAGTAAGACAGGGGGCAAATGTCAATCAAGAGAAAAGTCTCGCAGCGACTTCACTGAAATTTGGAAGCGCACTTGTCTTCTTCTTGGGACCCGTGTCACCTCTCTCCAGCTGCAAACCGGGCAAAGCAGAAGAACTTGTTGAGCGAGCACAGGAGCGACTGACTGCGGGGTCGTTTGATCACCTCTGCCTCTCAGTTTGGTTGCCAGGTACCACTACACACACATCCCAAAAGAAACGGAGAAACTCCCGTTTGATTTGTATCACCGTTAAATCAGGTGATTAACAGGATAAACTGTAGCACAGCAGGAGAAAGGGGTTATAAAAAGAGAGACTCCAGTAAAAATAGGGAGGGTTGGCAGGCATGTAGCGATATGTTTCGGGTTGATTCAGAACGCTTTGTACTGCGTCCCAAAAAGAAGTCAAAAATAACATATAAGTAAAGTTAATTTACATTACATAAAACTGATTATACTTTTTTCTGTACCATCTGCATGATCACAGGTATTCTTCCTACCTATTGGGACTCATTTGAAAATAAAAATCTGCAGATACAGAGAGACTTAAACTCCTGAAATCTAATTACCTCCACCAAGGAGGTGATTTTCTCACAGGATTACACAAAAACTAAGGAACTGATTTCAGCTAAACTTGGATGGAGGATGATCTCAGCCCAGAATAGACTCTACCAATTCGGGATTTCTTCTGCAGTTTTTTTTTAACATCACGCATTTTTCTACATTTTGGGTCATTTCTCAGGGAATGGAGGATCCTGATGAAAAATCAGGCCTATTAGGTGGCTGGTATGGTATTAGTGAGTACAATTTGATGTGGATCGGATTTTTTGGATTAGGCTTGATTGAATTTATTGCAACTGTTGGGACTTGGCGAGGGTATGAGCCCTACTGAGTGTCATTCTAGTCTTTATTGTAATGATCCCAGCTGGAAATATAAGGGATGTTATATGAAGTGTGCTATTCACACATTATTAAGGAAATGTCTGAAGTCAATCAACAGGATCATTAAATAGCCTGTGAAAGTTTTTTTCTTATTTTTAGATGACCAACAGCTATATGAGGACTGATCCAAATCACATCCTTTATTCATCGTAATTCATTGTGCTGCAGCTACAAAAGCTGTCGAAAATGTCCCATTGTGCTTCATTAAAACAGTGGGACTGCTGCAAAAACACACTTTGATTTGAGTTGCAGAAAAGAAAGAAAAAAGGCACGACAGCCAACTGTTCCACTGAAGACACACAGTGTATACACACTGACAGCAGAGAGAGCAGAGCTTTACAAAAAGAGTCACTTTGCATCTTTTTCAGCCACATTTGGCACAAGCAGCATCCTTCTCAAGTGCTGCAACTGTTTCTGAACTTCGGTACTGAGGACAGCGGCTGTCCAAATGCTGTCCCAGAGGACCCAAACAGACACTCTGCATTTAAAAACATTACGCATAGCAGTACAGAAAACATTGTGCACCGTACAAAACATCTGATAGATAATTCTTATTCAAGTGCACAGTGAACAAGCGTTGCGTGTATGGGGGAAGAGAAGTAATTTATTATTCTGCCGCTTTAAGTTAATCTAAAAATATAAGAATGCAACAGTCAAACCAACAGATACATTAATATTAATGGCCAAGAAACATGATTTGTGCATTACTAGAAAACACACATCATTGACAAGGCCATCTTGAAATCAGAAATGAATATTAATGAAAAGTGAGATTTCCATTTGGCAAAGTTGAAGAGTGTTTAAAGAGACTGAAAACAAACACTGGCGTGTTTAAAACTCACAAGTCTCGCTGCAGTTTTATCAAAACACTGGGGACAATAAAGAAGTCAGCAAAGTAAGCTTAACTTTAAGCTTGTGTGTGTGTGTGTGTGTGTGTGTGTGTGTGTGTGTGTGTGTGTGTGTGTGTGTGTGTGTGTGTGTGTGTGCATCCATGTGTGTATTCATGGACCTGATCAGAGATTTCCTAACTTAGTCAAGGATTATTCTGTAATTGCAAGTATGAGCCCCTGAGAACCACAGCTGAATACCAAATAGTTTTATAATTTTTCGAGTATTATATCGCACAAGCCGACTTCCTAATGAAGTCCCACTGGACTGGTTTTCCCCGCTAAAAAACTCACCTTTTGTCCTCACAAACACTCCGTCAGTTGGGTTTTGACAGACACGGTCGAGATATTGAGCAATAAACAACATGACAGTTCATGACAGAGACTGATAGAATTAAAAACTTGAGCAAAGCAAAAAAAAAACCAGTGTACTCACTTGCTTTCTCTCATACAGTCCTTGTAAAGCGCAGGACAAATTCATGTAATTATCAAGACACGTTATGCATACTGTAATTATTGCATCAGATAAGGGAGATTTCTGTCCTGAATTATGCATTTTGCATCCGTGTAGGACTTAACAGTATCTTCAATCAAGCTGGTGTGCAAAAAGTAGTTTTAATGATGAAAAATGTCCACATAATTTCTACCAGAAATATACATCACTCAGTAACAAATTAGACTGAACATAATGTCCAAACGTGTCAACATGTTTAAATATGTTCCTGTGGTGAAAAAGGATTTCTCCAGTGCTTCGGAGAAACTCATTTAAACCTTAAAGCATTTCAAACCTTAAATCAATGACCACAATCTGCCACTAAACATCCTGACTGTTCAATAAAATCTAACAATGTAACCAAAAGCAGGAATAGATGAGATAGAACAAGGGAAGGACAATCGCATTACTTCAGACAGGTAATCATATTCGAAGAAATGAGGTGACAGAAACGGTTTATCTGTTCCTTCCTACGCTCACACGCCCAGATGTGCTTGTCCATAGCTCTTGTATAACCACCATCTCTGCCGCCTGCTACTGTGAACCCGAAATTAAGTGCATGCTGACTGAATACTATCCAATGCTCGAGTGCTTTTTCACCATTCCTGCTGTTCTACTCGCACTCACAGATAGGCTGGGTGACAAACTGCAAACCGACTGAACTCTGTATGGGGTAACAGCATGTATACCGCACATATGCACCATTTCTTCCGTGACAAATGAGCCTTGCCTTTTGCCAGTTAATTAAAATGATTATTTTCTCTATGTTTGCTTGATTTTAATGTTAATTTGTGTAGGTTTCACTTACAGAGATTGCATTGATTATAGCCTGAGGTACTCTGCTCTGCTATCAATCATCGCTTCAGTGCAAAAACCTGATTTCCATAACGAGGCACTCTCGCCAAAGGCTACTCCATCTAATGCTAACTTTGCAGAGGACTTGAAGGTAATATTTCAACACAGAACAAGCTAAGCAGTATTTAGACACTATCACACAAAACCTGTCCGAAACTCTATGTCTGCTACGCTCAGGGGACGAATTTTATTACTTTCAAACAAGGCTTTAGGCCACAGATTGATATATGACACATAACCTTTGCTCCAAAAATATTAGAAATTCAACTAGATTTAGAATTTTGTCTCTATGTTTTAACTCCAGTTGAAATTAGCTTTTATAACCAGGTACAATTAAACGTCCCATATTATGCTCAATTTCAGGTTATACTTTTATTTTGGTAGTCTACTTGAAAATGTTTACATTATTTAGTGTTAAAAAAAAATACATTATGTTTCTCAGAGTGTCATTTGCTGCAGCACCTCTATTCACCTTCTGTCTGAACGCTCCGTTTCAGTGCCTGTTGCTTTCAGGCCCCCCTTTAAGCCGAGTCTTCTCTGATTGGTCAACTCTCACAGGCCTGAGCACTGTATTTTCGCATCAGCTCCGTTGGTGTTTCTGCAGCCACGGTTGTGCTAGGGGGCGTGGCTGAGGGTGACTGTATAGTTGTGACATCACAATCCTACTGAAGTCCTAACAGCTCGTTCATGTTAGTTTCTGAATACGGACTTTATGCCTTTCTCAGTGGATTCAGCGTTTGGATCCTTGAACACTATTTATATAACACTTCAGAGAGCTACTTCATTATCTAAAATATTGACAGTTTGCTTTCTATAACAGGGGCCCTTTAAAAAGTGACTCAGAGAATAGTCACAAGTGATAATTCAAGTCCTAAAATCTTAAATTCTGGATCTTAAAACACAGTTTAGCCTCACCAGTATCTGTCCTTTGATGTAATTTCTTGGGCTCTTTTTTCAAATATAACCACACATATGCTGTCTACATGCAGCACACATTATCCCACATTCTCTCTGTCTCTGGGCCCCTGATCACACCGCTTATTATCAAACATTACATTTATAAGTAGTAGCTGTTGTAGTTGTAGAAGTAGCGGTCGTGTTAGTGGTATTTTGTGGTTGTTGTTATCAAGCTATCATCATAATGATTGTTTATTTATTTGGCCTTGCGTGTGCTGATATTTAGTTTTCCACAGGTAATAACTTACAGATGCTTTGCACCCACCGCTGACGATTGCTGCCGTATATGGGCTTTAGTTAATGCTAATAAACTGCCAGGAATGTACATCCAAATTAACTTCAAACATGACTGAACATTATTTTCACATGGGTACTTGGCCTGAGCTAGTTTCATGATTGAGACTTGTTTTGTTTTTTTCAGATTTTAATTAACACATTTAAAGAAAAGTTGGGTGATATTCTTTATCTTTTTTGGCACCAGAAGTGACCATGTTTGAACAGGAGGGTGGACATCCTCATTACTAAGAACCCAACGACATCATGCTGTACTGATGACTTCAAATTAACGATTGAGGCCATAAACTCTTTAGAAAACTGTTTATTGAGGTAATAAAACAAGCGAGAAGTAGGGTCATTTACTCATAAACTTACATACATGTGGACTTATTTTAGAAACGAGTAGAGTCACTCCTGCTGCCAGTAATGTTAAATGTATGTATATACACTTATGTGCCCAACTAATTAAGGAGATTACTGAGCCTTTATAAACAATAAAATTATATATTTCTTATATATATTTCTCTATTTATTCAATTTTAACATTCAAGTCTTCAGTAGGAAGATATTGGTTGAGTCTTTAATGACTGTTTATGATGCATCAATATATGTTTTACACACACATGCGCACGGGTTCAAAGGTTTATAGATCTTATTAAAGGCTATTTCAGACAAAATACCAATATACTTTGGTCATTAGGAAAAAAACATCGCTTTAATTAAGAAATAAAGATTTTTTTTTTCTGCTTGAAAGCTTAGCGCCACTTAGGCCAAAGGGGAAAATAGCAATTATTAAGCACGGATGAACCAATCGACGCTTCAGCGGTCATTCAGGAAAATCCACATTGAACATTTTCATTCAGTGGCCAAGAAAAAGACATTTGATGATGTGCTTTCTTTAATAAGTTGTCATTTAAAGTGTCTAACATCGTGTTAGCAAATGGCTCAGAGCTGCTCATCCTGCCAAACACTGACAGGGGGGTGTGGAGATCATTTGTGAACACAAGGAATCCGGTTACTCACCAAATGTTTTGGGGAGGTGAAGTGTCTGGAGGTCACCTTTCAGCAGCGTGCCTTTTGGTGTCCATGCTGTCTACTGCGGGTGCGCGATTATCCTCCTCAGGCCGGATCATGGCGTCTGGGAGGCAGACAAGGGAGCAAGGGGGCAGAGGGTGAAGGAGAGGACAGGAGAGAATATGTTAAAGATGATTTGTCCAAATTAGGAAGTAGAACACCTATAGCGCTCTGACTTTTTTTTGCATTTGAAGTGAAGGACAAGCTTTAACAGCTGGGAAAGACTGCAACACTATGTCACCAGAGTTTGAGCCATCATGACTTCTCTTTCCATCTAGAAAATATACATTACACCTCTCAAATTAGAGCCAAAGGTCTTCAATTTGAAACTAATTTGTATATCTTTCATGTATGTCATTGCCAAATAGCTCATATTGCTCTCGGTAAAATCTTTCCCTATGCTTTATTTGTCCAATATGTTTTAATCAAGGATCTACTTGAGTAGTGTAGCTACCATTCCCCGCTGGATAATATCTGTCAAAGGGAAGAATGGCATGTCTTCATGACTAGGGAAGTGTTCATGCCTTATATAGTCTTGGTCTAGTAGAGTTGCCTGCTGCACATAGCTGGATCTAGCCAGGGGCTAAGGAAGCAGACCTTATGAGAGCTCATTAAAACAGTCTTCAAGTCTTAAGAGACAAATATGAATGTACTACAAAAAAAATTGAGCTTGCCATTAAAAATAATCAAAAGTAATGGAGCAGTTCCCAGGCTGGAAAAGGAATTTATTAAATACGGAAGTCAGACTTGGCTCGGATGGGTAAATGAAAGAGGGTGACAGAGTGGAGGACAGTCGATGCAGGGGAGCGATACACATATTCAGACACCTTCATTATTGTGAAACAAATGAGCACACTTCTGCCTTTTTATATCACATTTACAAATTATACCTCAAAGGTCAATCGAGGAGACATTTCTCCTCTGGGCGACATTTCTGGGTGAGAACAATTCTCTTCCTCTTTGAGATCGTTTGTTAATAACACTGACATTTACATCGGCTGCATGGAGTACAAACTAAAAAAACAGCAATTTAAATAAAAATTCCACGACTGTTTCCCAACAAGATGTTGTGCTTCATCCTAACGCTGACAATCTCACTTGGCCTTTTCTGCTCCTGGTTTTGGCTGAGTCTGCAGGGGTGTTCTCAAGCGAGCCATAAAGAGGACCGAATTAGACAATTAACATTTTCAAGTTGCCACTTTAAATCCATAACAGGACTTGATCTGAGTCTCAATTTGCACGAAAAATACCCCTATGAATAAGGGGGGGCTTTTCTCTCAATAATATGAAATGGCAATTATCCAGATAGAGTGTGAATGTGAATGTACAGTGGCTTATTACCAATCTGAAACAGAAATGTGTCAGCCAGCACATGTGAGGGCCGTTCCTTTAAAGTAATAGATAAAAGGTCAAGTCATTATATGAGCTATCGTTCTCACAGAGAATTATACTGAGGAGGAAAATCTTGAAGGGCTCATTGTCAAAATGCAACTGTGAAGGATGGGAAAAGAAACCCGCGTTTAATAATTCCATCCATACATCGGACGTCTGGAGGGCGACGGAGCAAGTCACAAAACAAAGCATTCTCTGCACTGAGCACAAAATCAGCTGTATCTGTGGCTCCTACAACAGGATGTATGTTCAAATTCGTAAGAACGTTATGATTTCAATTGTTTTACACCAGATACATGTTGCACGTACATGTTAACCAATTAGATTTGCACGTAAAGTCACTCTTAAGCTCTTGTATAACGGGTATTATGCAACATCTGCAGCACCATCCAATCAAAAGACAGTTTCAGATGCTATAAGCTATATTTCAATTTTTCTGAATACTTCAATGATGCTGTCAGTGTGATACAGCACTGTATATACACACATAGAATAAATGGGAAATATCTGATTATGCTAACATAACTAGTCAAATAAGCGTATAAAGTGGAAACAGACAACATTTCAATTTTTTCCCATCTAGTGTTTCCAAGTGTTATTAGGTGTCGGCAGAGCCATCGTGAAGAAAACGCGATCGCTTTCTGTTTTCCTCAGAGCCTAGCAACTACCTCAACGAGGCATATAGCATTTGTTTCCTAATGAGGAAACGATCATGACCACTACTATGGAAACAAGAGTGAAGAAGTAAGCATCTAACTGACGAGGTAAAGTGATATGGTTATAATTTTTATATGGAGTAATAACAGTTTGAGTATTGCTCCATGCAAACAAGTAACTACCGCAGGGCTTGGCGTTGGGGTTGAAGGTGGAGAAGAAGAAAAATGACGAGAACCAGTGTTTAATAACTTAGTCTTAATGGAGTCATGAAAGCTATAAATCAAACCTTCATTTTGCCAGGAGCCGGGAACCAATCTCAGCCGATGGTGTAAATATTCCATAGGCATCACATCACATTCTTATTCTTAGTACATGATGATAAATTCAAGTAAAAAATATTTGTAATGCCGGTTTAATTTAGGCAGCATTTTTCGGTTGAAAAGACATTCAAAACTGGTACAAATGTCTTTTTCACCGACTACTTGTAGACGTTGATAAAATATTTACATTTAGACAATTCCAAAATTTGAGGTGAGCACATTTTAAGTAACATGGCGTTGGGCTTTTATTTGCACATTGCAGAGGATACAAGATGGTTTGTAACAAATCTGGCAGTGACAGTTTTTCACCAGCAATTAAAAGATCAACCTGCCACAACAGCCGCACATTTTAGCAACATAAAGCATCGTATTATTTTAAGCTTGTACACTCGCTCCAGAAGTCCTGGTGCTGAGTGGTCAAAGCTGTAATGCTCTTAGTGTATGTGCATGTGTTTTGCAGCATATATATGACTTATTTTACATCAAAACTGATCCCATTATAGTGTCCTGAAAGCTTCCTGTAGGCAGCTCACAGCAGGCTTGCCTCAGAAATTGCTGTAATGCTATATAGTCCCACATCTATATGAAACATTAAATGCGTTGAAATTTCCCTTCCAGTGCAAAATGAACAAATTACAGAAAACGTGATTAGATAAATGTTTGTTTTGCAAGTTAATGTTGTAGCCACATTTTAGCCGGTTGAATGGAGGGTGGAAAGACGACCGAGATTTCAACTAGAAAATTCAACATTGAAATCTCGGTTGGTGCTCACTGGGAGGTCAGGTGTTTTGACCACAGTCCAATTCAGCTCTTTCACTCTTCAGCCTAAATAGATAATAAATCAGCAAGCTAGCGTTCCTTTGTTACATGGCTCCGTTAGTTACGTAACAGTTACACCTGCCAGTTACTCGCTGTAAATATTTAAAGGAATCTTAACTCAACGTAACAACGACCGTGATGAATGCTTCAATATAGCAATGCATAAATCATCCTCTTAGGAAGCACTTCCGCTATGACTAGGCTAAGTAAACCTCTGCACGCGTTATGCAACAGTAAAACTTGTTGATGAGAAGAACCACCTGCCGGCTTCAAGTGTATTAAAGGAGGCACATACTGTGGGAGCGTGCAGCCGCCTCGGGCCAACAGAGGGGATTGACCACTGCAGCACACAGCCACCGTGGTACACGACTACAACATGATGGGGTTGGGTTGCGGAGATTAAACCCCTGCAAATCTCATGACACTCTCACTCACAGCCTCACTCCTCTCCTCCTCCTAAATGGAGCCCCTTATCTCAACCAGCTACGGTCCAATATAAATCTCCCGGCGAAGCTCTTCAAATTTATTGGCCGAAAATACATTGATATCACCTTTCAGCGAGTGTTTATCCTTCCCTGTTAGCTCAGCAAGGCGAGAACAACTACACAGAGCCTAAAAAACGGCCCTTGATTAATGTCTTACGGGATTTATGTTACACGAGTCAAATACCCAGAGTCGGCTTGATTTAGGAGCTGTAAGTTTCTGTTGAGGCATGATAAAAAAAAAAAAAAAGGGAGCTCAAACTTGCTTAGGCAAACATGGGTAAGAATGTTTACCGACGCTACATCAGGTATTAACTATCAAGCAGCATCTTAGCCTCGCAGCAAATACTTCTACCCGCTGTGGTGAAAGCTGATGACTAAGTATGTAATCACCTGCATGTAAGGGCATTGCAAAGAGCCTCGGTGCCTCTCTGAGTGTCTTACAAATGGCTTTTTCTTTTGATGAAGTGTTAACGTGGAGGAGTGTATATTGTCTCCAGCTGCAAAGCCGCACACAGGAATGTGTAGGAGCGACAGAGGCAGAGGGAGCTGAGAAGACAGAGGGACGTACAGAAAGAAGGACAGGCGAGGACAGAGAGTGTGTGTTTCTTATGGTCGAAGCGCAATTGAGATCCCGCCAAGGTCATTCTCTTACTTATGACATACATGGAGCCAGACTGAGCCTCTCACTTGGACGCTCTCCATCTGCTCCCACTGATAAGAGCGGCTACTTCATGTGCAGCGCGCAGACACCGCGGCTCTGCATTGTGTGGATATGGTGTGATTGAAACCACATTAAGATTTTCTTGGATCACAATAAAAGGAGACAGTTTTCTCCCACACGCAGTTAAAGAAAATTCAAGAAAGTGCTTTAATGTGCAGTTCGATGTCGTGTTACACTAAATCTAAACGAATAAATGACAAGCGCCCATTTGCATTTGGATTTGTCAAAGGGATGTTTTGCAGGATTCGTCTGTTCTGTTTGAAAACGCACCATTAAAAAGTGCAACGAGTGACTCCAGAGATAGACTAGTAGATTATTCCAATATAACTTCAGTGAAATGTGAGAATTCATTCATTACCTACTCACCCTGATGCAGACTGAAATGTGGGTGAATTCTAATAGTCCACAAAACATTGCTGGAGTTTCATAGTAAAACAGCATTGCAGCATACTCTGAAGAAGATAGGGATTGTTATAATAAACATAAAATGGCTCCATACAGCTCTTCCACTGTAATCTAAAAGTCTAAAGTCAGGACTTTATTTACCCCCTTTTTAATGCAAAAGTCCTCCATGTAACTGCTCAGCTAAAAGCATTAGCACACACCTTAAGTGGGTGCACAAGCTTGACTGCGTGTCAAATGGGATCAACAATGTTGTGGAAATTCTATTTCCACTAATTCATCTTTGGATTCACGTTAATGTGCATTTTCAGACTCCAGATACCAAATAAATGGTACGGTACACCTTTCAATATGAAATGATCGGCTGAGGCAGAAATTGTCCATTTCTGAGCTACAGTAAAGCAGAGGAAGCACATCGCAGTCACACCTACTGCTCAGTGGAGGATGTTTTCGTTGAAGAACCTTTCCAGCCACAAAGGTGGACAGGGATATTCTGTTTAATTGGTTTATGCATGTCAGCCGGGGAAACTCAATTGCAGGATATCAAAGAGGACTGAAACAGCTTAACCCAAATGAGACCTTTACCCGGCTGCCAAAAGTCCACATATTTTCCCTCGGTGTCTTCTGAAGCTCATGTAAAACGGGGGGGGAGGGTGGTTAATAGGTGTAAGAGCAAATTGTCGGCCAAGCAGGACTGCTCTGCTTTCTCCTGATCAACACTCAGTCAACACTCTGTGAGCTTTCTGAAAAATGTATGAGGGGAAAAAAGAAAATCTTTCTGGCGTACGGGTGAGGACGCAGTTCAGTTTGGATTTTCCTGTAAGCCGCCTGTTTCGTTGGACCGCAGGAATTCAAAGCTCGGGCTCGGTTAGGGACAGCAGAAGAGAAAAACATGGGTGATGATAAATACTGTATGGCTGAGACATTACTGTTTATGGCAGCGTGTTGGTGCCAGTCCTAAACAGTGTCTAAGTACGTGGCAATAAAGGAATGAAGAGTCATGTTTGCTGTACTGGGAGGATGTTTTTTTTGCATCTAGTTACACGCAATACTGCAATTAAATGAGATAACATTGCTTTGTATGCTGATGACAGTCAGCTGTCTTTAAGAACTAAACCTTGACAGCAATCTGACCACAGGAACGTTTTTCTTCATTGAACTTTGACACTGTTAAATTTGTGAGCCATCTGCTAAAATATGCTGCCATTTCCACACACACACACACACACACACACGACCTCCACCCCGAGTGCTCCTCTAAAGGGTGATACACAAAACTTCAAATGGATATCCAAAATTCTGCTGAGTTTCTGGGACGCCGAGAGGTTCAAAGACTGATTGCCATAACTGCAGCTGATGATCTCAACATGTGACGCTTCCTTAAATGAGCCTGAGCCCATGGAGGGATTGGACCAATTGGCAGGAAATAGGGCCAATTTGACTGGGAAACAGATGGAAGAGAATCAGCACACTACAAAGCCCACGGTGAGAGGGAGCAAGAGCGGAAAACTCGAAGTAAAGGCCAGATAAAATGAACTATGGAACATTGATTTTGAAACCATATAAAAGAATAAAGCAATTTCCTCCCTAAAATCAATTAACCTAAAATTGAGATCTATATTTGTCTTCGTATCTGTCACTTTGAGGGCAGGAAGGTCAACTCTGAGCAGTGGCATTCGGATCTGTCAGTTCCTCATCTGAACTCATCTGAATCAAGAAGTTGAAAACATCTTAAGCGATCTGTAACACTGTTCTTTGCTGTGTATTCTTATGTAATCTTTCCAAGAAACAAGACACAAGAGAAAAAGAGAGACATAGAGGCCTTGAAAACGTGCCAGACAGCAAAGCATTCTCACCCTTTCACATTTCTTGAAAGTCATCCTTCTAATGAGTTCTGCACACGGACAAATGTGAACCGTCACAGCCAATTCTAAGACAAATTCAGGATTCATTCAGTCTTTGTATTCGGATAAATCAGCGCCGACAGCAGCATGGGTCTTATCGACCTCACAAATAAAGCTGCAGCTCTTCAAAGGCACAAACCATGATCCAAATATATACACAAGGGTCACCTATCATCGAGATTCAAAAGGAACCAGCTACCTCTTTCAAATTTGGCAGATCTTTATATATGTACTAACTCCAGACTGCAACAAGAAGTTTAGAAGTTTTCATGATGTTTTTCTCAGCTGTAGGCCATCATCATTAAGACAAAACCTCCATTTATTTTTCAACAATGACTGAGGAGGCAAAGAAAGTAAAGAGGGAGAGTGATAGAAACCAAGGAAAAACAGGAGTTAACAGATGGGCATTCGCTCCGATGGAAACCTCTTACAATATCACCAGGAGTTTAATTCTTCTTTTTCACCACACTGAGATTGAGATTTCTAGATTCAGCAGGGTTTCTTACAGTTGGTTCTACTTTGGACAGTAACCAGGCAGCTTGCAGTAGCCATGTTGCTAACACGGCATCCCAATAAGAATAGCGGAGGGAAACGCTATGGGGGTTCCGTTGGAAAGTTGTGTATTTCAGCTTTAAAGACCCAGTGTGTAGGATTAAGGGGAAGAAATGGAGTATGAGATTCATAATCATGTTTTAATGATTGTATCTAAAACTATCAGTTGTTGTTGTTTTTCCATTACCTTCACTACCTCTTCTGCAGAGTCCGACATCTTGCACCGCTGTTCTACAGTAGCGGAGGGTGAGACAAGAGGTATTGCAACCACCCATCTAGCTGCCACTAAATCCTACAAGAAAACAGGGATGTATAAAAGAGGGTTCTTCTCATGCTGCATGTAACCTCGGCAATCAAATCTTGAAGTATGTCTCTGTAAAACTTCTAAAATGCATCTGTAAGGAGAGAGGGTCGAGGAGAGAGAAGGCTTGGCAGGGGAGCTATTAGCAACGACTCTTCTGCACCTGCGACTGAGAGAGGTGTGACACACAGCTGGAGTAGACAAACCATGGCGAGAGCACAGCTCGACAAACGTTCATTGGTATTCAGAAGTTGTTCTAGCTGTTTAATCATTATGACAAAATGTGTAATGAAACTTTCTGTCCTTCATCGCACTGTTCCAACCACATTTAATGACATTTCACCTTAATATTACTAGTGTCACATTGTGTCACTGTGATTATACGTATACACATGCTCATCTGACAGAGATCATAAAATACGGTTGGCTAAAAAGAAACAATGGAGAGATGATGCTGCCGGGCCACACCTAATATTTTACAGATATTTCTTTAAATCATCTTACGCCAGGAGAAGGAGAAACTGAGAAATGAGAAGAGGTTAAGGCCTTGAGTAAACATGTTTTGGTGTGTAGTGCCGAATATAAACACAATCTTGCTTTGTTGCCAAGAAAACTCCACAGGGCACCTTGAATTTCCTCTGGCCCTTTACATCTGGACCAAGTCTTTCAGCAAAGTCACATCTGATGTTTATGGCTTTGCAGCAACGACCCTGTGGTGCAAGAGATACAAACACCCGAAACAATGGCTGCCAGCGTGCTCAATATGTAACTCTTGAACTGCGCTGGAATACCTGCCGGGTTGATGCAGCATCTACTGTGAATGACTGCTCGGATGAAAAAAAAAACTGTCATCAGAGCAAATGACTCATGGCCATATTAATGAGTCTCCTGTGTTGGATCGGGGTGGGCAAACACAGGCACACACTTCTCTTTGCGTTTATCTAGCTGACTTCACTCAGCCGAGGTCAGTGGATTACTATCAGTCTTGTAGGGCCGGATATGAAAGCTTTACATAAATCTCTGTACTGCAGGAGCTGTACAGCAACAAGCACTACAATTCCACTGTAGAGAAGTAGAAATGTAGAGGATGTCAGGGTTTAATATAGTCGCCCCATTTACTCTGTCCAAGTGAGAGGCATGGCTGTTATTATATACTCTTAGAGAAACAAGAGAGCCATAACAGAAACGAAAAGAAGGAGAAAACAGATTTTGAACCTCGGCAATAGGATCTCAAGAATGTGCCACTTCAAGTAAGCCCCGGTGCGAAAGGACACTTCATCGCTGAATTTAGCCGCATCTTTGACCCTGTGTCTGCAGCTATTAGGAGCCTATTGATCCTGATGAAGCAAACGCTGTCAGATAATGACAGACCCAAGCCAAGCCACATCAAATTACAGTCAAATAAATTCACATAAAGTGCTTTAAATAAACAGATTGTTCGCAAAACAGTGCAAAGTGCATGAGTCATCAGTGGAGGGACGAGACTTGAATGGGTTGAGGGTAGTTATGTGCCCAGAGTGTGAATTAAAAATCCGAGCGCGGTCTCCACATCATTAACCCTTCGCAGCTAAACTGACCCTACAAGTTCATTTGATCTGATCGTGTTGTGGGGGGTGTGGAAGTGGAACGGGGGGTGAGGTCTGCGGGGGCGCCCCTTTGATGCTGTAATGCTAAATTTCTTTTATCTCTCGCGGAGCGTTTCAGACCGGGCCACCTGTCTAAAAAACTCAATTAGAGCCACTGTGAACCGAAAGCATAAGAGAGGAGGCATGAGGTGTGAACAGCACGGGGGGGGGGGAAATAAATGCAACCATTAGGATGAACGGGAAAGCAAACTGAGTCACACAAACAAAAAGAGAAGGTTTTTAAGACAAATTCTTCTCTCTTTAACCACAGGGGGATGGAAAAACAGTGGCAATAACACCAGCTCTGCGCCTGGTAGCAAGATGACCAAGAACAACCAAATTCCTGTTTATGATTCTCTCTGCCTGCTCCGATTTCCAGCTGGTGAACAAATAAGCTTTTCATTGAAGTTCATGTTAATGGTTAGCATTGTGTTTCATGGATAATTGACGGCAGCTTGCTTGACAAATGATGTGTATCCTCGCTGCACGGAGTGAAATTCCTCAGCCCATTTAGCAAGCCATCATCCAGGGCATCATCGGCGCAAACACCACCAAGTAGCATAAAAGCATTCAGAATCCCAAAAGCTCAAAGCTCTTAGCGAGCTCGCTCAGCCGAAACCTGTGTGGGTTGTTTTTCCTGCCCCCGTGAAGCATATTGTACCTTCGAGACAAGGTGTAAAGAAAAGGCGGGGATGGGAAAAAGTAGGAGGCTTGAAGGGATGACAGGAAGCAGAGGAGGAATATGTGTCTGGCAGACCCCCTCAATTTTATTTCGTGACTGTGAAAAGAGGCGACGCAGCTCAGGTGAGGAGGGAGGAAAGGGGAGAGGAGAGGAAGTGATGGGGGGAAAGAAGCATCGGCACAGCTTTTTACATCGGGCCTTTCATCTCTCTCCTGCCATCGGTCATCAGAAATGGGAGAACGCCGACCCCCAAACACTTCGTTGCAATTCCATTCAGCTCAGGACCGGCTGAGGCGCGAAAGAATGAGAAAAATAAAGAAGGCTATATTACAATATCCCGAAAAGGACCAAAAGCATTATTCATGAATTTAACTGCAAAGTCCCGCAGCTAGCACCAACAAAAGAATATTTTAGGTTTCCAAATAAAAATGGTCCTCCATCAGGCAAAAGCCACTTCTAACTTTCATCTCGCAAGATGCTTAACAATCATGAAATACTTCCTGTGGATGATGTAGTCCTGAAAGAAATGGAAAAAACATCTGGGCAAAAGGTCAAAGCAGAACGAGAACAAACTTATTATAAAATCTAGCTTTCTGTACAGTATGTAACAAAAACAAACATACAAACAAAGGAAAAGGCTTTTCTCAGACACCGCAGAGACACCCCGGGTGATTTTTAATATATTGCGGCTACACTTTAATTCGACGTGTATAAGACTGAGAAGTGTTTGTGTTTTTAAGAGATGGCTTCAGAGTGAATTATATGTTTACCAGTGTTGTGAAAACTTGCCTTTCAAAATCATGGGAATAACATCTCTGGGCCATTTGTTTGTCTTTTTCACCAGTTATTTGTCCGCTTCGACCTTTTAATGCTGCACAAACAGCAAGTCATAAACAGTGGGGGTCAGGCAGGATCTTCACTGAGGGAACTGAAAATGAGATCAGAGCTACTATTATGCAGCATTTTTGAAGAGGAGCTGCAATTCAAAGCCATGCCTATAATTTAACATTCCTGCATTAAGATGCCTAAAAACAACTAGACCTTTGTTTTATATTTTGTTGGGTTGTGTAATGCATGATCCCAAATGATTTCAAATCATGTTCAAACTGAGAGAAATGCGTAATTTTGATCAAGGTAACGGTGCCTTTCATTTGGACACCTATCAATATGGTTTCCGTGACAACATCAGATGATCCGTTAGGAAGGAAGTCGATGTATGTAGTGAGGCATATCATGAACAAAACAGTCTTCATCAGCAGTCTTCATCAGAAAAACAACCATAAAGGTTAAAAATGGGAGCAGCTTATTCCGACCAATTCCGTCTGTTGTTAGGCAATGACCTCTAGTGGCTGTACTTATAATTACAGGTGCAAAGGAGGAGGTTGGGAGGTTGGGGGATGGACAGTCGAGCCTGAAACCAAAAATTAGTGGTGAGATATTGTAACTTACTAATGAAGTGAAGTAAAGTCGGTACTTTCGTAACAGACATTTACAGATGCAATGTAGTGATTGTGACCCAAACCAAGACGCCTTTTCTAAACCTAACCTAACCTAAGTAGTTTTGTTCCCTAAACCCAGGCAAACTGCAACGAGCACCTGTATGTTATTAAGCTGTAACATTCATGGTGTTGTGGAGACGTTGACAATCAACCTATTCAGTCATTTAGGTACAAAGATGTGTTGGAATAAGACCTGAATACATAACTTTGTCTGTGAACAATTCTGTCCGAGTCACCTTTGATCAATTTTCATTGGCAATCGTGACTGATTAACAATAAAAGACACATGACATCAGCATAATTACTGACATCATCAAACTTTGGCCAGAAATTCATCTTAGAATTGTGCAAACACAGAAAAACAGTTAAAATACATGTTTTAATACAACTTGACAGTGTTTCTGAAAACTCAGACACGACAACACTTTCATACCATCAATAGTTGAAAGGCTGTATGTTCACTCTAATGGTGATAAAACAGCAAACAGGTATCTTTTACTTTGCCCGGAAAAGCTGCGGTAAGCCACAGTTGTGACAGCTGAAGGGTTATTACCAATCAGACCAGCTGTGTCTCTTTGCCTGTGTGACTTAGGGGAGTGAGGGAACAGCTGAGCCTTCAACAGGAGGTGACGAAGACAAGAGAAAATGTTGTAAAAATTCTCTCCTCGGGACTGAAGAAGAAAGATTTGGAAATTAAGCCCAGGAGCTGATGAAAAATAAAAACCAAGGAATAAATTTATGGATACCCAGACTAACTGCTGACTTGTGCTAAATGAAGCAGCGAGCTTTTCCCTTTCTGAAAAACATGTGCCCACAACATAAACAACATTAGCTTTAAAGTTACACTCCATGGAGCTCACAGATGAAAATCAGCAGTGAGCTGGAGGGAAACGTAGGTCGTTTGAGGGAATGTTTTGGGGCTTGCACAAAATTACAAAGTGTGTCTTACTGAGCACGATTTATTTCATTTTGCAGCTGACTCGTTGTCCAGTGAGATGCCAGCGACCTTATCTGTAGGGCAATTTGTTATCCAGTGAAGTGATAATGAAGCTGAGAAACATACTGATGTCTCCACAATAACCACACTTCTATTTCACCTTGGTTAGCTTGGAACCGGCTGGATCAGACGAATTAAAACAAACTCAACACATTCAGAGAGATTCTTACACTTAAAGCAACACAGAATTTGGCACCCCAACAGTTTCAGATTCACTCATACGCCACCGCTTAATGATGAACAGCTGTACACGTGCAATTGGAATGAGTCAACAGCTTTGCAAACGGCCAAACATGAAGCAAGTGCAACAACACAGGAGCTTAGAAGGCCAGCTAATATCACTTACTCCAACAACAAGAGTGTCAGCTCGGCATCTGTCTTGGAGCCCTTTTACTTTATGAAGAAATAACAATCCCATGGTGCTCCAGGCTCCTAGTCTAGTACTTGCAGAGTCAGCTAGCGGCACAGCTAACTGAGCTAACTAGCTAATGGCAGCTAGAGTTAGAAGACTACCTTGGCATCCGTCTTGGAGACCTCTACTTTGCAAAGCTTCCGCTAACAACCTTAAAACCAGTCTGAGACTGACTCATGTCTCTGGCCTTTTACTTGCTCACTGTCTCTTTAGCTTCCTCCTTCAATGTCCTCTTTGGTCTTTTTGCCTCTGTCCAGTTCTGTTCCAGTTGCCCGCTAGCTTGGCTCCAGTTCTGAAGCACAATCTAGCATCGCTCCCTGCCAGTACTTCCTGCTCTGGGCCCGAGAACCTCCTCCTCTGGGCGGTCCAAAGCTGCGAAACACCAACAAAGTGTTCCGAGCTCACAGACTTTGCAGAGTCAGCTAGCTGCATGGCAAACTGAGCTAACTGAGCAGCTACAGCTACCATCAGATAGCAGTTACTTAAAGCTTCCATCAGGAAACTGCTTAATCACAGAGAGTTGAGGCAGGGAACCTGGAGGACATCAGAAGGAAAACAAGAAACTTTTCTCCAATATGATCCAGTGTGTGAAATAGAGCCGTACAGTGTGATGTCCTTCTCCGAGTAGATGTTCCTGCTGATCCAAGTTATCCAAGCAGAGTTAGTGATGACAGCGTCACCAGTATCATTTATTTTTTTAGGTAAAATAGTTACACAATGTTGGTTTAAGTTCCTGGTGTGTCACATCCATTTGACTGTCATGCATTTCTATCACAGTGGCTCTCCACCATTTTGTCTGATGTGCAGAAACAGCCCTGTCAGATGATCTATCTCTCTATTGATGCACACATTCATGTCCAAAATGTGTCCATTTGTACCCATTTCAAACTGGATCTTTATATAAAGGTTGACAGTGTCATTTACATTTTTCATACAACTGAACTGTCAACTGCAGAAGGACCCCCTGAGGTACAAGTACCTCTGGTTGGGAACTATACTCTAAAGCATACTATAGCCTCTTCAGGGTTTGAGAGGGTATTTTAATTAAGAAGAAAAACAAAAAAAACAAATTAGCATCAACAGTGATGCTCTGTCACCCACTGTAAGACAGGAAATCATGTGTTCAAAGCCTGAAAATACCTGCAGTACAGATGCACAGGAGGTCGGGGAATAATAAGAGACATTTATGAAAAATGCAAAACACAATCAAAACCACATGCATCAGAGGGTGCAGCTTAACAGCCTTATTAGAAAACATCCATCCTGTCAACACATAAACGGATCCATAGTTTGCCATTTGGAGTGAAACAAATATGGAGGCTCATGCTCCTGCACTCCTTTGTTCCTTTCTCTGCTCTGCTGGATCAGGAGTTAATTCTGCTCAGAGTGACTGTGGGCTGCAAGTGACAGCAGTGAATTAATGATTCATTATGCCCAATGTAAGCAAATAGTGAGCCGGCGATGGAGGAAAATGGATTTACGCACATCCAGCGCCAACCATGACATCTTTGCAGCTTTTGAGAAATATTCGGATACGCACGTAGAATTCAAAGCAATGCTGGTTTTTTAAAACCACAGGATGAAAAAGACACATGCAGCTCACATCCACACACTTTTTTTTTTTTAAACTGCTTCTTGCGAAATCTGAAACCTGAAAAATTTGACGTTCATAATCATTCATTATGAATGTGATATATTGCTTGCTCAGCCAGAGGCTTTCTTCTAAATGAATTTTCCATTTTCTTTTCATTCAGGTCAGTCACTTGAGTCTCTACATCTTAGCCTCACCATATGTTCAGAGGTACTATAAAAACAGTCAGACTCTGTTAAGTCTGCAGGGTGTTTGATGTCGCAGAGGACATCATAAAAATTTGATCGTTATGTCAAAAATACTCCTAGTCCTAGTTTGAGATTATTAATGCAGAGAAAACAGCGCAATTGCAGAACGTGTACTACATGCATATTCCATTAAGAGGAACAATGCCGGTTTTACTGATGATGTGCTTTGGGACACTTTCTGTCAAACACATCAGACTGTTTTTCTGGTTCAGAACTCGTGGTGTAGCTATAATACGAACGCTCTATTAAGGTTCACACATTGAGTCTACAAACCTCTTAATCTCCTGTGTCCACGGATCACCTCCGGGCTGTAAATTCAGCCGAGCATCACAGATTAGAGTCTTGCTTCTCTAGTTCCTATTCAAGGGTTAGTATAGTGTTGCCAAGATGTCATTTTGGTAGTTAATGCTTCTGCAAAACACAAATACGTCCTAGTTTGTACAAGTCATCGGTGGTGTACAACTTTGACATTCGTATAAAACGTGTCACGTCATGGTCACATTGCATGTTTTTAACCGACTTTCAAATCAGGAGGTGGAGGGAATGGTGGCGGAGTTCCAAGACGAAGCTGCCACACGGGTGAATTCAGTTTGTGTCTCTAGCGCTATGTTTGAACGTGTGAAACGACTATTTTTATCACGGGGCAACTGTGTTTCAACATTTATAAGCCTGATACCACTGGGTATTTTTATGGAGACCTGGGGACATTTCCAGTTGTGTATGTGGTGACAAAACCAAGTGGTTTTAAAGAAACCTCAGGACTTTTCCAGCCATGCTTGTGGCAACCTCGACTGGATATTTTCCTAAGAAGTTGGGACATTACCAGACGTGTTTTCGGCAACTAACACTGGGTGTTTCTCACAGGAAGTCAGACCATCTCCAGCCATGTTTGTGGCCTCACAACCAGGTGTTTTTAAGGAGACCTTGGGACATTTCCAGCCATGTTTGTCCTGACTAAAACAGGTATTTTAAAGCAAACCATTAAGTTGTTTTAGTGTCTAAAACTAACCAGAGCTTCTTTGCCATAAGAGCTTGGAGCTGATGTACCTACAATCTTAATATCAATGACAACAGCTTCAAGAAATAAAAAATGGATGGTCTTATGAGCAGGTTAAATGTGGAGCCCCTGATGTCTCCAGGTCGCCTGGATGTACAGCGAACCATCTGCATATGTCACTCTGATGGATGAGGCTGGAGCAGAGATCGAATGGCCTCGCTGTTCAGACAAGTCTTAGGTTGGGACCCATCCTGTCACTTCCACTGACGGATGGTTGCATTGAACACGAACACGCCCGTACAATCACGGCAACAATGCTCCGATAATGGCAGTGAGGGATTTTGTCTGTTCCAGAGGCAGGTGGGGGGTGTTAGAACTAATCAGTGAGAAGCGTGCTCCTACAAGGAAAAAGTAGGAGAGTAAAATGCTGCGAGTCCGTAGACCAGACTAAATTTAAGAAACAAAGCCCCAGCATCACAGTAAATACATTCAGTGCACAGGAGATGAAGGAGTTCTGGTTTCATTCCCCTGCAGTCCTCCAAAATATGCTACTATGAAAGAATTGATTTTCTCTCTCGGACACCCAAAGACCGCAGAAGCTAAAACAGTAGATCAAATAAGGGGTGAGGGATTTATTCAAAACTCGGCCGAAAAAATTCTCCTAATAGGGACACACGTTGAGAGCTGTTTCAATAACAATATCACATGAGTAACCTTCTGTTCCTACATGCTGGATACTGTATGGCATATTGTTCAGACCACAGCAAGAATGAAGACGAAACCAACATCCTTGCATCAATATAAATAAAGTGATTATTTTATTAGAGTTATTATTGTTGCAGCTCATGCGATGGGGATGTAACGGTAACAATCTTATATAACTAAACTGAACATGTTTATGCTTTGGCAGTCGTGATGTTTTCAGATTTGCTCTGTAAAACAGAGAAAAAGAAAAGCGACTGCGGCTCCAAAAATGTCTGCCTCGAATGCAGCCATCTGCAAAACGACTCGTCATTTCATTTTTTCATGGGTCTTTGAAACAATTTTACATGAAAGACAAATTAATTCTTATTCAGGCTCTCCATCTCTCACACAGCACCTCCCAGTCAAAATGAGATTTTGTGAATATGTTTGGTCCAGGCGTCTTCGGAAGCAGGTACTTGTATTGTTGTCCGCACACATGCATCATTTAGCACTATTTGTGCCGCGCACCTGTAAGTATTTCCACAATATGAGATCCAGTTCTGCAGGAATGTTGCAGGCTGACAAACAAGTATGCTGCCGAGCCTGTTTGACAAGAAGACTTAAAGTATAACGCTGCTTAAATCAGCATAATATGTCAAACCTGCAGGGATGCATGTCAGACTGACGTTAAAGGGACAGTTTACCCCAAAATCAACATTTTTGGAGATATTAGATGGCACTCAAGGTGGCAAAAAAATAAATTTAAAAACAAAAGGGTAATGTTCCTTCTGCATGGTGATATATTTAGTGGGTGTAGTTTGGCAGGAAATAGGAACAGACCGACATTTTATTTAGTCAAGGAGTCAATAAGCAATAATTGGAACAGATATGCATTTGCAGTAAAAATCTAAATCTTTACCCCTTTCACACTGGACAGAATAACACCCCCTTTGTGTTTGGGACATTGAGTAAGACGGCAGAGGAAGAATGCTGCATCAGTGACAAGGTAGCATAAATTAACCTGTTAGGCCTGAGTCCTTGAGCATCTATCGTAATGGAGTGGAGTGGAGTACTCTGCACTAAAACCTCTCTAATTTTGTTCTGATTAACTTTATTAGCATAAAAGTTGGCAGGGGTAATGTTCAGATGTCTGGCTATGGTTCACTAGAGATTCGGAGCTGCAGTTGCCTCATTCTTCAGTGATATTCATCCTAAAATTATACTGCAATTTATGCTGTGTGCCAACTTAATTTACTCTGACTCAGCGAAATATATACTTATACTTACACATCTGAACAAATATGTCAAGTGTTCCCTTTATTATGACAACTTGATTAATCAAATAGACCTTGTAGTTGCAGTGATAAGTTCTGTTAGTCATCGAGCGGAGACAATAAACACAGATACTGATAACTGGCCGGGCTGATAATAGGTCCATGCCTTGTTGAAAAAAAAAAGTTCAGACAAGAAACCCCATCTTAAATTACCAGGTCATGATTTCTGGAATGGGACACTGCTGTTGAGTTTTAAATGTTTTGGGGGTTTTTTTGCACTTTAGACACCACAAGCTGAGATCCTTCTAGTCACTCTATATTCCAGGGAAGGCGAACATCTCTACAGCTCAAAAAATTACATAGACAAACCACAGATTTTCTTTCTTTCCCCTTTAATGAATTATTCAGTTAACAGCTGCAGCTGAAGCGTTTTGACCAGACAATTTGTCTGGATCAAATAACCTGATTAGAAACAAAACTTATTTTTCTTTTAAGCGTTTCTGACAAATTTCTCATTTCACCCTTCAGCTGCTCTTAGAACTATTCGTCAGGGAGACGAATAAATTTCGCTTTAGACACCTGGCGCTGCAAAGAAGACTGAAAACAGTCAAAAACATATGAGTCGTGGAATTTTTTCAGACTGTCTGGAGTCTCTAGAGTTCATCACCATTCTCACCTGGATGTTACAGTTCAGCTACAAAGCATTTCCCTTCAGGAGCCAAGTGGCCTCAATCCCAATTAAAACACACACATTTGGCAGTGATATGATTAACTTTGTTCACCTTAGCAAAGGCTGGTGCTTGGAAACTAACCATGGAATTAAGAGGGGAACCCAACACTGGATTGTGAGCAATGTAAATAACCTCTGTCATATCCTGATTATGATATATAGACACCAAAGTGCTTTTCTTAAACTTGCTGCCAAAGCTTAGATACAATGAAAGAGGTCATTACCAAACCGGGGACATGACTCAGACTCTCTTTCATACGCCTTTCCAAGGAACCGTCGACCACTGTTAAGCTATTATATCTCCTCAGGTCCTGATATGTAACATTTAAATAACAAACACAGCGGCGGCGGGGAGGTCACAAGGTTATCCCGGCTCCCCTGGTGGTTTTTCAGCAGTTGAGGATTAAGCAGGATGTGACTGATGTAATGATAGCAGCTTAAGAGAAAATGAGGCAGATGACTACAAATTCTAACTGCCCCTCTATGTCTTTGCTGAGAAAAGAGATTTAATGAGATTAATTTAAAGAGCTTTAGGGAGACTAATCTGTCTTAAAAAAAAAAGACTAAGAAAGAAACGAGCGGTTAAATAAACATGAACAGCAGAGAGGAAGAGGTGGCACGGCGCGAGAGGAAACTTCAGGAGTTTACTCGGGGTCACCGACAACATGTAGCCTCTTTAATGAAACATCATCACGGCAAACTAACGTGCGAGCTGAAAAAAGAGCCGCAGCAGTTTAACGTACCAGCTCGAAGCCCTCTGGGATCACACCCCCGGTATTTACAGTGTGCGCCACTGGGTGTTTTAATCATTTAAACGGCTGCAAGCAGAATTATTATGCAATTATAGAATCTGTTTAATTGTTGTGACGGCAGAAGTTTGTGTTTGTTGACAAATCTAGCAATCCAAGTTCAGAGGAGACACACTGCATTTCTTTTCTTTTTTCTTTTACAATAGGGGGCATAAAGTCAGAAGTTCTAGCCATGCATGTGGCTCTATTAAAGGTGATGACCCAGACTAAAATGTCTTAACAACATCTTCACTGATTGTCATGAAAGTTTGTAAATGGAGGATGATTCCTATTGACTCAGATGATCCAATGATTCGTTCCTCTAGTGACAACTAAAAGTTGACATTTTTTGGGTTTGAGTAAAATATCTCCTGTTTTATCTCCTCAAGTCACTTTACACTTCCTGTCTTGGTCTGTTTTTAACCCATGTCTCTGCACACCTGTGTTTGTCGTCTGTTCCCTGGTCCCGTCTCCCCGTCATGTTTTACCTGGTTTGCTGCCTGTGTTGCACTTAATTTTTTGCTTACTAATTATTACTGTTTTGTTGCCAACCTTTATACCTGCCTTTTGTTTTGGATTTTCGATTTTGTTTGTATTAAAGTTTGCTTTTTGTTCTCTTACCTGGCTGCCTGTGTGTGTCTTGCATTTGGGTCAATTTTTGCAGAAGTATGAACCAGCTGACGATGAAGAGACGAGGTATGAAAAGAAAGCGAGTGGAAAGTGACACGTGAAGAGATTAAAACAGGAAATGACTGACTGAAAACCCAAACTACTACATCATGAGCCATTGAATGGATTGGCATTAGATTTGCTTCAGATATTCATGTCCACACCAGGATGATAATCAGGTCAAAATTTCAAGTCTATTTATTACTAGAAACCTGAAAAATTAACGACCTGTGTTCAGTGCAAAACAGTGAATATTAGCATGCAAAAAATCAAAATAAAGACAGTGAACATTTTAAAAACGATACACGCTACACATTAAAATGTTATTGCGCTATCTTAGCATGATAATGTTAGCATTTAGCTCCATGCACCTATTGGATTAGGGTTCATAAATTAAAAGGGACTCAAAATTGAATATAATAAATATCATGCGATAAAAAAACGATACATTCTTCTGCAGTAATATAAAAAGCGTTATTTTCGGCTGTGAATTCAACTGTGTTCTGGATTAAATGTTCATATCAAAGCATAGCAAACACAAACATCACCCACTGGGCATATTTTCTGATAAGAGGTGGTCTGAGTGGAGAGAGACACACAATTTCATGCCAAAACGGCTCACAAATCTGCATCGCGCCTCCTCATCTATTTGAGCACGATATCAGCAGTGCTAATTCCTTCTCCTCAGCGCGAGCGGGGTTTGTTTGGAGCAGAAAGATCCACAAACTTAAACTAAGATGGTGTCTTGCTCTGTTGCCTCCGCCAGCCTCGCCGCCGATGGAGCATCAGAGCCCGTCGCGTCCTTTTTGTCTTCCTTGTTTGCCACTTTCATTTGAGGAGATTTAAACTGAACTCAATGCCAGAAATCCAGACTTTATAAATCAAGCTGATTTAACCATTGTATTTTCATGTTTACATCATATATTTGGCTGACTAAATATTGATAAATAATGAGCTCCCACAAATCCAGCACGTTGCCTGTATATGCAATAAATATGCCCGGCTTGGGTTATGATTACATTTCAAAGAAACACAGAGGGTACTAAGCCAATAAACACTTTTTTTTTTTCTACCAACATAACCCTGCCAAAAACTTTTGTATGGAGAAGTGCCAGGCAATTCCATCCATCCTCTCATGCCTCTGGCCTGCTTTTCATCTCAAAGACACCACTAAAGCTAATGTACTCTGGCTGTCTAGTCCTCCAACCACATCGCCCTGTTTCTGTAATACCTCAGAATCTGATGATTTGAAATCGGATTGAAGGCTCAAAAAAACAAATACTTTCACAACTTTTCCTTGTCAAAGCTGTTCAATAAGGCCTGCACGTTATGTTTGTTGTTGCTAGAGGCTTTTTTTTTTTTTTTTTTGCACAGCTGATAAGGACGAACAAAAAAAAAAAGCAGATGACCAACCCCGAACACCTACTGCAGTGATTCATGTCGCTGCGCTTCTTCCACAAGGCTTTGATGTCATGCCAAGTAACACACATTCCGCCGATGAGCTGGAGATTATTATCACTCCGCTAAATGGAAGTAATCCCCGGGGAGGTGTTAGAGGTTTTCGCTGCTCCATCCACAAAACACGGAGGAGTGAAAACACCGGCGAGGGAAAAGCAGGCCTTCACCGATCATGACAGGGGATCGCTGCTGCGGGGCGGGAATTAAGACAGTTTATGTAAGGATTACACAATATTTTGTTATTGAACACAGGAAAACTTCATTCTATCTGCTATCAGGCAATAAGGAGATTGCAGCTGATAAACAGAGCCAATGATACAAAACGGACGAAGGAGTTTCAACACGACTAAGCTTATAAAAGCTAAGGTTGAGAACTTCTATCGTTATCAACCACGAGGAGCTGGGAATCAGCGCCCATCTGTATAGGCTGATGAAAAAAATTCATATCGTGCATCTCCAGTATATTTCGCTTTCATGCGTGTGAGGCCGTCTTGAGGCCGAGGTGCACAGCGTACGGCTGGGTGAAGAATCTCAGGTGAATCCAGACTAGAAGTTCAGAATCTATATTCCTTATAACACTGCTTGAGGCTGTAGATTTGTTGGAGGGTTTTCATCTGTTTCATGAGAGAGAAGTTTTGCCTCAGGTATAATTTAAATAAATGTATATATACAAAACTTCTTGAACAAAAATGAGTGAAAGGACCAAGAAATTGGTGTGGTAGCAGGACTTGTAGCATGCATTTCATCCCGTAACAACACTCCGATGAAGATGGCTTTGTACATATTGCTAACAGGCCTGTTGTGCACATAAAAAGAGCGGAGAGATAATTGTAAAGGGTTCATCTTAAAAGCCAAATGTTCAATCTAGTTGATGGACTGAGACTGTTTCACTCCGTCTTCCTTGTAATAAGGCTGTTGTCTGCTTGTTACTCTTATGCAACACTTCAAATCCCAGTAGGAGCGTTAAACATCTGCGTCCCTCATGCCTAATTCTGTCTCAGCTCTCCAACCTGTCCAGAAGAGTACCCCCACTGTGCAGTAAATCAGTGACAATAAAGTATTGAACCAAACGCTTCCTCAGGCACACACTGACAAGACAGTAAATTGGAGTTGAATTTTTTTATGCTGCTTTAGACTCATGTAAATGTCAGCCGAGGATTAGACTGGCTGGCCAGAGGGCTGTGGGTCTTGTTGGCTCGGATTAATTTTCCTCTACAGAGTTTAGCCAGAGGGCTCGCTCCACAGCTCGCCCGAGCCCGGTATAAGTTCTACAACCCCCTGTTTCTTTCTGAAACGTCAATCAACCTGCGGAAGGAAAGACTGAAATAAAGGCTCTGGTTTGAACTCTTCTGAAGAATTGGCCAAAAATGTCACTCTTACACCTGCTTCAGGGGAAAAACTAGGAAATCAAAATTTCACAGAGAGGTCGTTTTTTCTTGTCCTTGTGTTGTCTGACTTTTGACATTTGGTGTGAAGGCAGGTGATAAAACGAAGACAGGCAAACAGCTACACGAGAAGGCAACCCTCAAGCGCCGCTTCAAGTGCAGGTAGAACAAACAAAGTTTGGTAAAAGAGATAAATCAGGTGAATCCATTAAAGAAAAAAACAGCTGGGTAAACAATTAACCAATCATGAGGGTGACATTAAAGTAAAGATCAATAATTGATCCTTAAAGCATGAGTGCACCATCTGCTTAAAGTCTCCACAGTGCTATTCAGGGAAAATAAAAGACAGATGTTTGTCTTAAAGGCTTCAGAGGCAGCAAAACGATCAAAATATGATTCAAGCAGAATCGTGTATGTGCCCTCCGCCTCAAGACATACATATAACAGCACATTTACACTTTAAGGGTGTTTTTACACTGTATGGTTCAGTGGAAATGGACCCTGGTGCATTTTCCAGATTGGTGTGGTTCATTTCAGCTGGTGTGAAAGCTGTCAATCAAACCCTGGCATGGACCAAACAACCGGACCAAAGGTCTCGGATTGCTTCCAAGTGGAGTTTAGAGTCCTGCACTTTTCAATTTCAGAGTAGGGCATCAAAATGAGTGACCTAAAAACTGCTGATCTGCGTGATGTCACACCTGTCACAAAATACACATATTACTAAAATACGAGACTAATCATCAACAGGAAACATTCTTAATATTATGGGTCGAAAGTTGACAAAACTGCTATGATTGTATCCTGCTACATGTGCAGGTTACTACAGGACCTTTTTGTAAGAAAAGTTGATCGTTGAGTCTCATTCCGAACTTTTCTTACAAACAGGACCTTTAAAGTCCATTAAAAATCATTTGACAGCGACACTGTACTGGAGGCATCTCTTCCAACCTGTTTCTGCCTGCGGTCATTATTTAACATGTGGCCAATACTCAGTCCAAAAACACATGCACTGCTAATAGTTATTTCTTCGTGAGCTCTGTGATGCCAAAGAACATAAACGCACATCAGATGCAGTGCTGCATAAATTGCTGTGACATATGATTTCCTGGCGTGGGTCATGATGATGCACCAATGAGGTCATCATCATAAAACCAGAACTAAAATGCAACAATGTGTAATTTTTGGTCACTTGGTCCGGACCGCATGAACGGAACTACAAGTCTGAAAACACTTGAGTGTCCCAGGAACTACTTTTGAGGAACTAAAAGGTTCATTCAGCCTGCTGCCTGTGTTTCCACCACGGTCTATGGACACATATATGAGTTAAATTAGTGCGCTGACGTCTGAAAAAGTGCGGTTATCACTCCATGCCGATGTGTCCAACCACAATGGACGGAAACAAAACAGTTTGCAGCTGTAAAATTTCAAATATGATTGCTGAAATAAAAATGTTGTACAATCAGAAATGTAGGTAGTCCCTGGTCCTTGCAGTGGAGACGAAGGTTCAATGTCCCTGGGAAAAGTTCCTACGGTAGAAATGTGGCTTATGTCATTCAAACCTGCACATGTATTATCAAAAAGGCAGATTCTTTGGATGTTTTGGATGTAATAATAGGCTATGATACTCTCAATCTATGAAACAACACAGCCACAAAATCAAATCAACACCTCAGGGACATCAGACCCCACGCTGAACACAGCTGTAGGATTTTAACAGCAGCACACACATACACACACACGCACACAGTGTAGTTAGCTAATACAGTAGAAATGCTGCTGTTTTTCACAGCAGCTCCCCACGTATATTATCAAAAACCCCAGTTGGGAGCAACTCAGCATAGATATTGGCTCTGACAGGCTGGCACAGCAGCAAATCAGCAACTCCAAATCCCCTTGGAAAAACAAAAAAAACAAACTCGCTCACCTTTTTTAAATCTGTGTCCCATGAGCTTGACAACAGTGTCCCTTTATCTGCATCCAGCGCTAAGATCCTCTCTGCAGACATAATGGCCAGCCCCCATTCAGCCTCTCTTGTGCCATATGCTGCTTCACAAGTACTTTTTGATCGGTGCTGATGTGGAAAAAAGATCACTCGCGCTGTTTTAATTGTGTGACAGGTGTTAAATAAAAGAGAAGCCGAGACAGCCCTATACTTCCATGTAGATTACAGAGGGCCATTAACATAGATAGGCGAGGACATGCAGACACGTTGATGACACGTGGAAAGTGTGAGATTATCCACGAAAAAAACACGACACAAGCGATTTTAGTTCTTTAAACATGTCTTCTGTCACAACACTACGAACAAAAATCGTGTGAAACGCATAAGGCAGAAAGGATCAATGATAAACCGTTTATGTTAGTTAAGCTCTCCACCTTGCTCCAGCCTCTGACGCGATCTGCAGATGGAGCTCTACAAAGCCAGAAAGTGTGATTAATTCAGGATGTGTACTAGAGCCCAGCGCTTGATACACAATTCGACTCACTTGATATGTGGCTAATGAGCTGGATTACAAAAGCGAGAGGGAGTCAAGCAGAAACAAACAACTGGAGAAAACCAAAAAAGGGCACAGCAGGCATCGTTTTCACTTGCAGCGCGCTCAACGCTTCACAGCAGAATCCTGAAAAAGAGCTGAAGAAAATTCTGACACGTTTATTTTGACGGGAAGCTTATCACACAGCAGCATCTAGTCTAACTTTACGATGGAGTGATTGGACTTTAAACACTTTAATTAAGTTTTAAATAAGGAGGCTCTTGTTGTGACATTAGTGAAATATGATTCATGAGCTCATCATCTCACAGCGGTAATGAAAAGGTATCCTCACTAATCAGAAATATTTCTGCCTGAACACGCTAAAGGGGACATGTTGTGCTTTTTTCATGTTTTTAGAATAGAATAGAATAGGATAGAATACACTTTATTGTCCCCTAGGGGAAATTTGTCATGGACTCAAAGTGCGTAGTGCATAGTAGTAGCTGCAGACCATACAGACGATATATACACATAAAATACATAAAACAGTTAAAGGCGTACACGTAGGCTACATACACACTCATGACACATCCAATCAAAGATTAAAGCAAAAAAACAAACAAACAAACAAACGGAACACCAAGTTATTGCACACCTCCTAGAACCCAGCGTACAGATCTATTTAGAATTTTGATGGAGGTGAGTACGAAAGAGTATTTCAAACGGTTCAATTTGCATTTGGGGATTCAGTACCTTCTGCCAGAAGGCAAGAGCTCGTATTCCATTTGAAGGATGTGGGACGGGTCCGACAATACCCTCCTCGCCTGCCTGAGTACAGACTGCTCATAGATGGACTGGAGGGAGAGCTTGTCAGTCCTCCCCATCACCTTCACAGCAGTCTGTACCAGGCGCTGCAATTTAGAGTTGGACTGTGTGGAGAGACTGCCGAACCACAACATCATCACATACCTGATGACACTCTCCATCACTGCCTGATAAAATAAAAACATGATGTTTTGGCTGACACCAAACACCCACAGTCTGCATAAAAAATACAGCCTTTGCTGTAAACGGGAACATACAACAGTCTACATGATCACTCCAGCCAAAGAGGTTATCCAGGTGTTTTGTAGGTTCTGTTGTGTGACAAAGGTCTTGAAAGTTAAAGAAGCCAACGGGAGCTCCCCTGTCCCACAGAAAACCCAGCTCCTGAAACGCCTCATCAGTAGTCCCGCCTTTAATTCAGTGACTTTGTGACATCACACTACATCACCATGTCACATATTTGCAAAAGTTTATGCCTAGCGGCTAGTTTGGCACATATGAATTGTTGCTGGGTTACAGGAGGGGGGCCTTAACATGTAAACCTATTCTAGCAGTAGCCCAAAATAAAATCATGAACCCAGAATTGAGCATAACATGTCCAAATGATATGAAATCAGATATGTATGCTTACTGAAACAAGCATCCAGGAGTTAATGGAGTTTTTTTTTTTTTTTTTTTTAAATCAAACTACCAACAGATGTTAGTCTACAGCAACATCTGTCAGTAGGAATGCCGTCTGTGAATTATTAACTTAAATGCTGATTTTATCAAGCAGCAGCTGCAACAGAAATCCTTCCACTCATCTCGAAAGTATAATAGCATCTCCTTTTACCGCACAATGAAGGCAGCATGTCACGGTATGTGGTATTCTTTAGATTCCTCCAGCCTGAAAATTCAATCAAACATCCCGCTGACAGAACGCCATCATCGCTTTGCAATCATGAGCCATAAACGCAAACTGCACAGTCCATAGTGTTGCCTTAATGTCAGGAGATGGCTTCCTCGAGCGTGTCACACAACATGCATGATGATTGAAAGCATTTTTAGTTTATTGTGAGCATTTATCCCATCGCACATAAATGGATACATCTTTTCACTAGAGTATAAAACGCTGCACTGATGGAGGCAAGTAGAGAGGACATGCTCAAGTGGAAACAAGAATCAATAACGTTCAAAGAAAACTTGAAGGAAATGGAAAAGAAGCATTGTGCAACAGCATTATTGTGTTTTAGATTGATTTTTTTTTATACTTTAGAACAAGACTTTCCTTTTCCTAGTTCTTTTTGTTCAGCTTCCAGTCATCCCTCGGCAGCAGCTCCCTTACAGATGTCTGGTCACTGCTCTAAGCTTTTTCTCAGGATTATGAAACGGAAGCCAATACAAATGTGTCAACAGAGGGTAATTGCTATCTTATTAACACTTTAAACTTGCGATGACCAGACCCCATGGAAAAAAAATTAAAGACGTGGGCGATCCGCAGATTTTTTCAAGAGGACGTTCGGCTCACATTTCCCTCAAAATGTTTATGAGGAGCTTGATCTTGTTAGAAATCTGTGAGTTTAACTTCAACTCTGAATCTTTCAGAGCCACTGTGGGTAGAACTGAGCTGTGTGGACTAGAGTTTAATTCACAAAGCAATCTTTAACACGATCGATGCTGTGTGAAAACTACATTAGCTCGGAATAATAAACAAGCCATCAGTGACGGCAAACATTAATCGGAGCAAATAAATGTAACGCTGAATATTGAGAGGTTGAGGCCGGTCCAAGTCAAACATCCATCATCCTCCTAATGTCCTTCCTACGGGTTACACTAGAGCTGATGCAGAAACGCTGTTGGAAGTTTGTTTTTTTATTTACAGTGCACATACTTCACTCTCTCAGTCCCTGTTGTCTTGTTCGCTGTCTCTTCCCCCCCATGTATGATCAGCGCAGCTCTCTTCTTTATCCTTCCCTCCGGACCGCCACTGAATGATGTGTAGCAAGTTGTTATTGATTTTATTTGCCGGGAACAAAGACAGAGAGGACATAAAAGAGCCGTCATATATTAGACATGAATCTGAATCCCCCTCCCTCCTCCCCCAACCGAAGATGAGGTTTACATCGCCAGGAGAGCCGAAGTAAAGAGAGCGAGGCAGCTTCTCAGAGAGAGAGGCGGTGACACGTGGCAGAGGATGTGGGTGAATGATGAAGAACGGAGCACAGAGAGCGTTAAAAAAAGAGAAGAAATAACAAAGACTACGAGTGCATCGGCAGCAGAAGAAGACGGGGCCTGCTAGACGGCTCCAAACTGTATGGAAATACCGGTGCGGACGGCAGCACTGCGGGATGTTTCTTCATGCACAACATTCACAGTAACGGCTGACAAATTAAAATGCGCGCCCACCGGGCAGTTTATAAACCTAAGAGACCTACATGACCTCAACCCTTCCTCTATAAATCACCCTCCCCTTCCCCTGGCCAATACCTGACCTCTGAACTGTTACTCACTTGCATTATCTCGACTTGCTATGTGCTGAACATACACAATATCCTAAGGTAAACACAGAGCAGCGTTGTTAACAGCCCTGAAGTGAGCGCCTTATTGCCGCCAATAAGGGGCAGCTCCAACTGAGCTTATGACAACTAGTAAAGGTCAGCGAGTGATAAGTGTCACCTTAACAAACGTGGTGTTGGCTGTAAAAGACCGCAATCGCATCCTCGGGGCACCTTTATTGGAAGTAATATAACCGTGATACAACAAAATAAATTGCAACGTCAATAACGTGATATTTGCATGAGGCGCCAGTATAATTATGATTGAAACCCTGCTAAGGTACTGTGTCTAAACTCAAGGCCGCATAAAATATCTGTGAGAACGATGTCAAGATGCTCTGATGTCTGTCAGTCGCTGCAGTTACGTGGATAATATTTATATAATCTGCTGAAATCCATCTGCTTAGAGATTCCTGCTTAAATGTTGACATGGACACTAATCTGCGTAAAACATGACAGAATTCAATTCAAATGCATCTCAATTCTAAATTCGTTCTACGTCTTGACGCAATTTCATACACAATTGTAATTCTATAGGTGGTTTTAACAGCTCGAGCAACTTACAAAAGTTGACGTTGAATTGTTGTAAACAAAGATGGAAATTTTAATCAATTTCTCTGATCAATAGTCGGCGGCCTTGACAATCGATTATGCTTTACTCGTTAATAATGTATGAAACCTGTTGGATGTTTTCCCATTGGAGAATTGATTGCAGGTTACATCAGGAGTCAAAAGACCAGATAATAAACGAAATAGCATAAAAATAATGACAGAGCTTTTCAACAACTGGCCCAACAAAACCCAAACAAAGACGACTAAATGATTAAAATACAATAAAAAAAAACAGCTTGATTAAAAGGTATTTTTTAAAATTACAAACTAATTGTGTTTCGATTAAATCCAAATTCTCACAACAGTATTTGGATTTTATTTGATATATTTGATAAGCAACATTTTTTTATGTATTTGTGCCCATCTCCAAATATCAGTTAACTGTTCAACATCAATGAATTGGTAAATTATTATATCCTAGTTGTAAGTGACACTTCTTCTGTGGGGTTGACACCAAACCTTTAACAGGAACTTTGCCTCATCCATCTTTGTATCCCCACAGTGTTGGCAGAGTAGACAAATGAACAAATGATTGGTAAACTTCCTCGTCATTTTGCCGCCAGTAATCCGCCAGAGCGTAGTCACATCACAAGCCACCTGTCGGTCTCTCTCTAACTTCGATCGAGTGAGGGCAGCTTCACGAAACTTTGATCAAACTGTCAAAACTAGGTAGTGCTGATAAACTATACAGCAGGATTTAAATCAAAAATATCTTTTAGTGTGCTGTTTGGATTAATTACAAAATTGTTTGCTACCAGTCAAGCACCACATATACATGTTATTCCAATCTGAGGGAAACGATCATACTAAGTGTGTTCCTTACTTATAAATTGGACAGATTATCAAAGGTTTTACATAACCCCTCACTGTCCTGTAGAAGATTCGGGTTGGATCAGGCCGGTCTCTTCCAATGTAAGTGTTTACACGAGGCATTCTGATTGGGTGATTATTCAGAATATGAGTGAAATACAAGAGTCTGTGAAGGCATAGCCAGTGTCTTCCCAGCACTGTGTCGCTGAAGCTAAGCAGATCCTGTGAACATGGGACAACAACGGTAGCTGCCCAGAGCGTGGAGACAAAGACGGAGAGGCCGAGCACACACCCCACAAGGCTTTACTGTAACAGCACCGTCAGGCGGCACGTCTCCTCGCTGGAGAAACAACAGAAGGACGTGAGAGGAAGTGCAGCGCTGCATAAACACAGCTGTTTATGGACAAGCAGACACTGATTGACAACCTGATCCTGAAGTCACCCTCATCCATCAGCACTCAAAGTCTGCGCAGGAGAACTCATCAAACGACACATTTAAGGGGGCCAAATGCGGGGGAATGTGTGTTATTGTTTTAATAATTGAACCGAGATGGAAAAGTTTCTGCCCATGCAACCCTCTAAAGATAGACACTGCGCTTTGCTCTGCTGTGGTCTGCGTGGCTGTGAAAGTGGATTAGACGGGCTTTAACATCAAGACGAGCTCTAATGAAACCCAATGGGGGAGTTAGCCCGTCTGTTTGGCCAGCTGACTCCCGTAAAATACCCATCACTGTCTCCTGTTGCCTGCTCTAAAAGTAGCCTGGTGGTGCCAGTCAGTGCCTCTGGGTCATACTGTTTGATTCTATTGTCTGGATCATACAGCAGCTGAAACTCTCTGTCTGGTTCTCTCCATCACGCATGTTTATTTCACATTCTCGTGTTTTGCAGTTGCGCTTTTATTGAACCTGCCTGTGTTTTTAATGATAACACAGTCGTGTCCGCGACAGTGTTTTCATCTAAAACATCTGTCACATTAAAAACCGTGAGATTATTTGGTGAAAAGAAGCTGAAACCTACCATGTTCGTTTAGTTTCTTTAAGGGAATAGTCCGACGTTTTGGGAAATATGCTTATTACTTGTTTATTTGCCGAGAGTCAGATGTGATCGCGTCATATCTGCATACTAGTTGGCACAGCTGAGCATAAACATTAGAAACAGTTTAAGCACTTCAATTGATTTCACTGAAATACAGCTTCATCTATGAAAAGCTGCAAAAAAAAGCACTCAACCTGCTGATGTAAGCCCAAACAAGACTTTTACTGTGGGGAAACTCAATTAAAAATCATGGTTTTCATCATATGCATGAATCATATACTTCCTTGGAAAAGGTTCTTTCACTGAACTACAGCTTAATCTAGTGTGCGATGGTGCACATGAGTGAGTAACAGATTGACTGGCTCATTAAACTTCATGCATCCCCTTTGTTTACTCCTTACAAACATCCAAGTGTAAAATATACAAGTTGTGTATTCAAGTTTTTTTTTTACGAGGACTCTTGGCAGGAAGCAGTGGTCATATTGTTTTTTTTGTTTTGTTTTTTTACCTTTGAAGGGATCCAGGCTAGCTCTTTATCCAACTTTCACTCTTGATGCTGAGCTGAGCTCACCAGCAGCTAACTGTAGCATCACCTTTATTGTACAGACATGATTTTTTTTCATGTGTCAATCAGCTGTTATGTCACCCATCGGTTCATGGACTACTTGTTTTCCAGGCCTTGAGTTTGGCATAATGACCACAGCCATCTCCATGTTTGGAGGTTGAGCTGGGTAAAATTAATTTACAAGGTGAATATCATGCTGTATCAAAGAAGCCTGGAAAGTAGAGATTGAGACCATAAACTCAATAGACACTGTTTACTGAGGTTATAAATCAACTGAGAAGTCATTTTCTCATAAGCTTACATACAATCTGACTTGTTTTTTAAACCAACAGTTGCCCCCTAGTGGTGATTAGAAGGAATGCAGGTTTAAGGTACTTCCACATTGGCTTCATTTCATGGGAGATATGTCCACATTTTATTCATCTGACTCAGAGCACAAAAATGCGATGAGCAAATTTTCCAGAAACCCCAAACTGTTCCTTGAATGATTACACTGAATTGTAAGAAGGAAAAAAAAGCACCCAATCCATCATCCCCTCTTATTCTTCTCCTCAATTTTTCAACAGCATCAGAACATTTTCACCATCTTGGGTTCTAATGAGCCAAAAGCCTCGGCGTGTGTGCTCACGCCTGCACCCACGCAGAACTACAGGTACAGCAGAAGGTAAAAAAAAAAAAAAAAAAAAGAAGAGACATTTTCATCTGACTTGGAGCCGGCTACACCTCAATCATCAATGTACCATCCTCCACCCACAGCCCATTTGGGAAAGTCATAACGATGATCAATAAGGCAGTAGCATTGTGCACAACAAAGCCATTTGTCAAAGAGGGCAAAGACTGAGAAAGTATTACTCAACCGGTATTGACCGGGGCTCAAACAATACATCAAGCTGCGAAGGCTCTATTGCTGTTTCACCTTTTTGTCTCCTGTCTCCTCCTGCATGTGTCTCTTTTTTTCTGAATGTCTCTCCCTCACAGCAGGCAGTGGAAAGTCACAATCATCCAAACACATTCCAGCTCCACCTTTCGCAGGCCGTGCATCTCACCGTGCGTGACACAAGAACTTGACTGCGCTGTTCCCTAACAATGAGCCGTGTTGATGTATTGATATAAAAACACTCGGATTGTGTTGATATATGCAACACATCAAAATGTGAAACTGTAGAGGTGGGGGATACTTTGTGGATCACGTACAGGGCGTCCGTACTGTCAAACTCACACTGTGGCTCCTGTGATGAATGGCTGCAGGCGTGGACTAAAAGGAAAATATTTGCACCATGGCACAGATGCCATTCCTTCTGCTCTTACTCATTATCCAGCAGCACAATGTCAAAGTACCCCCAGGTCACTGAGAGGGAACATTCCTTCACATGGCCATCTATGGGCAGCATAAATAAACATGCACCCCAATTCATGAAAGCCCTCCACTTGCCATGTAAGGACACGATTAATTTCCCTCTTTCTATCCACAGCAACAAATATCAGATCACCAAACATAATAATCAATGTGCCACAAGGAAGGAGAACGCGCATGAAACACAGCCAACGCTTTTTCTTCTGTTTGATTAACTTTCACTCAAGAGATAAGAACAAGATTTTCCCCCCGTGTTTTGATTAACTTTACATGAGCATATCTGCTTCAGAAGCCACGTCGCCCCTTGTTCTTTTCTTTTTTTTTTTTTTTTTTTGGAGGAGAGCGCAGAGCGCAGAGAGGGCTGGGCAAGGATGCTGAGCCGGCCAGCAGCGGGGTACAACAGCAGCAGCAGCACTTGTTTGCCAAACTTGCATTCAAACAAAAGCACATTTAACACTTAACAGCAGTAAAATCCCGAGTTTAAATCCGCCTTGGAGACAAACACAAGTAACCATTCACATGCTGTGTTGTATAACTTCAAAAACGCAGCATTGCGCGGCGGAATAGCCGCGGCGGGGAATCGCTTCTTTCTAGCAGAAGGCGACTTTTCTGTGCGTAAAATATCCAAAACTTTCCACTTCCATGTGTCACGTTCACCTACCTCATAACATCTAAGTGCGCGGGTCAGAAGCAGCACAAGCAGACGGGGAAAATGGCAATCCAGTCAAAGTTGTCTCGGGTCCATGTTTGGCACAGCGGCAGTACGGCAGTCCAATCTACTCAGATCTGAGGCGCTAACAGAACAACGAGGCTCGCCACCCTCTCCCGTCAGCGAGCCGCGCATTGGACGGCGATACGCGGAGCACCGCGGGATCTCCAAGGGCGCACGGACCAAGCAGCGCGTCGGGATTGGTCAGAGCGGCCGTGACGCACCGGCAGGTGGCACACCCGGTGAAGAAAGAAAAAAGAGAAAAAAAAAGAAAAGAAGTCATTCATTGATAATAGCTGTGGGAAACTATAGGAGCTCGACACACACACACACACACACACTGGCACATTAAACCAACAAACACACCCTGTGGGACTCGTTCAGAAATGTCAGGGTCTTGCTTGTTTCATCGTTGCCTCTCCGCACGCTGAGTCTACGCTATTTTTTCCGTTTTAATAATGGGACAGTGACATCAACCAGAGCTTCAAGCTGTTTAATTTGGCACAAAATACTGAGCCATTTCATTTGGCACCAGCAATGTCCCTGTTTGTAATTGCAGTCTGTTTCCAGATGACTCTGCTGCAGCAGCTCTCTGACACAAAGGAGTGCTTCTGTGCGCCTGCAAGAAAATTAGCTATTTCTCATATAAAGGAGCCAAAGTTGGTCTCATTGATTGTTTTTTTTTTTTTTAAATTCCCTATTAAAACAGTTTTTAACCTACTGATGGGGCTAAGGAGCTCTCACAACAGGCAAACAAAAGAATGAGGAGAAAGAATTAAAAGAGCAGTCGTCTGAGTGAGTCTGGGGATGAGTGCAGACATTTGCACATAAATAAATTACAGAAAAATTGGGAAGCTGAAAAAAATCTTTTCATTTGTCTGTTTCGCCCCAAAGAGGGAAACAACCAGATGTGGCAAAAGCAAACACATTATTTACTCGAGCAGAAGAACAAATACGAGAGTGAAAGTTCAAGTATTGATTCAACTTCAAATAAAACGAAGTACGGCTCTGAAATATATCAAAGTATAATAGTAAAAAGTATCCCGCTGAAGAACAAGTCTACCAACCAACTTCTGTGCAAAGCTAACTGCTAACACGTCGTAATAACGTCATTCAAAAACTTAAACTTAAAGGTATAATCAGCAGGATTTGGCCGAGCTGTTCCTAAACGCACCACAAAGATAGTAGATTGCGTAGTGTCATTCCACGGACGTCAAATGTCGAAAAATAACCGATAATTCCCCTAAAAATGCATTAAAACTAAAGTTACAAGCCTGTTTTGCAAATGTAAAGAGTATAAAGTACAGATATTTGCGCTAAAATGTCGGGAGTCAAAGTAAAAACTCTCAACTCTACTTACGTACAGCGACGAAGTATTTGTGCTCTGTTACTCCCACCTCTGGAAACAACAGGGCGGCTGCCACTATTGTGGCAGTTGTCTGAGCGTACAGTAATTCACAGAAGCCAAAGCAAATGTTGTAATAATTTTTTCTTAAACACAACTAACAAGCGAGCGGTAATCCTGAGAGGAATGTGTGAGCCAATTAACGGCTGGCTGCGGGGACCTGTGGAATGGGGCCTTCGGAGCTTCCTGCTCAGACTCGCTCGCAGACCCTCGGACCGCATTTCCTGTTCGCGGTGCAGCGTTTCTATGAAAATACAGAACGGGTCGGAGACGCGGATAGGATATCGCGCCGACTTCCTCCCGACGTTCAGAGCGCTCTCATCATCCTAATGCCTCGTGGGTCATTCGACGCCGTGCCTGTGTGTGCTCTCCCAACAGCTGCTTGTTCGCATCCTGTGAGAGTGGAACTTCCATCTGGAAGCCAGCGTATACATGTGTAGGCTTACATAATATCGTGTCTGTTGTACGTAGATGAGCGGGATCGGCTTGATCAGGTTAGTTCATGCTCTGGTGTTCTGTGTACTCTCCTATACCCTTGCGGATATTTGTTTATCTGGGGTTATTAAGGGAATCTCTGGAGAGCCGTAGCGAGAGAGAAACAAATCAAGGTAGAATGAATGCAAATATTGACGTTAAAGCCTATTTATTTTATTTCACCGTTGACTACGACCAGGCTGATGGAGCAAACACGGCAAATGACATCTGGGACCGCGAGGTATGAAATACAGCAACGATCTTTTTTACACACAGAGCCTCAAAACAGTTTGTTCAAAGAAGAATATGTGATATAATAAAGTGTCAGACACGTCCAAGTGAGATACACAGGATTTATTTTTCACATCATAAATAATAAAATGGTCAAGGAACCCGGTCTGCGGTTCAAGGCCAGCACACCTGCTATACTACGGGCTTCGGTAAACACACACACACTCTAAGCCGAGCCTCGACATTCACCTTCCTGCAATTTCACACCGTCTGATTCCACAAGAACTGCATGGACACACTGATAACCGAGTCACTGTGGCCACCCGGTTTACAGAGACAGTTTGCACTTCATAATGGCCTCGTCCGTCCAGCTCTCGCTGTCAGGTGCGTCCCCAAAAAACACCCAATTAGAGCAAACTAATGTGGAAGCATTGAAATTATTTTTAAAGCCTTCACAAATGATAGCTTTCTGCTGAAATGTTCAGGGTTTTGTAGACAATCAGAGAGTTAAAAGTGTGTGCTTTTTCTGCATCGATTTCCATCTGCGGGACTTAAAAATTCAGTGAAATACAGAAAAAGTTTGTTTGCCCACGAGGTGTACCGCGAGGCTGAACACTGCAAGATGAACAGGCAGTCAGAGAAATGTTTTTGGTAGTTACCGTATTCTGAGCCCATAAAAAAGATATGTTCGACAATCCCAAAGGTTCCCAGAAAGACTTGTGGTGTATTTTTTTCTGATATAAAAGTCTAATTGGACGAGGGCTGCAGGTACTACTCCATTAATTGATAACTCAGTTTACAGATAATTAATTAGCAACTATCTTGATAGCTGAAAAATCAATGCCAAACACTTGCTGGGCCCTGCTTCTCAAAAGTGAATTTCAAAGCTTTATTTTGTCATGCATGATAAAACTGAATATCACCCGGTTGTGCTGTTGGTCTGACATCTGAAGACATCAACTTGGGCTGTAGGAAATTATTTTAACAGGCATTTTTTTTTTAAACAGAGCAAAGAATCAATCTATTGGGAAAAGTAATCAGCAGATGAATCAATACTAGATGTCACAAAGGGAGTCGCAAAAGAAACTAGAATGCCTCCACCAAAGCCCAACAGTCCCCTGTAATCCTATCCAGCATATATTTAATCTGCTAGATCCAGATGCATTATTCCCTGAGAAATCAACCAAAATGTAAAAACTTCCTGGATCCGTCTCTTTGTCTGGATCCACACCAAAGGTAAACTCGGTCTATTTCAGACCGAGACCCATCCTCTATCCAAGTTCGGTTGAAATCCGTTCAGTAGTTTTTGTGTAATCCTGCTGACAAACTAACGGACCGACACAACAAACACCGGTGAAAACACAACGTGCTTGGTGAAGGTAATAGAGAAAACAAAAAAAAGCCAAAAGCAGACAACCGGATAAAAAACACGAGGCTTACAAAAAAACAAAACAAGTAAAGCAAAAGCAAATCTGAACAAATGAGTCTTTAAGATATTGGCGAGCTCCAAAGCGTTGGAGCTGGTACCTAGAAAACCACACTCTCCTTTTCCCTTCTGCCTGGAGCGAGGAGCAGATAATCAACTCTGATCCGAGGACCTCAGAGTCCTACTTTTATTAGATGGCAGCAGTAGCTCAATCATACAGAAAGGTGCCCGACCATGCAGGGCTCTAAACATGATTACAGGCTTCCGGGCGGCCTGTGTAAAGACCTGAGGATCGGCGTGACATGGGATCTTTTGTCATACTTGGTCATAAGCTTGGCAGCAGCATTTTGAAACCACAGGTAAGTGGTTTATGGTAGTCTTGCGACAGACAAGAGGTAATAAACGCATGAATAATCAGCTCTGACTGAGGTCTGTGATAACAAAATAACCGTTAGACGCAGCCCTACATGCATGCATTTTAACATTTGTATGAATGTTTATATATATATATATATATATATATATATATATATATATATATATATATATATATATATATATATATATATATATATATACGGATTCAGTCAATCAATGTACTACATGTTGCATCTCTGTGAACGGGTTAGTTCTTAAAAAATTAAGAAATGTTTCCAAGTTAATACAGAAAAACGCTTGGCCGATCAATACAGTATGACAATAACATGAAAAATCAATGTGAATGATGACAGAAAAGTTTCACAGATGTAACATGCTGCTGTGAAGCTGTGAAGTGTCTGATGGAGACGATACAAGAAGATGTAAGTCGGGATGAAATGCAACGGACGGGCGATTTGGTAATTACAGGAAAATAACACCACAGCATTAAATCATAATGCAACATTCAACGCTTCAAAAGCGCTGAAATGTTTTATCTGACCCACAGTCGGGGTCGTCCGTGTCACGCTCGGAACAAAAACATTGCCCACGTGATCCGCCATGTCTGATTTCACAACGTGGGTAATTTCCACCGATGATTACAGCTCAGATCATAAAGCTTTTTTAAAAAAAAAAAAAACACATCATGTTGACAAATATTCCTGGAAAAACACATCTGAGCTGATTCATAAATGACCACCACTATTAACAAATTATCTTTTTTACATAACCCTCCTTTTAACATGCAAGAAAGACAATGTATCCTCACTGGTTGAGCGCTGCTGGTGGTGGTGACATGTTGAATACCACCAATCTTTCAATTTCCGGAGGGCTTTTCAATTTAAGGAGCATGTTTTTTTTTTGTTTTTTTTTTTTTTAAATAATTGGAAGCGATCACCCTGAGGGTGGTGCGTACGCGGGGGGTTTCTATGTGCCTGTGTCTGTGTCCTTCCTTGAGATGTTCAAGCATCTGAATACCAATGAAGTGCTGAATTATCAAGCACTCCCAGCTCCACATCGCTTTGTCATCTTTTCTCGCTCCTCCAACTTTCATTCAAACAGTTTTTATACCTCGAGCGTGCACATTGTCACTATTTTCCCTTTTATAGCCATCCCCTTCTTCCATCTCTTCACATGAAAAAAAAAAACAACCTAATCCTCCTCTCGCTATGTCCAAAGAATTGTGCATCTTCGTAGACATTTTAGCACTGACCTTGATCACAGCCTGACTTGTCATCTCCGCTGTCATCCCCTGTCCTTTAGCAAGTTGTTAGTAGAATATACAAGCAGAGCCGGGCTCTCGCTGTCTCCCCGCAGACCTTATTTGCCATCCGGCCTGTCGACAGGATCCCTCTGTCCTCTGCTATAAAAACTCTTCAAAGTGACGATCGCTCCACAAAATATCTGGCTGCATATTTTTTTTTATTGCCGTGCCGTATAAGCTCTGAAACTCATCGCACAAACTCGAGACAAAGAGAAATCCCTGGAAACACAACTAGCAATCGCACTTTGTTAAATTGTTCCAAACCCAGCTTTAGTTTGTTGTGTCATTAACGACCATGGGGAGGGCAATCAGGCGGTAATTGCTCAGAGGTCAACAGCCCGTGGTGAACTTGGCGCCCTGTTGTGAAGAAGAGTAATCACAATCAAATAAGAGTAACCTGTAATGGAAGTGCTTTTATCAGACTGAAGAGGAGGTGACACATGCTGACTCATGGCTGGATTCAAAGAAGGTGAAAACTCCAGCAACACTGCAATGGTGCTCCTGAAGGATGTTGTCAGGGGGAGGCCACCGTAAATGAAAAGGTAAGAGCTGCCGGTTTATTTAAGTTTAAACCATTAGCAACCAGAAAAGGGTCAAGGTAACTTACCATTTTCAGCACAAAGGTCCTGAGCTGGGAGACCTACATGCTAGATTGTTACATTACCGCATTTAGGCTTGTGGTAATAACAGTGGATGGAGACAGTCAGCTTTCCACTTTCCACTTGCATTCCGGTCAGTTTAGGTAACTAAGCAAAATCTCTGCTGGATTTAAAAATGTGTGGTTGATTGAGAGATAAATGGCAGCTTTGGCTCAGGAGGCTCGGAAGGTCGCTGGTTCGATTCCCCTGGTCTGCATGTCGAAGTATCCTTGCGCAAGATACTGAACCCCAAACTGCTCCTGATGTGCTGGTCGACATCTTGCATGGCAGCCACCACCTTCAGTGTGTGAATTACTGTAAGTTGCTTTGGACAAAAGCGTCTGCTAAATGCCTAAAACGTAAATCATGGTATGGACACAAACTTACCGATAATTGCTGCAGATATACCACAAAAAGAATCTCTGGAATTTTTGAAGCAATGGATCCTTGATTTCAGACATAAGTACTTTCTTATTTAGCGGGCAACTGTCAGATTTGCAGGCTTAAATGACTCACGTGAGGAGCAAACTGGCTAGCTAGTTAAGCTAATGTTAGCGGTGATGTATGCTGCCTCTGACTTTCTTGAAATGTATCCAGTCAATTTGTTATACAACAAAAATCTATTTTTTTAAAAAGTGTGCTGAATATGCATCTGATGGTTACTTAAATGAGTCTGACGACAGAGCTACGATCTGTCCGAGACAAAAAAATAAGCATTCTCACCTGCTGAAGCTCCTGAGGACATGTGTTACAGCGTACAGCTAGCCAGTCCTAGTGAGTAGGCTGTGTCTAAAAGTATATTATAAGTAGACTATACAGTATGTGTGTGTATATATATATGAATATGAACAATTGATAACAGTGATAGGGAACTGTAGAATCAGCTGCTATTGCATGCTAACATGAATCTGTATTAAAAATGCACCCTGCAATAACATACACATCCCCTTTTATCAAAGGTGTACTACACATCTAGCTTGTAACACAGGCCTGTAATCTCAGGGGAAATTAGGATAACTGTGAACGACATTCAAACGGCATCATCAGGGTCAGGGTCACTTCAAATCCAAAGTCACTGGAGATACGGACCTACGTAATTGTTTTCACAGGCTGGGTGGTGTAAAAATGGGCGTGCTGTGCAAGTCTGAGACTGTTTGTTGAGTTTCAACTTCCTTTATTCAGTGCGACTACACGACCTCACCCTGATTCACAGCCAAGAGATGAATTAGGTCTTATTTAAAACTTTGTGCTTTCATTGTCAGACTCAAGGTGAGGAAGTCCTGTTTGTGACGTGTGGTGTCCTTCATTGGATCTGACATATTCTTCTCCGTGCAATCAGATAAAATTAAAAAGACTCCTAAAGCAAACTGAGGAGCAACCCCATCACATATATACAGCCTCCACGAGTTGACAAACACAATCAGTCACCCACAGTCACTCCTGTTTCACCCTGTTTTCCCATGTCCCATCTGTCACTAGTCAGCAGCTATTTAGTCAGAACAAAAGTCAGATTATGGAGACTTTTAATTACGCTGAAGGCATAAGCTAATTAATTATCACTATCAGTGGTACGGAACATCCCTTTAGATAAAAGAAACCGAATCTAATTATCTTTTGACCTCTCTCTCTCTCTCTCTCTGTCTCTCTCCCCTCGGTAAGCTCTTCGGCAAGTGTACACAGTCGACTCACGACACGCATGAACTTGAAAGTCAAACATTAATATTCTGCAAAATTTCACTGCAGAAATTCATTGAATAAAAAACAAAAAAAAAAAGCTTTTTCCCCGGCAGCCTTTGTCCTGCAAACACACGGGGGATAGACTGAAGCTTTTCCATGCTTGAGATAACTTACCAGCGACGGCTCACAGCTTTGACAGACCCAGTTGGACTAATTCCTCCTCGAGCCACGAAAAAAAACACAGGGCTTTCCCCGCATCCAACAACACAAACCCAAAGTGCAGGAATCACTTATTCGTAATAGTATGCCACAGACTGACCACTTGCTCACCATATGCTGCTTTGTCTCCCCTCCCTGAGTCCCAGCTCCAATCCTCTCCTAATGATGTACGACCGCGCACCTGGTTAGCCAAATACTGATCTACCAGCATTCATGAGAGAAAGACGCCCAACGGGGGTTTTACTGGGTACAGTTTAAAAACGCCTGCACTCGCGGGGCGTGTGTGCACGCCTGTGATAACGGATGGAGGATGTGACAGTGAGAAAACAAGCGATAGAAAAACAAGAAGCGGAGGGATGGATGGTAAGAGCGTTTTGAACCCTTATATGTACCGGATAAAAGCTGAAAATCAAAGGCCAAAATGAAGGTGCTCATTCTTTTTGTCTCCGGAGCAGATTCTTGGCTCGGTTGCTTATTCTGAGTTCTGAACATCCAGACGGCCAGATGTTAAAAAATCCCAAAGAGATTTGAGGGATAAGAGAAATCATCGAGGTAAAAAAAAAAAAAAAAAGGCAAATAAAGGGGATGCGGTGTAATAACGAATTAGTGTGTGTGCTGCCTGCCCACACATGCAGCGCAAGTCGGTCTGCATGTCTACCTTTAAGCACCCCAATTTACTCTGTTTATCTCTTTGCACTTATACAATCAGGTTAAGTGGTGATAAATATCCGCTTCCTCCTCAGCCCTCTGAAGAAAAGACCACATCTGGTCTTGGTTGTTAGACTCATATTAGCTCTTCATGCAGGACTAATCAGAGCCATCCCAGGCTGGCTTACGGGATAATTCGGGATCATACTGTTTTGATGGACTGAGAGACAGAGCTCTGCTAACAGTTCATCACGTCTCATTACCTCACGAGGAGACAGCCGCAGACACTCCGATGTCTGACGCAAACTAAAAATCCACGAGGTTAGATGTGACACAAATACGCTAACGTACATGAATCCATGCAGCAACAGAGACTGTATTATCAAAAAGGTCTTAACCCGACAGACAGCAGGAATGTACTGCATTAAAATAGTTCTCGAGTCGAGCACCATGAGGAGTGAACATGAAGAAATCAGCATTTTCTTTACTTATTGATGAATTGATTTTAATTCCCTGGCCACTGCAGCGGGCGTGGGAAATCTGTCTACAGTGAAACCAGAAGCTCATTGAGCATTGATAAGTCATTATAGATCCATTTGGTCGGAGCTGAACACAAAAACAGTGGAAGATTTGTGTCATTTAATCAACCGTCTGTGAAGGTATGAGGCACATCTCACCTACGTGGAAATACGTTAAGCAGTTTTTGCGTAATCCTGCCGACAAAGCAAATAACCATTGGACACAGGTGGAAATATAACCTCCTTTGGCGGAGATAACAAAACACTTGGATTGATCTTGATGATCTACTGGCAAGTAATGTTTATGATGTTCACCATCCTGGTTAAATGCACAGCATGTCATTTCTGCTGTTACGGGGTCCCTCAATCAAGACAAATAAATGAAAAGATGTATTTAATGAGGCTGTGAAGTAGCGGTGGATAAAATGAAATGTTATCTCAACAACCTCCATTGCAGACAGCACTCTCTTCTATCCTAGACGTTACAGTGACAGGCACTCAAATGAATCTTAACATAACCTCAGGTAAAATTGACAATTTAACAAAATATATGACAAAGATCTGATCATTTTTAGACATTTAAATCCAGAAATGTAGCATGGTACATCTTAAAGCAATGTTAGCATGCTATCAGAAGGCTACAGCGGAGGTTGATGAAAATGACGTTGGCTTATGACAAAATACCTGCAACACTAAGGCTACGTTCACACTGCAGTTACAAGTAACCTGAATATGATTTTTTCGCTCATATGTGACCCATATCTGATTTGCTTTTGACAGTGTGAACAGCACAAGTCGCATTGAATCTGACATTTTTCTAATCAGATTCAGGCCACATTTAAATGTGGTACTGAATCGGATATGTATCGGATTTTTTTGAATGTGACCGCAATCTGAACAGCCGGGTCGCATTTAATGCGACTTTGACATCATTCTGACCCGCGCTGCACTGTTTTGTAAATGAATGACAAATAAAGTTGATTGAAAAAAAAGTGTGCCACAGGCGGGAGCGAGCGGGAGCCATACAGTCCCACGTTACCAGTTGCCGCTGCCATGTTCGCTTCCGTAAACACCGCTGTGGCGTGATGTCATCAATGATCAACTGCACAGGCGGGTCACTTCAGGAGCGTGAGCTGTTCACACAGCAATCCGTAGACAGGCCGCATTTAAAGAGGTAATGTGAACAGCCAAACAAAAAATCGGATTTGAGCAATAAATGAGAATGGGCATTAAGACCTGCAGTGCTCCTGTTAGCAAGATAGTTGATATTTGAGTCTCATTCCCAACTCAATAAAATACTGATGCTCTCTAATGGCGGCTACAATCCCAAAGGGTCGGTATTTGACGAGTTGGTTAATCCAAAGCATCAGTGTTACTATCTTGCCAACAGGCGCCCTAACCCTGTGCACCATGAAATATTATACCAAATTCCATCATAATCCAACAGTTATATATAGTTATATATAATAGAACCATTTTGGACAAATCCACCTTTATTGCCACCTCTTGATGCTCCACTAGCAGACTGCAGAATTCATGTTCTCTGTGGAGGTCTACATTCTCAAGGATAAAAACTGTGTATACAGTGCACTAAAAGCACGGTATACCCTGTTATAAATATTCATTGTCTGTACGAGACCCGGTGACACCTCGCAGCGTCCAAGTCGACGGTTCATTGATAAATAATGCAATACTGAGCACTTGTGTTTTCAGAATGCAAAATGTATGTATCATGTATGTAGAGAATCCCGGTAAATAAGACAGACACAGGTCTCATAGCTGAGCTGAGTGGTCTATTCCAGTTACCCATGGCGGGCAACATAACACAATAAACATACACATGATTCAGGTTATTAAAACTGACAGACTATTTATCATATCCCTCTGGGTGATAAATAGAGCAAGGGAAGGGTGGAAAAACAACGGAGGATGTTAGTTATTTTCACTTCACAATATTCTCAGCCCCTCTTTCTTTCACTTCTACAACTGACGTCACATGAAGACACTATTTTTCAGTGCAGATGACACTTTCAATTCATTTCACCACCAATTTGGGGATTACACTAATTAAATAAATGAAGAAACTCAACTTCGGCGTTCACTGGAAAGGAGATGTTTCTTTTCCTCATCATGTCTAAATAAGTTTTGTAGCTACAGTGGAAAATGAGACTGTGTGGCTCTTTCTTTTTCCCCTAACAGCACTCGTCCTTTCGTAAAGATTTAAGGATTTGATTAAAAAGAGATTAAAAAGCTCCAGCCTCTGATGGAAAATATCCTTAGTAGATTTATCTGTGGCCAAATTGCTTTTGAGCCTAAAATATGGGATTCATTTGGTTTTTATTTAAATCGGGTCCTTATATACATTATTAAAACTGATAGGAATGACTGGAGCAAAAGACTAACACACAACAAATGCTCCAAGCTAGATCCGACCCCAGAACCAGAAGACACGTGTTATTGCCTGTATCAGAAACATCTGTACTGTACATCCATCATTGAATATTAGAAGTAGCCTCAAACTAACTTTAAATTGGCGGCTGGTCCCTTGATAAAACATTATCCTGGTTATTTTGTTATTTTCAGCTTTTCCAAGCCTGGATTTTTTCTCCTCGTGACAGTTGTTTTCAAAATTACACTATCAACATACAGCGCAGCTCAAATTGGCTGAGAGTTGCTCTCAAAAGGCCCTCAAAGGCCAAAGCAAGCTCTAAAAAACATGCTTCTTTTAACCCACTTAGCAGCAGGACCTGCATCCTGTCGCAAAGTCCAGAGTATCCACTTATCCTCCTCCTGGCATTGCATCCACTGAAATAGACAGTCTGAGATCATTTTCTTGCAAAAACAAAGGATCACTCATGTTTGCACAGAAGCCCAGTCTTCTTTAAAGATGAGCAATATCCAAACACAGCAAATAGTTTTAAGGTAACGCAACAAAATCCCACCCGCTGCTTCTTCAAACACGATACGATTGCTCAAAGAAAAAATGGCAATCAGGAAAGCAAACAAAAAAGGAACAAGGAAGTTCTCTTTGCTTACAAAGCAAACTTCCTCATTCCTGTGAAAGCAGTGATAAGCAAATATGGAAGTACAATATCCAAGCAAATTAATATAACACCAAATGGATCTCAATATTTGATAGGTTGTAAACAAAGTGAGTATAACAGGGCACTGAACATTCTCACATCTCTAAGGACAGGTAATGCTATGTTGGTGTGTTTGTTTTTATCACATGGTGGGGACTGTGGCGTGTCAGCACTGCATGGGGAACAAAACATTTGCGAGGACCAAAGTCTTGATCCTGTGGATTAGCACCACTTTGCCACTATGCTAGGATCCATATGTGTTCACGATCACAGCATGTGGCACAGTTGCAAACAGCATCTGGAGGGAGAGGAGAAGGACAGGCAGGGACAAGAGGATAGACACAAGGAAAGACAGGAATAGACTCTAACACAAACGTTTGTTAGGTACAGTGGAAAATGCGAATGTGTCTCATTGTTCTCCCCAGAGCTGTTGCTGGAAGCTTTGTTGCTTCCTTCTCATCTCTCCAGAGAGCTGCAAATGGACAGTACCGATCGGGCAGTCCTGAGGAAACGGTGCCAGATAGAGAAGTTTATGAAGTGAACCACAAGCGAACATTTCAGCTATTCTGGAAATGGGAGTTACTTGGGGGGTGTTAAAGAACGTGGGTGAAATGACAATGATGTATTGTGCAGTTTGTTGCAAATTTGAGAGAAAGTCGGGTAAGATGTAACATGATGCAGCTGATCTTTACAAAGCTTCTAACTACACCTTTTAAGCTGATGGAGCTGCATAGTTGTCGTGAAGATATCTGAGCAGATATCAGTCAGTAAATATGGCCAACAGTGAATTCCTGGGTAGCTGCCTGTCCACTCTCTCCCACTCAGAGACACTCTTGCAGCACAGAGCGGCCCCGGAGGAGGAATTAACCCAAGAAAAGAAACAACCAGATGGTCAGGAGGGAGGGCAATAGTTGAATGGGTCGGTATGTTTACTGGGGAAACTACAAGTCGTAAACTCCTGTAGTAGCACCGCCACCAGGCGACAGAGGAGAAGCAGAAAATGCGATGCTACTAAGCGGACCAACCACAGTCGTTGTGATCTGCATTGCTGCGATGTGCAGTCACATTTCTGGGCAGGTGCACGACAGGCTACAGTGCAGGCTACAGCATGGATTCAGCGAAGAAGCATGAATCAAGCTGAACTCCGGGCTGATCCAAGAATGAAGCGTGGGTGGAGCCCAGGAAAAATTATGGTGTCCGGTTACTGATAGCTAAATAGACAGCTCGCCACTAGCTATCACACAAAGTGACCTTGCCCTTAATTATGCAGAACTTTAAGCCTTTAAATAATTTAAACGAGTGAGTGAGTCATGGAGGGGAAAGTTTGCTATTGAGAGCTCTCTGTTACCATACCTATTTTTGCTTTAAAGTTAGGCACTAATGTGGAGGTCTGTGATTGACTCACTTTTGGGGCCAATTTAGGAACTGCAGTTATTGGCACCCGCTCGGTTGGGTTCATTGTTCAGCCCTGGAGGTTGCTGCTTGGTTTCTCCACCCACTCACTCCCAGGTGGTGATCCAATGACAGCTCCAACCCTTTTGCTAAGGTGTGCTGGAGCACCTCATACTATCATTGTTTAAATAGTGAAAATTAAAATATAATGCATTAAGATTGCATCACATGGGGGTAATAAGTGGGTGTTTTTTTATTTTTATTTTAGGCAAAAACAAATAAAAATACCACCACTGATGATGTTCTTAAACATATTGGTCAACCATCTTTGTATTGAATACATTACATGTTTGTGTTATTGTGTCCACCCAGACAATTTGCATTTGAATAATTATTTTTACACACAGAACTTCAGCTGGTGTTAATTTAACAAATTCTAAGTTGTTTATAATGTCGAACTCTGATAGAATCAAAACCATTTTTGTCTCTCTCCTAAACAAACGAAACATGTATGAGTCTAAAACCAACTCCCACACCACCACTGTAAACAACGCTGAGCCAAGTTTTTGAAACCATCAAATTATAAAGCTCAGCTCTCAAAGTGTTTTGTGTGTGTGTGTGTGTGTGTGTGTGTGTGTGTGTATGTGCCTTAAATAAACAAAATGCCATAAACAGGCAGGGTGAAATGTTTGTGTTCCTTATTAGACAGACGAAGGGTCGTGACGTGCTGGCTGCTCGCTCTAAATTGGGCCGGGTGAGGAACCAATTAGTGCTGCGTGGAACAGTTAGAATTCTCATCCCCTCCTGTGCCAATCATCATAATGCAATTTCAGATGACAAATTAAGTCCAATTTATGGAGACAATTAAAGCAACTAAAATCAGAAACTAGGCTTGCGCCCCTTTTCCTTCCTCAGGGCTTCAGTGACAATATATGTACTTTTTTTCCCCCTTTTTCTGAGAGGAGGAATCAAATGATTAAACCATAACCTGTGATATGAATCCATGCCCTATCCTCTTACACAGACTGAGGAGCAAAGAGGAGCAATAGAGAGGGAGACACAGTTGAGGGACTCACAATTGGATCCAGAGTGGTTGCATTGGATATGAGCAGCCACAGGTAAAGATAAGTGAACAATTCCAATAGCAAAATAACTGTGTGTCCACTCTGGAGCTTATTTACAAAATACAAAGGATCTAGATAAGCAACATGGTGAAGTGTGTGTGTGTGTGTGTGTGTGTGTGTGTGTGTGTGTGTGTGTGTGTACATGTGTGAGTGATACAGTAGAGGCAATCCTACTAGGGTGGAAAAATGACGACTGAAAGAGGCAAGTGTTCAGGACTGATAATAGGAGCAATCAATGAAAGTCTGAATGGTCGTGTGGAATATCAGATCACAGTGCCATTATCTGGAAGGACAGGACAGCCAACCAGACCAACTATCGCTCTTCAAGGTCCGAAAAACCAACTCGTCTACGTGTGCACTGGAGCAAACACACTGTATAAATGTCTTCGACCATCAGCCGCCGGTCAAAGTTTTCACTTATCCAGTAAAATGCTTCAATATCTAATTAATGGATTGGTGAAACATTTGCTATTGACTTTCATGGTTCCCTGACGATGCATGTTTGGTGATCCCCCGTGTCCAGTTTCAGTTCTGTTTAATTTTGTAGCTTTAGGCTGTAGGCTTTGTTTCCTGTCTTTGTCTCATTCCCTCCTTTGTGATTGCCCTCATTTGTTTCACCTGTCCCTGATTGTCAATCCCTGTGTGTTTAATCAGCGTGTTTCTCTCTTTCAGTTATCACTTTGTCTGTTTTGCTCTTTACGTTCCGCTGTGTGTTCCTGCCTGTGTTCCAACTGGTACATACTGAAGGAAAAAATGGCGCCTATTCAGTCCAGTGAGAATTGCCCACCTGGTGCATATTAGCTTCAAAGATTACTGGTTATCTACTTTCTGGGGTTAAGGAAAGTTTTACAGATACGAAACCTCCGTTGATCAAAAGTCAATAACAGAAAGATTCACACTTGACCTTGTTTCTTTTATAATGGTGGTCGGCTGGGAAAATGCAAAAGGCAGGTGTAACTTGTGACTAGTGGTAATAATGGGTATAAAACTATAATCCACATTTTGTTAAACAGGTGCATGATACGACTGGGGATGTGATCTAAAAGGGTTGAAATGGCATTTTTCATTTAATCTCTACTTCTAAAAATACTATCCGTCAGCACAACCCGGTCTCTCAGCAGTTTGTGAAATGGACTATTAGCTCGAAGCAGCACTGTGCAGCCTCACAGAGACGCCAGCATGGCTGCAAATGCTTGTTTACTGCAGCTCCTATGAAACCGCATCTTCCACATAAATTATCATCACTGTCCTGAATGTTGTGGCATTGAGACCCTTCCTTTGACTATTTCCTCTTTTTCTCACTCTGACATTGATGAATGAAGAAGTTACACCACACTCTGGTGTCTGTAAGGCGAAACAAGCTGAAACTGTATTTTCCGGAGGTCAAGTAAATTCAGTGCTATAGGCGCTCCCTGCTGATCATGCAACTTGCTGCTCTTGGGCTTGATTTTCCTTTTGAAACCAAAAGGGGAACATTTGCATATTCCTTCCTGGACTAAATATGTCCAAAAGTCGCCTCTTGCAGAAAGAACGGGAGACGAACAGAATACAAATGTGGCACTTGGCACTACACCATGTCTGTCCTAATCTACGGAGCCAAACGGATTACAGGGGAGCAATGTCCCAGCATTTTTAACCTGACATATTCACTGACTGCTACACTCTGAGACAGTCTCTCTCACTCTCTATCTGACTGTACGCAAGGCCTCATACATCAGTGTGTGTGTGTGTGTGGGGGGGGGGTTGATGGACGGACGGACAGATGGACAGACAAACTAAGCTAGTAGCTACAGTTTGTCTGGGAACACTGAGTTCAGCGATGGCAACACATTCTTATCATAGCCACACAATGTTCTTCAAGTCGTACATCACATAGCGTCCCTGAAAGGGACCCATGGACAAAAATATTGAAACTCTTGCCTTCCTCCTTCCAAAATATATTGTAGAGCTGCAGAGTCTTACTCTTCATAACGATAAATCCCTGCAGATGTACAAATATTGAAAAAGGAACTGCTCTGGGCATTTGGGTTCCAAACAGAAATGTCTGAGTGGCTGCTTGGTAGAAACACTAAAACACAGCTTTTATCACAGTAACTCATGACAGGGCCTTTTACAATATCTGGAGCAGGGTGGTATAAGAGGAAGAGGCCATGTGGATCTTATAGGCAGTTGTGTAGTTGCTAAGCTTTATGTACTCAAAGTAATGTTGTATCTCATTCCGGATCTTCATATCTAAATACGTGTTGATTATTCATCAGTAATGGACAGTCGCGTAGAGGTGATTTATGTGTATTGCATGCAATCATTTAAATTAGATGGTTTTCTTAAAAGGGAGATATAAATGTGGTTTATGGCAGATTTGGGTGGATTCATTAAGGTTCGTGCAATTTGCGAGGGTCAGTTTTTGTCTGGGAAATTACCTGGATAATGGAAGGTTGTGATGAGAAAATAAAAATAATTAATTTGTTGCACTGAAATTTGAATGTGTCGAAAAGATGGCAGCATTAAATTCATTTAGAAAACAAATTATAACATTTTTTTTAACGTACCGTAGGAGAGGGAGCAGGAATAATAAATGAAAACATTGTCTGAGCAGAGGTCGACTGAGAGTTGTGGCTCCATTAAACCCAAAAATGCCCCATGGTGATTTCATTCTGTTGATTAAACACTGAAGCCTTGATGACTTGTCCTTTGTTTCGTCTGCTGACTACAGCTACCAACCTGTCCAGAGCAGAACAAAACAACTCTAAAAAGACCAATTTGACCTAGAAACCACAATCTCGGTGTTATGAAAAGGCAGCATAAAACACAAACGGTTGTATTAATGGGTGGGCAGGTGCTTTTTCGTTGCCAATCTAGTTGAAAGAATGCCTGTTTTGAACCCACTCAGGTCCCACTGGTGAGTGGAAACGCATATCAACAGGGTAATACACAACACAACACCAGAGCTCTCCCTCGTCCATTCGCTGTTGTTTTACCTGTTTCTATGACTCTCCCGCTGCCTCCTCCATCAGCGGGGTCCTTTTTATGCTACTCCAGTTGTTCAACTGTTACCTGCAGACAGCGTCTGGAGAAGACGATGCCTCTTCCTGTTTTTGGTTGCAAAATAGCAGACACGATTTCCTTGGTGTCTTAATGTGACCCTCACTTTTGCAGGAGCGTTTTAGCCTGGTAGCTGTAGACAATAGTGAAGCGAGGTTTAGAGAGAACAGATGTGGATTGTGTCATTACTGATCAGCCATTACACTGTACAAGTGGTAATTACTTCAGAATGATAAGTTGACGTTATTTTGGACTTTATCTTCATTGAATTTATTTTATCACTATTCTTAATTATTTAATTTTTGACTCTTTGGATTCCTTTTTGTTTTAATTATGCTAATCTTAAAGATAGCTTCTTTTTAATACACCTCACCAGCACTCAATATATCGATGCAGCAGAGATCGCTAACAGTTTGTCACCTGCACACCTTGCAGCACTGCTGAGCAGCGCTCCAGTAAATGAGCATCTTCTTTGATTTAACATGGATTGTATCGACTCTAATCATCTCCTCACCATCTGCCCCGACAGTGATCATTTGCTCTTGATGTCACGAGCGAGCTTTGCTTTCCCCTCCAGTGATTCTTCTGCTCTCAGCTTTCGCAAGTGAGTGAAATGTTGGTTTCCCTCTGATGGACCGCTGACAACTCCGACACGTAGCACAGTGGTTCTGGATTATCACCAGGGTGCGGTGACGGAACACTTTTTGATCGGCACATCGTCAAAGTCACTGAGCATTAGCCAGCGAGTGAGAGACGGGCCGAGCTGAACTCAAAGCAAGTCAATTAGAATACATTTGTCGACTACCTCCACCTCATCAACACACCAAAAATAAAGCTGTGCCTGAAAACTGATATCAAACAGTTTGGTAGCGTCTCAGAAGAAGCTTGCTAAAATGATCTGAACATAATGACAGAGATAGGCAGGAGGGACGGCCGGCAGCAGTCATCCATCCAAAATCACAAGGCAAAACAATGAGAATGTATTTATATTCAGAAACCTCCACAGGCCAGACACACACACACACACACACACACACACACACACACACACACACACACACTCTCTCTCTCAGAGAGCTTAATCAAGAGGCAGATTCTGATTGCAGGACGACTGAGAGATGGGCGTCTGCTGCGCGAAGGGTATCGGGCTCAGATCGACCGTGACGATGATTGTGTGTGATTGTGTCAGTGCGTTGAAGTGATGTGATGAGACTTTTTGTTCTGTAGTTACACAAGTGGACACAAATGTTTGGAGAGACTGATGAAGCATCAGTCGTGTTCTCTTCGGAGGTCAGTCCGATGCCTCCCAGTTAATCTGCCGCCATTGAGGTCAGAGAAAAAAAACGACGCAAATGAACGAAACGCAGGCAAATGCGAGTGTAATTAGCCACCTGATACGCAGCACACTGATTATATAGAAACAGATGTACAGATATATGTCGATCATATACAAGAAGGATGAAGAAAACCATGTACTGTAGATCATCATAAACTCTGGATGCCGGGATTAAAGGCTATAAATGGCAGCCACTAATCAAGCGTGCCTTAACATCTCAAGGCGACCGGCCTGAACTCTGACCCCCGAGGAAATCGTTGGAGATTAGCGTCAGTTAGTGAGCGAGTCGAGTCTGTCTGCGCCGTGTGATTATATCTCCACGATAACCTCTGGTCGGGCATTTCTGTCGGGTCCCTCCGTGACCTTGACAGAGGAGCAGAGGAATTGTTTTCCTCTAGTCGTCTTCTGTGACGGCGTGCAAGATTGTTGCCTTTCTGATTTACAGCAATCAGCCGTGGCAGAGTTGACACAGCCAGCCGCCACAGTGGAAGCAACACACAGTGAGAAACTACGCAGGCATTTTAATGTAGTGAATTTTTTTTAAAGATTTACTCGCAATTACACAAAGTTTGCCTTCGCTTTGAGTCGTTTTGAGCTGTTTTGAAGACACAAACGTTGTCAAAGCGACATGATTCTACGCTTGACAGTGTTTAATTGGCCCACTCAGTGTGTGAAGTCAGTTGTAACGCTAAGCTTAATTATGACTCCCTGCACATGTGGGCTCCCCTTGGCAATATCTGGGTCATTTTAAGAGACAAGAAACAGGCCTGTTTGCCAGCAGTCAGGCCATTCACACACCGCATTTTGCCCTCATTCAACTGTGTTGCCATCGCAGCCAGCCAAAGCCATCTGCCACCCTGCACCGAGCCTGCGCAGGTAGTGCAGAATCAGTCTTATCGTTTATTCCCAGACCGCGAGGCGGCTTCTGTTTTAAAATGTTCATTTATTCAACCTGCTTTGCTGTAACGCGCCAAATATATTTTTCTTTTCCTTTATTTCAAATGACAGTCTGGCAAAAAATCATATTCTTTTTCTATTCGTGAAGGAGCGTTTGTCACATTTTTATGCAAAACTGAACCTCAGGACATAATGAACAGGATGACTTCTGCATCCATGTGTGTTATCGGGCCGGAGCTCCCGTCTTGCATTTAAAAACACTTTTAACACCACATTGGCCACCGTTTGTCTCCCTCCCTCTCACTATCCTCTTATTTCCACTTGAAAAAACACTGATGAACTCGGATTATCCAGGTTAAGATATGTCCTGCTATCAAACCTGATGGATTGAACCTTGATCCTCGGAGATCTGAATCACTTTGCCACGTCTTTGATTGCCATCAATCAAAGAGGTTTTCTGTGTGAAAGGGGGGGATTTTCTGAAGCTTTGCTTTATTGGCCAGATTATCATTGTATTTGCAATCAGAATATGGTCCAGGAGGCAGGACCGGGGTAGACAGATAGATAACAAAAACTCAGTGGTCAGGGCCTGCCCAGAGGAAAATTTTGCTGCTCAAAGCTTGCTCCTTTATGGCTCAATGAAAGTTCTCATTTCAGTCTCGTTGTCGTCTTTTTTGGTCTCAAACTTTTCTCATGTGTTTCTCCTAAAATTCCTTAGGAGCAATAGGTGAGACTCCAGGCTTTACTGCTTAAACCTTGCTCCTTTCCAGCACTGGGGAGACATTCTGAAACTTCACTGAGAGCTTGATGAGATCTCCTTTGAAACTCACAGGGAGCCCAAGTTGAGATTTTCTGCACCTGTTTCTCAGGAGAAACAATTGAGAAACAGGAGAAATCAGCCACAGCCTCACTTTGGTCTCACATAGATCTCATAGTTGTCTAGGAGAAATGAATCAGACAGTATTGAGATCTCTTTTCCAATTTTCGTTTCCTCTGGGTGGTGGTGTACAAAAATGCATTTGGGCTACAATGGAGTTTTTATGCTGTGATACCACGAGTGGCCAACGAGCAAAATTGGAGGCATGACTGAGCAGCGACCTACTACCAATTAGGGAAGTCCTGATGGCTCAATTAAAGGCATTTTCTGAATACGGAATGCTGGATACTTTCACAGTATTTATAAAAAAAATACCGTACTTTCCGGACTATAAGCCGCTACTTTTTCCCCATGCTTTGAACCCTGCGGCCTATACAACGGTGCGGCTAATTTATGGATTTTTACAGCTAACGGCCACTAGGGGACCTCCTCAATCTATGGATTGTACAGGTTACGTCCCTCACCTTTAACGCCTGGTTTATTATTATGCTTCTGCGTCGCGGCGACAGCATAGCTACGTCGTCGACCCTACACGGTCATTGAGCATTCGGAGTTCTGCGTCGAGGGAATGGGTTGTTCTGTGGGTGGTTGTCAACAACGTCAGTGATTCAGGTTTGTTATGCTAACAACACATAGTCAGACAGGTGGCGGTGCTAACGGAGCTAACAGCTGTCTGTCAGTCTGACCGAGAAGTTTCTCACTTTACTTCGCTGTTAGTTGAATTAAATGACATTCATGTTGTCTTTAACTGTCCGTGCGAACCAGTCCGCAGCTTTGTGCGTGTTTGTGCGTCTCTGACTCTTGCGTGTTGACGTTTGCGTGGTCATAGGTTATGCAAATATGCAACTTGTTTGTTGAAATGTTAATAAAATGGAAGCTTCCCCAAACAGCAGTCTCTTTCCCGACAATCTCCTCTGTGCACGAGCCTTTACATATGGTAATTAAACGCTAAAACACCTGCGGCTTATAATCGGGTGCGGCTTGTATATGTACACATTTGTGTTTTTCCCTAAAATCGGCTGGTGCGCCTTATATTCAGGTGCGCCTTATAGTCCGGAAATTACGGTACATGAAATTGCCCTTTTTTACAACGTTGGTCCTTTAAAGGTCAAACAATTTGTCCTGTAATCTTGAAAATAATCAAGGTTGATTGAGAATGAAAAGGCATGTATCTGTATCTTATTGCAGTGACGTTTACTGTTTCTAAAAATATATATATATATATAAAAACATAACACTACCCCATTTATTAGTTGAGACACTATATTTTTCCCCAGAATCTCAGACTACTTTGTTTTGTTTTGAAAACAGTGATATGTTACCTTTGTAAAAAGCCAACCCCACAGTATGAGATGAGCTTGGGTAGGAAGTTGGGCCTGGGTGACTCTGTTCTCAAAAAGTAAATTAAAACCAGCGGAGAAGAACAAATGGATATACAGTAGAGACTGAACAAAAGATGATCAAAGAGAAAAAACTGTGACACGCGCACACAGAGAGCGACTGTGCATGCTGCGAGACAAAAAGTGTGAATCTAATCTCATGCCTTCCTCGGCAGATATTATATAAAAATCACTCAGATTTATTTTTCAGCCGCCCAATGTGTCTTCGTAATGAGTCTCGCATGCATCTTTAAACCTGAGGCACAGGGTACTCAACATTTTATACATAGATATGAACTGGAAGGGTGGAAAAGAAACTTTTTTTTTTTTTTTTTTTTACAGACTTCCAGGCTCCACCAAGGCCCCACAGTATCCTTTTATCCAACCAGTTCACTTCAATTGAGGGTTTATATTCGCTTCTGTTACGTATAACAGCAGGGGGGGAAAAAAAGTATATCAGAGGGAAAACTAACTCAAATATTTTCTTATTCAAATTTGATCCAGTTTCACAGAAGATAGTTGGTATTGTGTGACATACTGCAGCTGAAGCTCCGTCCCTCTATCTGGATCCACACCAAAAGTTAATAGGGTTCATTCCGGGCAGAGACCCATCTTCCGTCCAAGTTCGGTGGAAATCTGTGCAGGGGCTCATTATTTAACGGAAACGAGTGAAAACAAACTCCTTGGCGGAGGTCATGACAGTTATTAATTGGTAATTGAGCAACTTATCTGAATCTGTTCAGTAGCCTGTGTTTCTCCGATAATAACATATTCCAAGATTTCCTGCATTTCATTTGAGCAGAAAGTTTAAAATGAAGTGAAGTAAAAATTTCACATTACTGATCTATTAGATACCTTCATCAACATACACATGCAAACACGCGCACAAACACACACACACACGCTAAAGTTAACAGCTGTGAAGGCAGATGTCCAGACAGCTGCTGATACAAAAACAGTTTTTTTGCGGCTCTGTCTTTCAAACCAAGCCAGGCGATTAGAGTCTTTTTAGAAGTTGAACACAATGATGATTAAGAATCATATAGATATTTATCTCTCTTGGCTTCAGGTTAGTCTCCCGATTTCTGTGCGACGATGAAACAACAAATTGATGGATAACTCCTAATACTTCCTGCCAATAAACAAGTGCTCCTCTAACTGGATCCTTTGAAACTCAACTTAATTCCTCTTGGAGAAAAAAATGGGTCATTTCCCCCCCAACTGCTGCAGCTTACCTCCGAGTGAGCCAATTTACCAGTTTCAATTATTAAAGCCGGCACCTGTTTCCTTTCAAATTTCAGTGGCTCAGATCGCTGTGCGAGCGGCCCTGGCAGAGACCAAAATCCTCTCTGTCTGTAGATTTTTAAAGTAACAGCCATCGAAATGAGAACAAGATGTTGGGTGTGATGATACGGGCTTCAAAGCGGAGCGATGCAAACAAACCTCATCTGCTGGGATTTCTGCTCACTCTCCGGCCTTTCCTCGATCCCTTTCTCCTCATTGAGTAATTGGCTTTCTCTTGGCATGGAGTTGTCCAATCTAAATGGTAATTTGGAAGCCGCCCCCCCGTCTCGACTCGTCACTGGTGGTAATGCTTGTTTACTGGAAGACAGTTACTCTATACGAAAATTAGAGTTGTAATGAGAAGGCAGGGGTCTGTCTGACTGTCAGCCGACAATACATGTCAAAACTGAGAATCTGCTCTACAGCACTTCATGTGATAAACTACATATTGCCTGAGGCGCGGCTGTTGTGAGCCTAGGAAAAGGAAAGAGAGCCCGAATTAAAATATTGTCTTGTATTTCTTTAATACATTTACAGGACTTTTCTAAGAGTTTGTACTTGCTTCATGTTTATCTCTGTTTTCCCAAGATTCATCCTAAATTCAAAACACGTGCAAGGCAGGTGCATTGGAGTCTCTTAAGTGTCCGCAGGTATAAATTTCTATTTGCTGTATTAGCTCTGATGGATGTGACTCCCTACCTTCTCCCAAATAGACACTAGAATAAGAGCCAACCACTTTAAAATTAAACGAAGCTAATGGAGTGAAGAAAGACGATAAATCAGTGTGTTGGGTGGACCAGTAACAGAGAACAAGACGATTTCTCTGCAGTTTTTTTGGATTCAGTAATCAGCGTGAACACCTTCAGCCTTCCTCACTGAAAGGATGTATGTCAGACATCCTCTCTGGTGAGGAAATAAATAAGCGCGTCTAACGTTCATTTGTCATGTTGATATTAAAAGTACTGTTGTCAAAAGCACAGGCACCTGGAAATGTAATCTTTTGTCACATCCGCTGCTCTATTATTTCTCGTTTTCTGACCTTGCGAGGTCCGAGCATTTCACACCATCTTTTAATCTTTACTTCGGGATGGCATGACAGTATATGTGTTATTCTTTGCAACACCTTCTGGGCCTTATGTTTGGTTCTCCAGTCAATTTAACAATCAGTGAATACAGAGGATTCCACATTACCAAAGCCTTAAAAGAATTAAGAGGGCTGCATCAGAGGAAATATATTTATCACGCACAAAATGGTTGTCGCAGGTACTTAATCGACCAGATTCACAACAGAATTTCATTACCGCCGTTCCTGGAAAAAGACTGCTAGCTTATTGCTTTAAGTTGCTCTTACTTAAAGGATTAATGAGGTTGCATTCAACTACAGTAAATGGGACAATAATGCCACCGCTGCCAAAACTCTTTGTGAATTAATAAAGATGCACACCGTGGTTGCTTAAACTGGCAAATCCCCAATAATTATCCAGTAAAATGTTTAAATTACTATCCAGATGGATAGATTCAATTTAAAGGAGACATATTCCGCTCATTTCAAGGTTCAAAAGTTTGTTTTGGGTTAATACTTGAATAAGTTTACAAGCTTTTGCGCACATCAGTTTTCTCATACTGTCCACTGCAGCAGCACTGTATTCCCCCCCTCTGTCTGAGACGCTCTGTTTTAGCTCCTGACTCTTTAAGCTTCCTCCTCCCGTCTGCTCTGATTGGTCAGCTCACACACGCCTGAGCCAGCACTGCTCAACATGACTCCGGTCACCTCTGATGTGTTTTGAAATCACAGTATGCAAATGTGTGACGGAGTGTGATGTCAAGAAGTCACGGAACTAAAGGTGGGATTTCACTGAATGGGCAATGGGCTTGTTTTATCCGGTAAGCAGCTGGCTGTCAGTTGCCCATTATTTAATCAGTGCAACCATAGTGAATCAACATGCATCATGGCGTTTTAGTGCGGCACTTTTCAATTTTCAAGGCCGTCCTGATGACTTCAAATGGCTGCACGGATTTAATCAACTGAAGGGGAAGATTTCTAAGAGACTCAAGATGTTGTGAATGATAGATAATAGAAGCAATCGCACAGTGAAGTCCGTGCAGGCTAGTTTCTGGCATGAGGGAAAAAATGTAAGGACGAAAAGCTCAAACAAAAGTTATTTGCTTCCATTATTTTATGATCTGTCTCCCACAAAAAAAAAAAACTCTCCAAATTGAAATCGAAGAACTTGCTTATTCTCGATTCTAGACCAAGACTCAGACTGTGTCACTGCCTAAGATGCCCTCATGCGCTACACAGCAGCAGGCAGGCGTCAAGTGAATCACTGACAGGTCAGTGAAAAGTGAGAAAGAAAGAGACTGAACAAAAGAAAATGACTTTGGAAAGACTGTCTGGGGATGACAGCATGGCTGAAAAATAATAGAATACATTTCTGAAGTTCAATCTCAAACGGCCGATTGCCCATGAGCACACACACGGGAGCGATAATTTGTTCAAATCACACAAATACGTCCCTTTTATTCCCAGACAAAAGTAGCACATTTGGTCCCGGCACCAAAACAAAATGAATACAATTTTTATGAGATTGCCAAAAACAAGCAAGCGAGAAAGTGCTGCCATAACACAGCCCGGAACTCCAGAACTGAACCAGTCACCAACAAAAAGGAGTCATGTTTAATTCAGGGCGTTTTGCCTCAGGTGTGAGTAAAATTCACAACTCCACTTTCTCTCCCCCAACTTTTCCTGCCTCCTGAGATATTTTATTGATTTACAGCTCAGATAACATTGCCAGGACGTGTTTGGGTGCAGAGGCATTAGCTCCCAAACAACCGCAAGTATCTGAGGCGATGTTCAGAATGATGCACCCATATGTCCCCCTTACTCATAATAACCATGGCCTCTGTGCAAACCCATGCAGCTGCTGTTTGCCAATCTAAAGCCATCTGCCCATGCATAATTCTCAACTCCTTATTGTTGGTTACTCATGCTGTACATTACCCGAATGCCTCTAAATAATGTAAAAACAGAAGGCATAGCATGACGGATCTATATCTCATTGATTTCCCATTGAGGGGTATGAGAAATACGGCCGTGTCCATTAGTCACGGCACACATTTTGCATATGTGTCACCAGGTCAAAGCAGACTATATTATTTCCGCCACTGAAAGCCTTTTTGTAGTGGGCTGTATCACAACGGTGATCTTGGGGAATGAGACAAAAGAGCTTCGGTGATTGATATTCACACATATTTTGTACAGATAAAAGGCTAAAAGCTGCTGCAGAGATGGACGCCAATGTTGACTAGAGTAGCAGCAGTGACCTTGGGAAGTATTGTTTTCAGATAAAGGTGGTGCACAATAACAAGCTCTGTGGTCAGCGTACAGTGTTGGCATTTACATTGTAGACCTCGGGACAATGTCTAGCCGTGTGTGTTGCGACAAAACTTGTTGACTGACTTGTTTTTGACAGTAAGGCTCCAGCCAAGTTTCTGGCAACCAACACAGGGCTGTCACAGTGTAAAAAGACTGCAGATAATAGTGACATTTAAAATTGAATATAAACATATCAGAGGTTTGCAGAAATATACATTGCCACATTTATTCATGTGATTGGGTTCGTACATGTTCATATTCTGTTGAAATGGTACAAAAGTTACGACTACTTGCTGAGCCTGGATAGTCCTTTTTCTTGATTTGCACTTTCAGGTCAGCAAACACCGTCGTGGAAAGGAAATTAATTTCCCTTGCACGTGAAGTAAATCTCATAACAAGTATCAAGATCGATATTTTGCTTGAAGTTGGTGTCATAAGGTTGTGACTGAGGGGAAGCGACAGTGAATAGCCAGTGTGATGATGAGGTCGCTGCATTGTCCTGCTCAGTTCGATTATTCATGCCACTTTCATCCAGCGCTTTACAAAGGAAAGCCAAAGTTCATGTGCAATATTTCCTTTTTCGACATCATGGGTCTGATCTGTCACGTAGTGCTGCCGGTCTGTATGGCTACTGATCATTCTTGGAGCAGTGTAAAAAACCTAAACTACATCCAGACCTTCTGGCCTCTGAATCGCTCAACCACAGGATGGAAAGATCACGAAGACTAGAGGGGGGAAGCCTGGCGGCTACAGAAGAACATCCATCTTATCCACAATACCTTTTGATGGAGCGGTTGTGGGAATTATCCACAGTCGGTGTGTTTAATTTGGGTTGAGTTAGGTGCCCTGCTTCAAATACATGGTGTTCTGGTAAATCTACCGGTGGAAGGCCATACTTCTGAAATCCTGTCCTGTTTCTCCAGCAGATCTGTGGTGTGAAAAACCTGCAGAGAGGGTTGGATGTCTGTGGGTTTGATGTTATTATGGTATGATTGATTTTTATACACACTGGAATGGGATAAAATTCCATATTAAATGGGCTTTTGATGAGAGGTTTTTACCCATTCCTTGACCTTTCGACTGAGGTATTTATGGCAATTCATCAACTGGTTTTCAGTCTCATGTAGCTCCGGAGTTGGCAGCTAAGATCCTAAATCTTCTGCAGGGACATGGTCTTCAAAACAACCATCTTTATTTGAATTTTGTATCATTGATTCCTTGTTTCCCCTCCATTTAGCAGGCACAATAGTCAACCCATTAAGATTTCAGGATATGGTCAGAATAGAATCTTGAAAATGAAGGTTTATTGGGATTTAAACCTCAATCATGTGTAACCAATTTTGTTGATATATACTTTATATTTGATGTTGAGAACTTAGCATCAGTGTCTCTTTCCGTAAGTCATGACATGGTTATTCAAGATAATCCACAGACCTCGTTGAGGTTAATTTCATGTTGGAAAATTTGTCATTCTATCAAACTACACTGGCAAAACTACCTGCATCAACAAGAAATGTGTATTTACTCACTTTGTCAGCCAGCCTCTTGTCCATGAGTATAGGCAAACTAGAGTATGGATACTTGACCCAAACCCATCCACCACCCATGGGTTTTGAAATAATATCTGGGTTCTGGTTGGGTTCAGGTTGGGTCATGTCAACTGACATGGTTCTTTCAAGTTTTGTAACTCTGGCTCTAATCATAGATGTAGAATTTATGTTTATTTTTTTATTCAATATCTATGTGTGTAGAACACTGCTTTTTCATTAACATCTGTTGTGTACAAATCTCTAATCAGTGTAAACAGACAAGCTGTAACCAGGGTCAGCGTACATTAACTTCATAGGGCTCGAGTCAGGTTGGACTGTTGAGTTCGGGTCACTACTCTCTCTGTTTGAGCCGCACTCTAATGGAAACTTTCTTCTGCATTGAGCTCTACCAACCAAGTGCCATCTACTTTCATTATACTGGAGAGAAGGCAGACATGTGTGCAGCTGATATCGCCAACATAACTATCTCAGGGCAAGAGGAAAAATGTGCATTTTCGATTTTGCAGGAATCTGGCACTTTAAATTTCCAAAATACGCTGCATGTGTCAAAGGAAAAGTATACCTGTTTTACATCTTGAAAGGATAAAATATCTCAGAAAACATGCCGAAAATATTTGGAGCAAACACAAACACCAACACAATCCAGTCACACTCATCTCAGATTCCATTAGAGCACAGCGAAAACAGGCCCGTGACTGTGACAATAATCAAACGCCATGCAGAAATGGCCAAAACAGATTTTCTCTCCAAACCCAAAACCCAAAGACTCAAACTGTGGCAGACAATTATGCATTCATACACAACTACATTGGTCATAAAAAGATGCTGATGAGAACACAATATGCAAAGAACATAATTCAAAACTTTCCCTTTCTCCTTTACTTAGACTTTTTCCCTCTGCTCTTCAGTGAGTTATCACCATATGCTTACAAGTCATAACTCAAAAGCAATAAGAATACATATCAGCAGCAGACATGTGTAAGCCCAGTGTTTGACCTTTGCATAATGAGGACAATATCCATAGGTGGCTCTCCCATGCCTGTCACCCCGCTGTTAAGCTCTGTGCACACATGCACACTCGGGGCCAGTTTAACAAAACACACCCGAGGATTCCCCAAACGCTTTCACAACCGTCAGTGACAGCGGTCAATCGCATTGTTAAGCTCACCAATCCACTTCCGCTGCAATATTTTTGACCTAAGCACTGAGACACCTGCTGGCAAACTGCCTAGAGGCTGGTAATGAGAAGGGAAAACGAGCAGAAGATGAGGGACAAGACAGCCGAGGGAAGGGCGAAAAAAAGAGAACAAGAAGCAAGGGCAGGAGGAGGAGAAGGATCCTCAAGAGTTCAGCACAGCAGACAAGAAGTGAGAGCTGAAAGAAACAGAGAAGAGGAGGGTAAAAAGAACAAATGCCAGAGGGAGAGTGTTTATCTGGATGTCACACAGGGGGAAAGGGATGGGAGGCTGTGATTAGAAGGACAAATCACTTCATTCACAAAACATGAGCTCTGCAGAGACACATCCAGCTGAGGAACTGTATCTGTATTGCCAGCTTTGACTGCTTGAGATAATGATGTATAACAGTAAAGTGTCACAGTACTTTTGTTGAAGACTCAGGAAACCACTGAAACGAGCAACTTCCTGCCCACAGGACTCACAAAACAAACAGTTCATTAAATTTGGATCTCAACATAAACAAGTGGTGCTCAGTCTTTAGTTTCCAAATAATTTAATTGTCACAATTTAGAAATACTCATCAATATATGTGTATTCACAGGGAAAATCACTCCAAAATCAACAATCAACAAAAATTCAAAGTAATAAAGTGAGTCCAAGGGCATCAATCAAGCTGGCTTCTGTGTGATGACATAATCTTGGGAGGCTTTAGATCTCTCAGATTTCCTTTCATCCCAGTTGATCCTCATATTGCTTACGGAAACAGTCTCCGACAGGAAAGAATTCCCAGGAGCGCTCCTGGTACATTTTCCACACATAGGATTCCTGGCAAAAATAACAGAGTGGTAATATATCTTTAGCACGCATCGCTAAAACAACAATCTAAACAGTGTCCTCAGAAAGTACAATCTAAATCTCTTCCAATATTTGTTTGGCTTCATGGAGAACACTTTTTGAAATAATATAAACAGTCCCAGGGCCCAGCTCATTTTCGGAAAGAGCACCAATCACAAATAATTCAGCCTTGTAAGAAATGTAATATTTTCTTTTATCAATTCTGCAGCATCACATTTTAAATGCCTTCTGTGCAACAAAAATAGGGAATATATACAAATCATTCAAAATAAGATTTGGATTTGTTATTTACACTATGCAGCTTTTACAATTAAACATGTCGTCATCTATTAGGGACGGGTCATAATTTTCGAATACGAGAAATCAAATTATTGCAGTTATGCAACTGTATTCTTGCCTTAAAATATGTATTTTCCCTTGTTTTAAAACGGTGTGAGTTATGAATACCTGCATGTTATTGTAGCCATCTTTAAATCTGGACCAGCTAGATTAGCCCTGAGCTGCTATTCTAACTGTGGGACTTGTATCACTGGTGGCATGCAAACTGTCTTTAGCGGTCTAAGGGAAATCTGAACTGAATGCACTGAATGACCTAAATTAATTATTCTTTCTTGAATAAATACTAATTTATACATATTAAATTTGTTTTATGTCTAGGAGAGGAAGATGACCCCATATGAACTGTCTTAACAAACATTAAAAAACTGTGCCATCAGACCAGGAGGTACGAGGTCCGACCCCAGGCAAACAAGAGACAAGGTAACTGCGCAGCCACGGACCTTCAACTTATGTGAACTTGTCAGACTTCTCTAATCCACTCGGGGGAAAGAACTCCGTCTCTATTCAGCTGAATGGCTGATGTGACTATGGGTATGCTGTCTGACTTTGTTTACTGACCTTGTCTATTGCTATTTGTATAATTTGTAATGTCATTTACTATGATTTCTTTATATTAAAAAATTCAAAGCTTGGTCAACTTGAGCACGTTTATTCTCTCACCAGGAAATTATAAAAAATTTTCACCACAAGCGGCATATATATTTTGAAAATGAAATAAGTTCATTTAAAAACTTTTGGGTACTATCAAAATAGTACACAATATTGAATGAAAATACTTAGTTACTTAAGTTTTGTCTTCCTGTTACATTTTTGTTTCAGCCTGTTAGCCTATGTAGTCACATTCATGCTTGGAGGAGAAGTGCATAGAGGGGAGAGAATATTATTTAAAGTGAAGCTGAGGGCAGTGAACTTAGCACTCATGCCGACGACTAAATCATTCACACCTCCTGCTAACATTAGCAGCAAATGGTGTAAGACAGTGTGACTAGACGTTTGTCACAATGGTACTTGGAAATCCTAATACTTTTGGAAGGTGGTACACGGTGTGAAAAGAAAAAACAATGCCAGCAGCCCTACCCACAGTAAGACAGGTAAAGCTAGCATATCACTCTCACTCTCTCCCCAAGCGGGAAGGGGTCCGCAGTAAACATCACATAGTGCCCCTCCCTATTATTTACTGTGATGTGTATACCAAGTGTGAGAGACAAGAGGGACAAAGAGAAAGAAAGACGCAGCTCTTTTGAAATTGACGATGTATCTGCTTGCTACAAAGTCCTCCTCTACGCGACGGATCATTTAAAATATGTTAAAGTGGAAAGACAAGAGGACAAGTGAATTAAAACACTTGCCAGCTTCAATTTTGAAACCTCCTACTTGCAATGGCTCATGAGTGAAAAGAGAAACTGTAATCAAGGGGTATGTCTGGCATGTATATTATCATAAACTGTGCGTGTTGGGACTGATAGAGCTTTTGAAAGACAGTGTGAATACAGATTCTGTCTTAGCTGAAAAGGTTACTCTACAGCTTTGTCGGTGGACTGGCAAATGCTGGAATTAAAAGGTCACAGGGAAATAGAGGAACCATTGCAAAGGGACATATTACAGAATGAGAGATTTGGCAATGACAGTTGAATTGTTCGGGGGAGCTTTAGAAGTGCACAACTTATTGTAACTTTGATTGGATGAGAAGAGATAATTGTTATACCTGCCCTGTGTGTTCTGTTTCATCCTTGTTAATCAGGTACATCAGAAAGAATCTGTAAGGACGGAGAAGAGGGATTCATGTCACAAACCTCCCACACATATTTGGATTTGATACAGAGGGATAAACAGTCGGGGAGAAAGTTGGATCATTAAATTCTGTGCACAAGTCCTAGGATTGTGGTGATTATGGAAACAGTTGTCAGGCGTTTCAAGTAGAAATACAGCTAAAAATAGCAGCTGTATTCTGACAATTAATGCTGGCAGATATATAATGATTGACAAGAAGCAAGGAATAATAAAAAGTAGTGATCCCTCACTTTATTAAATTATTAATTATGAGGTTCCAGTTTGAAGACCTTTACCAGGTAATCTTAAAGTGTCAAATGAGGAACCACTGAAGACACGAGCAGGGAAGAGTCCATCAGTCAGAGGAAGCAAACACATCTCGCAGAATCCATTCTAATTAGGCTCAATAAGCTCTTGCCAATGGCAATTATTGATGTGGCAACGGTCCACAATGCATCAACACCTTCCAAATAACCGGTTTTAACCATCCGCAGAGTGGAAAAGTTTTCATTAACTCAGTAATTAACTGTGCACCCACACAGGTGATGAACACTGTTCGTGTTATATGTGCACTACCATTGAAAAGTAAAAACATAAATAAAAATTGTGCTTTAATCAATTTTAAGATGATTAATTTGGATAGTTATTTTATACTATTAATGCCTTAAACTCTAGTTTCTCACTTTTATAAGCTCTTTGTGTGATGATTTTATCAGACATGATCATGTTTGCACCATTTTTGTTTTCATATTTTTTGCAAGATGTGTTGCAAGTATCTTGTGATTGGTAGATTCTTACTGGAGCCTGGAGGATATTATCCAGTGGCTGTTATTATAGCTATATATTTGCTAATCATCAATATGTGGGTATTGGTCTATATGTTTTCAAATATGTGCTCATTTTATTGCTGTCTGATTGCTTGGCATGATCTATAATTACTAAATTACATTTACATCCATTTCAGTCAAAGAACCTAAAAAAGAACTAAGGGTCACTATGTTACCGAATCGTCCTTTGGTACCAGACCGTGGTGACAGCTGTATTGAAGTCTATGGGAGATGCTGCATGTAGAAACATACTAAAACCCAACATATATATGTCTTTATGACTTCTGGAGAAGAAATTGCCTCCAGAAAATGAAACACCACACTTCAGAGACGACGTTAACAGATTTTTTTCTCTTCAAATTATTGAAAGGGCTGATAATATTGTGACAAAACAGGACAGGTCTGACCAAAAATAACTGATGAGACTGCATCTGGCATGTGGCACCAAAAGAAGATTCTTTCTTATTTTTACTCCCTAATATCAGCATTGGCCCAACAAATCCAGTATTGGCTTGGACTCTAACTCTCACCTGCTCATGTCTTTATATCGATGTGGTGGAGGAGTTTCTTGACATTTCAAGCATGCTGTTAGAAAAATGTTGATAAATATGAAACAATAAAAAAGTTTTAATATAAATTATAAATGCTGAGTTGGCTGGTGGGAAAATAAGTATAACACCTTTAATATTTTAAACCAAGAACAGGCCTAAAGGAAAACAACAAAACACACACTATCAAAGTTTGTCAGGAGCAGTTTTTATGGCTCTACTGATATAAGGATTAACCTGCAAGTTCACTACTGGAGGTGGAGGTGTTATTGTGGTTTTTAATATGTTGTTCCCGATAAAGGTTTAGTACAAGTGGAGCATGTCAAGCATTTATGCTAAATTACATCTGTTTATGGTCCATGCTTTTCAAGTGACTGCATATCAAGTTCTAAATTTTAGTATTGGGTTAGGACATCGGCAACCCGAGGCACGAGTCAACTCACAGATAGTTGGCCAGGTTGTGCTCCTGCAGAGTGTGAGTCTCAAACCCATGAGGGACTTTATCGAAATACTCACTTCCTATTCCACATATGAAACATTTGGTCTGCAGAAGAAGAGATGCAAGACATTTAATGATTCATGAAACAGGCTTGACACATGATGTTCTCTAGAGTATATTAAAGAAATAATAAGACCTTCTGTTCTAGTTGTCTGTGACTCAAACTCAGTGTGCTACAACAACAATATGGCCCCTTTTGAGTTGTTTTTGTAAAAAATACTCAAAGGAGGCCCACGAAAGGGCACAAGGCTGTAAATAACAGCAACTTAATACTTAAAGGATTACTTACTGCCAGGCTTTCACAAGACGCAGGGGGATATACTTGCTGAAGATCATTTATGCGGGCACTAAGCAGTCAAATTACCATATTTGTCCAAAAATACTGCAGCTGTACAAAGGTTTTGTCTTGGTGAAATGGACATTGAATTTGTGCTTAAGGTTAATGCAATATGTATTTTAGGGCATTCATATTTGGGGCTTCACGTTATGGGAGGGTGGAAGTGGCAGCTGAGGCAGATTTATCACCGCTGACAGCAGCCAAGCAAATTGCATCTGAACTTTACTGTGTGGGAAAAAAATGGCTGTAAACTTCCTGGCACTGTTTTATTTGTTTGAGGCACACACACAGTGGGACAGATAGTATATAGAGACTACGTGAAAGCATAAATGAAAAACTCATGTCAGAAAAAAATGACAATACTAAACTATATACCAGTGGGTATTTTTTGACAGACAGGGTGGTTAAAAAAATTGTCAAAATTGATTATTACCCGTCATTTTTAACAAAGCAGATGGATGATTTCTTTTTTTTTCTGCATTGACAGCGGAGGGCACGAAAATGCTGCACCCAATGTGCCTTAACATGTAAATGTGAATGATACAATTACACAGAATTACTCACAATTAAAATATGAAAACAACATTTACAAGAAATTAAACTGAACTCAATTGATGAGCTGTCACCAGAACTCAAGCATAAGGGCTTAAACTGGGAGCTTGCTTGATCGTGATCAAACACATCAAAGAAGGTTGCTGTAGAGGCCGTTCTTTGCCCCAGACAGGAAGACTTTTCATGGCTGTTTTAATTTAGTTATGAATCTCGGGCTCCGCTGCCACACAGCACCATTTCAGTAAGAGTTCGACAGACATCAAGCTCAAATACTAGTAGCAGCAGGTCAGTTGCTGCCACCATTTGAGTCACCCCTTGCTGCAGAGTTTTGAAGACGATCCCACAACTACTTCCCTCAGTCAGTGGTAGAAAATCTTGCTGTATGTGCTCCTGGCATCTTTCTGTGACCTGTTGTGTTCATAGATCAGCACCCTGATTGCGAGGCAGGTTTACTCCATGTGGTCTTCATGTGGTGATTGACAGTGTTGTGTGTAAACTACTAACGCTACACTAGTTCGCCCTCAGTTTCCTTATCTGTCAAAATGACAGACAGCCTTCAGATTTGACATCATTGTTAAAAAATATAATCAAAAATATTTGATTAGCCACCACCATTTCTGCTACAAACTGATATAGAATACTTCTTATGATCATTTCAGTCTGCTTCTGTTTTCTTGAATCTTTGGTAATCAGTAAATAATTCATCTTGGATTTTGTTTTTTAGTCAACTGCACAATCCTATTTTTAATGTGAGGTGTTTTTTTTTCCACGTGAATGAGAGTGAGAGATGGTGGCTGCTGAATATCGTATCCAGGGACACAGCATGTGCACCTTTTATATTTAGAAGGTAGCTCACTACTGTTTGTCAGATCCTCTGTGCTGTCTTGTTGCCTCAGCAGTCAAGCTTTTGATTACCTGCCTGCCTCTCCTGCACCTTTGGACTTGTTTGCCTATTCTGATTAAATACTGTACCTGTTGCTCATTGACAGTCTGTGTGACCACATAATGTAGCCTTTTTCAACCTTTCTTGTTCTGCCTGCAGGCTCTGCTCTGGCAGGGCTCTGTTCGCACCTGTTGCAAACTGAGGGGTGCATTCACTGTTGCTACCTTGTAATTAAAGCAACTCCATAGGCCTTCAACAAAACAAGAATCACATTTGTGGAATCATAATGAAGATATGCATGTTCATTTGTATTCTGCTGCTTCTAGCCCTCACTTATTACACTCTGAATTCAGTTACATTCTCTGTCAGAGTGTCAGTACGCAAACGTGAACCTGGGACATAAAAGTGAAATAATGACTGAAACAGTTGACAGAGAAGAAGAGAATTGATTTTTGTCTAATCCAGAATCTATATTCCATGTGTGTCATGTACACATTTGATTTCAATTTGATTTAAAAATCTAATTCAACTTAATTTAATTCAATTTTAATTGACCAGATTGAATTACCTAAGATTGTTTCTGTAATCATCACCCACTGATTATTAATTAGAAGTGCTATTCCCCCTCATTAAGGCCAATGGTATGATTGTTTCGGCTCCCACATCACTGAATCACAGACATCTCTTCACACACATTTGAATTACAAGGAACTGAAGTATTTCCCTTTAATAGTCTTTGTGGAAATGTGACACAGCACTACAGACTGCACAACCTTGATACCACACAAAATGTATTCAAATTGTCTGAATGGTATTTTTTCATTAGTGCAAGGAAGAGTTTGTGTTTGCGAGTATCAAATCTCACCTCCATATCCTCTTTCACCTGCTCCTGCTGGTCACGCAGCTCCCCAAAGGCATCAATTATCAAGCCTGCAAAAAAAGGATCACTATTGTGTGCGTCTGTGTATCTGTTTGTTCACAGGTACTCATGTGAATGGCAGATGTCAGTGAAACTTGAAGATTCAGCAGCAGATTCAGAAGATAAACAGATACTTTGTTCTCCCTCCACTTCCACATGAAAAATTCATGAAATGTATTCATGTCAAACAAGGTGAATAAAATGAGTTTGAGTGTCTCTTAAACATGTGGTATAGAACAGATTCAGCCTTTGAGACTCACCCTGGATGATGGCGAGGAGGATGACGATGACAAAGAAGAAAAACGTGATGTCAAAGAAAATGCGTTCCACCTCGAACTCATCTCCAGCAGGGTCCTCAATCTCATCACCGATGCCCCCGCCTGCACGCACTCCTACATACATGTGGAACATGTAGCACTGAAAGAAGAGACATTTTAATTTATTGTATACAGTAGGGTGCATTCCACCTGTGGACACTTGAACCTTAAACTCTTCATTCCAGACAGGCAGTCTTAAACAACAGTGAACATGTATAGTATCTAAGAGGGACTATAGTTTTGTTCCTTTAAAGAGAAAGAAAAATTTCAACAGCAAAACAACTTGAGAATGTATTTCCTGCACTTTCATGCCTGTCTCCACAGTTTCAAACAAGCAGCATTTTTAGACAATTTCACACAATACTGGGATTTTTTAAAATCAATATTCTTCAGACAGCATTTCCCCACAAGGAGTTTCAGTATAAGGCAAGAAGAACAAGAATTTAAGTTACAGTACTGTGTTTTGATATTTTCCACAACACACAACATAAAAAATTGTTTGTGAAACTTTCAAGGAGCATTCAAAATTACAAACCGGTACTTTTTTACAGATAAGTCAACGAGACCAAACAGTAGAGAGTGAGATGTCTGCTGCGAATCTTCAGATTTTTCCCATTTTGCATTCCATTTTTGCAAACCACTGTCAGTCCTTGACACAAGTGCTGCTGAAAGTCAACCATAAACAATATCACAGCGAGTGTGACCGAGGAGTTAATGTAATATCCCCTGCCTGCTGTAATAGTAGGGTTTTATTCAAATGCTATCGCTGGCCATCCGCCTGCCTGTTTGAGTGACAGTGGAATCCACATTACAATAAAGCAGGCAGTGGGGTGTTAATGTTGTGAATGGCAAAACAAAATGTTGTGCTGAGGCTTGAGGAGTTGTTTTGAATCCATGCGTCCTTCATTTTAATGAAAAGTAGCGCAGGAGCTAAGACAAGAGGTTGTTCTTATTCCAACAATGGGGATCACCATCAGAATCCTCCTCTACCTCTCTCGATCTGAAGTGGGAGAAAATGAGTGTGTGGCTGTGTTTGTACTAGAAAGATCAACATCGACAGATAGAGGGGATATAGGGAAATGGATAAACGTGGAGAGGCAGTGTGTCAGTATGCTAATTCAACTCACAGTAAGCATGTCATTGCACTTCATGTCTTGGGTGTCCTTGTCGTCACTCTTGTTGTAGAACTTCCTGAAGAAGTTGAAGGCCACGACAGTGTAGAGATACACGACAACAGCCAACAAGCCTACAGTCAGGGCCAACTGACAGACGCACACATAATTACAAAGGGACAGACAGAGGCAGATGGGCTTTGATACACTTCTTCATCTTAGAAAAGCCCCGATATTAACCCTACAGCGTGGAAGCAAACATCACATGCATGCAAACTGCAGCTATGAACACACAGTAAGACAGATGGATGGAGAGGAATGACACACTAATTCACACACCTGTTTCCCGTTGTGTGTGACAGAGGAAAGGATGGTGCGAAGTGTCTTAAAGCCCATGGCGATGTCCAAAAGGTGGGCAGCGAAGAAAAAATTGTTATAATGACCCAGGACCGACATGGCCATGTACCACGCCAAGTACAAGAAGGACTGTGAGTGCACACAAACACATAAAATAGGCAATATAGATTACCAGGACAGATAGAGAGACAAATGTGTGTTTTAGATAAGGCAGAATCACAGGATATTACCACCGTCACTTCTGCAGCAATCGAATAAACCAAAATGGTAGCACAGTAGAACAAGAGATTACACAAATTAAGAATAAGTCATAAAAAAATCTGATATGTTCGACACACACTGCTCGGTCATATTACGTTATCTGTTAACATAAATTGCAGGAAGTGACACCTTTATCTTTGTCTTTGCAGGAACAAGAGGGCACACACAAACAAATCAAGCAAAAGTCATTTAATATAAGACACAAGCCAACTTACATTATCAGTGAATACAACTCCTAGTTTCCAGACCTGGTACTTCATGTCAATAGAGCTGAATCTGAAATAAATATCATTATCGCATTATATGTCCATGGCTAAAATCAGACCATTGTTGCTCCAGTGTCAGTTCTAAAGAGCCGTCTGATAAGGGGCTCAGAATGTACTGCTCTTCTTCAAGTACAGCATCATGTTCTAGGACCTTCTTTTGTCAGGCCAACCCCTTGTTAGGTAACCCACATAAACATACAACCTCCAAAACACATGCACACAACGAAATGGCTATGACTCGTAGCATATTGGCTACTAACGATCAAACAGTGGAAATGTTGGTATTAAGGAGATTGTTACAGTACTTAAGTAGATTCTTCATGTATTACTCCCTGCATTCTAACACAAATACATTACATTTTCAGAACAGGCTTGTTACTTTATGCAGTTGAGGGGATTTCTTGCTTATTTTTATTTTGTGCCTTCCCCAACATCGCAAGACTGATTTCAACTATCAGTGCATATCACGCGTGGCAGACATAGTAAGACCAAACACATGAAAGATGGAACAAGATTTAAACAGACAGAGAGGGAGACTCAGAAGATGAGAAAAGGCGTGTTAGTATCTCGTATCTGCAGAGACCCTGCAGCCCTCTGCCTGTATTTTCTTATATTACTCAATTTTTTGCTATGAGGGACATTTTACCAACCAAAATTATTGATATTTGAAGCTATGGTACTTTTGCATTTAGGAACAGCTGGGACAAATCTCGCCGATTCTACCTTTAAGTCTGATAGTCTTTGAAGTATATCAATTATCTTGAGAGGGAATCTTTTTGCTTTTGTATGAGTACATTTCAGGGCCTGTACTTAGTTACTTTTAACAGAGTTGTACTCCTACTTGAGTAAAGTGTGTAATTTTTCCACCTCTGGCCAACACAAGAGCTGAACATGACGGTAAATAAGCTTGTGGCGTTAATATTCATCAATAGATCTCATTTAGGATTTCTATTCATCTCTAAAGTGAAGTGCATTATACAAAGAGTTTAACTGAATTCATAGTTTCTCTGCCTGTAAGCAAACATACATGAAGCTATCCTAGAGATGGCCACATCGCTATCATCAATGCAAGCCTCTTTATGTACAGCCACCTACTCATCTGCATACTCTATAACCTATCAAAGGCCAGATTTATTTATTATTTAATTGATTATTGGAAGTTATTTTTCTTTGATGCCTCACTGTATGACACACATACTGTAAACAAGATAAAAATATATTTAAACTGCAATGCTTTTCACTAGTCTAACATATTTTGGTTGGAAAATGCATACAAGGCGAAATATATGGCAGACTACATAGCTGCAGTTTCCCGTTTAAGACTCACAAAGCACTCCAGGCAGGATCTCTCTTGAGCCTCTTCCTTTCTTTTCTCTCAGAGCTGAAGTCTAAAGCAGCTTGGTCCAGACCCAGGAGTTCACTGATCTTCTCACAGCCGTAAAAGTCACCGTATTTATCCATCACCTGACAGGGGAGGAAGACGGATTTACGTAGTGATTAAAACAATAGTCTCCTCAGTGTCTTTTCACATGAATAAAGACTGACAAGAGATGGCAAGAGGTACCTGGCTGAATCCCTCTGCACAGTCTGTGCCTTAATGAGATGGCAGCTTAGTTTTGCTGACAACCAGTGGGACTGCTTATGATAGCTACTGAACAAAAGAAAAGGATTTTCTGATACCTGTGCTGACAATACAGTATTTTTTAGGAGGCATAGTGGTTGTACCTCCCAATAGTAGCATGGTGGTTGTGACGCTTAACAGCACACAAATCATTTGTATCAATCTGGGCTTATTTTCTGTATGAATTGTGTATGTACAGTGAACATTAGCTAGTAAATTCTAAATCCAATCACATGACAGATGCAGAGTTTCTGATTATTGTGCTGCCGTGGCTACAAGTAACTTAAACCTAAGCCACATGATTTATTAACTTGAAACAAATGCCAACTAAAGTCTAGTTTTATTACTTAGCCATTTTGTTATTACAAACATAAGCTCCTCAACATTTGGTGAGCAATATCTGCAACCCTCCAAACTGGAGGAGTGGATTACCAGAAGCACTTGAAGATATTATACCATCAATTTCTACTGCTGGCTCTTAAACTGATGCAATACAGAGATTAGATGCAATGTGGCAGTGCTTTATGTAATTCATAAAGAGCAAGTGGCCACCCGAGTGACAAAAAGCTGAGGCCCAAACTGAGGTGCTTTAAAAGTCAGTGACACTAATGGAGGGTAGATGCTGGCTTCCAAAAAAAACTGAAGCTCTGTGAAGATCCTTTCAAAAAAGAGCCAGGTTTTGTCAGTTTCAATGAAATCCAGTATCACAAAGGGCTAAACAGCTAATTTATTTCTTCTAATTTGAGGTAACATAAACATAATTTAATCAAAATACTTTTTTGCTTTACAGAGAGGTTTATTTTAGAGCGTGTTTGCTTGATTGAAAGGATTCTCAACAAATTACATTCAGCTTTGTGTGGTCGCTTCCTTGTCCCACTAAAGGAACCTTTAAAAGAAGGAAGGGTCAGGAAAGGATGATGATTTTGGGTTTTAGTGTGTTTCTCCATGAATCTCCCATAGACTTAAACACAGCCGCCACCACAGTCTGGCACCAAAGCAAGATTCAGTGACATAACGACCCTTCCTTTGTTTTAGGGTCCATCATCCTGCTTAAAGCCCACTCAGGCCACTTTCCTGTTCTCATTGTGCCCTTTGTTTAAAGTTGTAATTTCAGGAAAACACTTAGACAGACCTAAGAAGTAAAATCAATACGGCTAATGTTCATCCCAGCCCTAGCACTCTAACGAGGGTATCACCGATATGAAGCTGCTCTGACGCCATCTTTGGATTCGAAGGAATGCTTCTTTAAAGACATTTGGGACTTTGATGACTGGTTCTCCTGAATCAAATAATCTGTGAATTAGTAAACGCAAGCAAAGAACTCTAGGGTTAGATTTGTTACTAACAGTATAACGCCTGACTAAAATGTTCAGAAAAAAGGAAAAAGGCGATTGTCTTGAATCAAAGAATAATTTCATCTCCCTTCATAACATAAGAGGGAATCAGAATGAGGAAGCGTAATGTGTCACATGGTCTCTGGAGACAATAACATCCAGTGTGGAAACCTGACATTAAATGGCTCATTAAATTTCATTTGGTTTCTTAATGCAGTGTCACTGAGTGAAATATGCACACAATTGCATACATGGATAAGCACATTCACTGTAGATTTAATGTATATTTGTTCTGTGAATAATAGTCAGTGCCACAGTCCTCTGAAGATCTTACCTTCCTCTTCACAAATTTATCCCAGTAGTTACTTGGAAAAGATCTGGAAAGATGTATAAAAAAAAAATTACAAAGAAAATGTTGTTCAACTGCAAGTGAAACATTTCATCACGTTACAACCTGCACCATGACTATAAACAGGTGCAGACAGCAAGCTCCTCAAACTTAAAGTGCAAAACATGATTTTACTTGATGCTAATATGACATCAGCCCAGCTGATTTTGTGGCTGTGAACATACGGTGTGTTAATGACCAGTCGGTCCCATTGCCCTTTGATGTCCTCCTCAGGGGGCTGCTCTGTCACATAAAGCCCGTCAAACTCGAGCCGTCGTGCCACTTCCTTCTCACGTTTGAAGATCACCAGTGGTACCTACCAATCACATGCCTGCAGTGATCACTTGACTCGTTAAATAATGCTTGTTAAGCGCATCTTTGTTTGCGATGTGCTCAATTAATTCATAACTGAAATATACTCCAGATTTACACGATTATAAGAAACTGTAAAAGTAAAAGCACACGTCCAAGCCAGTTTACCTTGAGGCAGTAGTAACCGATAATACAACAGAAGGAGATGATTGTGTGAGCTACAGCCAGGAAATGAAGTGCTGGCTCCATGTATCCACTGCTCTCCTCCAGCACAAAATAAACTGTGCCCTCGTCGTCATCCTCGGCAGCAGACTCCAGTTCCTCTCTGTGAACAGACGAGATCACTCCTTCCTCTTCTTGTGATGCAGGCGAAGAAGATACCTGTGAAGACAGGAAGAGACCAAATGAAAGACTGACCTTACCAAAGACAAAGTATACTTATTTAACTAAACGTTAAAATCACTCTGTGACACGAATCAACAGCAACAAATTACAAGAGTTCACTGACAGTCTTTTGATGTTATCTAGGGATTCTCTCTAGTTAAACCATTACTTTTAATTATATAGGAGCTGGGGAATCCAAGCGGCATGTTTACGTGTCTGCAAATTAATTAATCAAGGCTTTTAAATAAAGAAGATTTCCCTTGGTCCTTTCATGTTTTTTTGATTGAGATCAGCAGGTTATGTTGAAAGGCGCACAATGTAAATAATTGAAGTACAATAAATTTGCAGTCATGTCATAATCCAAATTTTTTGAGTGAGTCAGAAGAATCACTCAGATAAGTACGGTATAAAAGTATTTGAAGTATTGTAAAATATTTCTGCCTCGAAGTGTAGTGTAGTAGAGAGTAGTTGTACTTAATTACTTGCAAATTTGACGTAATTAACTTCTTCTCATGAGAACACTCACCTTGTAGAAGAGCAGGATGAAGTTGATTGCAAAGGCGACAAACAGAGCCAGCAAACGCATATTATAAAAATTCCTTGCAAAGAAATTCTGGGGAAAAAAGGAAGAAAATACTCAGGTGATTTCTGCCTCTGTATTCAAATTGAAGTGCTTGTTTCCATAAGTGCACAAGCATGTGTTGGTGTATTTGTTTATTACCAGGAGACTCTTGTTATAAGTGCTTATCATCTCCCAGAGGGCTGACTGTTGGCTCTCTGATTCCTCTGACTTATTAAAGAGTCTCTTGGCTTTCCATTCTGGCTCTGATCTCTCCTTCTCAGTTTTCCATTCAGATTCAGTCCCTCTGTGAACGGTCAAGCACAATCAGAGAGAAGGTCAAAGAGATTTATTTTGACATGGGAATAAAATTGAAAAATATGAAAACAAACTTTTCACTTCTATATAACTTCAAGTTTTTCTTTGATGAAGTGTGACATCAGTGTGCTCAGTCTGTTTTAGATGCACCATGACTATCATCACTACCATATCCATCATTGACTTTATTTGTATCTATTACTTAGGATGTTACAATGTGAGGAAGTTAAATCAGCCTCTTCGAGGATTTAATGGGGTAGCAAGATACTCACTTTACATCAGACGTTTTCTCTGTTTTTTCCTCTGTTGCTGTGTGGGCCTTAAGTTGCTGTCAGTAACATTCAGAAGGAAATCAAAAATTAACATGAATCATTACAGTGTCAAAGCAGAACAAAATCAAGAAAATCATGTTTCACAAAACTCAAGAGAAATTAAATAAACTAAGCTAAAGATGACAGAGCCTGTACAAAATGAGTCTGTACCGTCTCAGAAAAACTAGCTGTAGAAATTCTTCTCGAGGTTGTGTGGAACAGGTCAGTCAGGCTGGCAGTGAGGTCCTGTGTCATAAGTCTGTATTGACTTCCATCCTTCCTCACTTTGAGGCCAAAGATGTCCGACAATACATCCACCTCCCTGGAGGAGGTCGCAGCTGCCACCTGCCCAATCTCCCTCAATTCTCTCTGGGAAGACAAACTGGCAGAGTACTTCCTCAGCCGATCCACACCACTTGGCACCCCCATGACCTCATCAAGAGTTGGCTCGAGGATCCCGCCCAGCAAGTCTGATATCCTTGTCTGTTTGGCTCCTTCAATAAGCCCACCATTCACAAAGGCTATGTACAGAACATATAAGATGCTGCGAATTACAGCAGAAATACATCGGACCTGAGCCATAAAAATCAATCTGAGAAGGAAAACAGCTGACATGAGGATATCCTTCAGGGTCATCTTCATCAATGTCTTCAAGTTTTTGAGAGAAAACAGAGATGTCAGCATTATCAGCCAATTATACATGAAAAACATCTCTTTTTTGTCCAGCTCTTCACTCTTTTCCACTTCTCCTTTTTCAGCATGCCTCTCTCCGGTGTCAGAGCCAGATATCTGGGCTGCAAGCTGCATCTCAAAGATGGTATCCTCGCAGAAATTGACAAACATCTCCATTTTCTCTTTCTCTCCACCCTCATTGACCACATCAAAAACAAACTGCCTCTTGGATTCTTTGACCTGAGGCTTTTCCCATTGTGTGCGGCTGGATTCACTGATCTCAAAGTAGACACGTTCAATGCGCTTCCCACTGCCAAGGATCTCAATACGTCCTAAATGGGGCTTGAAGTAAGTCAGGACACACTCTGCCAGCTCCAAGAATGTCTTCAGTCTGGAATCGTTGGGCATGTGTTCTGACAAATTGGTCAGGAGAACAGCAATGCTGAAGCCGATATCTTTGGCTGGCTCATGGAAGCGATCCACAAACGCCTCATAATCCACTATTTCACTATCGTCAGTCTCTGCGCAGGCGAGGAGGAAGTTAGTCTCAGCTTGGGAGAAGCACTTGCAATTCTCCATAGCTTTCTGGAAGTCCTTCCTCGAGATGCAGCCCTTCTGATCAGGGTCGTACTCTCTAAAGGTATCCGAGGAGGTGAGGTCTTTGAGTTTGAGGAACATGTCAAAAAACTTGAGCATCATCTCCACATTGCCTGATGATTCCACCAACATATCCACCATCTGCTTTCCAATAGTTCCATTAACAACATTACCTGCAGGGCAGAGAGATGAACAGAGGGAACACAATTCTGGTTTAATGATAAATTGTAACCTATTTAAGATTATAAATTGTGAAAACAACAGAAGTCAAAATCTTGCCTTCTAACATGGAAAGCAGGAAAACAACCATGTCCTTTTGTAAGTCCATGAGCTCTTTCAGAAGCTCAATTTGCCTTGAATCCTGTCCATAAGAAACATATTTGCAGTTATTTTTTGAAAATTCTACTTAATTTTTTATCTTTCATTTTACACATTTACAATACACATTACCAGAAGCAGTAAGAATGGTTGCAACAACAGATTCACAGTAAATGTTTTATAATAACATTGCCAGCAGACGAAAATAAGTCCTGATGGGGTAGAGACCCTAAGGTACACTGTCATTGCATGTTTTATGAGGGATATTAGCTCATTCAACTTCAGTGGATCATTGTGATATACCTGAGAGAGCTTCATCTGCATGTGGGCAAAGACATGGAGGAATCCCACAACGGCGTCCCACAGACGACTGTGAGCCAGACTCTGTTGGTTTCCAGTACACGGTCCCTGGATGAACACAGTGACAATGTGAGCTGCATCATTTTAAACATCTTAACTCCTACAAAGTCAAGTATCAGACAAATACGAGGGTAAAGAGACAGAAGGCTAATATCAGTATGCCTAGGAGCTCACGCACTATGACACTATGACATTTACTAGAAACCGACTGACCTGTATGTACTCAGTGAGTGTGTTGAAGACCTGTTTGGCCACTTCAATGGCCTTAGAGAAGTTTTGTTGGCCGTGTGCATCAATCACATTCTTCCCCGAGTAGTACCAGTAGAAGTCACTGATGGACTCCTACAGCGTGGCACAGACAAATATTTGTGGCTCATGAGTATAAATAAAGGATCTCAAGGAACCTGCATTCATACAGTAGCCAAATAAAGGTTGCAGTCTTTCTCAAATCACTGCAGCCCTACAATAGAAAATGTATTACAGCATCACAAACTAAAGTCTGCTTACCTGTACTCTTAGTAAATAATCCACAGTGGATATTATGATGTTGACAGTGGTGTTGTTGCCTGTCTGTGTTCTCAAGTAATTCTGGAACTCTTAACACACAAAAAATAAACCGAATGTGAAAAGGTGAATCGCAATGAATTACCTCATGTATAGATAATATAATCAGACAATGGACCTCAACTCGAGCAGTGCCACTGTGTTTGCCGTATGTAAACTCAATTAAAAGTAACATTGAGGAACAACGCTTGTTTACTTTTATTTTTTTCACTTATGTATTATAATGATGCAGAGCTGCACAGTATAGCACTAAAACATCGTCCTCACACTTTGAAAATGCACAATAGTCACATTGACGGACACCCAATGTCAAGTAAGGCAAATTAACTCTAGGTCTTTCACATTTTAGTAATGTTTTTTGTGTTTTTGCAGACAAGCTGAACATTGAAATTGCCGCACTTGATGAAATTCAACAATGTTGCCACTCAAAATCCTCTATTGTGCCAATATCTGTTGATAATGAAAACATAGCAGAAGACCAAAATACCCCAATGTTAGTGTTTTTCAATATTATGCAGCCCTTTTGTGGTCCTTTATTGTAATCAATATAATCTATAGGAACTTTGTGACAGTGTGTAGGTGGTGAGGGCAAGCAACCTGAGTTGTGTCCTTCACAGAGCAGCTGTAGAAATCGGAACAGGTCACAGGTTATATCTTTGTCAGGCATCACCTTCTCTCCTGAGAGAAAGATAGGCAGGAAAGGGCAAGAAATAAAAGGATGAAGGGCAAAGAATAGAACCTACTGGAACAGTATGACAGAATGAGTGAGAGAATGTATGACGAATTTAGAGAGGTAAGACAACGGAAACATCAGGCCACAATGGAGTGACAGGAGACAGCTGTAGATACTATTCAAAACTGGGAAACGCAGAGAAAAAATAGGAATTTGGAGTGGGAATTTAGAGTGTGTTCAAGGCCAGGGATCTCACAGCTGACTGCATGCTATGACATGGTATCAGAGAAATTGATTTTTCTTTTATATTTCCATATGAATACAGTACCTGAGCTCTCGTCCACAGCCATGCCTAATCCTTCTGCTTTGTTCTGCCTCTCAAATGCATTCAGATCTAGAACACTGGATAGCAGAAAGAAACACACACGCACACGGATAGACACACAATAGGATAAAAGAAGATTTAGCATTCTCACTATTTTTGTCAATCTCTACATGAAGCCTTTGTGACATTTGACAGGTTCCGTCATACAATTTTCTCATCGTCACTCACCTACATGACAGCATGATTCCCGCCATGCTCTGAAAGAAGCCAACATCCCGCTTCTCTCTCAAATAATCCAGCATTTTCTATCAAACAAAAGCATCAAAGATGAGTCGGACAAATGCAGCAGATATAATTACCTTAAAAAAAAAAAAATGTTCTCACTGAAAGCTCGACTATAGTGTCTCTGGGTCAAGGCACCATCTTCACAAGAAGACAGAATTTCACAAAGGTAAAAACTCAACTTGATGAAGAAAGAGATTTGAATAACAAACAATTTGAATAAAAGACGACTGGGTGTATAGACTAAGTGTATGGTTCTATAGTTAGTTGCCAGATAATGTGTCACAACATTTCATTCAGTTTATCATCAAATCTTCCACAGTCCACAATGGTTTACTGTAGACCATGTATTACAGCTCTAGTTTTAATACTTGTCCTATTTTATTATCATCGTTGATATATATATATATATATTTAATATAGATAATTATGAATGCAATTAATCTAGCAATCTTATCTAGCTGCTGCAATAACCTTATTTCTTAGTGTCACCTAATCTCATTTACCTCTTCTTTCTCTTATCTGTGTCAATCTCCTGAATGGGAGACATGGCCCATGTACGAGACTTGTGAATTGCAAACCGCTTATTGGGATACCAAGAAAAGAAAGTAATATAACTTGTATTTTATTGTGTGCAGTATATTGTAAGTATTGTACCTGTTGAACAGCTGCATTCCCTCCGCTGAGAACAGCGATACCCAGCTTCAATGTAGGAGCAATCATGGAGCCCATGGTCCCTGATGGGATGTGAATTTACCACAATCAGAGAATGCACAGTGCTGACTAAAAAGAACAATACGGCATGACTGCTACAGTTCATAATGCAAAGTGGTGAAACACAAAGACAAGCCTCCATTTATTCTCATCTACAAGTAATAGAGTAACCTTAATATGAGCCATGTACTTCAGTGTTTAAGCTTTTCTTACCTTTGCTGGCACTGATGGTTTGCAGCACCATCTCAGAAGCTCCACGACAATGCAGCCTGGCCTGCTGGTACAGCAGCTTTTGCTTCTCTATTTCCTTCTCCTGAGCCACAGAAGCAAAACAAAATAATTTTATAAAATGTTAAAATAATATGTCAGTACATTCTGCTCGATGAATGTTACTTAAATATCAATTAACTATTAATTATAATGTAATCTCATATAACTATAATAATAATAACATTTTAAAACACTTCAAATGTATTTTAAAAGTAAGAGCTAATTCACTCACTTCAAAACTTTCCACCTCCTGTTCTTTATCTTCATCATCCTCTCTGTGGCAGCTCTGAGAGAGCAAACGTAAAACACAGTTTGGTAGCATAAAATTTGTGGAAAATATTTAAACGTAGAAAAGATACGAAACTTACAAACGCCCATTATATCGGTTGTTTCTTTAATGTTTCCTGCTTTCAATCCAAAATAAACTAACTTTGTACTAACTACAGCCTCCTGAACCAGGAATGATCAATTACAATATTGTTATTACCTTTTGCAATAATGCATGACATAGTGTATTATCATAACACATTAACAATATTAGATATTACAAATCTGAATAATTCTTCATGTTCTTTTACCTTGGCCATAATAGCAGCGTAGGACTGATAGAGACCGTCATTTACAAGCTTACTGTGAACAGAGAAGAGACAATATAGTTTCAGTAGATGTCAGAGCATGAACAAATGTGGAGTTCTCAAAATGACTGGTCAACGACAGAATGCAGGTAAATATGCAACTGAACCTCACAGGATCCATTCACATAATTTAAATGTGATCCCCTTATTTATATAGTTGATGCAGCAGCGCCTAGAGTGTGTGCCTGCCCAGTGGCACTTAACATTTTTATTGACAAAATCGCCAGCAGTACAGCAATACACCTGAAATCTGGCTGACTGGATCACATCCCTGCAGTGGCTGCACTATTGTGAGTGCCCTCCATCCTCTAATGTCTACACTGATGTGGAGAGCAAAAGCTTTTTAATGCTTTTTTAGTGCTCTCCGTCTCTGCAGAAATATTATAACAATACCTGAATGGGATCGATACCTCAGTCATGCATGAATAAAAAGAGAACTAAAGGAATTCTATAGGCACACAAAGTTGTTCGACAAACAAGTTCAGCTTTAGAGCAAGTGAAGTGAAGACTAATCAGGGGTGTCCATGGATAACCTGGTAACAATACTGGAACACGACATGTAGTCGTACTATCGACCAAAACTTCTATTTAAAAGGCATCTAAGAGAAAACCATGTGTTACATGTACCAGTAAACATTTCTGCCAGGTGAACCAATCAAGATTCAGAATATAAATCAAGCTTTCAGAAAACAGTGGCAACAGGTTTTAGAACCAAAAAAATCACGCTTCTGACCAATTAAATATTGACTTTCCCGGTGATGGGTTTGACCTGTAATAAAAGTAGACTGGGGCTTTAACTGCATGAGATCATTTAATGAACACATACACACACACACACACACACACACACACACACCTCCTTTCTGTCAGGGCGCTTCGACTGAAGAGTGTAATGAGTTGTAGGAGGGGATCGATTGGCTTGGCACCGTCTTCCACCTCCTTTTCTTCCTCTCTGTCGCCTTCATAAAGCTTCATCACTCCTCCCTTCTGCAGTCCAGAGAGGGAGAGAACAAAGACACTAATGTGTCCTCTTAAATAATGTCACATTCTGACCATTCACAGTCGCTGGTGGGTGGCCAGGGTTTACACACTGCAGGTTTTCTACCATGCAAACACACACTATAGAGTATGCATAATGAAGACAAAACATTTTCTGCAACATTAAAATGTACTCAAAAGACCTTTTTAAATACATTTTAAATGATTTGACTGCTTATAAAATAATAAGGAAATAATGCAGGACAACGTCACTCCTGTCTTGACCAGAGTTAAAGGTAATCTAATGTTCAGTTATCTGAGTAAGGTACTACTACTAAAGTTAAAGGTGTGCCAGACAATTAATCAAGAGAAATGTAAGGATGCTTTTTTTCTCAACTGATCATAATTCAATATATAGTCCTGTTTAACTCTTGTGACAGAATTATTTTAAATTATTTAAGTCAATATGACTGTGCTTTTCCACTCACAGCTAAATCCTCCACAAGCTTTTCCTCAAAGCTGTGGTCTTCAGCCGATATCCAGGATTTATTGTAGCCTTGGAGGAACAGGTTGACAGCCCTGTGTCTGGGGAGGAAGAGTAAAGGGTGAAGAGACAAGAAGAGATTTGGATGACTTATTTGCTATAGACAAATGAAAATAATGGACTGAAAAGAGACAGCACGGAAGGAAACTATTAAACTCTAATAGGGCTCTGATTAGACCCATTATTACTCGTTAATCAAGGCCTCTTCCACCAGTCCAAGGGAATGATTCTTACATCCACGAGCGAGTAAAGAATGCTGAAGCACAGCTACAGTATAATTCACAAGCCACAAACACCAAAATACAATTCCTACATCGCCTACTGTTCTCAGCCTCTTAGTTTTGTATCCTAGTCTCAGCTGTGTATTGGTCCTATGCTATTGCATAAGTTCCTACAGCATATTCACCTTTTCCAGTGTGAAAAAAAGTATTTTTCTGATGCAAACAAAGAAATTCAACGAAATGTGACTGAAATATTGAATGACCAATCATTTTGTGCCATCAGCCGATTATTTTGTGCCATAGAGCATGATCAAAATAAAGCGCTCAATGAATGACCCAAAGCTACAAAACTTCTTTCACTTTATAACAGTGTCAATTCAAGGTAAAAACTTTTTGATTTCCCTTAATTTCATTATTTTTCCTACCTCTTTTCTCTCTCTATTTTGAATCTTAAACATTTGACACATATCTCAGAGGGTCCACAAAACACCAAATTAAATCGACATGGCATATCATTAGATGTCTCTCTCCTTCTGATGAGATTCATTTCGCACTTAAGAAGAATTCACCAGAGCACTAGCAGCACTTTTGTGGGTACAAAGCATTCATATAAACAGCATCTGTTACCTGGGTAAGTTGTAGAGGGGAGCCATCCTTAGGCAGGCAACCACTGCTCGTTTTCTCTGTTTGGATAAGACCTTGTGCCACGCAGGTTTTTTACTTCTCTGCGGGTGTTCCACCTAAATCAGAAGCAAAACATAGATAATGTTACAAGGTAGAGCACCTAATACCCCTAATGACCTAAGGGGTTCCAATGGGGTTCCTTCACGTATTGGCCTGCATTTATCATGCGTTAGTACTGCAGGCATTACTGTCTTTAAGGCAATATATTCTAAATAAATTCATGTTTGAGATAGGAACACACCGATTTTTCTTATCCCCGGCCTTTTGACATCACACAGCAGAGAGAGAAGCAAATCCTAACTTGTGTGAACAGCAGTTCTTAGAAATTAATCAAAAGTGCAGCACTGTAATTCAGCCAGTATGTAATGAACATGGGGCTTCAACGACTGTCTGTCAAAGATATGCAGGCCCAACTAATGATGACTTTAAATCAGATGAAAAATGTAATTCAGCAGCTCTACAGTACAGTTACTGCTGCAAGTAGTCAAAAATATTTTTCTATACAGAGTCTATGGCCCTGGGATGAGCTGGCGACTTGTCCAGGGAGTACCCTGCCCTCGCCCTGAGACGAGGCTGGGATTGGCTCCAGCAGCAACACCCGCGACCCCATGGAAAGGGATAAGCGGTTACGGACGATTACATGACATGACATGACATGACATGAGTCTAATGATGACCGAGGAGGGTCATACTCAGAGTCACTTGACTATATTGACAAACAAGAAGTACAGCCTATATAAATACCACAAACTGGGGGAAATTTACTTAATAGCCCAGTGAAGACAAGTCATACAGATGGCTCTAAAATATTCTAAATATATTATATATAATATTCTGATAAAGACATTTCCAAATAAAACTCACATAAGCATGTTTAACAGTAAATGCAATGACATGATGAAATAGTGATAAAAAATGGTCCTTGACTGTCGAAGTAGTACCAGTACATTAAGATAAAATTACTATTGAAATGTATTACTGATAATGTTTTTATATTGTTTAAAAAGCTCACCTGATCCAGGTAATACTGGACTCGAGCTATTTCCAAAATCCGGTCTACAGTCCTTTGGGCATCAGTGATGGCCCCTTTCTGGCTCAGACGTTCTGAATAAAAAGTCTCCTGCCTTGAGCAATGTGACGCCTGTAAAGAGGAAATCGAATGGCAGTTATTCCTTTAGTTTGGTATTTCCACCATTCAATTAAATATATTTTTAGAATGGTTGGTGGACAGATTCTGAATCTGAGGAATTAGCAGGTCAGAACAAGCACCTTTAATGAGGCAGAACTTGTGAAAAGGATAGGATAACAAACATTATAGAATAATCTTGTCATGACTGTCATGAATCTTGCTTTCCTTATTCCCTCTAACTTCTTTGCTTGAATTAGCATATGATAAACAGATAAACTAGACTGACTGCTATTTCACTGCATACAATAACAATTTTTCACATAACCAACAAGGGATGGATCAGGAGCTGTGACAAATATGGTCATAGTTCTGTTTATAAGTTTGATATGCTAATGACAAAGCAGAATTTATGACTTTTTTCATCACTGACTTATGAATAAACATATTCATCCATGACTCATACACAAATATTGCATGCACACTCTGTGTCTCTGGTGAACAATGAGTCACTGACTTGAGGTTATTAAAAAAAAAAACAGCTTTGTATTTTACAAGCTACAAGAGCTTCTTCCGTTTAATTTATCACACACTTCTTCAGCATGTCAACAAATATGCAGAATGTCTGCTGAATGTAGAAAAGATACAAGCTTTATTTGTGCTCTGAGTAAGTGTAGACTGATATTTGAAGTCGATGTCAGCCGAACACTGTCTTTAATATTTAATATTCTTTAATTTTGAATTGCAGGAATCTTGTCTCAATATTAAAATGAAATGCCAAAAATTACAACTGTTCCTCTCATTTAACTCAAAGTACAAGTAAGAACACAAGAACGAAAATGCAGTGACAGCCTTTACCTGACTCTGAAGATGTAAAAGGCAATTGAAAACATGCTCTCGAATTTCATCTTCATTTTTCTTCTGTGAAAAGCAAACAATGCCCAACATCAATTATATATACACACACCACAGAGATATATTAAGACACCCACCTCATTACATTGAGATCAACGCTGATGTTGTCCACATTTCAAACCAACCTGAGTGAAGCCATTCTTTGCCATTGTAAAAAGGCCCTGGTCACTTGGAAAACAAACCCTGAGTCCCACAGGGAGCAGTCTCTTCATGGAGGCCACAATGAGAGAGGTATGTGTGGAATAACGATCCCCCTTCCTCTTCATCCTCCTCTTCTCATGGTAGAACTGAGTATAGCACAGCCATGAACATAAAATAACTTCTCTGAGACTTAACCTGAGAATTGCTAACTTTTTTGTGATTACCATCAAACTTTAAATAGTGTTTATGATGTAAAGAGATGCATTTCTTACACGTCAGAGTGCATAGTATTAATAATATAGATACACAGCTGACCTTGGACATTTTGTCGTCGTTGACCATGAATGCCAAGGTGTTGATTTCATTTTGGACTACGTAGTTCTGTTCCTCCCATTTGAAATTCTATTGTAGCAGGCACAGGTGAAGTGAAATGACAGGCATTATTGTGTACAATATTCACTTGGATAGCATTGAAATGAGACAAAAGAAACAGTCATTCTCACATGAGATTTGGCCCAGAAAATAAAGACCTCTGCCACCATGCTGAACAGCTGCTCGGCATCATGGTTCGGCTCTTTCAGCCAGCTGGCTCTGAGACGAAACACACCGAAACACATCACATTGTCAATCAAAAACTGTTCTTATAAAACTAAACCTATGCCTGAATTAGTAAAATCACTACTCAATGTCATGCATCTTCCCCTTTTTGTATCTTCTGTTTTAAAATAACTAGTTACCAGTCCCCAAAAGTTGTTTAGATCAATGATTTTTTATCCATGTTTTTCTATTTCTGCCATGTCTCATCCTGCTGCTTAGTTCAGGTTTTCTTATTTTTTCACATTTCTACATTCATTTCATGTTTTATTTGTGTTACTCACCTTACTCCCCAATTATCCCCTCCCCTTGTATATTTAGTCTTTGTACTCCCTGTTCCCGTGCCAGTTCTTCTTCATCCCTTATGTCAATCTTTCCAGCCTTTATTTATGGTGTAGTGTTCCTGTTTCTTCTGATCTTTTCATGTAGGTTTTACACAGCCTTTTGTCGAACCCCTTTTGAAATGTTTGTATGTTTTAACTGTAAAAGCTGTTTACCAAACCCTTCTGTGAATTAAAGGCAATTCGATTTTTACTGCATAGTCTTGTGTGGTCCATTTGAATCTTGTGAACAGTTCTTGTCAATTTGAACATACAATCATGGTAAATTTAGTGTTCATAAGGTTTTTCAGAAGAACTTTAGATGTCCAAATGATAATGACTGGATGGGTAATGTCAATATAAATACAGTAAAATTGAAAAACTTTCTATTGAGGCAATGAATAATTCAAATTGCTCCCAGACCTAATCAAATAGGCTTGCTTTTCCACATTTAAGCTCCTAGGCTGCACAACTTACCGATTAGAATCCACAAATGGGATGAGGAGGGGATAGAAGGCGTAGAGGTCTCGCACAAGCACAGTGAACTTCTCCTGTATCTGCAACTCTGCTTCGGAGGTATCACATGCTTCTGCTTTCATCTGCTCCTCCTCAAGCAGCACGCATTCTGCCCTCTTTCTCAACTTCTCCATCAGTGGCAGGTAGTGGCTCTTTAACAGCTCAGAGCAAACTTTACATATGATTGGCTGAGAAAAAACTGAAAGACATGGCAACTATTAATAATGTGTGAATGGGGGATGAAAGGCACACCTGGTGTGGAATAAAGAAATCCACACCTGTGTTGGACAAGATCACAATACCTGCCATCTGTTTCATCCAGTCACCCTGGCTTGTGCCCACATGGTTGTGGATGATCCGGAGGATGTGGCCAAGTAGGTCACTTGCATGCTGAGGAATGACAGAAGTGCAGATTGGGCTGTCCGGATGGCCCTCAGGACCCCAGCACCACCAAAGGGAGATGTAGCTGCACAGCATGGGCAAGGTGACCTCTGTCACATGGACGTAGTGGGTCTGGCGAGCTCCAGCTCCAGCACCTGCCAACTCCTCCACTTCCCCTAGTGCCTGTTCTAGAGAAGGCAAGAGAGGACACATGTCCTCCACCTGGTCTGGCAGCCCCAGGTCTAAATGAAACAGATACAGAAAATGAGGCAGAGAAAAGAGATGGTTCAAGATGTGGGTGGTAAGAGCTACTCCAGTGGCCTAAGATTAAACAGAAAAAAACTGATAAATATCAGTTTGTTTATTACCTTCCCTCTCAGAGGCAGTCATTGTGTTGTAGATGGAGTATGGGTTGTTTTGGTTTAGGGCTGGCTCCAGGAAACATACAGGAAATGTCCCAGTCAAGGCTGCCAGACAAGCGCCTGCTGCTGGCCTCTGTCTGTATGAATATGCTATATTAGGACAAAAGTATGCAGCTGACTAATATCAAAATCTTATCTTTTGGGCAGGATTGCTGTCTTAAGTTGCCAGCTGCTTTCGTTTGGACATCATACATATATTAATAGCTTTAATATATACTCCATAACCCCAATCTGTGCTTATTTCCATGACTAAGTACCATGCCGAACCAAACTTTGATGCAAAAAAAATAATTCCAGAATGAAGTGATAAAAATAAATCATTATTGTCATTAGCACAAACACTGAAGTTAGTACCCCTCCATGTAGATGCTGCTGCTGGTGCCAAGAGAGTAGAGGCTGTTGAGAATCCTGTAACAGGAGACCTGGATACTCCCCACTGGAAAAACAAGTTGATGGTTAAAGCTGAGATCCTTGTAGGGTTTCATTCAGAAACAGCCAAGGACAGCAAGTAGGAAAGCTGATAGCATACAATCACAGAGATAGACAAGCAGGATGGCTGCTGATTCAGGTAATGAATGATTCCTGGAACGTCAGGATATTAGTGAGGGAGACAATATGCTCCTGCTGCTCTGTGGTCATGACTGAGACTTAATGAGAGCTGGTTTCAAAGATGAGGAAGGTGAAGTGGAGGGGAGGGTGTCCCTGAGTGATTTCAGGGGTGTGGAAACCAGCTGTTCATCTAGCTCTATAGTATACGGAGGGAAATGAATGAGACTAATGATGACATGTGGCGGTGGCTTTCATTTGACTATAGTGGCATGGTATGCTAACAGTCTTCAATCATATCTCTGTATTTTTATTTAGGCAGCCCTTACCCAGAAGGTCTACTCCATAGTTTTGCATGCCAACATGCTGGAAGAGGAAAGTGAGAGTGGGAAGAAGAATGGAGGTTGTATAGCTGAGGACCTTGGCCACTCCTCTGGCCTGTTGACTTCTACTCTGAGGTAGACAAACCAAGGTCACAGACAGGTTCTCCACAGTCATCTCCAGATCAGCTGCAGCTGCCTCAAAGAACGAATGCAGGGTTGCTTGGATAGACTCTGGGGCTGACTTCATCAAGGTCCTAAGGCCAAGGGGTGAAAAAGGGGTTTGTGAAAAGCAAAGATTCCTGTACGTACAGTATGTTAGAGCTGAAAAGATTAGTTGCTTGAGTGTTTCAGTCATTTTCAAGCAAAAACGTCAAACATTTGGTTTCAGCTTCTTAAATGCAACTACTTGCTGCTCGTCTTTGTCATTTAGGATAGTAAATGGAACATCTTTTGATATGGATTGTTGGTTGACAAAAGAAGACTTTGAAATCATAATGAGCATTTTTCAATTTATTTTTCAACACTTTATAGACTAATGTGACAATATTTGATCATGAAAATAATCTTAAGTTGCATAATTAAAGTTATAATCGATTCGATTTTTGCAAAATGTAAAAGGAACAACGTTATTTGAAAAGTTCACAAAATCAAATTGTTGGTGCAGTACTCTTTTGGTTTGCTATAATACAAGCAGTTAACTTTTCTAAATCAGTTGCTAATCTATCCACCAGACAAGCCCAAATTACATCAATCACTGCAGAGCTAAGATTCTACTTCTAGCTTCATGCATCAGAGGCATTGTCCTCTGGGAGTAAAAGTGATATCAACCACAATTAGATAGCATCAGTGTATCAGTGGCTCAATTACACCAATCATCTCATCCTCAGACATGGTGGAGTGACACTAATATGACCGCAGGCAGAGCGAGGGGATTGATTCAGGCAGAATGAGACAGTAGTGCCATCTAGCTACCTTGCATCCAGAGCCTGAGCCAAAACATGGAGGCAGCTCGCAACTAAGGAGGCGTCGTTTCCTTGGGTAAAAACACAAACACACACACATTAAATCCAAAATGTCAACACATATGTACAATGACAAAATGATATGCAGCAACAAAACATGCAGAAACACACAAGGAAGAAGATAAATGTTTGGCAATTTCATCTTAGTGTGCGCAGATACAAAATGAACACTGAACATTACAGACACAATTGTGGCCAAGCAAAGAGCAAACCAAGGAAGTGACAAACAAGAGAACAAGTGGTGCAAATTAAAGTATGAATAAGATTTATTTCCTCCATCCTTACCAAAGAGTGAGGTCCTGTGTCTTACAAGAGCTGCAAGCTTACAAAAGAGGCTGGATGTGAGGAGAAAAGACAAGTGAAGTAATGAGAGGGGAGTGGTAAAAGTAATTATGGGACATGAAATCAGAAGAATGGCAGCAAAGAAGAATAAGGATTCTTCTGTTAAAAAAAAAACAAACTTAAATGCAAGAAAACAGTTATTATGCAAAACTTGTCTGAAGAAATTGTCACATAACAATACAATGTGCAAGAGAACACTTAAAAGTTTGGCTGGGGGTGGCACATACCTTGCAATCATCTCCTTTTCCTTTTTTGAAGCATGGCTTCTATTACCACCTGAGCTGAGTGAAGTGGACAGGAAATACAGCCGGTGGCTCTTCAGATATTGTTCCAAAAGAGGAAGGATAACCTGTTGAACAGAGGAGAGGTTATTTGTTTTTCATGTGTTATTGTCAGTTTTCAGTTTTCTATTTATGAGTCTTGACTTGTAGAACTTGCTGTCATCTTTATATACATTTATATTTTTGACTGTTTATTGGTCTGCACCAGTATACAAAGGTAATGAATACATTCCCTTTGAATTTCTTTTGACCAGCTTCAAAGTGTCATAAACTAAAAAAATATATGTTTTTATCTTGTTTGATTTTGATGGAGGTTCTCAGTCATCTTAGAGTTGTTTGACAACATCCCATAACTTGTGTGCTCGCTTCTCCTGAAGCTTCACTGAAGCGAGACTCACTGAGAAAAGTATTTAATTCAAAGACATATTTTGTTTTTCACTGCATCATAACATCAAACAGCTAACTCTAGAGGTCTTGTTTATCACTTTTTAGTTTTCTCATTTTCTCATAAATCAGCCGATTCAAATGTCTCAAGACCATGACCAGAATTTTGAAGAAGTTCTCGGGGTCTGACCTGTGCCTTCTTGTTTAACGTGAGTTTGTAATGATGGAGTCAACAGTGACCCACGGGGAAAGAGGTGAAACATTTTGCACTTGATTGGCTCTTCCTAAGAAAGAACTGCAATTAACAAACAGACAAATGGACAGCCGCACAGAGACATGCGTGGTTGTGTGAGTATGTGGTAGAGTGGGATGTGTGGGCTTCAGAGATCTGAGGCTTGACTGTTCATGGTCTTGGCTGACTGGTTCTGACTCAGGGGTTCCCATCAATGAAAAATAAACCCTTTTCATTCGCTGTCTCCTCAGAGGCAGAACTGTGTGGGAAGCTTTAATCAATCCTGATGGTAATCGACACACCCACATGGATATTCAAAATGGTTAAATAAATTACAAAGCCACAACGGGTTTTACTTAGAGGGGTTGCCCTTGGCAACCATCTAACAAAACTAATTAGATGACGTAAATGAAATAAGAAAAAAAATAAACGGGAGAGGAAAGAAAATGGCATTGGTAAAAAACATGTAATTGGAAGGAGGCAAAATCAATGATAGATTCCATATCAGACAGTAGATTTCAACTGTAATTAGATTTTTGCATTGATCAGAGGCCAACCTTGGGGAAAAAATGTAGCAGTTGGTGTTGTGGAGCTCTCTCTCCTTTAGACATCTGTCCTCTGGCTTGCATCACCTCTGGAAAGAAAACTGCAATAAAATACTGAATCCTTTGCAACCTAAGTCTAAATTACAATGACACTTGAAACATTCAAAATCAATCAAATTATTAAGAATTAAATAGTTTCTTTTGTAACGCTCAAGAAACCCTTTAGACCTTGTGTGAACTGTTTTGTGAGGATTCAAATTAAAACTAACTTGACATAGCCTTGCTGAATGTAGAGTCAAAGGAGTGTCGACATTCATTTTATTAATGAGTGTTCATTTTATTATTTATAAAATGAACACTCAAGGCCCAGCGATGTTTAAAACTTTACAATATCAGGTACATAGTGTAGTCATATTTTTGAGACGTACAGTATAATGGCAAATTATTTTTTGTGTTTCATTTCAGCTCCAGGATTTATTCTTTGTCTTCACAATCTTGAACACTATAATGTTACCCAGCTCCAGCATATGCTCTTGGGCATCCTCAGTGTGAGACAGCAGCCGCTGAAGGAAAGTGTATCCAAAGCAGTTTGCCACGGCTGGAAAGTCCATCTCAACTGTCTTCCGATCCCTGTGCAGGGAGTGAAATCAAACAGGGCTAATAAAACAGTGCTGCTCGAAAAAGACAGAGTTCTGACCTTAAATACTATATAATCTAGAGACTATGTGTTTTTACTTTCATAATTTGATTGCAAAAATAAGTAGGAAGTGGGAAGATAAAGAGGCAATGCAACTGTCTTATTCACCGGCTGTTCTGTAAAGGCAGGGGTCTGATTGCTGTCATGCCCGCTAAACAGAGTTAAGAGAGCAATACCGCTGTGACATGGAAATGGAACAGCTCATTTGGTTCCCACCTCGTACAAACTGTATCGCATTGCCCTTTTGCAATCACAAGCTCATTCTGTACTTACCTCCACACAGTGTAGCCATTGAGCTGAAGAAACTTAAGTATATCTTGGGCCCTCTCTCTGAATTTGGTCTTCTCCTTAGCAGTCAGAGTATCATAGGGTACAAGAATTGAATGGCCACCCCCTCCTGTGAACAGAAACAGGTTGGACACATTGCAATTTTGTTAGCTGTTCTGTGCTCCCTGAAAGGAGAGGAGGGGAGAGGGTTTGAAGAAAAATATCAGAAAAGTTGCTGACAACATGGTGTGGTACCTTTACTCTGAAGTTCTAATTTCTTCCTCTTAGCCCAGGCGTTATGGTAGTTTTCAGCCAACTGTTCAGCCATGCCCTAAATTTTAAAAAGCCAGCTACATGATTGAATAATTTGACAACATCTTAAATATTAATCCTGTTTACATGGAAGAAAATATCATTTGATGTTAAGATGTGCAACATAAGTGAAAAACACTTTCTTATGCACAAAATAATAGACAAGGGTTAACACAACTGCAGATAGTGGGATAGTTCAAAAGTACTTTAATAGTGTAAGAAGAAGAAAGATGTATTTATCACTCACACATTGGTCCCATGATAAGGTGATGCTGCTCATGTCCATAGGTTTGGGGCTGAACATTGATGCTCCTTCAAAAGACAGCTAAAAGAGACAATAAACAGCAGATTACTAATCTTTTTTTCAAATGTGGAAAATCGAGTAGTGTGAGTGAGATTACGTTTGCAGTAAGAGACGCATTCGGTGAACTGAATGTGCCCTATACATACCTGTCCAGACTGAGAGACTCTGCGTGTACAGGTATGTGTGCCAGATGCGTCTCCTTCTTTTGTCCTCTCTATGGTCCATCCAAAGGCCAGCATACTCTTAATTGTCTCTTTAATGGCCCAGCGGTATGCCTCCTTCTCCTATAAACTCAGATATAAAGATAACCCCTCATGTGACATTCAAATTAGCAAGTCATCAGAGGACAGCAGAATAGAAAAACACTAAAACTATTTCAAAAACTTCAAGAGAAGCGTATTGTCCACTCAATACACCAAAGACCATGAACTGAGGTATTTTAATCTTTAATATTACACACACCACATTTGGTTTGCAAGTGCCCCTGGGATTTGTCAGTTCACTGCTTTCCTTACTGAAGTACATTCGCAGACACACACCACAAAAAAAGACTACTCAGTCTACCTTCTCAGCCAGGGCCCTGTAAGGCTTGAGGCGAGGGTGAACCTTGGTGTTCTCACAGAGTTGTTCCCCATGAACCCAGCCATTGGCAAACTATCAAAAAGAACACACAAATCCAGGAAAAATCACACTGAAGTAAAAATATGCAGAAAAGAAAGTAGCTCAACCACACAACCGAAGGACGTTCTGACACCGTCAATCAGAGAAATTATCTTAGGAATGTATTCTTAAGTGGTTCAGTCCTGACCAGGATATCATATATTAGCCTAACTTTGTCAGAGTTAACATACTGATTCAGATTTGAGGAATTATTACAGTGATATTACCTTGTCCAGTGACCACTTCTCATGAGTATGCTCTGCATACTTGTTTACTACAAACTCCAGTCTCTCTGGCACTGACACACTAGTGCAGGGAAAGAAATAATACATAATTTAGCTATGGTAAACAACAGCACATTCATATTAATGGAAAAAGAAATGTTCATATCGACTGTTTAAATATAATTGTTTGCCCCAAACTCAATTCTGCCAACCAAATTAAAGCATACACGTCTCATGAGGAGAAAAGGTCATCTTCAGGATATATCCAAAATCAACATTTTCTATCTTTTGGTCCAAAATCTATACAGTAAATATCCTTGCTCGGTGTCTTACTTCAAGGTATCGACAGGCTGCGGGTCAAAGTGTCCCTCTGTGTCCATGGAGGCTTTTCTGTCCACATTGGACAGGCAGCTTGAGTCTATGTGGTCAGGAGGTAGGGCCTTGGCCACTGCAGCCAGGCACTGGACTGGGAGCTTAAATAACTGAGGCTCATAAGACTGTAGAGTTTGAAACATAGTGTGGGAGTTAGAAAAGCATGGGAAATGATAAGACGAGGTCAGGGGAAGCTGGGCAATAAAACAAACAAATAATACAAGATTCAAGATTCAAGTGTTTACGGTCATTGCGCAAAACAACAAAACAGCATTTCCCTGAGCTGTGGAGTCAGAAAATGGATACAAGTAATATTTATAAATTGGAATATAATAGATACCAAAGACAACCCTGTTACTACAACAAAAAAGGCATTCAAAGAAAAGTCAACATAAAATAAATAGCAATACAAAGTAGTCATCACATATTTATACGTACAGTAATCTCTTATAGATCTATCATATTGTCCAGTTGCACGGCACCAGTAATGCACTAGTAGATGTGATTTTAAGATTGAAACAGTATTGACACAGTAGTAGCTCAGTGCGTAAGGACTTGGCTTTGGGATAAGAGGCAGGACTCCCAGCTAGAGAGTTGTCAGTTCACATCCTGGGCGCTGTCAAGGTGCCCTTGAGCAATGTTTGCACATGTTTGTGTATTATGGGCCTGTGTGTTTCCAAAACAAACAAACAAAAAAGGGGGATTTATAAAGTACTTTTTCTTCTTACTATTATTAGTATTGTGTTTACCATCTGCATGCATCTGAACTTTACAAACATAGCACTACACAGGAGGAAACCATTCAAATTTTAATTACGGTAGATACAAAGACATATCCCTGTTGTAGAAATATTTTCAATGAACAAATTCTCTCTCGTGCACATATGCGGCCATTTAAAAACCCTGTTATAAAACCTACTTAAGTAGTCAAGAAATCCAATTTCTCAAAATAAAAATCCAGCTGAGGATCCCTTCCCACAACCAAAGAAATTGCTTTTGTTTACGTAATGAATCTGGTTAACCAACACAACACAGCCAACACAAACCCACTTACTTACTGTAACTGGATACAGAGTATATAATTAAAATGTTAACAAAATGATGTACTGTACTGGGCCCTGCAATGCAAGAAGTGGTGTAAAATTAAGTTTATATAACCAGTTTGCCTTACTATACAATTCTATTCTCCACCTTCAGCTACTTTTCAGTTGAAACCAATCTAAAATAAGCACAGCATAATAAATGTGACGACTGAAACACTGTGTGCCTAAACTACAGCACATTCACAGGTAGTTACTGTGCAATACAATTACAGAATGTACAATGAGCAATGACTTCAGCTCAGTTTTGAGGCTGCTTGGTGTAAGCCACAAGTGGGACTGAAAAACCTCATGAACTTAGTTCTTTGATGAGTTCATGTTCTGAATCAGTCAGATAAGTGTCTGTTTGAAATATGCTGGTGCCTGCTTATGGTGCACTGAGAAAAGATTCACTTATTGCTTTATGTCTCACATTTCCAACAACTCTGTGAAGGAGGGGGAGGTTTCATACTAGGATATGAAAAATTCAAGTCTTAATCTCAAGTGTGTTATACCTCCCTGCACTGTTATTTTTTTCTTTTACAAGTTCACTAAAGGAGAAAATCAAATAAGTGTTACTCCTGAAAGAAGATGGATAAAGAAGAGGCAATAAATATATAGAATTACACTACCAAAATAAAAGCAACTTTTTAGCTCTTCAAGGAAAATATCATTTTAATTCTACATAATTTCAATACGATTTTAAGATTGACACAGGTATTCAAAATGGTTTACCTTTGTTGCTAAGGCGCTAAACACACCCCAGAACAACTTTCTAGACAGGTGGAGCTCCTCTTCAGAGGCCAAACCCTGGTCACCCTGCCCTCCAGTTAATGAGTAGTACTTCCACCTCTCCTCATAGTGACTGGTCAAGAGCTGGTAGATGAAATATTGACCAGAAGTCCATTTAATTTGGTGCATTAATATAATTTTCATATACATGGAAAAAACTTCAAGTTGTTTTTCCACCTTTAATGGCATTTTGCTGTTCTCTGTGAGATGGGGAACATCGAAGACAAGTCGTCGAAGAAGAGGCTGCATCATAGATGGTTGGAGTTTACTGAGGACACCGCATGAGGGCAGAATTAGTCACATTAGCCGACACACGCCATAAACACAAACTCGCACAGCAAGTGATGCAATAACTGATTATCATGTCTCCCTGAAGAATGACACATGAAATTGAGAGGCCAAGGGGAAGATGTTGATTAATTTAACATTTAACTGAATTTGGTAAATCTCAATTGGGCAAAAACAATCTTTAAAATGAATCATTAAATATAATGAGTGGAATTAGGATTGCTCTGATCTGTCTGCCTTTGTCAACTATTGTTTCTCATTTCTGCTCTTCACATGTGATTTGGTCAAAAAGCAAAGAGACAGTGAAGTAAGGGGATATTGACAGTAAATGGTACAACAATTCATAAATTAAAAATAGCAAAGGGGAGAGGCAGGTACCAAAATAACACTGAACCAAAACATTTATTATCCATCAGCAACTTCCTGAAAATCAATATCCCATCCGCAGAAGTCAGCAACAACTCTTGCCAATAATAACCGAGTGGAGACCGAGCAATAACTCTGGTGGATGCTTTATCATACCAGCCAAAACCGTACCTGCACAAAGCCAACAAACAATCTTCAATAGTGTCTCTCTGAGCTTTTGTCAAGCTTAGAGCTCTGGAAAGGCTGTAGACTGCCTGAATGAGAGAATCCACCAGCGACGCATGATCCTCCAAAGCACAGAAGAGAGCTGAACATTTGGTGAGCAGGGGAAGCACGGTTGTACACAAGTATCTGTTGAGGGCCAGGGCCATATCAGTGGATCCTAAGTCGGCCTGTAATGAAAAAGAGAAGGGCAGTGCACTTACACTGAGTCCAAATAACTTAGTGGAACTAAACAGACAATAAGGGACCAGCAAGAAGAAAAGTTTCCTCAGATAGAAGAGGGATCAAAACTAATGACAATTGAATTAATTTTTACATTCAGCTGCAGATCACAGCAAGCCTATTACAAATGAATACTAAAAACTGATGAATCTAATTTCATTAGGAGTGATGCATACAATAACGTCACAGTAATGTTAGGATATAGTACAGTCAATTCTAGACTTGGGGGAGAAAAAGAGGGATATTTTTCATTGGTGACAAGGTGCAGCTTGAACTAATACGAAGTCACAGGTCACTCCTACCGTGTTACACTGGATTTGTCAAGCAGGTTAACGGGGCAACTAAATTCAATTATCTCTGCTCACAGTGTCGAGAGAGACAGCTGCCTGAAGGTCAGGTAGAAAGCCCACTTCTAGCAGGTGGAGAAGAAAGCTCTGGCTCTCGATGCCATAAACCCTGTCCAAGAAAAGAACCATAGCTGCCTTGTGGTCAGGGCAGAACACTGTGGATAGGTCGGGCTCAACCAGCAGACCATCTGGACAAACAAATGAAAAATACATTTGTTAAAAAGACCACCCCTCAATGTCTATCCCTCTCATCAAACCATTGTCACATAATCATTTTTCAATAGGCAATAATGTCTTATTGCAACTTGGATTTATTGTAGTAATGTAAGCTCATTTCACCTTTAGACACTGAAGGGATTTGAAAAGAGATGCTGATGACTCCTTCAAGATCCTGAATGGGGATGAGTGACCTCAGAATGGCTCTGATGCGGATAGCTTCTCCTTTGCCTCCTAGAATCAACTGGATAAAAATGTAAACAAAACACTGTTACTGGTCGGTCATTTACGACTTAGACTGCTTATACGGTAAAATGATGATGATATAAAATATCATATCGAGTCGCAGAAATTGAGCAAGGACTGTTTTGATGATTTATTTTCTGTTTCCGTTTGTTCCCTGCAAATGTTCTGTTAAGACTTTCTTTGAATCTTGTGTTCTTTTTAACGTTTCATTTACTTGTCATCATCTTTTAATGGTTTCAGTGCCTTTTGATGATTCCTGTTAACCAAATTTTAAATGACTTTGTGTTTGAAAGATGCAACACAAAACAATATCTTGCCTCGTCTGACTTTGCACTTCAAAGCCACTGTCAAAGGAGAAGAAATGGCCTAATTTTAACGGCTAATTTTGATCAGGTGTTTATGCTGACAGTCGCTCAGCATAAGCACCTAATTCTAAGCATCTAATTCACCTCAGTTGATAATAAAAAATTGACAAAGGCGTGAGAGTAAGGGTGAATGTTAAATGTGAAAGTATTCTAGCTCTACATGCTATTTTCTCCCTTCTGCTTCTCTAACACAATCCAATCAGAGTTGTTGATTGTTCCGACAGTTGAAATGTGAGTTTTATTTAGTTTTCGTTGAGTCTGAATGAAATGTTTTACAGTGATGAAAAGACTGTTTCTGTAAATGGAGTCTGGTTGAATTGGCAAGAGCGACATAGCAGATGCTTCTGGTTTAACAAAAAGGTCTATCTCAGCCGGAATACTTTCCTTAATGTTGTCAGACAGCTAGAACAACAATCTCAGCATGTCATGTGGCAAAAACAAGCACTTTTAGTCGACATGACCTTCTGTCAGACATTGAGAGATGAAGTTGCCCACAAGGATTAGATTGCAGCCATCATAGCCTGTGTTGTCGATGCCTACTGGGGCAATCTACTGGACCAATCCCAAAACGTTTTTCGAACCAATTATTCATTTGTAAACCAAACATGAAGACTTAAGCCCCATGTTTGAGACTACAGTTTTTTCCCTTTAATGAAAATGGTGTAGCCAATATTCAACAAATATGTGCTGTATATATAAATACAGCATGGTGTAACCAGAGGTCTAATTTAATCTGATGAATACTGTGATCACTGGTACTGAAACATTTTATGAATAAATGGTCACAGTTAATGTTTTAGTTTTATGTTTAAACACAGTATGGGGACAAGGACGTTCTTTGGAAAGCTAAAAGCAACAAACTGATTTCTTTACTTTTATGTTTGATTCTTTACAAAGCAGTTTGCAGACTTTCACCATTAGGCCTTATTGTTGGAGACATCAGTGGATATTGATGTGAAATGGTCGCTAAAGGCTGGGGAAACACTTACATGCATCTCTGGAGCACAGCGGCCCAGCAGGTCGATAAGGGCTGAGTAGAAGGTCATGATGGCGTGCCCCATGTGAATGAGGTCATCATCATTGTCCTGGACAACATCTCTGTTACGGGAAACAATCATAATAGTACAAAGTTTTTCATGAGTAATTAATAATTAAGGAAGCTGCTAAGAATTTTTTTTTAAAAAGCCTGAGGGAAAAATATTTCATTTCAATCAGTCCCACGTTCACATAGAATTGCTTGGTTTATCAAATAAAAAATATTTTAGGCAAACAGTGTTTGGGTGGGCCCTAGTAGATTTTCCAATAATAAATCTGGCCAAGTCATTCCTAAATTTGGAAATGTCTGTCCGCTTACATCTTATACAATGCTTTACAATATTTGTATATATTTTCATTGTTTTTGTATACTGAGAAACATACAAATTACTAAAATTATTAAATCGTTTCCAAACTTGCTATTTATACTCTTAACGCATAGTTCAAACCAGTACTTTAGACAGCTTTCCATGGATAGGCCTTTGTGTAATTACAAAACTAAAGAATCAAAGTTATTCTGAATGCAGCATCAAATTGTTGATACCTGATTTAGCTCCTAAGATGTAAAGAGACAAAAATAAAGCATCTAATACTGACAGTGTTCTGTTGGACTGGTACTTGATGCAAGGTCCATCCATCGAAGGGTCATCTGAAATCCTGATTGCTTCCTCCATGGCTGCGAGGAGACCATTTCCTCCATCACCACGCAGGGCAGGGCCAAAGCACTCAGGCCGGCGAATCAGCAACCTCAACACCACATAAGCATTCTCCTCTACACTCTCACCTGCAGTCCAGGAATGTACAGAACATTAAGACTAACATCAGTGGGCTGGATGAAATGATAGATTGTGTTCATGGAAGGGCAGCTCTTTGTTTCACTCAGAGACTCTCATTGAATTTACAGGACAGGAAACTGATAATCTGAATAACACACCAAGGTGATCAATAATGTTAATGATACCCAGGTTAATACAGCTCATGGACTGCATAGAAAACAGGGAACGTCATTTGGCTAAACTGTCAACACGCTCAAGGGCAATTTGATCCGATGCCTTCTGGGTACTGCTACAGAGTGAGAAAAAAATCAATAGCTGAAAAAACTAAGCCATAATTACCTCTATTGCAAATAGCTTACTTAATTGGGAGAATAAAATAATGCAGCCTCTTGTGCCTATTCAACTTTGTTTGCTTACTGTTCTAACACTGTTGCAAATATCTGATAAGTGATAAATGCCGTAAACAGGTTTAAAGTGTATAAAAAGAAGTGCATGACAGAGATGGTCAAATAATTTTAAAAATTAAGGCTGCCAAAAAAAGACTTACTCTAAGACAAATTTTCAATTAATTAAGCAAATAAAATTTCTGTAAGGGGACAATTAAGCATATGTAACTAAGTACATTTTAAATTACATAAACTAACTGAGACATCAGAATAGCACATGTCTAAAGCACTTTGGCAGAGGAGTTTGGAAATTTTGCCATTTAAGCTACCACATGATTTCCTCTGAGGGTGAATCCCTTTATTAGCAGAACTAAAAGGTTACCATTACAGAAGACAGCAAAACGTAGAAAATCCAGGTAACGCTCGCCCTCCACAGGGTTCCAACCAATGTCAGGGTATCCTTTAGCCACTAGCATCGCACAGCTCTGGAGACCACAGCCAGCAAGATACTGCACCACCTGAATTGCAGATATATTAGTTTTACACATAATGGACTACTACAGCCACTGTACAATTTTTTGTAACATTGTTTTTCTTCAGGTTGAATTTTTTGACACCAGTGTACATTATTAAAGTGTGCTTTTTGTTTCCCCTGTCGGTCTTGGTGTTTTGCATTTGCATCCTCTTTTGCAAAACTGAACAACTCTTTTGATTCCAGGTAACTAGTAGTCAGGCAAGCAGTTATACTTATTATGTAGTGTGTTGCTCGATTAACTGTAAGCATCATGGACACTACAGCTGCTGCTGAACGTCATCTACATCCTGACTAATATTTGTCTAATATATAGCGTTATTGACACAAATAAAGCTATTCAAATGTGAACAGACTGCTTTCTCAAAGATGTATGGTTGATTACTTAAATGTATAGCATTTGTGCATTTGCACGCTGCATGGAAGGAGGGTGGTGGAGAGTAAACAGAGAGAAAATTATAGACATACAGAGAAAACTAAGTGCCACAAAACACCTGAGCACAAATAACAGAGAGGAGTGCCAATGCAAGATAATTAGTGATGGCTAAGTATGTTGATTACAGAGTAGAGCACGTATCTATGTATACATGACATAATCGATACAGCAGTACTGCAGAGAAGAGCACAGCATGACCTCACCTTTTCTAAGTCAGGTTCCCTCAGCGCTAGGGCCAGCTCGTTATTATCCATAACTGAGGCTGCTGCCACATCCAGAGGAGTGGCCCCACGCATGGACGGTGAAGCTAAGGGACAAAGCCATAAAACAATTTGAACACATCTACATTGATGCTGATAATAATATTATATGGTTTCCTATCATGGGGACAGGATTCTATCATCTTCACATTCAGGGGTTTTGAATTCACACCAAGAGCAAGTCAAAAGAGAACTATTTTCTCCATTTTCTTTGCGCAGTATAATAAAAGTAAACGGATCAGACAAAGTGAACATATATCAGTGTCATTCAATAAAACAGCCCTCCAGTAGACTGTACTATACTTTGGAGACTACTTTCAGTGTTAAATGTTTAAATTGAATGCCATCATTGAGACAGTGATATAAGCTATGGCCTCAAAAAGGCTTGACAAATCAAGTTCTGTAATGTGATGAAGGGTTTTTGTATTGTGATGCATTGTAGTACATTCTACAGGAGTTTCTGTTACTTTGGACTACACTGCGTATACATAAAAGAGAGAGAATATGATTTACCCAGCCCAACACTGCTGTTTTCCAGCAGGTAGCTGAGGTGGTCAAACAGGGCTCCCTGATTGTGACGGCTGATGCGGCAAAAATAACACAGGAATCGACAACAGCTGGCCACCATCTTGGGAAAGGAAATCTCCTAACAAAAGAAAATTAAATCATGGATACAAGAATATGTGAGGAGGTATATAGTGTAAAATAAGCTGACTGTGTATGGAGTATGGCCTTATTAACGATGCGCATCAGCTAGAACACATTATTTTACCTTAGGCATTTCATAACTGTTACCCTTAGGAATACTTCAGGTAACAAACTAATGAAAAGACGTGCATCATCAATTACACACATTTTGTCCATATTATCATTATGAATTTTAATTCATCCATCACCTTTGATTCCCCTTCTCCGAGAACATTGACCATCACCTCCATCACGGTCTCATGCATCCCCAATGCCCTCATTAGGTTGGGGTGTTGGTAGAAAACCTTGTTATTCATGATGTCTCTGTACATTAAACAGTGCAAATTAGAAAAGTGAATCTAAGATGATTTACCGTGACCATACCGCAGATGATATATTGATGCATATGTGTTAGAAATGAGCCAATACAAATAATTAAACAAGATCACAAAAATTTGCTGTCAAAAGGCGCAAATCTCATCCCACCCTAGTTTTCGGATCATCAGCCTCTCCTCTTCTTTCCCCATGCGTACACTAAGGAGAGACCGGATTTGGCTCAGTGAGGACAGGAGAGCCATGGTGTCCTCTACTGAAGCCTGGCTGATTGTATAGGCTCTGCAGAGTGCTCCAGCCATTTGGCCCCCAAGGCCCTGATACTGGCGGTGCAGCAATGAGAAGATGGCTCGGACCAGCTCAGGGTCCTTTATTTCAGTCTCTTGAGCCCAGTGTACCATCGTCTCAGAGATCAGCTGTTTGAGGGACTCTGGTGAAATATGAATTAGAAGTTACCTGCAGTTATTCATGATACTATACATATGTAAGTTAATAGGGCATAAAAAAGTGATAAAATGCAAGAGAGTAGAATATCATAAATGTTGAGAGAAAAGCTTTGACAATAAAGATGCACTAACTGGCACTCTGAGGTTGGCCCTCCTCCACTTCTATTGGTTTCTTCTTCAGTCCGATAACGCTCAACACAAGACTGAGAAGTCGACCTTTTACAGACATCTCAGCATCCTCCTCATCCTCTGTGTCACTGTCCAATTCAATTCCTGCACAACACCCAAAAGGTTTTTCCAAAGTGGCAATTATGGTTAGTGCCCTCTTAAAGCTTTTAAGGTTTCCTGGTCCAGTGAAGATTAATAATGAATCATTCAAAGATAAACAAGCCACCAACCACAGTGTTTGCTGATGAGATGATGGAAGTCTTGAAGAAGCTGTTGGATTTCTATTGGACACGGACAGTTCAGGTCATCCTCTTTGAAGTTCAGCAGCATGTTGATCTGCAGACAGGTCATAGATCACACAATAGTACAGACACATTTCGAAGAAAAGCCACAGTCATATTATGAACCATGATGACCCAGCATGTATTTATGTATTTTAAAGTGCACAGCAGGAATATAGCAGAAACTGCATCACTTAATCTTCCTAGCTTCCAGTGTTTCCCATAGAAAGGCTGTGTACCTGTGGCTGTGGGGGGCAAAGCGACGGTATTTGATGACCTCCGAATGATCCACAAAAATCGGCTATCTTTTACAGGATTGCTTTAAAAGTAAAGTTTTGCTTTAATTGTCCACCTTACCGTACACACACTATTGCCTCACTCTTCTGTTTCTCTCTCCCAATTTGTGTCTGCTCCACTGACTTTCTTTGTCAGCAGTATGCTTTATAAAGTCGCCCAAAAAACACAACTGACATTTTGGATATTTTTAACCCCTGATTTTCTTTTCACAACAGTAGCTGAGCCGCATGGAAGCTCGTTGCTAATTATGTAGCATATCGAAACCATCGGAACCAAGGTGGTACCGAATGATAGTGCCACAATCGGGTGCACTTACAAGTTGGTAGGAATTAACAGCATAGGTAGGCCAACATAGGGGGTTGCCTCACAATAAGTGTGATTACAGGATGGACGTAGATTGTCAACCAGTTATGAGATAGCAGATGGCAAAAGTCTCTCAGATGGATAAAAAAATAAGTAAAGTAAAAACCTGGGCAGCCCACCCAAATAAAGTTTATGTGTGGGAAACACATGAGCAACTGCTTGTAAGAATATGACACCATAATTCATGAGCAACTGCTTGTAAGAATATGACACCATAATTCAATCTCAGCCCATTCAACCTGCTCCTGTGGAGGTGAGCGGAACTCCTTCGTTTTGCGGGCAGTAAGAGCGGCTGACATGTTGAGTGCTTGCATGACTTGATTGTAGCGGAAGCGTTGGTTTTCCTGCAGCTGATGCACAAAGTTGTCAGAGAAGGCTGCCACAGCTTCGACCCTGTGGCGCATCTGACAATCACACAGGTAGGACAGCAGATGGCAGAGCTGGAGAGAGAAATGTCTTAAAATCTTATTTAATGATTCATTTTAAAGAATTTTACAGACATCAAACACATCTGATGGTTTGTTTACCTCAAGTTTGACTGCTTCTGGAAGCTTAATTTGAAGAAGTCCCTGTTTTGGGGCGTCATCTCCTTTTTTGTTGCCTCCTTTCCATTCTTTTTCATCATCACTAGCCTCCTCTTCTGGGGTTTTGGGATCTGTAGAGAAGACTCCCGGCTCTATCAGGCTCAGAACTTTTCCGAGGTCTTCATCCCTAAACACCCCCATGACCAGCAGGGTGTAGAACAGCCTAATTAGAGGAACCAGCAGCAGCTCAATGCTGCCTCCTACAGGATCTCTCACACCCCGACTCACAGCCCATACTCCAGTTGTCAGCATCTCGACAGTCAGGTTCTTCAATATGTCCAGAGGGATTTCTGGGCTGTCAGTGCTGGCTGTTTCAACTGCACAGTCTCCCTCTATCCCATCACTCCTGACAAAACAAGGAGATGAGAAATGCATCCGTGGTTTAAGGGATGTGCTAAGACTAGTGCTTGGAATACAATTGCCCCCATTTACATCATTAGAAGGGCTGGGAAAAAGGGTGATTTCTCTGGTCTGATCAGTCATAGGCACGATATATTCGTGGTTCATCATGAGAAATGCAGTGGCATGGCTGCTGAGGTGAACCTAAAAAAAAGGATATACATTTTCTTAGTCCTCAAAGACCAACGTTTCCACATCCTGGTGTTGATTAATGTAACCTAAAAAAAAACAACATGAACTCAAACAGGCAATCACCTGAATAAGCAGCTGGTAAAATGCAGAGCGGAGTGGGCCAGGGAGGTGGGGATTCTGAATGGCATGAAGGAGCTGGGACTGGTCTACGTGACTGCAAAGGGCATGGCAAACTCTGGTGTTTCCAAGGGCGCATAAAGAGCAGTAGAGGAGGAGAGTGCGGTGATGAAAAGTCAAGAGGTCATCAAGTTCCGACAGCTCCAAAATGTCAACAGACCTAGTCATGTGTAATCAAAAAGAAAAGACAATCTCAGCGCTGTTGCTTGGTCTAGATCAAATTAAAGAAGGTCAGAATGCTATTATACACAAAACAATGTGCGATGCCTTGTACTTGCAGATCACAAAGGAGCAAGAAACGTGGTGGAAAGCAGCATTATTAACAACACATGCATCAATTCCTGTGCACTTAAATCTGCAAGCCCATGTCCAAAAACACATATTTATTCAAGCTCATTAACCTGTTTTCATCAGGGATCTGAAGGGTCATGACTAGCAAGGGCTCAGAGCACTGGATTCTCCATCCATGGGACTCATCTGGCCGATCTGCTGACACCTTTAATGAACAGCTTGGTACTCTGGTCCACGAAAACTCACTGAGATACTGGACTTGAAACCTTGGAGGACACTGAGGAGTGGCATTCCTTCTTTGGCTGCGAAGCAAGCCTGCTGACAGTGGCATCACATTCTGGAAGGAGAGGAAAACATATGCAGCAAACAACATCACAGATTTATAAAGACTAATATTTTCTCATTCAACAGAAACTTCTCAACACTGAATGGTTCCCTAACTTTTCAAGCTGCAACCTAAATAATTACTGATCCAGTTCGTCAAAAACAAAATTTCCAAACTTCTTAATTATATTAAGCTGACAAGCATACAAGTTTCTTTTAATGTCTTTGACAGGATTAATTATAAGTTACTCTACCTTAATGCTTCCCACTTCAAACTGAAACATGTTGCTAGTTGTAGGCTTCACAAAAACAGCAGGAAACAGCTTTGTACTGGCTTCCACCTGATAGTGGGAAAAAAAATGATTCTCCCACGCATAGCAGACACAACTCAATATGAGGCTTAATGTATAGTATATTGAATTAAAATGCATATAAATGAATTACTTTGAACAAAAACAGATTAGCATGAACAAATCATGAATATATTCCTGTGTGACTTACTTGGTAGAAGTTGGCCATCTCTACTCCACTGGACGTGAAGGTAAGCAGCCCAGTGGCTATGTCGATTAAGCAGCCAATTTCTAGCCCTGAACTTCTCCGGCTCTGAGACAAACCTGTTGCCTCTCCAGCACACACCATGTAACAGTTGCACCGCTTCACACTGTAAAAAAAGATAGGGATATATTCAATTGCCGGATAATTTGTCATGAGAACCGAAAGATGCGCGAGTCATTTTAAGAGACAACAGAATCATTTTCACAAGAGCTAAAATAGCTTATGAGTGCAGTAAATAGAATTTTATAACGAGGTCTGCAATTATGGTGTCAGATAAATAATCATCACCAGAATCAACAAAATAACCAACTGCATTTAGTATCTAAATCCTTTTTAAAGTCATGCATACAAACATTTGAACTGTCTTGGTGTACACTGACCTTTCCTGAACTTTGCCACTTTCATCTCCAAGGGTGACAGTCACAGTGTGAACGCTCTCTGTGTCAAAAGTCATGTCATGTTGATGAAAGTCAGAGGTCACCCAGCCTACCCACACATTGAACGGCTCCTGGCCTGGAAGAACCCTCACTGAGTAATGATACTGAAACACAGAGGTCAGATGGTGTCACCATCTGGTATTTGCATTTCCACATTTTTTTTATTATGGCTGACAACTGCATCTACTAGCAAAGAGCTGAGGCATTAGGCATGTGCATAAGCCCTGCAGTGCAATTTGTTTAGTTCATACTGAGACAAAATAGTGTCCAAATATATTATGTATTTTCTATTATTATTAAAACATATTTAGACATAACAGTAAAAAATATTAGTTTTTCTTATTAGTGTTGTTTTTTTTATGTTCTGTGGTTATCTCTTAATGAAATGATGAGAAAATGAGAGCCTTACTCTGGAGCCCTGGATAAGGTGATTATCTTTGTCAACTACGACATCTTCTAAAAGTCTTGCAGATGAGTTGCTGCTAATAAGACCTGGTTTAGTCCGCTTCATCATGAACCTTTAAGAATAGAAATACAACTCATCAGATTGATTGTGACTGTGGTAAGACAACAAGCTGGTTTCCTTCCATCTTTATTTCTTTTGTTTTCAAGTATCTTCATGCTTCATGCTCTTATCACTTTAGACCTATATTGGCAGACAAATATTGAGAAAGTACAGTTCTAAATAACTAGTGCATTATTATCCCAACTTAAGTAGTTACTGATGACCCGAATGTTCACAATTTTGTGTTTACAGTTTTAGATTCCAAATGATATGCATTTCATGACGTTTATCCCTTTTTTATTTTCTAATACCTACCGTTGTTTCAGTCTTGATGTTTTATCTGAACTATGATCCTTATGGTTGAGCTCATCTCTTGAGCCAGCAAAGTTGTGGGCTGACTTCCTCAGCACTTCAAAGTCAGAGTCCATCTCCTCCTGCTCCTTCCTTCCTAAAAGGACGATAGGAATTAATTATAGCAGGGCCCTGGGGAGCTTAAGCAGAACAACTCAACAAGGTCGCAATGGTAGAATATAAGTAATCTGGATAGTGGTTAACTGCAAGGAACAGCTATCAAGATCTCACATATCTATTACTTCACTCAATATTCATCTTGTAACAGCAGTCATTTTTCAGCCCTCATTGTGGTACTTTGTTAGTCATCTTGAGCTCTGTGTTGCTAACAGTACTATGTATGAAATGATATGATGTAGTATCATCCGAACCTGGAGATAGTGAGCTGGAGGCCACTGGCAGCACACCCCCCACAGGGCTACTGAGGATGGCAGCACATTGGATGGGCATGCTGAGCCGGAAAAAGCACATGTCGCTGCCTCCACCGTGGTGAGCAAACAACCGCTGAGATACCCTCAGGCTGGATATTGAATCCGTTGAGCCACAGACTCTTGTGACCTTGAATAAGATTTGAACAAGGTTTTCGGGATTACTGTTGTCAATTAACCCACTGCTACAAGCAACCCCGAGTCACACAGCGGCCTGTAAAGAAATCAGTGCAAAATACTGCTCCATACTACATGCTTGAAAATACATATAATATATCATGTCAAAGTTACCAGGTAAATTAAAGCCTATATATGGCTAAACTAACCTGTAATTTGTGATCATCTGGCATTATGGAGGTAAACTGAGGCTGTCTCCAACTCATCCACAGGGCTGGGTCTCTGGCCATGTTTACAGCAAATGGTTGATAGCCCTCCTGCAGGCCACACACAGTGAAGTACTGAAGAGTGTCCACTTGGCAGCCCAAGTTTAGCCTCCCCACCTGGTTCATCCCAACACTGACCACAGGCAACAGGCCTGAAAAATATAGGGAAAAGTTGGATAGTATATAGGTTGGATTTTTTTTAATTGAGGGATTGTAATGCCAAATTAAATTCCAATGTATTGATATATTGTTGTTCAGTGTCGTACTCAGTATCAATTCTATGTATTTAAGTGCATTCAGACCGTCTTTGATATCAAAGTCCTTGGCAGCCAGCTCTGATCCTCTGTCATTAAACAGCACCTCTCCATTGAGCGTGACCATCATGGTGCGTTCAGCCATGTCCACCAAGCAACCCACCACATCGTCTCTCCGCCATGGACGTCCCAGGGGCTCGATGCCCTGATGGTACCACTGAGCCTGAACGCAACAGGAAGAAGAAGAGGAGTTAGACAGAAAAAGAAAAAGTGTGATGCCTCACATAAGAACAGGGAATAAAGTAAAGGAACCAGCACAGCTAACAGGATCATCAGACTCATTGCTCATTGTCTATGTTCTTTACATAGTCGCAAGTATAACAATGCTTTTTGTGTTTGATTGCACCCATTGTTTATCTGCGTGACACATCTTAATTACAGCTTTGCTGTGATTGTGAACAGCCGTGCTGTTGGCTAAGCACCAAGTTGAATTCAGATGGTATTGCCTTGATACGTGACTTACATATTCTGTTGAGTTTTTAAATGCTTAAATTTGATTCCTCTCATAAGAATTGTTATTTTACAGATGCATAAAGCCATAGTTATATCTCTGTGTGATCTAAAAAAAACATCCTACAGAATCACTAATGATCACACAGCCAAAAACATACTGATTTGTTTTTTCATGGGAGTTATACCATAATTCTGAGCACTGTCAGAGTATATCAAGAAATGTCCAAGAACTGCAGGAACATAAAGCTCTTTTTCAACACAGATGGGTTTTATTATCAAAAAGAAAAAAATCCACATTACAGATTCAGCAAATTCACACGTTGAGGCTTATTGCTGTTTTATGAAAATGATACATTAACGCCTCTTTAAGACTTTTCAAAGTCGTATATCTCACCTCAAATCCATCGAAGACATATGCCTGGTCATCTGAGCCGAGGTCTTTATCAGGCGTACAGCCTGGACGGGCCCAGCCCACTCTCATACTCCCCGCTGTTACTACTTCATATTCAAAGTACCACTTCCCCCGGGTTACAGCATATGACCGATCTGGTCTGAACACTCTGCACTTCGCAGCAGTGAAGAGACATGGATTTGATAATGTGGCTGTAAACAGAGGAAACATGAATAATGTTTTAGTGTGCTAAAATATGATTTGCATCCAAATGTGTATGGGTGCATCTTTGCTATATAACACTGACAAAAAGTATTGTAAATATTTCGTAACCTGATCCAACTAATATAGTTCAGAGCCATAACTTAACTTCATTTACATCAGGCTGGTTACAAAAAATAAAAGTGTAAAAAAAACTGAGCTATACGATTTGAGACATACTCCGATCCTGGCTGAGGGGCTCCAGGCTATAACCGTAAGCCAGCAGGGTGCAGACAGCCTCCCTGACACTTTCCTTGCCCACTCTCCTAGTCCTTTCATCAAGAAGGCCGTAGGGCACGAGATACGGGCTCCGCTTTGCTTTCACATCCTAAAAATACAGATGCAAAGAGCAAAAATGGGGAATTCTATTTGTAAGACAGCAATATCAATGCTAGTGCTGCCAGAGCATGTTTTTAAAGTGCATTTCATGTCGTGACTGAAACACAATGTATAGAAAAAATCTTTTCATATACTCTATTAATATAGATTATTTGATTAAATAAGAGCTGCAATGAACAGTCGATTTATAGATTAGCTATTACATGAACACCCACCTATTTTGATAATTGATTACCGGTAATTGTTTTCAGTCTATCTTTTTTGTTGTTCTTGTCCAAATTTCTAAATGTGAATATTTTCTGTTCTTGTTCAGTCCTCTATAACAGTAAAGCGAATATATTTGGGTTGTGGACAAAACTAGACATTTGAGACTGTCATCTTGGCCTTTGGGAAACACTGATCAACAGTTTTCACCAATTTCTGACATTTTATGCCAAACTTGCATCCCAAGTTCACAAGCACTTCCTTCTCAGTAATGCCTGATCAATGCACTTTTCCAGGACAGAGCATAAACCTGTTGGCATCCATAGGTCCATCCCTGCTTGATCCGCTCTCTGGCCCAAACATTGTGATCATTTTCTGCCAGCAAGTTCGCCACTTCCTGGTGGGCGGGGGTTAGAAAAACATGGCTCAGGTCTACTGGGGCAGGTCTGTAACCACTGGGCTGCTCATACCTGAGAAAGAAAATAAAAAGGGCATAAGGAATATCGAGTGTAGGGGCTCCAAACATGCAAATAAATGGATTAAACATATTAATCAACATGTACATACTTAGTGGCAAGTCTCATGTATTTGACTTTCTCCTCAGCGTGGTCATCAGTCAAACCAATGTGGAAACCAAGGGCAAGGAGCGTTCTCGAGTGGAAAAATATTAATATTAATAACATGGTGACAGACACTAATTATTTGTAATTTATTTGTATCATGTTCAACAAATTAATAACAAATAACCAAGTATATTATTCTGTCTGTCTACTGTACAACTGCTCACCGGAGGGTGTCTTGAGCCATCTGAAGGTTCTGGTTCCTCTCCTGCTCTGACAGCTTGGAGAATTCAACCAGACAGGGATCATGCTTCTTCACTTCATCTCTCGCCTGTTTGACATAAGCCCATATTTTTTATGCTGCAAGTAAAATCGAGGCGAGCTGGAACAAGTTTCAAGTCAAGCTTTAGATGATACTTTTTGTCCTACATACTATGTGACAAGGGGATGTAACAACTATTATTTCATTTATTATATGTGATTAAATTATTAATGCTGTTTCTCTTTTTCTTACAGGTCCGTAAGTCCATCCAAGATCAATCCTGTCCATTGCCCAGACTTCATGGATATTCTCAGCCATTTTTTCTCGGATATCCTCAAGTTTTGGGGGCGATACTACCTAAGATGGCAATACAAGTAGGGTAAACTTACTTTAACTACATTAGTATGACATATTTCAGGATAAAAGATCAATTTTAAAAAATGATATATTCAATTGGCTATATCAAATTCAATATAATGCTTTTTCCAAATCAAACCTGTTTAATATCTTAGCAATTAAAACCATTTTAAAAAGTACAAATTATAAATAAAATTTGTTGTTTGAAATTGTAGATTTTTACCTTGCTTATGTCCACTGGTGTGGGAGTAAAGGTCACTGGAGTGGTAGGTACTAAGGGGCCAATGAGCGATTGCCTCCCTTCTCCATGATCCAAAATGTATTTCTGACATGGCTCTACCTTCAGCTTAACTCTTGGGAGCAGGGCCTCAGAGCATGGAGCAAAACCAGGAGGAGGCAAGAAGCGAAACTCTCCATGCCGTCCTCCAAACAGAAAACGAACCCTGATTTACAGAAAAAGGAAAAGGAATACATTTATTGGCATTTAAGAGTGAACTGAGACAAAAATACATACGAACGATTTTTAAGTAAACATTTGACTTATCTTTAACATTTACTATTACACTTCACTATAGGAAAGGGACAGCCTACTCAACACACATTAAAAATATTAGTAAGGACAGTATATCAAGTCAAAAATTAACCAGTTAGACAATAAGCCAGTTAAAGAAAAAACACATTTTAACTACTGACTTGACTCCAGCAGAAAAGCTGACCACAGGATAAAGAAGGCCATCAGCTCTGAAGTTCTCCAACATGCCCTGCACAGGCAGACCATTGACCCTGAAGGAGATGCAGAGAGCACTGAGGTCGAGGCAGCAGCTGACCACATCATCATCTTTCAGCAGGTGAGGGAAGGGAGAGCTCACTCTACGGCCCACACCGCCTGAGGTTCAGGAGAGACAGTCCTCAAAGTCAGGTACAGATGTATTTCATTTTGTTGTTTGTTAGTAGTTTCTCCTCAACTAGTGACATTTAGTTTTGTAACATGCTTCTGGGCCCACCACACGGCTATCATTGATATGATATAAAGCAATAGAAAATCATAATTTATTATCAGATCAATTCGTAATTCCTAGAGAGGAATTTCAGTCGTACCCTGTTGTTGTTGTTGCAATACCTGAGACTGGACAATTTCTGGATTTATTATGATGAGAAACTAGCATCAGTGTGGTTGCTGCTGGCAATCTCTCCCCATATCTCTCTTCGTAGGCTTTAAGTAAGACGCAGTAATAGATGACTGGCTGAACAGTGGCATTTATTGCTTTCATTCCAATAGCTGCTGAGATTTCAGGCTTTCCAAAAAGGCAAAGGAAATGTAGTTTATTGAATTTCTTTATTGTTTCTTTTAATTAGACATGGTACATAAACCACACTCCTTTTATGGCACTAAATTAAATGCACTAAGATTTTTTAATCTAAATTTCTACAATCTCTCTGTGCCAGTGTTTGTATGTGGTGCAATATACTCTATTGTCCAATGATCTTAAAACGTCCCTAAAGTCTACTATGCAGTCTCTTCGCCTGAGTTTGGGAAGGAATTCAAGATTACAGAGAACAAATAAACACTGTATGCTGGGTCATAAATCTTTCTTGTAGCTGGACATCACATCCTATATTGAATCCTGCAAAAGACATGTATATTTGTGCGTACGTGCATGTGAGTGCGTTTGTAAACTTACAGTATGTTCAGATTGTTTTAATGATACTTTCTGCTGGTCTACTGTATATTTGTACTCTTAACAGATATCTTGAACTCTTTAATCAACAAAAAAATAACTCTCAGAGTCAATACAAAGACTGAAAAAACCAAACAAGAACCAAAAAGCTGTAAAACATGAAAACATATGTCAGTCAGCTACTCCCCCTGTCAAACTTATACTGTAAACTCTGGTTTGATCTCACCTGACCAGAGGTGAAGCCCATCAAAGCTGTAGGAGCAGAGGTCGTCTCCCACTCCGTTGCCCCCCCAGCCTTCACCTCCTGTGGGCCTCGGCTGGTAGCCCTCAGTGCAAGCCCAGCCAACACGCAGGTGTGTGGGCTCAGATGTGAGGAAGGAGTCGATGTGATCCACAACCAGCTCGTAGTACCACCTGCGATGCTGGGCTGAATCTTCCCCCATAGCCAAGAAGATGTTTGGCCTCATGCTGAGGTGGAAGAATGTGGAGAGCGAACAAAAGTCAGTAAAAATGGCAAATAAAAGACAGCGATGGATAGTGGTGGCCTTCTTTCATTTCATCTGTGAAAGATTGTGGGGTATGTTATATTAGAGTGTGTAAATAACTGACTTTTTTCTTATATTACAGAGAATCACTGAATTGAATATCTCAGTAGACAGTCTTAGGTACTCTTCTTCGATTTTTACCATAACTACACCATGTGGAATCCCACACTGCATTTCCCTTATTCAGCGTAATTGGTACACTGTGCAGCCTACAAAGAACATAACTCTCATGGGATCAGCCCATGCAGTGTTATAAATATAAATATATATATATATGAAAGAACAAATACAGACCCAGGCTTTTGTAGAGGCTTTCATTTTGACCTCCCAATATCAATGCTGAAACTAAATTACCAGAAATAATACCAGAAGCAGCGTATAAGAACCAATATGATGGAGAGGTATGTGGCAGAGAGGATTACCAATATGTTGGTGGAATTAAGTCTGGCCAACACAGTGTCTAGAGAATAAATGCCAGTTCATATAATGACACTAACCTTGCCCTAGACAGAGCTCTCATGACAGTGCACATAAGGAAACAGAGAAAATATAATTTGGTTTAGATGACAGAAGAGATTGGATAAAAATGGAAAAGAATAAAGAAATAAATAAAAAGAAAAGGAGTATCTGGAAGAACTGACAAAATGTGGCAGGCAAGAGAAGATGGAAAAGAGAAAAGGCAATTGATGAGATACAGGAAATGAAAATGAAAGCAGATGTACTAATAAAGCATTTAGAGGAACAAGAAGTAAAAGTGATAGAATGAGAAATGACTTGAGGAGAAAGAGAGGGAGAAACAGAGTGAGCAGGTGTGAAGAATATTAAACAAAATAAGCTGTAAGGCCTGAGGAGCAAAATGGGCTGCTGATAGAGAAAAGCATGATAAAAGAAGGCAGCTGCTGAGCAGGTGAGGTAAAAAGGAAAAAAAAAACAAGCTCAAAGAAAAATGAAATGGAAGCTGCCCACAAGATCAGACTGGCACAGTAGGCCAAAAGAACATGAAATATGATGAAACTTTCTACAAAGTGTCAAAACATGAACTCTGTTGAGCTACACCATCTCAGACAGTGGGCAACTTTTTCAGAGAAAAGAATTGCTAATTGCGAGGAAATAGAATAGATCCTGGTATGATCTATCAGACAAAAAGAATTAGTGCAGCAAATGAAGAGGGGACACTGAAGAAGACACGTAATTTTTTCTGTGAACTTAACTCTAAACCAGAAAAAATGAGTGCCGCACTGTGGATAAACTGAAGTGTCTCATGTACCAAGGACATGGACATCATTACAGATGAAAAACTAATAAAAGGACACTGAGGCAGCAGCAGTATCATCTCTATGGTTGACAAACAGCACTCAGCTTAACAAATGCATGAGCAAGCATGAGAAGAGGCCCTCATTCAGTGGTGGCCCCAAGAATAAATTAATGGACAGAATATGGGAAGATGCACTTCATGCAACACAGACAATTTAAATCTGCTTTTGCAAATCCCATCTATATTTTGGCATTCTTCGTGTAACTTGTTGAAATCTGATTTGTGTGTATAGCGAACAGACAAAATTTGAAAGACACAGATATGACAGAATGGAGGATAAAAGAATGACTCTGACAAAAGCAAGTCATCCTATTTGGAGAAGACACTGGAAAATTGTACCTGGTGACCCGATTAGCTAGACGTGTTTGGAGCAGCAAGTCTCTGTCTGGCAGCAGGCTGTCACAGATGAGGTTCTGATTGGACCGCACCGCCACACCATGGCACACACACAGAGAGCACAGCACCTCCAGCACCTGGAACACAACCTGTCAGCACTTCATCCAACAACAGCTCCATTAAACACATGGAAATTATCCTACATTAGCGAACAGATCAAAAACTGCTATTATTGACACCAAATTTGTTTTTGCATGAGTGCAACACTGACAGCTTATTTTCCGAACCACGCTGCATAAATAACAGGCAGGTTTTGAGATGACATTTACGAGATAATAATGGATGAGTTGTTCCCCCTAAAAATCTAAAATTTAGATAAGCTCCTGCATTCCAGCCAATAAACACAGACATAACATGACAACATAAGCAACAAATGGTCATTTTGCATCCATTATTGATAAATAATGCACATGAATTCTTATGATCTTTATTTCAAACAAACAAAGGCCTTGTAAACACTACCTTGTAGTTGCATCCATGCTTATCAAGAAAAGAGAGGATTGAATGAATGTGCCCTTCTTTGATGGCATTCAGTGCTTCAGGACTTTCCGCAAGGACACACTGCAGAACCTCCAAGACTCCTGTTCATGACAGTAGGAGATATAGTTGATATTTCACAATGGGGTTGTAAAAATAAATTTAGTTTAGTCCATCCATGCAACGTAACAGAAAAAAAAATCAGTCAGGCTCTAAAAGATATAATTGTTAATGAAGTGTGGACAAGTCCAACCAACCAGATGAAGCCTCCAGCCGGTCTAGCCTGCTAATCAGCCAGTCTAGAGAACCTGAGAAATGTGCACAGTTTACACGGTTTTCCCGGAGCAGAGCAGCTGAAAGGGTCAAAAGAAGGAAACATATAAGGAAGAAGTCTTCATGGATCATTTTTAGGATAACTGTATTCAAATGGATTATTAACAGCTCAGTAGATATCAAAGAAGGAAAATATGTATCTATTTGCTATCTGTGGCAGTGGATAATCAATGCTGTGATGTCATTACTGAAAACGAAAAAGTAGTATTGAACCATCCATATTGAAATTACATGTGTTAATTCTCACCTAGTAGCTCGTAAAAACGGTTGAGGATGGTCTCCCACTCTTCCCCATTGTCACTTTGAACAGCCTCAGCAAAATGAGACGCACTACTAAATTGATGTAGACGGTCGATACAATCTAAGACCAAATCTATCACACCCTGAAAAGAGATGGTGTAATTTAAGGAAGAGTGACGAACACATCACATGTAATACAGATTTATTAATTCACACATATAGATTTATCTACCTCTTCTTGAAACATGTGCTGCCGATTCTTTAGTGCCGTCTTGTTGTTCTGTTTTGCTTCATGGTCTAGCCCCTCTGGTGGAGGCTGGAAATAGTTTATTAGATCCTGCAGACTACATGTTACCATCTCCATTGGCAGGCTGACAGACGTGAGGTTTCCTTGTTGACTACAATCATCCAGTTTCCTAAAGAAAAGGTGGGTTAGGTATAATTATAAATAAACAAATAAATAAATAAATACAGAGATAGTAGTTTATCACCCAGACTAAACTACCAGAGTGCCAAATCTTTTTGCTGTTGTTAAAAGAGGCAGAGTTTTGAATGTGACTAATATGACTGGGCTTAGCAATTTTATATAATACTTATTCTATGTTATCCTTATCTGAATCAAGGGTCTACGGATATCAATTACCATTGTATCGACTGATTAACTGTTAGAAAGCGTGACACACTGTGTGAGTATCTGGTTGAAATGATTAATCAATCAATTTATTTTTTTAATTAATTATCAATGATTTTATAATCTATAAATCCATTTAAGTATTTTTTTTTAAAAGAGAAAAATTCATAATTTTATGATTTCAGCTTCTTAAATGTGACTATTTTATGTGATGTCCTGTTTTTTTTTTTTTTTACTCCTTTTTGACAGTAAACTGAAAATCTTTGGGTTGTGGACAAAACAAGACATTTGTCAATACCTCACAGATTAATCATCAATGAAGACCATTTTTATTGCAGCCCAAACCTGAGCCCCCCAAGTTATTCCATCATTTAAATTTTTCTCTCAGTGCAGAAGAGATCTATTTTTGCATTTCATTTTTTTTAAGATACATGGTAGAATTCCCATGGGATCTTGAAAATGTTCTGGTATTTTTTAAAAAGTTTGTGGTGCTGTTTCTGGGTATTATGTCTGTGAATCTTTCTGTATGTGAGCACAATACACAATACAGTACAATACCATGGCACATCTCATTCAGGCCATAGGTACTACATGAAGTACAACAGGTATACAACAAGGACTTAAACCTGACAGGTAACTGATTTTGAGGGGTTTAAAGCCTACTCAATATTTCAAAGCTTCTCAATCTCTACTGAGGTGGAGAACACTGCAGCTGGAAACAATCTTCTCTATATCAGTGTAGTCATGTCTGTATCAGAATGAGTTATTATTAGCATCCAGTACCTGATAAAGCGAGTGAAGAGGAGTGTAGCACTCCGAATGAGTCTTGCAGTGTGAGATTCTTCTTTCTGACAGCGAGACAGCGTCAGCCCATCATCCATGTGACCCTCTCTGTGCAAAATTGCCTGGAAACATTTAATTTGCAAATTTCCTATTCATTTTTGGATTCAGTACATTTTCAAATTCAATTTTCTTTCAAGAAAGTTGACACATAAAATGAGCATTTGGCTCATACGTTATGATTCTCTTACAACAGCCAATGGAATGTAAGGCTTTACCTTTCGCTGAGCTACTCCCATGCGTGTAGATTTGGCATCAACAGTTTGATAGGTGAGCCACAGCCCAGAGTCTACATGCTGAACAAAACATATGGAGTCTCCATACTTGATCTCTGGAGTTCCCATGCCATCAAAATTAGTCTTTGTGCCAGTGTCGAGCTTCTCCTATAGACAAAAAGCTTTTGTTACATGTATCAGAAACTTTTGGTTTATGAACTGATGACAGCAGCCCTAGAAAAAAAGTTAGGTCTATCTTGGATCTCTTTTGGCTCCTGACCTTTGATGATCTAAAGCAGAAGGAAGTTGTGTTGATGTCAGAATTGTCTCGATCAACCAGATGCAGGCCTTTCTCCTCTGTAAGACCCAGGTACCTCCCAGTGGTCATATGGCACAGTCGGAAAGGCTGACCCCAGCATGTATGCCTACCACTCCAACTAAGGAATATCAAGAGCATTGTGTTTTATTGCTTTTGCTTTCCTCCGAAGGAAATTTAACAGTTCACAAGATTCAGTTTTTCCACTTTATGGTTGAAATGGCAGGAGAGCAAACAGAGGACAAACAACCCTAATCCATTCTAGGTCAGTGATATTAAATGTGATCCAGCAACACTGTAGAGCCCTTGTGGGAGTAAAAAAAACATCAGGAACAGAAATTCTGGGCCCAGCTCTGGCAGTGACCAGAGGCATTGTGTGCAAAATTATATTGACTCCCTGTATGGTCTGAACGACAACCAACTACTGTGTGTTTGTCAGCATCATTTTCTTATTTTCTGAAAATGTTCTTGCAAATGAGACCATAACATTTTTTGGACTTTTTCAATAGTATGTGTAAAACTGCGGACTATCACATCACATGTATACTTACACAACATGCAGAATCTCGAGCCTCCACAGTGAGCGGGCATGGCTGGAGACGGATCCCATCTCATAATGCATTATCCTATATTCGTTTTAAAAAAACAAAACACATTACCTAAGAAGTAAAGGAAGGTTTGTCTTGTTGGCATGACAGGAGACAGTTTTTGTCAACTGACCTTTGCAGCTCTTCTCCGTGCTCTGCGGCTGGAACAGTCAGACATGCGTCACTATGGCTGTGGAGTAGCCGCAGTGTGTCGCCCCCCTTCAGGTATCCTAGAATTAGAACAACAGACACCAGACATAGTCTCTAGTGACATTTTACTGCATTACTGAAAAAGGCCATTTGTTGGCTATAACTGGTATCAGAACATGGGTAACCATAATAGCACAGATGATATGCTTCATAGTAATGATAGGCACAGCTCTTGAGACTTTTACACAGTGGATGGAATAGCGCATTGTTTTTTTGGAATGAGGTTGCTTTGTTGTGCAATAAAATCTGTGCATGGTGTTAGGCCTTGGAATTAGAGTCAGATACACATAGACGAGGATGAATTGAGAGAAAAAGCCAGAAAAAATAGAAATTGAAAGAATGGATTAAATTCTTCCCATGTGCAATTCAAAATCTGTATGTCTCATATCTGAGACTAGCAATTATTCAAAGTGACAGTAGAGAGCATATTTTGAGCACACATACTCAGATCAAACTTCAGTCAGAGGAAATAAAACATAACATGTTAAAAATGAACAAACCGCCTATTGAATATACTGCAAACATGCCTTAGCGCAAGTGCTAATTAGAATAATTAAAGTCTGCATTTTAACATTTGAAATCTGATTTTGTCTCTAACATCAGTAGCCGAAAAAGGGGCATCACATATTGCTGGAATACCTCTTTGACCATTCTCAGTTTTTTGACACAACAATCAGTTGTCAAACTTGCCTTGAGCAACTCCACCTCCAGAGCAGATGGGAGCAACACTCCAGAGAGTCTGCTGGAAGGCTGCATTAACAATCAGGCTGTCACTCAAGCTTTTGTTGTCAAATACAGAGCCAAAGGACAGGTGCTGGGAAGAAACAAAATGGTAATAGCAAAAATGGGCTCATAAACAATAAATACAGCTCCTGATTTTACTACTACAGGAGTTGTTATCCAAAACAATTATACTAAACAACTCATCAGAGGCAAAGCGAACACAGATTGCAGACAACTGAAGAAAGTCAAAGGAAATTAAATCAATGACATAGACAGGGTAGTTTCTCATTCTTCAAAGCTCAGAGAAGGATGGAGGAGAAATGCAGTGAAAAAAAGAACCCACATTCAATTCAGCAACTTCAAATGTTTAATTATTAGTCTTTCATCTGTTCTTGAATAACAGGGTGAGGGTGCCATTTGAAATGGTCTGAAATATGTGAAGCAGATTCTTTGTCATTGAGGCGTTAAAAAGTCTTTATTGACTCACCAGATATCTCTCTGAGGACACATTAACCAATATCAGGTCATCTCCAGCACGCACTTTCTCACCCTCTGACCTCTGTCTGGATGCTGGGTGGACGGTCCACCAACATGCTTCACCTGAGCCACAAAACAAACACATGCATTTTATCTTTCATAGATGAAATTAAAAATAAACCAAATTATGCTACAATTATAGAAAATCAATCAATCAGCTCAACAAAATCATTAACTTGAGGGCCAATAGTAAAATTTACCTGCTTTATCCTCTTGCAGACCGACATCAAAAGCCAGTTTGTCAGTGGAAGACTGAGACGAGGACAAGCAGCTGAGATACTAGGAGTTAAATGAACAGTGGAAATATGAGCAAAAGGTTCCTTTTAAAGCTGATAAAACTGTTTGCCATATGTTAGTGGAAAAAATAAGACTGCTACTATTGGATTTATCTCTGCTTAGATAACTCACCATGCCACTGTATGAGTGTAGAAACAGCACTGCCTGGCCATAAAGAAGGGTGCGATGGCTTCCTCCACCTTCCACCTGTGAATAAGATTGTATTATAGAACTCATACTGTGAGGAATCACAGTAACAGTAGTGTGAAAAGTTAATTCAAAAAGAAATAAATAGGAACAACATCAGTTCAAACAATGGCAAAAAATTAAGCAGAATATCAGGAACAAACAATCATAAAGCATTTGCTTCATTTTGTTTGCTTGAGACTTTATGCCAACACCAGCTGTTCCAATTTTATGATGGCATATTTGTCAGCGTTATAAGATAATGTTAACCTTGTTGCTCCAGATGAATCAATACAGTCCAAATCCCCCTCCAATATAGTGTCAGATCAAATCACTATCTTTAGTGTAGTCAACGTATATATGACTTTCTTGAAGTCTTGAAATCTTGATCAAATTCAAATATGAATGACATTGATTTGTGGCAAATAACATCTGTTCATAAAGTGTTGAAATGCACTGGGAGACATGAAGAGAAGACTCGCACCTCTGCAGCCAGGTGCTTGCAGTGGGTCAGCATCTACTGCAGGGCTCTAACAGAGAGGCACTGGGCCAAGACAAAGCCACATACAGACAGGTCTGGTGGAACATTCTGTCAGAAAATAAAGAGACAACAGAGCAGGTGTCATTGAGGTAGCTGCATATCTGTCTACTCCCTCCACAAGGTAACGAAGCAACTAGCAGAGACGAGGACCAAAGCATTTTTGGGGAAAAAAGAGAAAATCTGCCATACAAAAGAAAAAAACAAATTAATTATAAAAGAAAAAGATACTGGGAAAAAAGACGATAAATAAATAAGACATAATCTTATTTATTATTATTATATATTATATGATACTAGTTGTGTTATGTTATTATTTCAGAGGTCACTTAGGGGGAGGAAACAATATAAAAATAAACAAAACTTGATTACTATATCTTGATGTAAACATACAGAAGTCCATTTTCAGAAGTCTTTTTCATGAATTATTTGCTCATTTTACACATCCTTCTTTATTACTTTGATTTTGATGAAGTGTGAGGATAACTGAAAAATGGACTGCTCTGGCAGTGAGAAAATACTGCGAAATCTTTAAAATGGAGCTCTTTACTTTGCAGTTCGAGGTGGACTCAAGCCTGCAGAGTCTGCTGCCAAATCCCTCAGCAGCAAGGCACAGCTTCACATGTTCCTCCTGGGAGGTGAAGATACTCTGCAAAACCACGTCATCTCCCTGAAAACAATAACACATTCGTACCGTGAGTGCAAATTAAGATTCAACTTATTTGTTTGTGAAGGACAAATCAATAATAAAATCTTTATCATACCAAAAAAGATCCAAGCACTCTGTGCACCCTCTGAAATGTGTTTAGGCCAAGAGACAAAAAACCCTCTATTTATATCATATTAATAGAATCCTTTTACGGAAGATAGCAGTGTCTTTGGGTGACCCATTGATTGCTAGCATGAATTCGGCCTTAAGCAAATTATGAAAACAACCCACAAAAATTTGAGAAATAAGAAACAGACACACTGAGCAAATTACATAAAAATATACAGAGTATACGGGATGAAAATGCATTACTGAAGGCTTTACTGCACAGAGTTATATGTTCTCATGTTAAACAGTCTAGCTGATAATGTGATGTTAATTTCAGGAGACACATTAGACCAAACATCTCTGGCAGTTTCTTCAAACGTCGAACACCAATCCTAAATGGATTCACTCAGGGATTTGAATGGATACAGATTGAATAAGCATAATTGCAATGCTCCATAAGAAATAGCATCCCCAGCACTAATGTCTCTCAAATAAATTACTGTGGCCCTACATTATTAACTTCAGGGCACAATTAATGTAAGTATAAACCCCTAATTAAATATCAGCAAAACATGGTCTAGTTCTACTGTAGATGCATTTACAGTAGATCTGTGTCACCTAAAATGTATCTTATCTTAAGTCAAATGCCAGATGGACCACGTCAAAGGAATTAGGCTTTTCACATCTATTTAAGGAACTGCAGAGAAGGACAACCGACGACAGGTCTCAAAAGAACAGCCAGGACTACCAACACCTCTTCGTACTCGGGCTGCATACCTCCATATTGGGAAGATACTGCACAGTGTGACCCCCGATTCACCCTGCTGTCCACTTCTCATATCAGCAGTACTCTGCAATCAGTCAAACACACTGTCCAAGTCTGAGGCACCATGTGGCATTCAGATGGCTAGAGGACTTGGCTCCTCTTTGGAGTAAATATGGCAAGTGAATGCGCAATAAGCCACAAAACGTCATCCAAATGTCCTAAAAGCCCTGGCAATTGGAAATGCATGTTCATTCATTTGGATTTAATAGTTATGGTGATCTGTATAGTCTAATCTTTACACCTCAGGGTTTCCTACAGTGTTTTATTGTGCGGAGGTGGACCACCTTTCCTCAAACAGCGAAGGCCAAAGCTAACACTATGGCAAGTGAATACACTTTCATGACAAAAAGCAACGACCCGTCAAGTCATTTACTAACTAAACTGACCATGAAACAAGATTCATTAGGATCTGGGTGGCTTCCAACCTCAGCTGAACAATTTCCTGGGGGAAACCCTGCATTTAACTTAATAATGTGTGACACAGATATCGACAGTGTACTTTCATACTGTGGATCAATCTGAGCACTGGGTTCAGTAACCTTCTCCATTACTGCCTGTGTGTGACCATGTGTATTTGTCTCATATACACACCAGACACTTTTGCTGTGACATGCCCTTATCAGGGGTCAAAGATAACAAGCTGTGAGACAACTTACAACCCGGGAGCAATGATAGCATGTTGCAGTGAAGATGAAAAAAAGCCATTTGTGGTCTTCCTTTACCATCAGTGACTAAAACTAAACAACGTGACCAGGATAACAAGATTGCTGCTGGGAGCTGTGCAGTAAACAAGCACATTTAGTATTAATTCAATCAAATGTAAGTGTTATTATTTAATGCATTTCATTTTAGTTATACTTAAAATGAAAGAAATAAAATATTTTCTGATAAGAAACTATTATCTAATAAAAAAAAAACAGAATAGCATAATGAAATTAGCTCGTTTTGATTAACAACCTTGGGTGATGCATGGCCCCCTCTTGATTTATAATAGACTAGCTTCATATTAAACTAACTGTGTTAATGTTAATTTACTACAGTATGTCACTATAAAGTCGCCAATTTTTAAAACTGAGGTTACAGAATAATAAGGGAAGAAAACTTATGCTAACTTACACTTATGCAACATCTTTAACAAAGAACTGTTTATTCAATTTTAGTAAGACTAACAAAACGGACTTGTTAGCTACAAGACAAAAGCTGAATAAAAACACATTTTAAACATGAGTTGATTAAGAAATACATGTTAGGAGGAGGCTGCCTTCAGAAGAACAATGTTAGGTTATTAACTAAGCTAGCTAATTGTTGACACCCTGGAGCTAGCTACGTTAGCTTAGCTTGCCAAGCACTGACTAAATATTAGGCAATAGTTTGGAAAGTTCATGACTCACCGTTCGTAGAAACTGAAATTCGTCATCGCTCTCTCCAGCATCAGTCATTATTTGAACCAAATAAGCTGCATTAGCACAGACATGGGCAATATCAGTGGCACAGAGGGAGACAGTGCCAGACTGCAGGAGCAGGAGAAGAAGGTGTGTGGACGTTAATATGTGGGCGGAGTTAAGATAAGGGCGTCCATTTTGTTTTTTTAATCACACAGCAGCTATTTTGGCGGGAGTGTTCATGTAAAGTGCAGAAAGATTTTTGGTGCTAGCATCTGTGTCAAACTACAGCTATTCACTTATATATATATATATATCACATAATGCTATAAGAGTACTTTCTCTTTATCTGAGAAGGATAAAGGTCTGGGCCTGCAGTCGAAGGTACATTTACACAATGTTGTTGTGTGTATTAGCTAACATTAGCATCTGACCATGCAAGATGATAGGGATGCTAGCTGACACATTCTTTCTCTTTGTAAGGACTAAGATGGCAGTGCTAATAAAGTATGTGTATTTAATTATTGAAATGTATATTTTACTGCTTGGTAGTTGAGTGTAATTTCAGAATGCTCCAAATTTTGCTCCAATTGACCACACAGTGCTGTACTTTAATGCTTTACTGTATGGGTTTGTAATTTCCTCAGAATGTATTAGGAAGTTTCCTACAGAGCACTCTGCTTATAATTACAGGGGAAATATGAATGTAAGTTAAAGAACTGCATCATTCAAGCCCACTTAAATAATCATTTTCCCTTTTCATTTATAGGCTACTTGAAACCTGATTCTTCCTATGTATTGAGTAGTACATTTCAGTATACACCAGATAGAGCGCAGAAATTCAAATGCAATAGTCCACAATTGAATTGATTGGAAGTTTACCGACTCAACACTGTGTCAGTTTTCCTCATAATTTAAATGAAATTACGCATTTTTTTGCAGGAAACATCTTGGTGTTAATGGTAAAATAAGTATCAGCAAAATAAAATGTTTTCCAAATTTGCTATGAAAAGTGTGGGTATTTCTGCTTGATTTTAATAACCCATGCTATTTCTGCTTTTCATCAGTTTATCTTGTCAAAATGTATTACTTGTCCCTGTTGTATCTGGAAAACTAACAGATGGATTGTTCTGGATACTCCTGGTGCATGTGGATGGATACCAACCTAATGCTTCTGGCAACCCTCTGACTTTTCTCTGACTTTTCTCAAGGCACACCACCACAACATACTGTAAGTTCCACTTGTACACAAGCATATAAAAATTGGAATGGACTACATACAATAACATACAAGGCTTCGTTATCTCCACAGGATCCCTGTCCATTTTTGTTACATGACCTTTACCACACGTACCAAATTTCCACAGATGTTGCACACTGTAATAGGTTGATTGCAGTGACATTTGCTGACCACATTCTCTACAGAGAGAGAAGTGGTTTGAATTTTGTGATTCACTGACCTGTTCTGTAATCCAATCCAGTGGAGATTTCCTATATTTTTAGCCCTGAGTGGCAGTGCTCTATAAAAGCGAAATCATTAACACATTGTTCCTTCCACCCATTTCCCCAATTTAATTTAATATGATGAAGGAATAATTGCAGCCTCTGAAGATGACATTGCAGACGTCACTTTTTTCTACAAAGCCTGAACTACTTTACCAAGTTATATATTTTTCATTAGGTTAACTTTTCTCTCTGGCCAAGCATATTGAAGTACTTCTTATCTTGTAAAACTAAAAATGTAACTCTCCTTTTACTGCCAATAGAACCCACAATTTTCAGAATTTTGCACATAGAAACTCGGTCATAAATGAAAATATAGGTTTGTCGTCCTGATATTTTTGCAACCCATAATAATGGGGCTTTTGTTTACATGTGGATTAAGGCTTACAGTAGTTTTAAATTGACTGACAAATTGCAAAGACACACATAGTACAAGCAAGGATTTATCAGATTGAAATACATGTTTGAATTAGTCACAAACAGTTCATTTAATTAATCCATATACCCTCAAGTACAAAGTTTAACTAATTGACTTGGTTACTGAGCCAGCAAATTTCTTCCAAGGTGTCAGTACTGCCTGAGTATCTTTATTTCCCTACTAAAATCAACAATTCAAAGCGTTCACCAAAAATGAGAACATCTCTGGCACCTATAGCGGTGATGTCTGAGGTGGATTGCTTGCATTTAAATAGAGTATTAAATTAATAGCACGCTCCAGTGCCTTGCCTTCAGTTTATGTGAAGTGGCCGAAGATCTTCCAAACAGAAAATTCCATTAGTTTAACAACTTCCAGTGTTTTCTGGCATGTTTCAAAAACTGCCAGTGGCTGTGAAATCAAGATCACAAAATGTCTGATTTATCATTCTTTTTCATTAAGATAACATGATGGTTGTTTTAGATGGTTGTTATGAGCACACAACACCAGCAGAGTTTGGTTAAATCATTACCACTAATGTATATCTAAAATACTCAATTTGTGAAAGTATGGAAATTATCTGTATATGTTTCTTCATTGTATGTTCCAATAGTATAGAAAAGAGCATATAAGAAGGCCAAAATAAACAGTACCAACAAAGGAGAACAGGGAAATAACTTGACTAATAAGTTCATATTTTGAGTCGGTCAAGACATTAAAGTGGTACAACAAATGCCTAAATATGGAGTTACATAAGTGATGTTCTTTGAGCTCAGCACGAACAAGCAAAATAATGATTACTCATCTCTAGAAACAGCTGGGAAAGGACAAATGAAGAGGACTGCCTGCAAAATGACTTTGGCAGCCAAAAGATTAAATTGAAAAATATCTATATAAAGATGCTAGACATATATCAAATACATTTCATGTTTAATAAAGCCGTAATGCCAACAAGCTCCTTTGCATCTCTTGCAGATTACCTCATAAGGCTTTAGATGTATACTACCATCAAGGACAATTTTATTTTTAATCTAGTCCTGTTTTTACCAGCTCCTATCAATGAGGATTTGACCTTTTGTGCTTTATTTGATCCTTTTCTTTCTTATAAGTGTATTTATTTTAGGAGTTTTTTGTACTGTCAGTGCACTTTAAAAGTGTTGCTGCCTGAGAAAATGTTTTATTATTTCTCATGAATACTGCACACTCAGTCTTCCGTGTTCTCTGCCTTGAAACAACTATACAATTGTAAACATTTACTTTTGCATTCATGTGGCTTCCCCACTTTCCCTCTGTTAGTACTGTATATTTTTGTCCTTATTGCAACCCATTTTCTACACTGTTTATTGTTGAATGGCAGTGAGTCTAAAATTGGTTTTGCAAACTGAAATTTACTTTAAAAATCTCAAAATGCCTTATCAGAAGACTGTATTCCCAAAACAAAGGCCCTGTGGGGAAGTATGAAAACAATACATGGCATTGCTAGAAGAAAGACTTCTTTCATGTCTGTTTCTTCAATAGATAGGCACCAGAACAGATAGATCCTATCATCTTGTTTGGTAATCTGTATTTTTAAAAAGTAGTTTTCTCTTCTAGCTTAACCCTAACTTTGTGCACCAAAACCTTAACACATACGATAAAATGTACAATGCTTTGTTTCAATATAATCTGAACATGGCACTTTGTATTTGTTTAGGGGGCATCTTTAATCCAAGAGGACAAAGAAGTAGACATAATGCGCAGCATGATTGTAGACAGTCTAATGCGTCAGAAAACTACTCAACAAAAAAACCTGGTATGGTCACAAACACATGTCATTCATCATATTTGATCCAACTTGCTTATAGATTCCATAAATTCATCAAAACATGTCAGGTTGAAGGTTGCGGGGAGTTAGGTAAACAGAAGATCAGTAGATGAAAGGGTTTCTAGTGGGTTAAAGGTCGCTCTCTCCATAGAGAGCAGTGGAGAAGGCAGTGTAGTCCAGTGCCCCTGGTGGTGCTCCAGGACCGGCGTATGGCGGCATCCTCATGATGCAATATTCCGCTTGTTCAGGGGGGAGTTCTCTCCTCAGTTCATCCACAAGTATGTAGGGCTGTGGCGGTGGAAAGAAAATACAGTTCAGAGAGTAATCCATTTTTTTAAAGCTCATGAACTAATTGTAGGTCATAAATCAAGATGTCATGGCAAATACTTGGAAATAATGACTGGAACAGAGAAGATTAGTGCTGGCTAAGAATATCTGCCCATATGCCAGTAAGTCACACCAACACACACAAATATACCTTGTCAGTTGCCAGGATCCGGAAGGATGCCACAACTTGCTCGGCAGTGTCTGTGTCAGCGGTCTCTCTGGTCATGAAGTCGATGAAAGATTGGAAAGAGACGATTCCGGTCGCGTTGGGGTCTACCAGCATCATGATACGGGCAAACTCCACCTCTCCCTGAGAAGGGCATAGATGGAGAATGAGAGCTTCTACAGTGTGCAGCTCAGGCCACATTTTTCTGTCCCTACCTGATCAAGCATAAGAGAGTTGTTACTGAGCCCAACCTGAACTCGACAGGCATTCTGTTTTTTTACATCCTAACCAAACTCCAGCCCGACTTAGTTTAAGCCCTTGTTCAGACAAGACAAATTGAAAACATGCAACTACTTGCAATGTGCCGGTCTAAAAACTGGCTAGTTTACATCAGACAAGTTGGCCAGATGGTGTAACATCTCAATTCCAACTACTCTCTGTACCTCTCTGCTGACTCATAGGGCTTTTTCATAGCTGAATATAATTTGTATTCTTAAATTATGAATGAGCATATAAAAAAAGTGAGTTACTTGCTACAGCTACATTTCTAGTATTGATGAAAAGGGTGTGTGCCCATCAAGTGTGTGGCTGAGTGTAAGTGAGTGAGAGCCAGCGGCAGCGAGTGGCTGTTAATGCGAGAGGAGCAGAGGAACAGCAGTGAAGTTTTCAGTTTAGCACTATAGAAATGTACAGTACACAGTAGATTACCATGAACATGTATTGTTCTACATTAATATAACAGATATTTAAATATATTTTATATCTCCAACATGATGCATGCTCTAATTTGAATTACCATACCAAGTCATAACCCATAGAGATGAGACAGGCTCTGAAGTCATCTGTCTCCATTGCTCCATTCTTCTTCTACAGTAGGTATCCAAATTTCAGGTTCACCATACAAGAATCAAGGAGAAAAGTAGAGATAGAGATTACAGAAAATTAAGCATAACAGAATATAAATGTGTCATATAAATAACATGCTTGTCAACAGAGTTAAACATGGCATCAATACTATAAGACCCAATTTTAAAAAGATGCATGTGATGTGCAGTTTTTTCAAACTTTGTTTATCTGAAACTGACAGATGTTTTTCAAAATGATAAAATACACAGAGTACGAATGCTTTCAACTTTAAGCACTGACTCTTTTGGCTTTCCCGATAACAGATTAAAGATGCTGAAGATTTCATGATAAAAGAGGTTTGAGAGTTTAAAAACTTAGGAAAAAAGCTATTATAATGCTGCACATATACTTGCATGCACAGACTGTGCACATGGAATTTTATACACAAAACAGTCTTATCTGGGACTTAAGTGCACAGCAGTATTTTGACACTTTGAAGTCTGTATTTGTCAGGTGTATAATCTGTTTCTCAGCATTGTTAAGCGCAGTCCGTCTGTGAAGTTCCCACAGATATAGCTTGAATAAAAATGAAACAGCATACTTGGTTAAGTCATCCATTGTTGTACTTTCATTAAAGACTCTCACGAGTCATAAAATTAAGCTAAATACAGCTTAAAATTCCACAGTTCAATGGCAGCTTCTGTTTAAATTACATTATTTGTGGGAATCTGTGATAGCGTGACGAGAATTTTCATCCACCGTCTCCGCCAGGAATCGCTTTGGGTCAGATGTAGGGTCAGCCGCTGAATGCTGCCCCTGGGTCTGGTAAGAATTCAGCATCTTCCACATTATGAACTCTTTGTGCAGGACTTTTTGGTCAAAGTGCAATTCAGTTATAGAACTTTCTCTAAATGCAAGGCTACCTCCTCCACTTGCTCTGCTTTCGCTCACACTGCTTTAGACCAGTCACTCAAATGGATGAAAATGGTAAAGTGAAATTGGTAGAGAGCTGTACCCTGTCAAAGTGGTTGAAAGAGGATCTGAACTCATTCATCTGCTGCTGGCTGATTCCTTTGGCATCTCGGGTCAAGATCTGGGTTTCAATCTCGTTGATGGTTCGAGCAATGGTTGTGAGGAGCAGCTCCCACCCCACACGGATATGCTGTCGGGGACAAAGCAGGCGCGTTGACACAGGGAAACTTGAAACTCAAGCATAATTGAATATTGAATGCTGTGTACATTACGCTACTGTAATTTTAGCAACTCTGGCCCATATTTCCTTTTATATTCTTCCTTTGTGTGAATTTCAGTATCCACTCAGAATTCAATGAGTATCAATGAGTGTGTATTCCGCATATTCTTGATTCTTGATGACACTGTTTGCCATTGCTCTGTACCTCCATAGTGTAGTTGGTGTGTTTGTTATCGAACACCAGCGACTCTTGGATCAGCTGGTGGTCTCCCTCCAACTTGTCCACGTTTGGCTTGTATGCAACGATGACATGCTCAAATTGCTTCAGTTGGGTCATCTGGTCCTCCAGGGTGCCTCCGATCTCCAGGGAGCAGCGCCCAATTTCCTGTAAGGATAACACATAAGGTCAACTTAATTTTTGGAGTAATTTAGGTAATAGGATGCTGGTCTTAAGATCAGATGTTTTTCTTAGGGAGTCATTTACCTGTGGTTAAGAGTAAATTCTGTCCGGATGTATAGCATTAGCTGATGTGCATGATAATAATAATGATGTGCATGATCCAATCATCATAATTATCAGGAAAGCCACCATCATTGCCCCCCCCCCATGTTTAATGCATTGGAATATAATCATCTTCCATTTTAGGTCATGATTTAATTAGATGGAGATAACTGTCAAATTGCTTATGAAGCCTGTATGTCTAACCTCCATCCTGGCCTGTATCCAGGGTCCAATGAGATTAGCCTGGGCAGCAAACTGTCGTCTCAGCCTTTCGTGGGCGTGCTGGCGTGCCATCTCCTCCTGCAGGGCACCGTCTCTCTGAGGAACCAGCTTCTTCACCTAAAAAACACACAGGAACATGCACACACAAAAGGGCTTATTTGTAAGTGTGATAAGATGGCCGGTCATGAAAAGAGCCATAACATTAAACAGAATGATGCCACTATTATAAGCTTGTGATGCTAACTGGGTGCTCCAACTCAGTTATAAAACAATAGAGTAGCACTCCTTGTTCCTGTTTCATAATCATTGCTTTCCTATGACAGCCATTGTCGGAATAATGACTTTAAGCTGTAGTGTTTAAGCTGTAGCTACCTTATCCCACTTGTTGAGAAGCTCCTCGATTGTGATGGTGCTGTAGGGATTGATGATGTTGGCCTTGATCCCATAGCTCTGGGAAATTTTCTGCACCTCATTGTGGATTCCCATGATGGCCTGTCTCTCTGCATCTGCCTCAGGAAGGGTAGCTTTGAACTGCTCATGAGCTGAGATTAGACTCTGGAACAGGAAATGGGAAGTACTTAAATTTTATTACACTTTCAGTTTTGTCAAGAGTGATATCATTATGTGGTTTTCTTTATTGGTGGGACAGATCTACCAACATTACTCCCCATGTAACATAACATTTACAGACAGGATTCATAATCCTAGAAAAACATGTGTAGGTTAATCTGAAGGGGATGATTCAACAGCAGCAACACTGTGAAATAGTATTAGCAGTAATTGAGTGAGTCTGCAGTGCTGTTAGTAACTGACCTGGACCTCCTCAGTGGTATGCACTATGAACATGTCCTGCAGATCCTCCATGGCTCCTTCCATCCAGTTGTTGAAAGGAGCTGATCTTTTGGCAAACTCCAAGAACAGCTGATCAATAGTCTCCAGCAGTTTATCTGTCCGCTGAGAGGATTACAAGATATCACATATCTGTTGTAATAAAATCCTGAAAAAAAACATAGCATCCAACATGTAATTTATGATTAGGCTTAATCCTGGATTTAAGACTCATCATTTTCATATCTCACAAATAATCCCAAAACAAACATCACCTCTCTCCATCACTCAACAGGCCTAATAGGCACAGGCCATGGAACCCAAGGAGTCAGAGGGTTCCTGGGCCTAAGCTAACCTAAAAGTAACCCAAAAAGACACTGAAATACCACAAAGAGACACAAAAAGACAACAGAAGATCCCCAAAGTGACAACAAAGAGACAGCAAAAAAACAAAGATACCACAATGAGACATTAAACCACTACAACAAGATAGAAACAACTAAAAAAGACATAAAAGAAGGGTTAAACGAGACACAAAACCACCACAAAGAGACGCTGCTTCCCTCAATTGGTGCACTCCTATAAAAGGAGGGGTTAGGGGCCATATCCATGTCTATGCCCAGGGGCCGTTGTCTCATAATCTAGCTATGATCGCAGGGTGGATGGTATGGCCTTGTTTACCCCCAGCTCTGGCTCAGTTGTTCCTGAAACTGTCCCTCCTCATAGCAAGGGATGGCAGCAAGTGGAAGATGGACAGAAAACAGACCCCTGTCACTGTCATTCAGACTTAATCCTTGGCCCTTTTCCCGGGCCCTCACACATTTGCAGGTCTGGAATGGCCAGCATGGATCAGAGGAAGTGGCTAGTGGGCTTTCAGCCAGTCCCTTCATGGACGGGACTCTTACATCTATTTCTCCTTTATCCCCTCTACCCTCCCATTTTACCATTCTATCTGGGTCAGGGATTTTAGAGGGGATCCAATTATCTCTCCTCATCAATCAGTTTTATCTTCACTGTTTCAAATGTCTTTGACAGGCAGCTAAATATGCTTACATTGACATTTTGATTAAGTTGGTCTTGGATGCAACTTCATATCTATTGGAGCCCATGTGGAACATTAGCACACTCTTGTGGGGACTTACCACCACATCCTGTCATGTACAAACAAAAGTATCCTTCAGGTGTTAGCATACACTTAACAAAACCCTAACCCTATGATGAAGAAACATTTAAAGCATGTGAGAAAAACCATGGATTTTAATGCTTTAAGTCATAAATTCACAGTCAATTTAATCTAGCTCCAAATGTTGCACTCACCTCCAGTGACTCTCTTCTCTTCTGAGTCAGGGTTCCCAGCTTGTCCCACAGGTCACAGATGCTTTGGCAGCGCTGGTTCACAGCAGCCACGTCGTGGTAATCCAGCTCACTGAAAAAAAACAAATCAAATAGCATGTCCTGCAGTTTGTTTCAGTTGTGGAAAAGAGCTATGAAGTGTTCCCCAAGCATCAAGATGTTATTAAAAATCATAAAGCTACTGATTTAAATTGAGCAAGTACATAAAAACTACACTAAAAAGTTCCAAAATCAGAAAGAAATTGCCAAAATGTAAATTGTAAAATTAACTGCCATCCAAAACATTGAAAAATTAAACATGTGCAATTGCATTGAATGTTTAGGAAATCAGATGCAAAACAGGCCTGAAAATGACTGACATGATTTGTCAAATTGTATTTTTTCCCCTGAGCTGGGTGTTTATATTTCTTTAAACCAATCAATTGTCAAAATCCAGCAACAGGGTGCCTGCATCCCCACCAGATTAGGGAAATTTGCCAACTTTTACAGAGCAATCAACTAGCTCAGAGGTAAAAGCGATGGTGAAAACACTTACACACAGGAGGGATCATTTTCATTTTATTAAAATTTCAGAACAAGCAACTTGAACACAGACATCAGTACATTTTAGTAAACTACAGGGAGTAGAGCTTCCTTCATCATCTGCTTCAAATTGAAGACTTACGGCCCTGTTAAGCTTTGGTATAGTACTGAGGCTGTTGATAGAATTCGTCACTGGGAAGCTCTCGGTTCTGAGTAAGGACGGTTGACTGTTGAGCTACAGGATAGTAGTATCTCTCATATTGGACTTCACCATAGTCATCTCCGCCTTTCTCGTAGTCTGACTGGAAGTGCGACACTGTGCCAGTAGGAAGCTGACCAGTCAAGAAGAGGTGGTAGAAGTAGTTTTGTTCGACTGGTCCCTGTTCCTGGGAAACTGGCTGCCCGGGGCCTTCAAACTTGGAAGAAGCAGACAGCTCCTTAGCTCCCACTGGAGAAGCGGTATAGAGAGGTGGGAGCAGAAAACCTTGTTCTTCTGTTTCCCTCTCTTCATTTCCATTCTCAGAGATGGAAACATAGTTACGCAAATCACCAGCCTGGTAGGCAGGTCCTGGATATAAGGCAAGTGGCATCGGTGGGGGCACAGAATTTGGCTCTTCGGTTTCCATTTCTGAACTACCTTGCCCCAAGATGCTTGTATATCTTTCAAGCTCACCTGCCTGATAGAAGGATGGAGGGGGAGGAAGGCCCATGTAGGATATGTGTTGAGATGTTTTGGACATTGTTGATGCTGCCACAGGAGAGTAAACAGGAGCAGTGTTCCATAAATCCATACTGGCCACACCTGGAGTAGGGTTTGCTGGATACGATTCAGGTCTATAATACACTTGTGCCTTCTCTGGCTCATACAGGAAGGAGACAGCAGGGTCATTCATATCGGAAGGCTGAGCAGGAAAACTTTGGGATGAACCATAATCAAAGCCAGGAGACGCCTCCATACTAGTGTAACTGCCTTCATTAGGATCACGCTGGCTCCAGCCTAGGAGAGACAACTTGTGGTGAGTTGAATAAGCTAAGAAAGCATGTGATAACATATATTTATAGTTGCAGTGAAGTGATAGTTTTACCATTTTTAATAGGATAGCAATTGACATTCCAGCTTAACAGTGCAAAGAGGAGCAATTGACTGTAAGAGAAAACAGCATGGTCAAATACTTGCATAAAAATTAAACCATTAGTGGAAAATGAACAAGCCAAAATAATAATTTAAGAAGCACATACCTTGCAGGAAACCACATGGCCATTTTGCATGTCAGCTGAAATGATATCTTCCTCACTTAGAGCACTAGTTAAATATTTAACAGGAAATACATCCTCTGCGGCGATCCCAGAATGGGATGATAACGACGGACAGGTGTTCATCATTGACTCCTGATTGAAAATGTCAGCATGCCAGTAAGCCACACCCTCCATCCTGCTAATCCGTAACTGAGTTCAACAGACTGCACTGATTTAATTACCCCCAAGTCTAGAAATAATATTCAGCCACATTGTGATACAGAATTATTTAGAAGTATGGACTGTAGAGGTATAAAAAAGACAATAAATGTATCATTTAGTGTAATAAAAAACCATATGTATTTTATTAATGTCGGCCTGTCTATCAGTGGCACATATCAGCCTTGCGGTCTCGCAGACTTGAAGTGTTGGCAGTAAACACGTCACAGTATGTACAACTGAAGTCCGTGAGGGCTCAGTCTGCAAGTAAAGATGGTGGAGATTTGGATGCAGACAATTTATTTTTCCTTCTTCCACTTCCAATTATGAACTAAGAGATCAGAGGTTTTGATACTATTTAACTAATGCAGAATCTAGTTGTGTTGTGCAGATGTGCTTTCTATAATTGCAGCTGCCATTTATACAGTGGGCAAAGCCAAAAAGCTATTAAAATAACACATAACAAAAACAGGAAACACGATTCAATCAGTTGGTTTTCCTATTAGTCCACCACCACCACCCCCTCGTGATATTGTGTTTGGCAGGAGGAGACAAAATACTCCAGGGCCTCCATGACACATGACTGCAAACGTCTGCTAAAGGGAGAGCGTACTTAAGTTCCTGAGCAATGGCGGCAATCTGCTCCACTCTGTCCTGGTGAGCTGCCAAGTCGCTCTCGAAGGCCTCGTGTTTTCGAAGCAATGCTCGGATTTCCGTCAGGGTGGCTGTTTCATAGTCCTTCTGCGAGAGGATCAGTTCTTTACCTGAATAATACATACAAACAGAGAGAGATTGGAATGAGGTATAAAAATATGATTAGCAGGTTGGATCTAAACACTGGCCTTATTTGGTCATTGCTTGTAGAAAACAACCTGTTACAGTCCACTACAGGCTGATTGCATTGGAGAGACTCTTAAACCTTCAATCAAATCCCTGCGATTAAAGGAAACACTTGAATACTGAACAGCTGGCAGAGAAGCAGGAATACAGATGCCTATAGATAGGCTCACATGTCAAGATAGACAAATAAACAGGCATATCTATGAACATATTGTAGCAGTGTGAGTTGCATGCAAACAGTTAAAAAGCCAAACCAAAACTGACCGCTGGCCCAGCTCTCATGATTGGTTGCTTTCTGGCGAAACTTTTCAGCCAGGTGGTCCAGCCTCTCCAGCCTACGGATCTCTGTAAGGAGCCACTCCTCGTAGCCTTTCTCTGCCTGCTCCAGGCCCTGCCATGCACTTGCTATGTCCTGAATGAAAAATCACAGTTTGACCTTACTTGCTGAAGGTGTTTTGTATTGATTCCCCCCGGGCAAATCTGCCCATTTTTTATCAATACTTGTTATTTGAAGGTGCAAAAAAGTGTCAACAAATCATCCTTATTGGTAGAATCCTAACCTCCAAAGCATGTGCCATGAGAATTGATATAATCAGAGGTCACACCATCATGGACACTGACTTACAGACACCATCTTCCCCTCAGAGGGCATGAAGGCAGGGCGATTGCTGATGCGCAACTTGGTCTGCAGGGTGTTGAAGTTAATTTCCAGTTGGCACTTCTCCTGCACCTTCGGGGGCTTGTGCTGGCGTCTGTAGTCCCTGAAGTCCTCCAGTTTCCGCTGCATCTCCACCATGGTCTTCTCAGGGCTCCGGTTCTCGAGCCAGGGAGTGGTGCGTTGGATCCACTCCAGCAGCTGGGATTCAGAAAAGACAAGATGGGAGTAAAAAGAAAGGCAAGAGAGCTCCGCGTGAAGATAGCAGTGGCCTGATGATTTTTCTTCATCAGATGTTTTTCATCTGTACTTTTACTTCAAACTTATTTCATGTAACAAGCAGAGGAAAAAGATTAATGTAATATGAACTATATATATATCCATTATCCATTTATATTTTAAGGACATTTTAAAAAATTACTTTACCTCACTTGCCAGTCTCTCATACTCTTCCATCATTTTCTCATTCTCTTGGTTTACACCAAGCACCTTACAGATCCTGTTGGCAGCCGTCTCTGCCTGAGAGCACAGGGCATGAGAATATCATAATTACAAGAGCAAAGTAACACAGTGGGCCATGCTCCCATTGATCCTTCCAATACATCTGATAACGTCATCCTCGTAATAGATTTGTTGCTCAGAAAATCAGACTTGTCTTTAAATATTCATTTCAACCACTTTACCTGCTCGGCTCCAGCAAAAGCATGGTAAAAGCAGGACACATAGGTCATGATAGCTCTTTCATCAGGCTTGGGGGTGTTGATGATATCTGTGGTGTCGAGATGGAGGAAAAGTCAAGGTGGCAGAAAGGAAGAAAAAAGTGGAAAATAACTTTGAAGAATGAAGGAAGCACAGTGAACGTCGTATCGCAAACATGTATTTCAAAGAACAGTTTCAGTTAACTCAAATGGGGTACATCTACATCATCAAACATTACCTTCTGCGTCCAACATTTTGGGAATGTCCAGGTGTTTCTCCGCTATGTCGAACGCCAGGTTCAGGTTCCCCATTGGATCATCCTAAATAAAGAAATACAATTCTACATCACTCAACAGCAATGCTGGACTTAAAATGCCAGTGCGCTGACCTCCCCACTATGGTGGACACATCATACTCCCTGTTCGCCTACTCTACTGGCACTCCTTTTAGGTTTATATTCTTAATTATTATTTATTAGCAGCTTCCCATGTTGAGGACTGCAGTGTGATCAGTCCCATGAAACCAGCCTCAAGCAGTCTCACTCTCAAATCCATTAACATTACTTAATTGTTGTACAGCTTTTAACTACATATTACATTAAGTGATTACGACTATTGATTTTTTTTAATCAAACAATTGATCTATTAGTCAAAAGTGATGTCTTTTAAAAGAGAGATGATGAGAAAGGGAAGCAATTCTTCACATTAATGAATCCACAAAAATAACTGACATGTACTATACTATTATGATAAACTATCATAAATTAATCAGATAGTAAATAAATCAACTAATACATTACACAAGAAAAGCAATTTACTACTACAATACACATCATGTATCTCTTGAAAATGACAGATATAATCAATGAAATCAGCTTTTATCACACAAATGACTCTGAGGGGAGAAACCAAGTGTTGGAGTGGTGCATTAGGCTAACAGCTGACAGTGAACCCTTCCCTGCTAATGGGGCAGTCAGTGAGGTGAGTGAGTACAGTGGGGTAAATGGATCATGCTATCATGCTGCTGCTATTGTCCCTATCTCTGTACCACTGTTCTATAACGGTAGGGGGGCTGGGGGCCGGCACACTACATGACAGGGCCAGCTGCTCACAGATCCAGTGCAGGACAGATAGATGGATGGATAGAGTGGTGAATTGATGACGGGATGGAGCAATGCACGGATGGATAGCAGGATACCCCCCAAGGCCTCTGTGTGTGCACGCCCCTTAACCAGAGCTGTCTCAGCCGGCTGTAAAACTGCAGGCTTAACCAACACCCTCACCTGGAGCCAGACTCAACAGCTGCCTGGCGTACGCTGCAACTGTCTCCTGGCAGCATGAGCAGAACTGAAGAGTGGCTAAATGTGCCAACATCTATGACAAGGAGACCGAGGAATAGATTTGGTAGCCTCCTAATTGTGAAAGTCAACACCAGTCTTGTAATAATCTTGAAGTGTTGACAACTTAATATCACAATAATTATTTCATCAGACATCTTCCCGGCTTTTTATGATGACCAGCAGCCTCTAACTGAGGAACATTACGTCACAGCATTGACAATGGCAGAGGTAAAGCTAAGCCTGAGCTCAGCAGGGACTAAGCTCATGTTTCTCTGGCTATTCAGGGTCATCACCAAGTCAGGCCACTGAGTTGTGTGCTGAGAAGTGAGCGCTTCTGTTTCCAAAACAAATGGAAATGTCACTCTTCGTAACCAGCCAAGGTGTTCCCCTACGATACATGCCAAGTGTTAGGCCGAATGTGGCCTGGGTAGTGTCAAATTTTCTATTTGAGCTCAGCAATCAGGTGTCCTCTCAGATACACAGTCTGAATTTTTAGGCAATAGACAATTTATTTCCAATATTTGCTTCATGAATTCATTGGATAAAATTACCAGAAAACCTTATGGATACAATCTCTGGTTTTCACTCAGAAACAGACTCAGCACAGCAGCCACAGCCTTCCCATTTGGATAAGAGAGCTCCATCTTCCAATAGAGAAAAAGGTGCATTACTTGTGCATTATTGTATTAATAGACACAGGAGGGCTGTCAGCTGTGCTCCTGGGCTCTCAAAATACACAGCGCAGCTCACTGAGGCCCTCACCTGGTTATACACTAACACTGACAGTCAATACCCAGTACATTTAAATAAGCTTTGGGTCTGTTTGACCTGAAAAACGTCTAATCTTGAGTAGCATGCATACAAAGAAAAAGCTGGATGAGAAACTCAGTATTCATTAGTCATGTGTATCACCTCAGGTTTGTGTCATACAAGAGAGGCCACATATCCCCATTATTAAATCCACTGTTGTAATGGGCACAGTGGGGGCGCACAAACAGACTTAAACACTGAAGCAACACTCTCTTTTATGCTAATTATGCTGAAATTGTGCACCAAGTAAGCTGCTTTTGTTAAGAATAATGAAGCATGAGGTGAAACTAATTACACACACTTACAATAAAAAAAGAAATATTCAAGAAGTGGAGAAGAAACACATCCACCATTTAAAGCAGCATTACATCCATTAGCCAATTAACACACTGTTTACCTTCAGCAAACATTCACATTAATTGAACTCAAATCATTGAACTGTTATGGTCCTATGAAATACCACATATTTCTGGTGTATGCCATAAAAAGCACCAACAATCCCAACAAATGACTTCTATCTCATACTTCTATACATTTTGTAATGATTTCGGGATCAAACTCTACCCTGTAGGAAACCAGATGAGCTCTCACTAACTCTTAAAACTCTCAAAAACATAGGCTACACCTGCAGTCCTAGATACTGACTCAATCAACATGTCACAAAAAGTATTCCAAAGAACCTTTATTCTACGCTAAACACGTAACTGTCTTCATCAGTCATGGTGTGACAGGAGTGTTAATTTGGTGGAATTCAATCTGTTAGTGTTGGGGGGGCTGAAACACAGCATCCTGGTTACAGGTGAAACCACACGACACCTTGTTGAGCTTAGAGTAGTCGAGGAGGTCGGGTCTGTGTCTATGAATCAGGGCGCAGAAGGCCAGGCCATCCTTCCAGCTTTACCAGCCAATGAGCAGAGAGAACCAACATGTCAGTTCAAACATGCAAACCTGACTCAGAGATGACATTGTTGGAGACCAATGGAGCTTTTGTCTTGTTTAAACTGACATAATGCTATCAGATGAACTCATTTACTTTACAGACACTACATTACTGTGATATGTGTTGCTTTAATACATTGTCTTGTATGTCCAAATGCTGAACACTTACCTGACATGGAAGTTTTGGACGTTGACATTCCTGTAGGGGGCAGTCTTTCTCTGACACCACAGGAGGAGACCCTCCTTGGCAGATGTTTCTGAGGAAAAGTGAGTTCACAGACAGTATTCCTTTAATGCTTCACAAGTTACAGATTACTGTGCCTTCTAAAACAAAAATTACATTTTATGTCATTACATTGTTGTCCTTCACCTTTTGTAGTAGTTCTATGTCTACATTCAGTGGACACAAGGTCAAAATATAAAATGAACTAGATTTAGTTTCTTTGGGTTCTGCGATCTCACCTTCCACAGAAATGTCCTGAATGGCGAAGCGGAGGATAATAGTCCAGATCATTCCAAGAGTCATCTTTACATTCCCGTCCACGATCTCTGAGAGACAAATGATGTGTTACGATCAGTTCACGTAAGAGCGACTACTAAAATCACCCTTTGATGTGAGATCCAATTGGACTAGTGATGGTTTTTAGTCTTATAAAATATGGAGGGAGGCTTCCATGCCTTCAGCTCCAATGGAGACCAGTTTCACTCCTTTGCTCGTGATGAAGTCCAAAGCTTTGTTGACGTTGGCAATCTTGTGAAACCGCATCTTCCCTCTGTCTGGCTTGGGTAACCTCTCTCCTGGAAACATTATGTGACAAAGTCAGATATGTATGTTTACGTGCGTACTATTAATGATACAATTACATCACATGAAAAGCTAAATGAAGCACAAAATGAATCCTACTATGATGAAAATGCTGCTTTCAGTGAATAAAAAGTAAATTTCATTGCTAAAAGGAACTAAGAAATCATGAGGCTGTAAAAGAGACGTCATCCTTTATTGATCTAACCTGAGATGACCTCCAGAAGCAGCATGAGTTTTAGTCCATTCCTGAAGTCCTCTTCAATATTTTCAATTTGAGTCCCAGCTTTCCTCAGGTGGGAGTTACACCAGGCTGTGAAGGTCTAACAGGAGAGGACATATGGCTCAATAAAAACAGGATTTGTTATCATAGTAGCAATAATACATTTCATTTATAAGGCCCTTTTCAAAACAAAGTTAGAGCGCTTTTGAAGGCAAAATGACAATTGTTGACAGAGAATGATAAAAAACATTATACAACATGAAGCAAAAGGTTTTAAGAGGTAAAAGTGAATTCAGACCATAAACCCTGTACAAGCACATGAACAAAAGATATTTTAGGAAGGATTTAAAGAGTCTGACAGTCTGATACCCTCACTGAAAGAAATGCCACTTTAAAAAATTGAAAATAAGGTACTTTTTGTTTACAGTAAGTTAAAAATCTACCAATGAAACAAGTGACAATAAGCGTAAGATTTCTTGAAATAAGGTTTAAATTTAGTATTGACTAAAAGTTTGTGTATTGGGTGTAATGACACATTTTGGCTAGAAATTAGACAGATACACTTGTTAAGATGTTGAGTTCTTTCAGAGGAGGCTGACCCTTGGCCTTCAGCTTAGATTGTGGAAGGGCTAGCGAAGCCTTGGCTGAGGATCTCAGGTTGTGACCGGGCACGTATGGTATCAGAAGATCAGAGATGTCGCAGTACAAATAAATAGTGTTCAGTCCATGAATTTGTTATTTTTGCACTTCCTGTGAAGCTCTGCTGATTCCCTGTGGATCACTGAAAACAGAAAGGCAAAAGAAAAGATTCTAATCTATAAGCTTACAATACGTTCACGTTTTAAGTGAAGTTGAAGGAAACTGGACTTTAACTTAACTCTAAATCTCCTTTCATATTATATGTGTTACACTCTGAACATGATATTTCTCTGCAGAGAAGACCTAAACAAACTCAGGCAGCTAACAGCTTAACAAGTTCAGACTATATAATCGATGTTAACCTCTTTGACCGCTGCTACATTTTCACATTAACCCTCAGTGGCCCATTAGTGTCCAATTTCTTCCCCTATAGCTCCACAGATAACAACCATCAGAACAAACAGTCTCTGTGTAGGGCAGTGAAATACTGTAAATCAAGCTAAGATAGGATCATTGTCTTTCTCCTCCTATTTTTATAAAGTCCCTCAATAGCCAGCAGCAGAGTTCACAGGGGCTCATCGCCGCTCGGATGAAAGCTGGGAGCCGACCACAGAGCACATTCCGACCGATATAAGGTGTTAAATTTAGTCCGCCCTGCTGTGGCTCACGATAAGAGACCGGGAGGAAAAACCGTCGAAACATCTCACCGTGTCAAACATGAGCGAAAATGTCACGTGGATACAGGGCAAGTTTTCCCCTCACGTCACTTTCTGTCACCATTTCGCCACTTATAATGTGGTTAGTTACAGCCGCTGGCTGATAGCTTTATCACAGTGCATGTAAGCTGCTCCACCAGGTCGAGCTCATTGCTATGTGTAGGTATGAAGGCATGGCATGGATAAAGGATGGGAGCACAGTCACAAGAATATAATTTAAAACATTTATAAAGATATGCAGAGAGGATGGTAAATGGATCCTTCAGAATTTAAAAGGAAAGAAATAGAAAAAAAAAAAAAACCGGCCACTAATATCAACGTTTTTTTTGGTCTTATGGACAGTGGTCAAATAATGGTGCATATGGAGCATTTCAAAAACTTTATTACAGTTATTAGCATCTAATAGTAACCAGGAAACAGTGGAAGTAGTGCTGTCACGATTATCATGGCCAAGAAAATTCACCTTAATGATATGGAATCCGATTCAATCCTGCACTGATAAGCTAACTTTCTGCATATAGAGCTCTTGTCTTGTCTCGTGGGTTAAATTTTGTAATCCACAAAAAATTTCTGGAGCTTCATGCACCCCAAGATCCCAAACTGATTTGAAAAGACGCAATTTACACCCAAGACAAAATCATCACTGTAACTGCCAAGCTAAAAGCATTAGTGTGCTTCTGGAGTCTTGGCTTAGACGAGCTGTATGTACATTTTAAATGTGTTTTTTCTTTGTTTGTTTACATTTTAATACAAGTCCCTGTCTAACTTCAATTTTTTAGGAGAGTGCTGCCACACTGTTTTTGTGTGGAGCTCCAGAAACGTCTTGTTGACTACAAAATGTCATTGGTATGACGTTTTGTTGACTACAAAATGTCATTGGTATGAGGGCGAGTAGATAATGACTGATTTCTATTTTGGGGGGAACTTTTCCTTTAATGGAAGCAAACGATGATTTTACATGTTTGCTACACTTGATTTTGCTTTTTTTCTGTGTTTTTGTTTTTGCTCAGAATTGTTATTTCTAAATAAGCTACTTTTACATAAGTGTATGTTTCCTCCTTTATTTTCATCAGCTAATGATAAAAATATTACTTGAGTAAGACATTTCAGCATGTTTTCCAGTGTTGATTCTTACACATCCTTGTACTCAGAGGGACTCTACATGGGTGCCAGTGTAAAAGCAGAATATTACAGGGTTTAGAACAAGGGCCATGACATTCCACGCTGAGTGAGTCCTCAGGGTGTATGTGACATTGAACTGCTGCCCTCCTTGTTAATAAACATGGCCCGCTGGTCCTCCAAATTTCACCCAGCCACAGTCGGAGAACCCTGCTGCCCACTTTCCAAGCCCCCCCACACTCCACCCCGCCCGGCCCGGCCCGGCCCGCCTTCCTCTCCAGCACCGCTGACCAGTGACGACTGAAGCTAAAAATATTCCATGAACTGAGTCACTGAGCTGGTCGATGCCTTTGGGGCCTCACTAGGTCAGAGACCGGCAGGCTGTGATGCAAAATAAATGAGAAACGAATATTTAAAGACAGACTTTTTTACGGACTCAGCTCATATTCATTGCTTATCCATAACACTTCTGCACAAGTAACAGACAGATTTGGCTCGAGTGTGTAACATGACTGGGCATTGAGTGCTTTTTTCAATCTCCTTGATAAACCTGTCTGAGTCAGGTAATAGCTTAAAATAAGGCCAACATAAGTGCCATCCCGTTCGCATTATCTGCTGAAGGAAGGCTACCACAGCTGCGGGTAGGATTTGAAATAAGCCCTCTGCACCGCGGCTCGAGCTGGATGAGAGATTTAGAAAATAATTCAGAAAAAAGCGGGGCCTAATGGAGCAAACAACAGCTTTGTGGCAACACAAGTGTTCACTGTGAATGCAAACAGGGTTGGCAGGTGTATAACAAGCTGGAGCAACGAAAGGAAATTCTATACATGTGTTACTGCCTGCAACCTTCATTTATCAATCCGGATCACTTTGAACAGCTGCTACCAGACCCAGACCGCTCTCCGATGAGCGCTTGTCAACTCCAAATTATAATAAGTGAAAAGATAAACACTGGAAACATAGCTGACTGTCTGTGTTGCTGCCTTGTGTTACCAAAAATACACAGTTTTGTCATCCCTGTGTGTGAAGTGGAGGAGGGGGTGTTAGACATTGGGCCTGATGCACAGACCTGCAGTTTAAAGCCCTAAAACCAACTGACAGTGTGGGAGGCCGAGGCTATATAAAGTTGAGCTGGTTTGCCGGTACAGCACTGTTTCTATAAACAAAAGAATTCCGCACCAAGGACACTGGATTAACCCTACTATAATGCCTTTTGGTCCCGGGGTTAAAATTAGACGCAGCGTCCATTCTAATCCCAAGAGCGTCATCATGTGTTAGGAGCATCTGTTGACAGCTCGCATTCCGCGCGTATCAGTGAAGAGGCAGCAGTCTGGAGAGCCGCTGGCAGGCAGAGCTATTGTTAGCTGGTACCCACCGCATCCGTCCGTCAAGCCTCCCACACCCGCAGCCCGACTGCGTCAAGAGAGCAGCGGCGGAACCGAACCACGCCGGGGAAAAGTGTGATGCCGTCCTTCAAATTAAAACTACACGCGAAACCTCCAAATGGTCGCAAAAAGAAAAAAAGACCATTACGTTAATTAGTCCAGGTGTATGTTAAATCCTGGTATCTTCACTTTGTGATTATAAATTCAATTTTAGAGAGCCATAAAGATACATTTGTAAGGCGCCTAGCTGCTATAAGCTAACATTAGCTCGTTAACGTTGAACAACACTAGCTAATGTTATTGGTAACGTTAGCCAGCTAGCGATGTGATTCCGGAGTTAGCTCGAAATGAATATAGTCTGAAGTAATGTGAGGATATTGTTTTAGAATCTACAATCCTTTATATTATGTTTTGTAGTTACTAGATTTAGGTGACAGCAATCAATCACAGAGGGTGCATAAGTATGACCCGTCCCACTCTGCCTCTGATTGGCTTACTTTAATATTTTTCCATAACTCTAACCAATCTCACTGTTTGTGCCTAAACCTGACCAATCCCCGCCAATAAAGGTAACGAGTACTAGCCAATCAGAGGCAGAGTAAGGTGGGTCGAGACTTCACTCCGGATAAAAAGCGAATAATTCCCAATTTTTAAAGATGTGTCCGTCCTTCACATACACGCACCATTAATAATTATATAAAAAAGCAAATGTTTAAAAGGGAGATTGATTTAATTAGCCCTTGCCACGTTTAACGTCCCTGAAAACATAGACGTCATCGATTTTATTGTGAAAGTCTTGACCGGATGTTCCGCCCTTTATCACAGTCAGCTTGACGGTGACAGAGTTGTCTGAAACTTGTCACTGAGTACAAAGGATTTTTAATTACATTTTAATTTTTATAACTTTTGATGAGAAACGTGGTTACAAAGTTATATCCAGGATTCCATTATTTTGAAAGGTGTTATTTGGACTTACTTTCCTTTGCTGTTGTTCCCAGGCAGGGTCCAACAGCATGTCCCTGTCCCACTCATCCTCCTGTAACATGTACTCTTCTTCATAGCCGTTATCATAGTGCACCGTGGTCTCCACCTGGGTCATCATCATCATTGTGTCGATAATTTACTCAACTGTGTGTTGACGGACAGCTGGATCGACTGTAAAGCTAAGGATAGTTCTATGACTTTCTCTTTTCCGAACTGCTGCTGCCGCTGCTGTCTCACGCTTGCCCTTGTCCTCCCGACCTGACAGACGTCTGGCCCCGGTTGCCACAGATGGAACAAGCGATGGTATCATTAGTACTGGAGAGTCACGTGACGCCTTCATACCTTCCCCCCCAAATTCCCCATCACACACACACACACCCGCCCACACAAACTGCAGCAGGCCAGTTTATTAACTTGAGATCAAGAAAACAGTCTTTATTGTAGAAAAAAAACAAGTTCAGACTTTTATTTGAGACAAAATAAAACAACACAAAACTGACTTGGGACATATAAATAAAATATTTCTTCCTTGGAAAACCTATTTATTCTTACTCTGAAAGGCACAGTTTACCACTGACAATGTTACAAACCCACCACATTCATTCACGCTAAAACAAAAAACAAAAAAAACAAACACTGGGCTTTTAACCTGTCATGGCACAATGTAGTGTATCCACTCTTTCATTTCCTAGTGTTCATATTCTATTGCTCCTCTGTTGTTCTGACAGCTCGTGGTCATTTCAGTCCTTCACAACACTGTGATGAACAAGTTAAATGTGAGAAACAGTTAATTTTATGTAGATTCAGGTTGCATGTAACTGTGTCCAGGAGTCACATCTAATGCTCAAGTACAACCAATAACATAGTGTGACCTTTCAAATGAGTTTTTAAAAAATACACTTTGAGGCACTGTGATATGTGGAAAATGTGCAGCATCTAGACCTTAGCCAAGCATCAGTTCTGATGAGTTGCACAACTTACAGGGAATAAAGTGTGTTATTTTTCACCCAAATCACTACCCTGGACTGTGGTCTGATTTTCCTTTTTTGGGGGGAAAGTTCTGGCCATTTTTATGTGCTGAGTCATTCTTACCATATGTAAATTAAGCAAATAGAGAAATTCTATGAGCCTCATATGGAAAAGTCACAATGAATAATAAGCCATTTTGCAACCCTGTTGTTTAAAATGTTAAAAAGGAAAAATATTGTATTTTCTCAAAAACCACAGTCCAAAGTGTTCTGTCAAAGAAGTGAAAGGAATATGATGAATTAAAAAGGTGAACTGTGACTTGAAGGTCCAAAGGGACCGAGAGGAAGCTGGTTCCCCCTGAAAGATAACCTCACCACAGAGTAGAGTTCACACAGAGTTCAATGAAGGACACATGGGAGTGTTTCTCCAAACCATCCGACAACTTGAAGAACATGTTACCTGTCCCAGCGACGCTAATACTGTCCAAAGGGGCTTGACATTAACCCAAACAATCTCTGTGCTCAGAGCAGAACAGCTGGGAGGGAAAAAAAGGGTTTTTTTTGTAGTGAGGGAGTGAGCTATCTGGACCCCATGTATCATCTGCAGCAGTGTTCTTTGGTCCTGGTGGTTCACAAGGAAGGAGGGGTGGGTGCAGAGAGATTTTCTTTTTCCATCATTCAGTTTCATTTAGGCCACATGGTCGCCGCCACTCCTGGCCTCGTTCATGGATCCATTTGTTTGATACTAAAGAGAAAGAAATAATAAACTCAAACTTACAAACTCAAAAAACAGGTCTTACTCTGACACTAGATGAAAATGCATTTAAATTGTCTCCAGTAGAAGTTGTCTACTCTGGTAGTTGAGGATGGTTTTACAGGGAACCACAGAGGAGCTCACCCCACTTGTTGCCGACCAACACTGGACACGCTGCGTGTCGGGTGCTGTAGTCTCCCTCCCCGCTGGCAAACAGATTGTACCAGAACACTGCAGAGCCCTGGTATAAACACAAACAACAGGCAGGAGAGGTTAGCAGTGGTGCGAACCCTCCAGGAACACCTGGGAAATGTCAGCATCAGTCTTTCAAATGAATTCGCAAAGTAAGATTCTGAAAAGTGTTAAAAAAAAAAAAGAAAGAAAAGAAAAACATTCTTTCTATGACAGGAATGAACAAATGAGCAGTTACTTGCTACATATTGATTCACATGACATTCATTAGGCTAGATGATATGATAAGTGTTGGAACATGAGGGTTTACCTTTTTGGGCCAAACTGCTGCACCAACATCTGGGAATACTGTGGCTCCACCAGCTGCGACATCACTCATCTGGAACATAGACAAAAAGGCAAAGAGAAGTCAGACTTTATCCATTGTGTCAAATAATTCTGTCATCCTACTAACCTATTATGAAAGCTCAATGGCGATATGACTGCAACAGTAGGTGTAAGACTGTTTACAGGTTGTAAAACACACGCTGAATTCTCTTTGCAAAGTAATGAACCATTTAATAATTCGACTGTATTGTCTTTACAGAATGCATCGCTGGTTCTATTTTTATCCCATCCTTCCTCATTCACGTAAATATAACATCCTCCTTATTGCATCAGCATAGCAAACATGACCGACAGTTCCTCTTGTAATACCAGGGTGTCTCCCTGACCAAAACCAAAGGTGAAAATTTATGGTGAGCTTTATTCACCCACTCCATCGGCTCAGTTTATACACAGCTTTTTTAAACCACAGGGACTACATTTTACTCTGCACCATGTGGTGTGAGGGAGTCCATTGCCCTGCCTAGTTAAAGTCTCATTTTTGAATAAACCTCATAAGATTCCTTCAGGATCTTCAAATAGCTATCCACACTTTAGCTGTTATTGGTTGCTTTCAAAGTAATGATAGCAACATATTCTTTTAATATATGCTACAGTATATATGGCATACCTGATTTTAAACTGTTTACAATGTACATTCATAATGTACATAATGACTGTTATTGACTGATAAGTGTTCAAAATGAATACAGTACGACAGGCTGTAATTGTTGTAAAAGTCAACAAAGCTTTTCCTTTAATCAAAATAAGGACAAACAAGTTTTATTGAAATGATCCAGTACTTCTGACCAATGGACCCAAATCTTTTACATAACTTTAAAACGTTTTTGTGAATTTTTAGGCATTTACTCACATAGAACAGCCATGTTGCTATGCGGTTTCCAGTTCCCAGCTCTTTAAAGGCATCTGGCTCATCTTTCTGTGGAGAGAGTCATCAGGTTGTTTTTGCCATATTGACACTACTGTACATTTCTATACACGTAAATTAACGTGTGTTGATCATAAGTCTTACCCTTCCAAAGTCAAAGTGAGGTTCGTATTGACCTCCAACGCCATAATTTGCAACCTACAGAAATCAATAAAAATACGATTTAAGATTCACAATTGTACAAATCAGGAAACGGGGAAAGAAAAAGAAATAAAAAATGTGTTGAACCCCCACACCTTCTACTCATTAGTAACTCTTTACCTGCAGCTCTTCTGCAGTGTCCATTTCCAGCCCTGTGAGATCTTCAATTCTCTGGTTGATGGTCTCAATCATTGGATCTTCATAGCCAGTGAGCCAAGCGCTGTGACGCAGGAGGGAAAGCACAACAATTGAGAAAGAAGAGAAAAATGCTACACAGTATGTCAGTGAAGCACATATTTGTCCACTAGAGGGTAGCAGAGATTTCTTATTAAACAGGCAAATGTCATGCTGAACACATGCTGAGAAAAGCTCTGGAGAAAGTGGAGTTGGCATTACAAGATGACAGAAAAAGAGGAAGTGGAGGTATGAAGAAAATGAAAAAATAGGAAACCGGCCCAAGATTCAGAATCTCCAATCAGCTCAGGGTACAGGGTTGTACTGATTTCAAACTATGTGTGCAGTTAAAAATGTGGACATTCCTAACAGGAGTCTGGTTGAGAGCTACAGCAAAATATTTTCATGGATTTAACTGCTGACACTACCTTCCTTTCATTCTCAGTGTTACACCCCAGTCAGAAGGCTTCTGGTGAAATGAGCTCTGGACTGAGCATGGCACTGAAATCTTCCTCGTGAATTATTAATGCATGACAAAACTTCAGTTCTGCAGACCGCATTGTAAAATTCAAATTGGCATTCCGTCTGGCTCACACAATAAAAGGCCACAGAATGCGCTATAAAATCACATATAATTTTAAAATAGAAGTGAAAATGCAATACCAACACAAGCAAACACAGAATGGATTGCTCCCTTTGAGCCCTCACAGAGCCCACAAGATGAATCCGACCCCCCAGTGTCTCATGGAACTCTTCCGGAGAATGTATGATGTGTGATGAGTCATTCCTTTTTCTGTTGATTTAAGTAATGGTTTGAAGGAAAGCTGGAACAAATGTGAGCTGATATTTATTAGCTTGTGTTCTCCTAATGTGTCTCGCAGCCAGTTCAGACAGCGGTCAAACTCTTCTGAGTGCTTCTGTCTGTCTGTCTGTCTCTGTCTGTTCTCTCTATCACTTGATGTTGCTGACATGGAAATACATGCTGGCTAACACGTAAGCATACAAACACATCAAAGGTGCACCACACCCACGCAGCTCAACATTAATTACCAAGAACAGTAAAACCAAAGAAACGTGGGGGTTTTGGTGGCCTGCTAAGCCTGATATTTTTAGGGTGGGATGTAAGTTTATCTTACAATAGACAATTTATCTATCAAAAGAAAAAGTCTTTTTAAATACAAGGTAACGGCAGGAAAATAACTCTCACTCCACACACTTGCAGCATACATCTATCTGTGCATCCAGACTCTGTTTCTTAAACTCTAAAGCTGATATGGAAGTTGAAGAGGAGAAAGTAGAACCGCAGCAGCTGTAATGAGCTCATACGAGAACGTGACACAGATTCATTCCTTGGAAAGCGCAATGGGGGAATTGAGATTCAGCTTTGGATCTCAAATAACCTGGGAGGGATGGCAGAGGGAAAGAAAACAGGTTGTTACTGTTACTGGGCATTTTCCATGAAAAATCCCTAAATCACTGGGTGAACTGCAGGAAGAAAGAATATTTTAGCTACACCAAAAAGCAACAACAGAGGTTAGTTTTGCTTGGTTGAAACTATATTTTAGCTCAATTTGGTGTTGGAAATCATTGAAGTTTTCAATTAAACCAAATTAAAACCTCCTCTATAATTACTTTTCCAGGTGTTGCTCCTTCTTTTACTTTTTTCCATGGGGTTTGCTGGGAGCAGGGCTGAATGAGCGTTTCAGCTAGCGCACAGAAATAAAGACGGAGAGACGGATGGAGGGGAGGGGAGCGCACTGTAGTAACCTGTGACCCCTTACCTCTTGGAGACTCTGTATTGGGCCGTGGTAAGTTTCCCAGTTTCAGGGTCATGCACCGTGGCTCGCCTCAACTATAGTAGATTCCCCAGCGGAAGGACACAGAGTTTGAGGAAGAAAGGATACAAAAAGGAAGGAAAAAAGACAATGAAATATGATACACACAAGAGGACGAGTGGAAAGTGAGAGGAGGAAAGAGGGAGAGAGAAGACAGGCAGAACCGGTCACTAGGTGTCAAAGTTTCTCTTAAGAAGGCCCAAGAGTGTGTTTCAAAAGGCGATGCTAAAAAGCTCATTTCTGAAAATTTCTGTAATTGAATGCCTCTGATACAGCTCTTGGCCCACAAAGGCAGCTATGTTAATAACAACTGGTAGAAAAAGTAACACATTTTCCTCGTCCCCTATCTTCTTGTGTTACCTTTCTGTAGCAGACTCCTGAGCAGAAACGTATCCACACAACAGATCCAAAACGACAGCAAATTTCAAACTATTTTTGATCCATAAACCAGTAATGGACTACAAACGTGTAAAGCTTTGAACTTTCTCAGCTGGATCCTGTGCTTCAGCTCAGGAGCCTTTACGCTTTGACAGGGTTGTGAAACTGATACAGACGGGCGGGAATACAGAGGAGAAATGGTATGAGCTATTAAGGGAAGAAGGAGGGGGAAAAAAATCCCACTATCTCCCTCTCAGATCCCTCATATATCTCATGTTCTTGGCGTCTCCTGGCTGTACCTTACCTTTTGCTGATCCGGTATGGAGCTGTCTCCAGCACTCCTGTGATGGGGTTGGAGATGGTGGCCCTGCGTAGCTGTGAAGCCAGGGACATGATTTACCCATACACAGACACACACACACACACATGCAAAGATGTGTGTGCATGTGTGCTTGCCTAACTAGCAGCATCACAGCAACCAACCTCACAGCTTTGAGCTCCCACCCCTCAACAAACTAAAGTACACAACAGAAACTATAAAGACGAAAGTATGTTCCGACTAAATCACAGTTAGTTATTACGGTAAGTGACCAATATAGTTTTATACATGCATCGTGTGAGCTATATGTGAAACTACTTAAAATCCCTTACCCGTGGCTTTGCCAGTTGCTTGACCCTCTCGATTTCACTGTCAGAGATGATGTCGAGGTAGCGGACAATGTAAGGGCGGTCCCACTCATCCTGCTGTTTGACGGGTGACAGCACAAAATGTGGGTTGTGGTGGTTGTCATAGTAACGACAGAACAGCCGGCTCTCCCTGCGGGGGGTCTGATTGAGAGAAAAGGAAAGTAGAAAACAGATGAGCTGAAACCAAGGTGTGTTTTTATAAATTAGAAATTGCGTATCTGTGTATCTCTTTCTCTCCCTCACCATTCTGATGCCCTCCCCTCGGCAAAGCATCTCGTACTTCTTCCTCTCAGGGATCAGCTGAAAGGTGGGCTTCTTTTTGGGCTTTTTCTTCTTCTCAGTTACGTCTCTTTTCTCTCGCTCCTCCTTTTTTGGAGGTTCATCCGCTGCAGCCTTTTTCTGCTTCTCCAACTGGAACTCAAAGTACTTCAGGTTGCCTGTGGCGCGCTGGTGCTCTGGGTCTAGGAAAATGAGGGACCAGAAATACAACAGAAATAATAGTGCTGATTTCAAAAAATGACAACGACAGTAATAACACCTCGGAATATCAAACCCCCTGTAATCAGAATAACGGAGCTTCCAACATGACATGACTATATGCTATTTATTCTGTCCAACCTTATAAAGTTCTCAGAAACAAGATGCACAAACAGGACAGATTAATTCAAGGGCTGATTTGGAGGAAAATGTGGTATAAGGTCACTGCTTCATCAGAACATTGTTTCAAATTCAAATTCAAAATCAAGACAATCAGATGAAATGTAGTGCAGCATCTATTATCATTTACAGTATTAATCAAGAGAATATGCAACAAACGAAAGTGCCAAATTGAAGCTGGTTGGATGGTGTTTGAAAACAATATCCTTGCAAGAAAAACACTGAATTGACGGCAAGTTCACACACGTACCGCTTTGAAGCCGACGTAGTCTCACCTCATCCAAAAGTAAATTAACTTAGATGCTGTTGTGCTTCACACACAGTACACAAGCCTTGTTATATTCATTTTATAATAAAATTCTGAAATGCTTTATCAGTTTTTCCTTGAGGTATTGAATTTGGTATTGAATATTGATTTCTTTCAAGGTATTGTATTAAAGTAAGAAATTCCAGTATCACGACAACACTACAAGAGAGAGAGCTCTAGAATTATTCATCTTTAGTCCTCTCTGATTAACGTAAATTCTCTACCATCAGTTAATAAAAAGAGAGGAGATCTAAGAAGACGTTCTTTCTGCATCTCTGAATGGCCTTTGTCTGTTCTGTGTAATGCCAAATACACAAAACAAAAAAAAAAAAAAGATTTAAGATCAGTATCTAACCGTGATGGTTAAAACAACACAATGTTTGTGGGAAAAAACTTCCCAGACTTGAAATGGCTTGGATGTTTTGGCATTACAATGTTAATGGTCTAGAATGTTGCGGTCAGTCTGTGTGGCTTGGAAATGTTGGCCTCTGTTAAGCATATCATTCGGTTAAAACCAAACCAAATGTCTCATTTGCTGCCTGATTTATCCAATTTACTGACTGACTTAATTCCAACGATTTAGATAATCAATCTTGATGTGCTTTCCTTTCTTTAAAGGGTCTTTGTGTGTCTGGTCAAATTACGGCAATTTCCGCATCATTACAATCTTATCTAAGTAAACCGAAGGCGTGCAGGGACTCACCCAGTGCAAGCAGGTCCTTGGTGTACTTCAGGGCTCGCTCTATATCCCCCTGCTGGTATATGGAGTAGCTGAGGTAGTCGAGCACTGTCACCTTATCTAAAGTGGACTCCTCTCCCTCTTCAAGCTGTTTCAGGGCCTGGGCCATCCACAGCTCTGTGTGGTAGTAATCAACATCAGAGTAGGCGATTTTTGCCAGCTCGTAACAGTCCTCCACTGTCATTGGGCTCTTGTGTTTCACCCCTAGTGTGCAGAGGATACAGAAGGGGAACAAAAGTATAGTAACAAAATTGAACCATCTCCTATACAACACAGAAACCAAGTAAAATCCTGGCATTGTTTCATTGTTTTTATTTAAAAAAAAATTTTTAGCAAGAAAAATGCAAAACAGCCTCTCAAAAGTGAGAATACGCAGCTTTTCTTAGTCTTACATCTTACTAAGGTGAATATCTCTGCGTAAAGGACAGCATGGTCTGCTATCTACTGTCCATGTCTGTTAATTTTAATGCTTCCTGGACAACAAGAGGTCTTTGGAGATAAAAACATTGTGTCAAGTAGGCAATTACCTGGCAAGTCTCCTGTAGAGATGGTGTGGGCATCCAGTTTGTAAGTGTCTTGTAACCTGAGGAGAGCTTTAGCAGCCCCTGTCTGGTCCTCATCTGTGGGAAAGTGCTGCCTCTGGATGGTCAGATTGGAAATAAATCCTAAAGGAGACAGACAAGAAAGGACAGAGAATGACAGAGTCGGATGATTACGTATGACGGTCTTGATTTGCTACTAAAAGATATCAAGTATGAATGAGCAGCACAGTATTGATGTCAGCAAGCAGACATAAAGCTTTCCCTGGACCAATATGTGTCTTTTAAAAATTCTTTACTTTTTTTTGGCAAACAAACAAAAAAAACACGCCATCACTTTGGAGACACGCAGCTGCATTAATTAGGCAGTTCCCAGATCAGGTGAGGGAGCCATGCAATAGACCAGATATTAGAGCTGCAACGATCAATCGATAAGTTGCCGACTATTGAAATTAATCACCAGCTTTTTTTTCTGGGGGGGGGGTCACAGATTTGGTTTGGGTTAAACAATTAAAATAATCAGTATTAGCAGCCCTGCATAGTATTTTAAAATTCTTCTTTTTCCTTACCATCAGTGGTGTCACTGAGTACAAGGCTCTCCAGGTCCCCCCACTCTGTGTTCAGCCTCTTCATCAGTTTGAAGGCATTGACTGGGTGCCCCAGGAAGCCCTCGGGGTCCTGTATCGCTGTGGCTGACAATGAATCCAACTTATCAGCCCATCTAACACAAAGATTGTAGTCCAGAGTGAGGTAAATTGCTTACACAAGATTCACAAGCAATATGAAATCATTTAACATAGATATTAACAACTGTGTGCAGTACTGATACCTGTGTAAGTGTCTGTTTGAGGGCACCTACAGTATGTGTGTGCTATTACTATCTTTTTGGGTCCACAAACTCACTCTTTGACACGCTCAAGCTTGTTCTCCTCTGCTCTGATGTAGTCCTTTAGTGAGGTGACAAGGTCTTTTTCTGTGTATAACAGATCAGTCATCTGGCCTGAAGGACACAAATCAGACATGGTGAACTTTAATGCTGCAATGACAAATTGCACAGGGCTTCACTAATGTCATCAGATCATTAAAGGGTCCCACAATGTCATGGCCTTTTTTCTTCCATATGGTTAAACATGAACATTTTTTCAAAAAGAACCAGTAAAGTCAGCATAGGGAGCAATTATTTACAATATGAGTGGTGAGTGGTTTACCTATAGATGTGTAGAAGTCATTGTTTGCTGAAACAGACTTCAGGCAGCTCAGCAACAATAAGCACCAACATGGCAGCTCCATCCTGAAGCAAGAGGGAGAGACTTAGTCAGTTGTGTTAAAATAACTTGAAAACTGAATCATGCATTTAAAAAAAAAATCTTAGTTCCAGCTGGATGTCATGTCTCCTGAATTTATTGCTGCCAAAATTGTGCTGCCCTCGGAATAACCTCCCCTTCACTACTTACAAACCATGGTGACTCCTGTCAAGGCTCTGCGTGATGCTTGCAAGCTTAATGTCATGTCAGAACCATATAATAGCCACAAATTAATAGTGCAGGCTGTAGGAGTAGGAGTTCCTTTTTCCACTTTTAGTCATGTACCACCTGGGTTTCTTGAGCTCACTCCCAGTGAGCCACATCAAACATTCCAGACCTTACAACTCCTCCAGATTACTACTTCTCCCGTTGTACTAAACCTTCCTGATTTATAAAATTATTGCCCTCATTTACTTTCTCCAGTTCTGCTCCTTCCAACTGAAATAAAATCCTGGTTGTTTGCACCATTTATGACCAGATAATCCACAGACCTACTGTGCGCATTTTAGCTTTGTTTCTGGAGAGGCGTGTTGCTGTGGAGTGACCAGAGGTCTAAGCAGCAGTTATGTCAAAACTATCTCCATGAGAGTTTTTGAATGGGATTAAGGTGAACTGACCATTTCGGAAATACAGACATGCAAATAAACATCTATTCAAATGCAACAAAAGGTAAAGCAAATAGTCTTCAAGGGTAAGTCTTGACCTAGAAAACAGCAGCAGCCTAACAACCACCACACTGAGCCAAATATAAATCTGTGGTTGCTGCCACTGTGTCCGGTTTGGCTTTAAGCTGGCACGGCCATAACTAGTACTGGGCTTCTCGCCTGTGAGGAGCACTGTGATTACCTTTACAGACAGAGAATGAGAAGAGAATGCAGGCGAACTGCCCAGAAGAAATATGCAGGCATTTAGTCAGGTGTATCTTAAGAGTATTCCCGCATTTTCATATACTTTAGATGAAACTGGACAGTGGCAGAGAAGTCCTGCGAGGACAACGACATCTTTGTTATTGTGGTAAAAGAAAATGTGCAATTACAGAAATCTGCAATTGGATTTGGATCTACATCAAAAACCACATAATAGACATCATGCAATACTTGTCTGAGATTTTTTACTTCTCTTTTTAATTTCTTCTATCTAGCACCTGCATCCTGATCTGCACCAAAAATTATTATTAATTATCATTCTTCGGCCGATGGCTTAACTTTCCTTAAGTGTTACATTTTCAAGTCTGTTAGCACATTAGATAGACATGAGATATCATGTTAACAAATAAACAAACTGGACTCAAAGTATATCCAAAGTTGAATATTCCTGCACTTCTGGGCAACACATTGTCATAAAAAAAATCTTCCAAGTCAACCAACAAAGGAAGGAGATGTGGAAAAGTGTTTTTTATTATTCCAACACAAGTCTGAAGCTGCTGTGTATGCACGACAGTTTTTCTTCTGTCTTTGAGGGATCTTAAACAAATTGGAATGCCTGTTTTGTTACCAAGACAGCAGAGATGAGGACACTATGACCTTTGGGTGTCTTTAGTGGATTAGGTTGTTTATATACAACACAAGTACGATAACAAACTGAACAGCTAGGCTCTTCTCTTGCTACTTCAAAAAGCCTTACTAAAGACGGTACTGTGTTGTTTTTGAACTAAGCCTCCTTAGGTCAGACATAACAAAGACAAAAGGTCCTCATTATAATGTTATCAACAGACAGATTCTCACACTACTCTGATGTCTTTGACTTTGAGACTTAACTAAAGTCTGAGCAAGTGTACAGAGAATAATAATGTATTAACTGGTTTGTAACTGACAAGACCACAATGATGTAAAGTTAAATTTGCTGTGAACTATCAAACAAACATTCAGAGAATCCAGAATAAGCCTGTTGTTCATAAAAAAATAGACATTTTAAAGCCTTTTTATTACTGTTTCTGGCATTTTATAGAATTTAAACACCAAATCAGACTAAGCAATTAAGAAAATGTTAGGCAGATTAATCGATAATAACAATATCTTTAGTTGAGGCTTAACCAAAATACTTTCTCAAACAAAACAAAAAAGTTGTAGTCTGTTTTAAAGCTTATTTTGAATAATGGATAAACACAATAAGCACATTTATATAAATAGCACTGTAAATATCCATGACATACATACTGCACACACAGGAGCCCCTGCAAAACACTAACAAATACCTGGTAGCTAAGTAAAGGTCATGCATGAAGCGTGCATCCATGCAGATTTGCAACGCCTTTTTACTGGAAGCAGACAACAGGCTCAGGCAGGTTCTGACTTTGCCAAAATTCTTCAGTGAAAATAAAAGAATAACTTCAGATGACATTTCAATTTAGGTCAAGCAGCAGGCAGCAGACAGGAAGGAAAATGAATCTGCTCTGTGTATTCAATTAAAAAGCTAAATAAAACTATTTTAAATTCAAATCTATTTAGGAGTAGGAACTGTGAGGCCAAACCATTATTCCAAACTGGTGCTACCATATTTCCAAAATCTGTGGTGCCACACAGTCCTAAACACTATAAACACGCCTGTGCCACTTGGCTTTCCAGGAAAAAGACTCAGTAGGATATAATTACTGTAATGACAGACTGACAGCTTATGTGCATCTGTTGTTATCATGTTGTAGCAGTGTAATGTCGAGATTAAAGCTGAAAGTATAACAGTTATCATCCAGCGCTATGTGTTGTGCCACACGTGAGAGTGAGTGGTAGTGAGAGTGTTTGTGCGTACAGGACATATGAGAACTTTTGCCTATGGCCCATGTAATGCTAACCCTGTCACGGACACTGTGGGGTAATTTGTGAAAAGGCTACTTTGCATGACATTTGCCTGAATGTTTTTCTCGTCCAGCCTCTCAAACTATGTGTAAATTGTGCTGTGTTCTGTTCAGACATGTTTATTAGGAGACCTTTTTTTTTTTTTTACTGTGCAGCCTCATGTTATAATTGTTGACGAAGAGGATCACAGTTGAGATTATCAAGGACTGATTCACCCTTAGAACATCTTAAGATAATGAGTTGTGTCGCTGCATTTCTAGGACTTATTCATTTACTCACTGAATGTTTTCCTGTTGCTTCTCCAGTTTCCTACTTTGCCTAGAATGACTTTCAACAAAACCCTCAGACCAGAGATGAACCAGTTACTTGTGCAATCTAAATGTGGGAGAGACAAATACCAAAAGCTGCAAGGAGTGGAGGGGGAAACCCTTTGAGGAAAATTATTCGTATTCCTTAAAACTTTTCTGGAGTTTCACAGAAAAATAGTGTTGCAGCATTCTCCTAAACAACTGAAGTAGATGTTTTATAAAGGAAAAAACAACTGGAAAAGAAATGGCTCCATACAGCTCACCCAGCACAATCCAAATCTCCAGAAGCCCTGGGATCCCAAATTGACTTGAAAATACGCCATCTGCACCCTTTTTACAGCCGTAATCTTCACTAAAGCATTACTGCACATCGAGTGCGTAAATAAACGTATTTTCAAATTAAATCGGGATCTTAGTTCATGTTGGATGAGTTGTATGGAGCCAGTTTATGTTGTGTCAGTTGTTGTTTTTTAACACAGAATGCTGCAACGCAGATCTGCTGTGAAGCCCCATGAAATGTCTTGTTCACCCCACTTTCCATTAGCATGGGGTGAGAATATGACACGATTTTTCATTTTTGGGTGAACATATGATTTAAAACTTGTGGGGGAAAAAGGTCTTCTACTAGTACTAACCAGTCATTAAAGTATTTCTTACGGTACAAAATCCACCAGTTTCCAGTGGCACGCAGGTGAATAGATAACATCATTTAGCCAAAGAAGCTAAGAAAGACAACCCAGCTGTTATTATGTCATAAACATTTATCCACACTATCCACATGGGAAGTTTGGGAAGGCAAAGAACTGTTAATAAAATAACCTGTATTATTTCCATAAAATTACAATATTTTACATCAGCACATCACAAGAATTATGTAAATCCATGAAAGGCTAACAAACTACCATTCATAGAGTTAAAATCTCGAGAGTTCACTGTTAAATACTAATTATTCAATTCATTTCCCCCAGCCTCAATACTCATTACAGGTCCGAGCAAATGCTAGATTACTCCTCTCTGAATGCATTTCATTCTAGTAGCTTCTTCACTGACAAATCTGGCCTCCATCACAACTATCTCCTCCAAGTTTTTACTGGGGAGAGAGGCTGTGGAGTCAGATATCACAGGATGTGGATGGAAGAGGACTGCCACGTCTTCGCCCCTCCCCGCCGGGGAAACTCATGTGAAGACTGAGCACTGCCCAATGGAGTCCGACTCTACTTACCTGCAATAACCCGTCTGTAACCCCTGCAAGCTGACTGACAGCAGGGGGGGAGCATTTAAATGCTTTTATTTACTCCCAAAGGGTTTTAGATAATTAGCAAAGCAACAACTGTATCTCGTTAAAAAAAAAACGAAACGTCACAAGTTTCAAGTTAATATATTAGCTTTTATTCCTACTGTGGTTCATTGCGGTGTATACTGTGGCAGACACTGTGATTGTTCATGTACAAAATGTCTTAAATAACAAATAAAACCGGTGTGTTTTGAGCTGTTATTCAGTGAAACGTTACTGTATGTGGGGCAGAGTGAAGGCAGCAGCAGCAGCATCCCACGCTGCATTGCACAGGAATGCCATTGATGCTAATTTCACTGGCAAAACTCAGGCTTGGTTTACTTTTCTCGCTCTTTTCAACTCGGAATAAATGAGTTTGGCTACTTCACCTCCCCGTTAATCTGTTCAGCCTCGCCTTTCCCTCCGCTAATGCCGAGAACCATTACAGTTGTAAAAAAAAAAAAAGTTTCATCCAGGTTTAGCTAGTTTTCAGCTAGCTTTAGCCGGCTAACAACTTTAGTTGTGGAATAACGTAACTAAGCGACGGTCCGAGTGTTTAACGGTCGTCACGGGAGGAAAACAAAAAGAATAGAAAAACAAAAACACGGCCATTAAATGCGAATTGACATGACAGCTGACATGAAAACGGCTGCAAAGTTTTTATTTAGACGAGCTTTTGCAATCTTCTTTGGTTTTTAAGAGTCGATATTTACCTTAACCTTAACGAGAGCATCCTGTTGGAGAGAACTGACCCCGGATCGGATCCCCCTGGTCTCGGTGCAGCTAACGGTGATAAGATGAACAGCCCCGGTCGGTGGTGCTTCGTCCCCTATCTGTGATGTTTCGGTGCACTTTTGGCCATCTGCTGGTCAGGGGCTGGCTTTTCTAAGAGCCCGAGTCTGAATGCTACGTGCAGATTCTCACATTCATACAGCCTCCTCTTTCTTGCTCGGGACTTTAGGGGTTGTCGTTTGTAAATTGCTATGGGGAGGTGGCTACTCTATCCGGGGTTTGACCCGCGCTGAGACAGACACAGATGCGTATTTTGGGGGGGTTTAAATTGCGCCTATATCGTCACCCTCCCGCTGCCACGTGTTGAATTGAGTTGCAAAAACTCATATTTGCTCTCTGGTTTTTCTCTGGCCCGTGCTAGAATGTCTCCTTTTCACTGTTTATTTTCATTGGCTTAAGGCTTTTGACAAGCATGTGCGCCTTTAGGTTCAGTATCTCCATTCAAAGTGATGTTTTGTGCAATTTTTGCAATGTTCAACTTGCCCAAAAACATTTTAAAACAATTTTTAACCTGCTGTCTCCTCCTCTATTCCTGCCACATTCCAGAAAATTCCGTCCTCCCAACCAAATAAGTGTGACTGGAGGGTGGGAATTCCTGCTGCCTGCTACTGAGTTCAACGGGGTGGAGCTAAGTGTGTGTGTGTGTGTGTGTGTGTGTGTGTGTGTGTGTGTGTGAGGAGTATACACTTCTTGCAATATTTCTCCTATGCCAGATGCAACAAATCTATCTCTAGCAAATGCTCTACGTAAACACTGCAGAATGTATGTACGTGTCTGTGATAAACACTGCCTATTTTCAAGCCTACATCCAGTCAATATTTAAATACTTATCCACATGAACCGGCAGCATGACTTAACATTAGAATATCATCACCTCATGGAATAACAATGAGTAACAGCAACCGTTGAAACCGGTGAAATGCTATAAATGCACTTTATTAATCTATATCTTCTATCAAATATCACCCGAGTAAAAATGTCATGACAGTAGTTATGTTGTATTGACTCACACAGAGGTCGCAAATGTATATATCTGTGTGATAACTGTTATTGAAGCATAGCACAGGCAGGATTAAAGGATAAATTCACCCCCCAAAAAATGAAAATGCAGTCATTATCTACTCACAGCAATGCCGGTGTAAAGTTGGGTGGTGTTTTGTAATCCTCAAAAAATTTCTGGAGCTTCACAGATAAGCAGAGTTGCAGCATTCTCCAAGCAGTTGGGGTTTTGAAATGTAAGTAAGACTGAAAATAAACATAAATTGGCTCCATACAGCTCGTCTGGCGTAATCCAAGTGTCCAGATGCCCCGAGAACCAGAATTGATTTGAGAAGACGTTATTTACACCCTTTTTTTAAAGCCGAAATCTTCACTGTACCTTCTCAGCCAGAAGCGTTAGTGTGCTCCCTGTCTAAAGTAGGTGTGTCATGCTGAATGAGGTGCATGTTCATGTTTTTAAACCAATCACTAGGTGATAAGGAGAGTGCTGCATTGTGGCTTTGCCGTGAAGCTCCGGAAATGTTTTGTGGACAGAACTTCCCCTGACTTTCCATCAGCATGGTGGTGAGAATAGGACAGTTTGGGACTTTAAGCTTTGTTGGGGAAATAGGTCTACTCCTATCCAGTCACTGAAAGTCTTTCTTAGAGTACAAAATCCACCTCTGCTTTTACACTCTCAGTTTGACACTTGATGACTTGAGAAAACAAATATCATAAACTTTCTCTCAATGCCAATTGTAGGAAAAAATATCCAGTGTATCCTCCTCTTCCAGTCATCGGCGAATGTCATCCAGGGAGGTGAGTCTGCTCCCAAACAGCTGCTCCTCGTAGTTCAGCAGCTGACGCAGGAAGTTCACATTGGGTGCCGTGCATGCTCTCCTCTCCTTCAACCAGCGCAGGGCATGAAGCAGCGACCAGCTCCGATGCTCCATGAGGAAGGCCAGCGTTAGTGCTGAGCTGCGACTTCTGCCCATACTACAGTGGACCAAGACCCGGCCGGCAGGCTCAGCCTTCAGCGCTGCATTGATGAACCTGGATGCCAGCGGCAGTGCCTCCACCAGGTTCTGCTCGGAGTCATCACTCAGATGCAGCCTCAGGTAGCAGAGCATGTTGGGGAAAGCATCGGGGCACTTGGCAGTGGCATTGACCACGTGTGTGATGTGAAGATTCTTGATGATGCCGTAGTCAGAGGCCTGGGAGACAGAGCCCTGGTAGAGAGCTCCTTCCAGGATCTCTGAGGGGTAGATGGTGAGGGTGTGTCGCTCTGGTTCCAGCAGGACCATTCGTGACGAGCAGAGAAAAGGGTAGAGGGCATTGAAGGCTGAGAATCCCCCCAGCAGGATGACAGGGTCCATCCCCAAAGCATTGAGCTGGAAGAAACAGCGCTGGAGATCTGGGGAGTCCGCCCTGGCTTTTACACTGCCCACTGAAATAAGCACAGAGACACAAGGAAACAATCCCAGTGACAGGAAGAAAAACATCAGTACAATCACACAAGTAGATTTCAACAGGAGTCTACAGCCATGCTAGAGGTTCTGTGAGGCTGTAGGCACAGTGGTGCTTGAGCAAAAGGATAATGTCAACGTGCATTAAGCAGATATATTTACCATGTCCAGCATCTTAGCATGTTGACATTTACTCATCAAGGCACAGCTAAGGCTGATGGGAATGTTCTTTAGTTTTATAATGAAAGAAGAGAGGCTGTTGGTGCAACATTGAAATTCAGGTGATGACAGAAGTCAGTATAATACTCTGGGGACCGTGAATGTTTGTAGAAAATTGCAGGGCAATCCATTGGATCGTTGTTAAGATATTTCAGTCTGGACCAGTGGACAGACTGAGATTGCTATCCATAGAGCCAAGTCGCGAGTCAAGCCAAGGCAAGTCTAGACATATTTATTTCTGCAGCACATCTAAAACAACATGAGCTGACTAAAATGCTTTACAAACAAAGGCAAAAGAAAATAAAGTGCAGATATCCAGAGTTAATTCCCTGAGGCGCAGGGCCTGAGCAATGTAAAAACTAGTGAAACAGCCAGTATGAGAGCCGATTAAGTAGTAACAATGCAAGCATGTCCAAATATGTTCTGTGTTTACTTGTGATAGTACATAGGCTGAGTGTGGATTGCTGACCTGGGCTGCATCCCTCCTCTGCGTACAGCAGTATTATTGAATACTTCTGCAGCTCTATAGAGCTGATAAGACAGCCCAGCTGAGGGTGGATCACCGTCACAGCGGCGCGCGCTGTCACCACGTGGCTCTCCTTGTACCTAACACACACACACACACACACACAATCGTTCATAATATGCACACATAGATTATGTATCATAACTGTGTTGCACTGTACTCGTGCTTCTGTGGCAGATTTCTTAGAGGTGGAGGGAGGTGATATTCTACATGTTCTTTTACTGAAAAGAACAAAATCATCAATGTGTTAATCTCCCATTACTTTCTTACTTCCCAAGCCTGCCCCTAACGAGCTATATCGTATCGTCAAACGTGTGTTTTATTTAGCTGTTTAATTTATTTGAAAAGGATGAAATCATTTTCTGAAATAGCTGAGAATTTTACTTTAAGCAAACACTACTAAACCAGAAGGTAATAGTGAATTTATTTGGGATTATTACACTATTTGTTTTATTTTTAGGTAGGATATGTTAATTGTTGGTGTTCATGTGTTCTGCTCTGCTTTGCGTAACAAGAACCCTTATTATTTTTGAGGTCCCTTTATGGCTAAAAAGAAAAACTTCCCAGTTTCTGTACAGGTTCACCTAAACAACAAAAGCAACACTGACGCAAAGTGATGCAATGTACCGGTTAATATAAATACATGCTATATTTGTAAAGCAGCTAATGATCAGTGTGTGGTGAGATATATGTGTTTATTCAAAGCTGGTAACAATTGATTTCACTGTAGCTCGGTTTATATGAAAGAGCTTCTGCATCTATAGCACTCACCTCTTTGCGCTGCGACAGTCCAGGATGAGAATATAATACGGATCATGCAAGGCGGGGTGGCCTTCCTCTGCATTCAGCAGGTTGTACACTTGCTGCGGGGTGATGTAGCCTCGCTCGACACAAGCTGTTTCTGGAAGAGCAGGAACCAGCACCTCCTCTGGCTCGCACACTGTTTGCAGGCGGGAGAAGCACAGAGTGTTACGGTGTGTCTGCTTGTGTGTAGTTATGTGTGCATGCATTTCTTTGAGAGCGAGTTAAAGGTAAAAATACCCCCTTTACCTTTGCTCCCAATAGGTACGATGGAGGAATGGTCACTGCCTGTGCTATTGAGGTCTCTGTCACAGATGCTGCCCGCTGTCTGGGATGTGTTGACAGGCTCTCTAGAGGCCGCTTTGCAACTGTTATTCACTCTGACATGAACACGGAGACAAACACACAGAGACGTGCAAAATAAACACAGTGATACAGCAAAAAACAAACACAACACCAATTTATGATGGCCAATCCAATTCACTGATTTAGGTTTTTAGGAAAAAAAACAGCAGAACTCTTTACCTGGACAGAACTACGCCCATCTCGTTTAAGTCATTTGACAGATGCATCAGCTGTCCCCACCAGCCCTTCATTAGAAGAACATGCTACACCAGGAAACCAAGAGATGATGTTGAAAAAAGAATTCTCCCAAAAAAGATAAAAACACACACACACACAGTAAGAAGTAATAAAGTATAAAGATTTGAAAAACCCACCATGCACTATATGTTGTAGCAGTGATTCTTTCTAAACACTGCCTCAGCCTTTCACCTAATTTAGCTAGTGGTCTTGGAAACAATGCAACGGTCGAGTGCTCTAGAGGAGCACATGGTAGCTGACTGTGACAGGTGACGGAGGAGAGACCTGGGTAGGAGTCGTACTTCACCTAAAAATAACTCATAATAGTTGCAGCGTGCGTGGACATTTTCTCAGGTTCCAAACAATACAAAGATTAGAGCAGTCTTCAAAAGAAACAAGCGTGGTACTATTTACTGTAACATAAAACCATCATCAATGTCTGCTTGATCAAAAAAAAAAGTTGATCTTAGTAGGGAATATACCCAAAGTGAGATGATCATCCAATAAAATGTCAACAAACTTGCGAGCGATACATTTATCCATGATATCAACAGAGATTTTTGATACTCTTACCAAATGCTGTCGGTGTTTGGTTTGGTGTCTTCCCCCACATCACCTTTCCTCTCCATAGAGAGGTGAGGTCTTAGCCCTGATCATCCCACTGGCTAGATGATTGATATTTACAAACTGGAAATCAATGTATTTCCCTCTCATACCCACTGGATAAGAGGCATTCTTTTCTTTCTTTGATTGGGAAGAAATCAGCCTTTTGTGAAGTGGCTCCTTCTGCAAATGTGGGAAATATTCGGTCCATTCTTGAAGCAACTTTAGTGTTTATAACACACATGGTGACTTACTGATATATGTATTGTTTTCCGCTTATGGTTTTGTATTAGTTATCTCAGTCTCTCTCAGCTGTTTTGGACTTTTATAATTTATTTTCTACTTTTTATAAATGCTCTAATGCCACAATTGCATGTTCTTAAACAAAGTTACAGTATCACATAATTCACATAAATACAAGGTAGTACAATAACAGGCTGAAAAAAAAGGTTTGAATATAACTTTATATCTTGTAATACTCCTCAGTTGTCACACTCTGTCATGTCTCTCAGCCTTTAGTCACAGCCTCTTCATCCCTTTCCCTTATGATCATGACCTTCCATTAAACACCACTTAACCCGGTCATTGTTTATAGAACTGGTTTTACCCCTTTTGAGATTTAGAATAGGTTCTTGACTCTGAGCATCTGAGTCAACAGGTTGTATGTATGTTCATGGATCAACTAAACCAACTTAATGAAACTGCGACCTGTCTGGCGTGTCATACAGCCTCTGCTAATCCCATCAGAATAAACAGACATACACATGCACATTGTTGTCATGTTAAATATGTCCATTGTGTGGTGTTGTGTTAGGTTTTTAGTTAACGCTCATTCAATTTTCCATAATATGATCTGTTGTGCCACACATACTCGATCTGTGTCCCCCTGCCACACGTCATTCCCCCTCTCTCTCGTCATAGTCACTGTCATAAAGCCAGAAAAAGGGCCAAAATAAAAAAAAATCCTATTATTTCCAAAATACCTGTCTTCTTTTTATTTTACAACGCCTCCAAATGTATAAGACTTGTGTCCAACATCAGAAACAGAGTATGACTGCCCCCTGGTGTCCTCTTGGGTAAGTTTAATACTAACAACCTGGTGCATGTTTGAGAACAGTCATTGAGGAACACACACATCACTCATACAAGTGTGCACACAAGTATGTACACATATTTCCACTTATCACAGTACACACATCAGACATAACAGCGTGCTTTTGTTTTTACATATACGATCAGTCACCAGCCTTTTCGCTGTGCTGTTGGTGTTAAATGCTCAGGCAGCCTTAAATGACACAGTGAGTAGATAACAGAAAAGGCCTCTGCATCTCACCGGCTCGACACTAAAGTGTTCTGGATCGTTCAGAGGCCCCCTGTGTCATCATCACCATCATTACCTGTATTTATACAAGGACAGACATTGAGAGCAGGCTCACCACACCCTGAAAACATCTCAAAAACACAATATATATATATAAATATTATAGTACATTTTAAGACTGTTAAATGAAATGATAATAGATACTGTATGAGGCAACAGAGCCAGGTGAGATCGATTCAAATAAAACACATTGATCATTGCATTAAAAGAGAGTAAACCTGACCAGCTTGTCTAGTTTTCATTGATTTCTGCCGTTAAACAAAAATAAATAGATTAAAATAAAATTAAAATCCCATGGTTAATCATGATTATGAAAACAAATTATGAGATAAATGTATTTTTTATCTCGTAGTTTAAACTTTTTTATCTCATAATTCTTACTTCAATAATGCTTATGACTTATTTCATAATTATGAGATTATAATTAATTTATCTTGTCTTATCTTTGTATCTTTATCTTTCTGATAGCTTATTATTATCTCGTTAATATAATGATTATTGACCTTTTAATTATGACCTTTTATCTCATTATTTAAACTTTTTTATCATGTAAATGTGAGTTTCAATCCCTGAATTATGACTTTTTATCTCATTGTGCCATCTAACTCTCAATCTGGACTTTTGGATGTCACGCCTATAATTTTTCATGTCATAATCATAACTTTTTATTTCATAATTATAACCTTTTATGTCTTAATTACAACTTTTTACCTCATAATTATTATAGTTATCGCAGTTATTGTGCTTTTTTCAATCCCATATCACTTTTTTTTCCAATACATTTGACTCTTTATGTCACAATTATGACATTTAATTAAGTAATTATGACCTTTTCTCATATTTACATGGGATTATCATTTTTCAACAAGCTTGGTTTCGTCTTTATTCGCTTTGACAGAGTGCACAGCCCAGCTCCCTGTCAGTGTGATGGGTCAGTTTACTCCAGCAGACCCTCCTTCATGCTGCCATGAGGCACATGAGGACTCCAGCCACAGTGCCCACGCAGCAGGGGGAGAAGTGTCCGGAATGTCACAAACAGGTGTCAGCTGGGGGGGGAAAGAAGGGTTTTTAACTCTCACTCACACCAGCAGAAGGCGTGGAGCAACAATGTTAGGAATCCAGAATCCATTTTTGAGTAAGATAACACGGTAACACACGGCAGAAGGTTACATTCCTCTCACGGTGGCGCCTGGTTCTCGCTTTTCCAGGTCACGTGTAGTAAAATGCGTCAGGCGTGTTAATGGTTTCACTGGTGTTGTGGTGTGTGTGTGTGTGTGTGTGTGTGTGTGTGTTTGTGTGTGTGTGTCGTCCCCTTTATCTTCGGAGATGCGGACCTTCAGTAACTGTCCAAACTAGATTGCCTCGTTAATTATAGGAGGACAAACAAGAGCATGGACCGAAGTCCACCTAGACGCGGTGAGGAAGCAGATGGGGTGAATGTCCGCGGCGGAGCGGAGCAGAGAGCCGCAGCAGCAGCAGTGTGGTGACAGAGACACGTCTGCTCACACGAACACTCTCATTATTAAAAACACACTGTCATGGCATCACGGAGGGAATGATTGCTCTCAAGATCAAATATGATTTTATGAGGAATTCCAGATGGTAAGTCGTTCCTGTCACGCTGCTTCTATCCCCAAATATTTTTGTCTTTGTGTTGTTTTGATACTCAGCAGTGGTATTTCTTGGCTTTATCAGGCTATATGAGGACCATGCCTTTTAAATGAAATGAGTCTGTCACCCTGTGTAACTTTTGAATATGTCTCGTTGTGCTTGTGACTCTGGTCGAGGCTACTCTCTAGGAAGGTTTTCACCTTAAATGTTGGTGTCGGTATCGATTAAATATCTGTGAAACCCACGTATGTAATGCATCATCATATATTATAAACATAGCCTACATACCAAAAGTTATTATGATAAAAACAGAGATTATCAAGGAAAAAGTCGTAATTATGGGATAGAAAGTCGAAATTATGGCATTAATGTCAACTATATCCAATTTTGCTTATGATTTTTGTCTTCACCTCAAATTTTGGCATCACTATCAATGAAATATCTGTGAAGCCAAGGTATATAATCCACCATCACGTATTATAAACATGCGTATGTGTCTATAGTTATGGACATATAAATCGAGATTATAAAGGAAAAAGTAGTAATTATTGGATAGAAAGTCAAAATTATGATTATAAAAAAATGTTTAAATGATTTTTGTCTTCAAATAATTGTTGGCATCACTATCAATGAAATATCTATGAAACCCACGTACATAATGCATCATAACAGTTTATGGACACACTTATAATGTGTTATTATGTGCCTGTCGCGCTGTATAATCATAGCTACAAGCACTCATTTGTATGCTTTATAGAAATAATCATTACTCAGTATGACATCTATAACTCATCATATTATAACATACTTATAGTGCATCATAGTGTCCCTGCAGGTATAAGAATCCATGAATATTCAAAATCCTTTGTAACAATGATCATTTCACAAAGTATAAAGTATTTTAGTATGACTTACAAGGACAAGTACCAACTTGAATAATGATTGGTCACTCTTATCATAGTGTATTAAGATCTTATAGTTGTGCAACATTTTAATCATATTTTAACACCTTATAAACACATTTACAATGCATGATAATGTGATTGCAAGTAGTGTGGCTGCTTAATGACTTGTGATTATTGTTATAATGTCCACCAGTGCTTATAACAATGATAATACGCCACTATAGGTGCATTATAGTACATTATATTTACTTTTTTTAAATGTTTTATTTGAGCAATATAACAAAAATCTTAATCCTACATCTCTTTGAATTCAGTGAAATTCTATAAAGAAATATTCACTGTTTTGTTATTTAAGCTACAAAAGATTATTTAAGAATATTAACTTAGTATTATTCATCCACCAATTAATCATAATAAAAATAGAACAGGTAATGCTTGAGATTACAGCCCTCGATCTACAGCTTAGTTTATTTTATGATCAGTTTCTTTAGATTTGTGTTCTAATCGTTTTTCAGGTATACATCAACAACTATTCTCTGTCAGTGCCACTACAGGCATGTTAGATTATTAATAGACAGGTAAATAAACAACACAATGCAAAATAAACAACAATGAACCAAATTATACAAAAATAATAAACAATTATCACATTCATTTGATAAGCTCGTGACTTAACATGTTAATCATCAATCCAGTCCTACATATGGCATAAATCTGTTCAAATTCACAGTTTCCACTAAAGATGTACAACGACAATGTGAACCAATACACGGACTAGTCATATAGGCACAACGGAACAAAATGTGACGTTGAAAAGTTACTTGTTCTGTTATTGCAGACCAACAGAGCAATAAAAGGGGAAGTTTAAGGGGTAATCAGTTCATGAATCTGCCATGTCAACTACTTCCCACGAATGAAAGGGTAGGTCTGCAGAGGGTGGCAAAAGGAGAACAGGTTTACGGATGTACAGTGTAAACAGTGTTGACAGGGACTTACCAGACGCATATGTATGAAATATGTTACTATATGTATTATAAAGTAGGCTGACTCACAGTGCGGGGTGTGACAGTGCACTTCAAGGGGACTTCAGCAGCCTGAGCTGGTTCAGGTTTACATGGTTTATCTCTGTTATGAACGGCATGTTCATTGTTCTTAGACGTGGAGCACAGCAAGTGGAAAATCTTGTTTTTATGATCAGGTGGCTGTAGATGATTAATTGCAGGTCCTGTCACAGGGTAACTGTAAGTCATTAACAGAAGGGGACATAAACACTGCAGTCGTGGAAAATGGGTCACTGCACAATTTAAACGAGGGAATGATGAGCTGTGAGTCATTGACTTTCAAATTCAAAAGGTTTCTTCTACAGGGAAACTAACTCCAGACAAACATCGAGTCGGCCTAGTGCCAAACACATGAAGGTGATATCTAGAACAAAGGGTTGGGGTTAGGGTTATCTTTCTAGTGTTGATTAAAATAAGCTCAAATGCCGCTCACTTTGCTCGATTGTGATTGTTTAAGGATGAGCATGCTGGTATTGGAATGAACACCATGAGTGCCAATTACTTAAGCTCTCATTAAATTCCTCCCAATTGCCCGATTGTTGCTCATTAGGGCCGTAGGAAGAAGGTACTCACGATGTACGATATCATTTTTTTGATTATTTCTCAACAGTGCCTCTATGGACACGTACCATTACAGAGAGCCCCTTTTATCATAACGTCGTAGAAACAATACAGACATCTGCCGATATCAGATACTCCATTAACCTCACATCTGGTTCCCTTGTGCCTGTACATATGTATCCGTAAGAACAAATATTACACTGTTAATTGGGAGGAATTGTGCTGTATATTGTGGGTGTTAATCTAAAGCGACGACGTTCTACCAAATAAGAACAAGAATATAGCAAAGGGATGACAAGTGAGGATGTTGTGACGGTTGGTGCTTAATCTGGGTGTTCCTGTCTGTTGTTCTTTGGATGCCGTACGGATTGCGATACTGGTTTACAGTGTACTCATCTTGAATTTCTTGTCTCCAGAAATCAGATCCATGCTCCCGGCCACATCTTCACAGAATGAAACCATGTCTTTTGGGCAAAAGGTAATCCTTTAAAAGAATTTTCAAAATCATTGGGAACCAGGGAATTATACTGACGCAGCTGTATGTGGAGAGCCAAACTGTATTTGCATTCAAAGACAGACTAGTGGTGTTAGTTTTATTACAGCAGATATGCAAACCGAGTCATTCCTGATTAGAAAGCCACTGTGTGCAAGTTGGGGAGCATTATAAAACATTAAGCTCGGGGAAACATGGGTGAAACATTAACTGGGTTTGAATTTTGAATGTCTCAATTTGGTTTCCTGGCTTTTTATTTTCAGTTTAAACAAAAAAAAGCATGGCTGTGTGTTCACAGCAGCGCAGTTGGGAAAGCTGCACAAACATGCAGTAATTGTCATTGTGCCATTGTTAATGTGTGATTCACATCTGTTCCTGTGTACAGTTCAGGGAGGCGGTTGAGGGGATGGTGTGCCTTGGCGACAAAGACTCTTTCATCTAGTCATGTGCTGAAGCCGCTGGTTCCCGCCCTCTGCCTCTTGGTCGTGGTGATATATGCCCTGGCTGACAGACTCCGAAACTTTGTCTCCGGCATCTTCATCCCTCAGTACCACTACCCGTATGCGGTGGCTCTCTGCTTCGGCCAGGTTGGTGCCTGCTGCCCGGCTCGTTTCAATTCACGCGTAAATCTGAATTAATCAGTGCCCGCCATCGGCACCTGTGCAAATACAACCCTGTCTACTGTGAATGAGCTTCTGTTTGCACAGAGCACTGCGTGTCTTGACAGCAGGGTATTTGCTTATGCCGCAATTACATTTGCCTTCACAGTATCTCTGCAACCACATGGGGAAAAGTCACACGGCAACTAGTGTGCTCACACTGAAGACCCATGTTTAAGTATCTTATGTACGCTTATGTAAAAACTATAACACCTTATATTAGGGAACACACATCAACCATCAACAAGTTGCTTATTAGCGTGCGTATTAGTCACTCTTCATCAGTCATTATGAAGCACTTCCTGATAACTTTTTTTTGCGTGTCAGTATTCTACAGTTACTAGGACATAAACTGAGAGAGTGTTGCAGAAAATGATGCAGGTCACAAATGTAATCCTCTATTGTTTAGGATCGTAATTAATAATTAATGATTTTTGACTAAAAATAAACACATACATGAAAGACAAACAGCCAGGATGTGTGGACTCAGGACTCCTGTGACACAAGCAAAGAGTATGTTGCTAGTGAGTATGTATAAATGCAACTTTAATCCCTGCAATAAAGTCAGCGTTGCAGAATAAAGTCATTCAGTCATTAACACTCCTCCCACAGTGTCTACATCAGAGGTTGTAAATCTAAGGTGTGTGTCGCCGTGTTGAGTGAAACACCCGGACATGTTTGTAACCATAAAAATTATTATCACATTTTCATTGCGTTAACGTTAGACCCACAACAAACGCATTGACGGCGGTTGAGGTGAATCCGTACACTGTGACTCTCATACACAAAGCTCAGCTCAGCCGTTCTGCTGACCAGCTCAGCTGGTTTTTAACCTTCAGACGGCGTCACAGTTATTAGTCAGTGGTTTGGTTTAACATCGACCATGCACTAGTCTTTATCAAACGCCGAGCCCATCTGTGTCACTTCACCACCTCCTACACCAAAACTACCCTAAGCCCTGCCTTTCAGACAAGTACACACATGCACACACACCCCCCCCCCACACACACACACAGTTACAATAGCCAGCAGCTGGCACTTTATTGTCCGGGTATGAAATTACCTGCACCAGTGTAATAACAACTATCCTGTGAAACTGTGAAACATGTTTTTAATGACTGTCAAAGAAGGTAAGCGTATTAACCATCGACCAGCTGCTCATTAGCATTCATATAGGCAGCATGTTGTTTCTTTAACAGTCACCATGAAGCACTTGTCATTGCCTTATTCTGCATGACTATGTACATGTCATCTACATCTGATAGGTGATTAACCATCAGGCCAGCTCAACCGGTACATGTACATGCCTCTCATTCACAGAGCTTAGCCAGCCTTAGCCAGTTTGACCTTTGGACAGAGTTTGTTAGTCAGCGGTTTGGTCAGCCATTTGGTTAAACATCTCATCACGCTGGTGTTTATCAAAACCGAGCCTTTCCGTGTCACTCCACACCACCTCCTACACCGAAACCACCACGAGCCCTGCCTTTCATAATGTTAGTAGTGGTGTGTCTGCTGTGAAGGAGTGAAGGAAAGACGAAAAGAAAGAAAGTCAAACTCAAAATTGTATTATTAACAATGATAATGAGGTTATACCAACTCAGAAACATTTATTATCTCCATAAGTGAATAAACAACACTAATAAACATTGTTTGAAGCTAGAAAGGTGGCAGGGTCCGCCAAATATAAACAAAGTAAAACAGTATGAAATCGTGTTGTCCTTTAAGGTCAGTTTGTTTATTCAGTTCAGTCAGTCGTGAAAACAGAGAGTTTGTTTGTTTTGTTTGAAGATCTTTCTCTTCTGATTAAAACGTCTTCCACAAAACAACACAGTGCACCTTTGAATAACTTAAAGCCCAGACAGAATGATGAACGTAATTGTTGACTATGTTCCAGATATACTCACACTGGTCAAATTAAGACCACAGCATGGTGGAACTACGTTTTTTTTTATTATGATATTGTCTTTTTCCAGGTTCTGGTCTCCCTCTTATTCTTAAACCTCCTTCACCTCCTGGATCTGGCGCCTCTGAAGCCTTACTCCAGGCCCCTGGGTGAGAGGCTGCTGGTGCCCGCCGTCTGCAGCAGCATCCATGGCGTGCTGGCCATGTGGGCCAAGGCGAGCAGCTCCTCTGCCGGCCTCTACCCCCTCACCCTGCCTCTGCTGCCCCTAGTAACTGTGGGATTCAGTTTGTGCCTGAAGCTGGCCTCCCCCCCTTCTTTCCACATCTCTGTTTGGTTTTCCATCCTGAGTTTGACGTCATTTGTCATCACAGGTAAAACCTGCTTGAGGTTGAAAATGATGGTCACAAATTCACCTCCAATCAACCTCTGTTCTCTCTTCTCTCTGCAGTCGCTCAGGGTCTGGCTGGTGTTGACACTCTGGAGTACATATATGCACCTCTGGCTCTACTCCTCCACAGTATTTCTTTAACATGGCTGGCTAAAGTGTTTGAGGCCGAGCGCCGCCAGCCCGCTGACGCCAAAGCCTCCATTTTTGACATCTACTACATCCAGCTGGTCAACCAGAGCTGGGTGCTGGGCTTCCTGTGGCTGCTGCACCCGGACAGTCCCTGGCTGGTGTTGAGTCACAGCAGCTGGCGCACCCTGCTCTTCCACGGATACCTGCTCGCCATCCTCCTGCTGGGGATGGTGTTGAACTTCCTGGTCGGCGTATCGGCTCTGTGTGTCTCGCCGCTGGCCGCTGCAGTGCTGCACTCAGCAAGGCAGGTGGTGCAGCCGTTCCTCCATCTTTTGTAGTTTCTTGAGGAAATGATTGACTGTTTTTTTTTAGTGTATCAGTGTGATACTTTTATTACAAGTCGACCTTCATATTTTAGATCAAGGCAACATGACCTGTGCATCAGCAGAAAAGCAACATGCATCAAGTTATCATAACCATGATAGCAAAGCCACAAAAGGCTAATGATTTACTGCTGGGTCCAAAAGTCTCCATGTGGATCAGCTTTTATCTCCCTTTTATGAGCAAGTACTCCATTGACAGGTCCACCTAAGAAAGGTGCCATTCGTAAGAAAAGTTGATTTTTGAGTCTCTTTCCAACTCGTCAAGAACTGATGCTTTGGGATTGTAGGACGGGTCGGCTACCATCCTTTACTGATGACTGATAACATATTTATGTTCTGCAACTTTGTCACTTCTTCTGAACTTTAGGTGGAAGTTAACCAGCAAAATATTTTACATTTCTTGAAAAGATTCCCCAATTACCTCGATAATGACCCCAGCGTGACCTAATAATAATATTGTGCTATTTTCCAACAAGCAGTTGATAAATAGCTAGTATTAATATTTAATACATTTCTAGGAATCTTCCACCTGGTTTCTGCCAAAAATCTGCTCGACGTGCCATTTTGTTTATCAACCTCAGCAGGGCGATATATGTATGTGTATATATATATATATATATATATATATATATATATATTACAAATGTCTATAATTTCAGCAGATCGGTCCAACTTTGAAACACTTTTCCTATTTTTTAATTGTTTTTTTTTTTTTTAAGTTAGGCACCATAAATTGTTAATTATCAACAAACAAAACTTCATAATCAAAAATCAAGAAGTGAATAACTTCCCATTTAGTGACTTACTTCCTAAGTTCTTCAACAGAATTTGTGCAGGAGTTGGAAACGAACCTGTAAAAACTCACTTCAGTGGCCTGCTGACGGGAAGCGGTTTGAAATTAAAATGGTGTGATCAGCTAAAGTTAAGCAGAAACCAGTTGGAAGTTTCCTGTTAGTGTATTAAAGCAATCACCAGCTATCTATTAACTCACTTGTCGGAAAAAAAGCAGAACATTATAATGAAATAACACTGGGGTAACTTTCAATACATTTTGAGGGAATCATTGTGGTAACTTAGAACTCATTTCATGAAATTTCAATTTAGTTGCTTGGTAATTACCACCTGCTAACCATAACATTTCTGGACCTGTAAAACAAAGTGTTACTGATGACTTTCTTATACAACATATGACAGGATGTAACAGTATCAGAGGAGTGAGGCACCTGAACGTGAGCATCTGTACAGGACAGGGCCAGAACCAAAACATCTGAAGGTCAAACCCTCTAAACAGAGATTGCCCTGTTCACATTGGGAAAAGAGCAGCAGGTACTTTTTTTTAACAACAATGACAGACAGACAGACAGACAGACCGTGGCCTCAATGGGAGAGAGAATGCCACAAATACAAATCAGCAGCACAGTTCAGAGCTGAAGGTGAAACTGGAATAACAAGCAAATTTTAAATAAGCATTTTTCCGTTATGTATATTCATGAAAATGTAGATAATTTAATTTAATTATGCCCGGTAAATAGTGAAAGTACCCGATAGTGGACACAGATGTTTTTATATGCAACCTAATGTACTGAACAGTATTCCAGAGGTTTAAACTCTCACATTTCACTGGATGAATTCTCAAGCGAAGTTTTGTGGAGATTGTCCTTGAATGACTCTGACACATTTTTCAGATGAGAAGGATAACGATGAAGGTCGTTTCGTACCGGACACAAGACTGTTGAACTGACTTCACCACCTTAACAGAGTTAAAAATATTTAAACTCAGGTCCTCGGCTGAATTAATTTTTAACCACAGGTTGTGGAGTTGCCCTTGAATGAGTCTGACTGCTGGCATTTGTCAGATGAGAAGGGACTGCGATGAGAAGAGTTTAATGGTGCTGAAATCATTTTCTTTGAATCTATTTTTAAGTTATTCTAAGACGCTAAATGATGTCTGGATTTAAGAATATGCTTTCATTATTTAAATGTTACATTTAAAGACAGAAAGTAAATGTTTTACTATTTTGTTTAAAACAAATAATGTGAAAAGAATGTTGATCTACCTGATGACGATGGTGCACCATAGAGACACAACAAGGCTTTCCTTCCAAAAATATTTATTCTGTTTTTTAACAATGAAATGCAAGTGCTGTCACGAACCACAAACATCACACAAAGCAGCATGTATTAAAAATCCTATAAATCCGATCACAATGGTACATCTTGACTTGAGTTGAGTTCAGTGAGACCACTTTTTCTGTCTTGTATTCAGTGGTAGAGTCCTGCTTTCAAGCACGGTCTGCAGGATTTAGGAAGACGGGAAAAAAAAAAGATTTATAGGAATACATGATAAAAAAGGTTCACTGCAACCAAAACTGTATTAAAGTAATTTGGTGTCCTGATTATATTTTCATTAAAAAGTACTTTGTAAGTTTTGAGAGGAAAGTTCAAATAGGAGAGAAAAATCTCCATTTATTGATTTTCTTGACTGAATAAATTAAACAAACTCGTCAAACAACAGCACGATGTGATGGATGTATTCCTGTGTGTATTTTACAAACAAGGCCGGTTTAAAACATTCCGAGCACCAAATGTGTTTACAGTGCGCATAATACATTTGGATGAGAATCATTGAATGTAAACATAACCTTATCTGTTTACAATATGAATGCTGGCCAACAGAAGTATCGTCAGTGCAATGGAGACTGAAGACGAGCTTTTCCTTGTGTTTGAGCCCGCCAGATATCGCCTCAATCATTACCCAAGTCCATTCCTTGTCCTTTATGCGGGATCAGAGTTGGGTGGCAGGTGTATACCCAGACTCTGCAGCAGGTTAGATGCCGGTCCAGCCAGTCCGGCCTGAGAGCTGAGGGACTCCAGCAGGTTTGTGACCAGATTGAGGTCGATGTCGAGGGGCTGGATCTCCTCCTCCGTCTCTTCCGTCGGGAGACCATCGGTGGCGGAGGCTGGGGGGGAGCCATTGACCAGTCCGGCCTTGTTGTGATTCTGCAGAAAGGAAAAATATAGTGAAACAAATTGTTTCCTGACAAAGTTCAGGATGATTCGTGTGTAAAAACTTAATTTACCGTCAGATTGAAGCTTTGTCCGATATTAGTGCTCATCAGCTCCTCATCCATTTGGTCCATGTATCTTCTGAGACCGTCCAAAGTTTCTTTCTCGTTCATCTCTGCTTGACCAGACAACCCGTTCTCCTCTTCCTGCTGCTCCTCCTCCTCCTCCTCATCATCATCATCATCATCATCATCATCATCATCTAAATCATCTGAATCTAGCTCTTCCTCTTTGCTTCCTATAAAAATAAAGACAGGATCGGTGAAGAGAGGGAGATGTTGAAAGTTTCCATTAGTTATTTTTTTACTTCATAACTTCTACGTACCTAGAAGTCTGTCCAGTGCATTGGCCATGGAATCAGGGTCAAAACTAAAAGGCTGAGCTGAACTGCTCCTGGAATACAAAGAAAAAGTACATCAACCCAGAACTAAAACACTGTTCACGCATGCTGGACAGTGCTTGAACTTTTTGCAATCATGCAGAAAATAAAAACAAATGATCCCACATCATTTTACTCATAGACCCCCATGTCATACAGTCTGTCTCACCAGGGCAGTTCAGCACCCTCATGTGATGACATGGCACTGAGGAAGTCCTTCATCCCCCGACTGACCGCCACCAGGCTGTAACCGCCCTCCTCTTCCTCCTTGTCACCCTGCGTCTCCTTTCCCCTCTCCTCTGCACCCTCGACGTGCTGTGTCTGTTTGGTGGAACCGGACTTTTGGCTGCCAACACCGGCTCTCCCCCCGCTCCTCTCCTGCAACATGCGCTCCAAATCCTGAGCTGTGATATCCAGCCAGCTGTCACCTGGAGATAGACACACAAAGACAAACTAATTATGGGGAATGGTTGAAAGAGCGACGGGGAGGAGAATGGAGGAGGCATACCAAAAGGACAGAAGCTGAAAGGAATTGGCAGGAAGCGGAAAATCCCAGGTGGCAGAGACAGACAAATGTTTACTTTCTAGCAAGGTCACAGCAGCCTAACTCTATAGATAGTAATTGAAATACTAAAAAGTAACAAAGTTTAATGTTGAACTGAGTAAATAACACTCAAGAGAAGGGTAATGTCTCTAATCTGAACCTCTTCTTTGCGCAGGAAATACTAAAAATGTACACACAAACCCATAAATTGTCCTGCGATAATGGTTTCTTCGCCACCATTTGACCCAAAGATAGATTTTTCACTCACTGTCCTCTTGGGGGAGCTCTGCCTCTTGTTTCTTCAGCTCCTCCAAGTTGAGTGGATTGCAGCTGTGCAGCAGCTGGAGAACCTCCTCACCCGGGAATGAAGAACTGAGACAAAACAAGCACATTGAGACAGATGCACATGCACAAAGATGTCACATGCAGGCGTACTCACAGTAATAAGTCATGTATGAGGCTGCAACTAACTGTTAATTTCAAGGGTGTTTGGTCTGTAAAATGTCAAACAATGGTAACAAACAAAATCAATGTTTCCAGAAGCCCAAGATGGTGTCAAGTGTCTTGTTTTGCCAGAACCCAAACATTTTTCAGTCAGAAGCCAGAAATTCTTCACATTTAAGAAGCTGGACTCAGTGAACTTTGACTCTTGTTTTTTTTTAATTTCCCTAAATTAATCTAATAATAACAGTTGTGGATTAATTTAATAATGGACAATTCATCAACTAATCGCTGCAGCTCTCGTCATGCACACACGCTGCGCATGCACATTCACAGTTCTCACCTTGATTTTGAGGCGACCGACTGTTTAAAGAAGTTTTCTGCAGATCTTGTCAGTTCTTTGTAACCCGCTGAGCCTTCCAGTTCTCCCTGCGTTGTACAACAATAAAATCAAAAACTTAAACACTCTGCTGTAGATACATGCTGTGTAAATTGCATCTTTTACGATGTGTGCTTTTACATCTAGCCTAACATTCCAAGTATCGCTAGGTAGCCAAGTGCCTTGGTATTCAGAAAACGTAAGACTGACCCGGAAGTAGCCGTTCCTTTTCAGACTGTCCGCGAAGTCTTTCCACTGAGGGTTGCAACTGACAGGAGCATCAGGCTCTGATGATGGCAGCCTGCACTTAGAGCACAGGATCTCAAAGCCATGGGCCTGAGAACAGGACACACAGAAACACGGACAGACAAATAATCAGATACAAACCAAACAACAGGATCAGAATGCAGAGGAAACACGGATGATGGCTCACCAGCTTCATGCCAAGCTCGTGGGCTTTGTACTGTGGATGAGAGCGAGGTGGCAGGGTGAAGCCGCTCCTCCTGTCCGGGATGAACTGTTGCTGCTGCAGCTGGGCGTACAGGCAGCGCGTGAATGTCACCTAGAAATATAATTACAAGAACAAGGTTATGGTTTGTATAAAGGAGGTCAACCTCTTCTTTTTGCCAAGACCGATACAATAATGAATCTTTAAGTGCATTTACCGAGGTAAGGACGCATGTATCAGGAGGAAAAGTCTTAAAGCTTCGACACGCCTGCAGATCTACCGGATCTCGCAGGTAGAACGCCGACACTGCAGGAGCGATCAGGTCTGGTCGTTGTGCCAACACTGTGGCAATACCAGCCGGTATGAAACAGTGGGCACGATGGAGGTTAGATTTGATCTTCTCTGGGTACCTGTTGACAGTACAGAATGATAAGCTTTTACAGGTTTTGTAAAAATATGCTCAATTTGGAGACAAATTTGTGTATCAAAAAGTGACTTATAACAAGTGAAGATATCCTCTCACCCCGCTAGTCGCTGCATCACGGCTGAAGAAATCTTTGGGCTTGCCCGACAGGCCACTGGGTGGGTGGAGAGCAGTGCTAGCGCTCCTGCCACACTTGGTACCACATCTTTCGAAATACCCACTGGACTGGATTTAGAGGGACAGGGCAGAATGTGCAACTCTCCCTTATAGAAAAAGACCTGCAGAAGAGAGTGAGGGAATGACTGAAGGCTTAAAGTAAATACAGATGACGACATGATATTTAAGGGGGCACTATGTAAATACGGGGAAGAAATTCAAATTCAGAAATATATTTTTTTTTCCATAACTGAATAAACAAAGTTCTCAGAGGAAAATGAGGTTCTTATTCTCACCCTGTTTTCACTGGTGTCTGGATTCAGCCATTTGGGAAGATAATCTGCTGCTTCGATGAGAAGAAACTCCCCATCATTGTCCTCAACTCTTCACACACAAACATAATACAGAAGTTGAAGGCAGTTTACAAACAGGTGAAACTGGTCCATGTTAGGCATAAACTCAAAACACATTCTGTTTCACCTGGCAGCGAGTTCTGGGAATGCCTCTGTGATCTGCTGCAGGAGGTAAACAATAAACCACTCGTCCTCCACGTTGTCCCCAAACTGAGTCTGACCTCCAATGTGAGCAGGGACATCTCCTGTCAATGAAAACAACAACCATCAGTCCTTACATGACCAAGAAAAAAAACCCCAAAATGTACCCATTTTTAAAATCAATTCATCTCTGAAGACTATACCTTTCTCAGGGTGATACTTGAGGTTAAATGGCTGATGCTGCCAGATGTATTGGATCAAGAAAGGCGCAACCTTTGCCAGAATCTCATCTACTAACTGTGGAAGACGTTCCTCAGTCTGCTGTGAATTTGACTGGACCAAGAAGAGCTTGTACTGAACCATGTCCTCCAGAATCACTCTCCTCTGCAGGGCGTCCATTGTAGCAGTTTTTAAAAAAATATTACCTGATAAAAGGACAGCAGGTAAAAGTCTTAGCAATCGTGAAAGTGAGAGTGAAGTATTAACATTAGTGAGAGGCTCAGTCAACTGTTTTAACAGCTAACCGCAAATCATTTACTATAATTATTACTGTTGATATTAAGGGTCTCTTGAGAGTGTCAGTCAAACTTACCTTTTCTTGTTTTAAACGTGAGACGTAATATCAATATAGTCCGGAGAGATTTAAATACAAGAAAAAAAATTACTTTTCACATCGTACGTTTCTATCACGCCATCTCTCACTGTTAGGTCCTACTGTGAATTAAACTCGACTACCCCTAAGCGTGTAACAAACAATAGTTCCTACGTTATTTATGAACTTAATTTTCACTATTCTAGGTACAAAAACAACCCATATTCTACCAAATGTACATTTCAAATAAAACATATTTTTACCCAATTTAATGAAAAAAATAATATTCAATAGATAATGCGCATTTTTAACATTTAGTACAAACTACAATCCACCGTCGACAAGCGGATGCATTTCAGGAACGCATTCACGTTCTCGCATTGGATGCTGGGAGTTGTAGTGCATAAGCCGGCAACGTAACGGCTACTTTGTGGCAGTCCGAAATCAATTTCCCATGAGACCACGGGGATACGAAGCTGCGTATCCATGACAGCCGTGTTATTGTTGTTGGTGGTGCTAACGTTAGCAAAGTAAACCCTCCGAGGTAGCGACAGCTAGCTCCGCTAACGTTACACACTCATGTATTTTAAGATGTAGCTAGCTTAAACCTATTTCATGGGCTACTTCTGGACCACACAAGAGGCTAATTTAATGTAGCAAGGCTAATTTAACAGAATATGTCTTTGGGGGAATTATACGATGCCGTCCGTGCCTTTTCGATGTTATACCCGTCCGTCCATGTTACACTAGCTAGCATATTTTTGGACGTAGCCTCCTCCTAACGTTAGCATCTGTAACCAAAGCCCTGTCCATGTTTTTGCACTAAAAGGTGTTCACCCGCGGACCAGAGGAAATGACAGTCTTTCTACTTCAGTGCTCCGTGCGAGGTGTGGAGGCTAGAATGACAGACGAGGGCTTGAGCCTCTAAAACGGAGAGGAAGAGAATGATTTCACGATACAACAGAAGACCTGTATCGCACAAACTTGAGATGTGAGTACCGAATATACAAGTGTCAGCTCTGCATTATGCTACTGTAGCCGCTGGACTCTGTAAACAAGGTTTGACTAGCTCTCGGAGACTGAATGACATTATTCCACTTTGGGGGAAAGGTGGGTGATTGACTTCTCCACCATTATCAAATAACAGTGTAAGATAATATTTTTATTGATCCGGAGAGTTCATCTGTCGCATCTGCCGCCTGGTTTAGGCAGACACAATAACAGTCCGTAATGATGTCCAGCATTTCAACTGAAAACCCCATTTCAGGCCATCCTACTATTTGGAGGAACAACTTGGCCTTGTTATCATGATGTCATGCTTTTGAAAATGGTCGACAGTTGAGTGAACTATATTTGTATTTAAAGGGCTAAGACATGCAAAACCACTAGAATGATAAAGCAATAAGAAGCATCAGGCTGTCCTCTCCAAAATGTAATCTTACAACAGGACTTTTGTTTTTAATCAGGGCTTTTAAATCAGTGTTCTCAATCTGTCTTTTATACAGTCGTGGGTTGTCCCGAAGCAGCCTTGACCACCACCCTCTCCCAGAGGAAGCAGACGACAACCACACCCCTCAGCGCTACCTCCATGACCTCCAGGAAGCTGTCTCTGCCCACAACAGGTAACCCAGTCCTGGTTGTTGTACAAAATGGGCAGCTCTGGCTTGTTCTGCAATGAAGCAAAGATCAAACCACTTCCAAGCAGTACACAAACACACTCTTTCCTGTTTGTTTGTAATGTAACACCCCATTGAGTGGACAACTGAGTCTCAAGGCTCTCGCTATGTGAAACAGGACACCCAAGAAGCAGTGGATTAATAAATATCACATTGCCTCCTTCAGATGTGCAGTTAAAAGAATAAATAATGAGGCGGGCTGTTGGAATATTCAATGACTTTGACATTTGCCCTGTATTTTCCACTTTGAGACTTGGTTTATAGTCAAGATCTTGGAAAACACTTGTTAAATTCACTGTCTATGTGTTGCTGTGGGACGAGGGAGTGTTATGATATCCCCTACAGGTACTTCTCTAACCGTACATAACATAATAACTCCCTTGTCCTTTCCTTTCAGCTCAGAGACGTCTGCTGCCTCAGGACACTCTGACTGCCCCACCGTCATCTCGGTAGACTCCAACCAGTCCTGGTCAGGTATCCACAGTTCTACAGGCACCGGCATCTCTACAGAGAGAAGCTCTGTTTTCTCCTGGGGCTACGATGTAAGTCTTCTCCTGCGGAATAAAAAAAAAAAACAATCTTTGTGTGAAGCGATGATGCCAGCCACGCTCTGTCTGTCATGCAGATGTTCTTCCTCTAACATTTTTTTCATCCTCTCTGTTATTCTGTTGCGTAGATTTAAGCAAAAAAAATAAAAACTCCACAAACATACTTTCACACGTGCCAGATTTCAGTTTACTTATTCACATTTCCCCCCAGTCACCTTATTGCAAGCCTGTGGAAAACCATAGAACAACATACAACCGATCACTGTATCATATGGTAGACACCCTCCTTGTTTGTCTGCTGCTTCATTGTGTATGCACGGCCTGATTCCGCTGGGTATTGGTGTGCTTTCTTCTAGCCTCACTTGGTCCTACAAAACTTTTCCAGGACTCAATGATTTATTTAGTTTGTTATCCTCAAGCTGCTTCTGAGAAGTAAAAAATTCACAGTAACGCAAAATAACTCTCCAAACTCACTTCTCTCTCTTCACCTCTCTCTTGTTTCTTTGTTATAGCATATGAACGAGCTTGACCACAAACACGCACAGAAGCTGATTATAATCTATGTCGAAGCTTGCTGTGAGATTTAAATACATTTATGTGTCAACGTGTTTCCAGTATCTGATGAACAGACAAATCAGCAGCTTTAACTCATAGAGCTGTGGTATCATAACAGAGGGATGACTAACTCTCCTTCCTGTGTTTCTGTCTCTTTCTGTTTTTCTGTCCCACAGGAGTTCGACAAGGCAGCATCACGGCAGGTGCAGCAAATGTTTGAGGAGATCGACAAAGAGCTGTACGAGGGGAGAGGCAGCGGGGGAGGGATACTCCAGGGGCTGCAGGATGAATGCCAGCAGTGGGTCACACGATTCCCACATCTTCGGTATTATGTTTTTCCGCAGTTTGCTACCAACCTTCTGACATTATACTTCTGAGTTAAACAGGGCGGTGGTGGTATCAAAGACTGCTGCTGACTGTGGAGACAAACCTGAAAAAAACAAAATATTTGAATTCTTTCTTGAAAACATAATTATTTTTGTGTGTTTGTGTCCCTCAGGATCCAGGGGACTCAGGTAGTGTGTCCCAGTGATGAGGGATTCCAGTGGTATGCTACTTCAGGGAGAGGCAGCTCCGCCAGCAGCCCAACAGGAAGCAAAGAGAGCGGTGTGAAGTCACAGGAGAAAGATAAAGGTGGCACAGAGTAAGTCTTCACTGCAGTACCTCACTAGTTGACTGTCTGACAAGACAAGGACACAGGAGGTCAAATTCACCTGTTGGATACATTTTGCTGATGTAAGACACATTTTTTGATTTTTAATATATAACACTACCTGATTAATTTACATTTTTGAACTGAATTTTAAACAAGTAAACACAATCTGTATTTTGTGGTTGTTCTTATATGCTGATTCGAACATATATTTATTAGTCATTGGTATTTGCATCACCCAGAAACAGTTTGGCACATGTCTATTTGGCTTTCAGTGTTAGGAAACTCTTCCAAAAATGAGGAACATTTACCATATGATAGGGTTTATACCTGAAACTGTGAAATCCATGGTCTTTAAGAACTTCTGTATTTTTGCTGTAGCTGGCTGGCTGTCCACATGACTGGTGCATCAATTATAGACGAACGTTGCCTTTTTCTGTGGTTCTGTGACCTAGATGCACTGGCCTGTCAGTCGGGTTTGTGGGTCAGAGTCAAGCTAGTTGGCTGTGATTAGTAGTTTCTAGGACCAACACATTTACTGGTTGTACCAAGGAAGTGCAAAAACTGAGTAGACATAATGAGTAGTGTGAGATTGTTTATGCTTATATCAGGATTTTCCTTCTGATTGTCAGGCTTGAGTTGTCTGCTGAATTATTGTTTTTTTAAATTATTATTCAAAGAGAGCATACAGCATGCATGTTCTTGCGTCTGTGAGTATATCATTTTACGTGTACGTTTTAAAGTGCTTAACTACGTGTGCCCTTGTGTTTCGGGAAGGTTGAATGTGCAGGGCAGGAGAGCAGCGCTGATTAAGTCCTCCTCAGCCGAGTTGGATGGGCTTCCTGGCACCTCCAGTGGCTCCAGCAGTCATGACAAGCCGAGAGTGATTGAAGTGGAGGGTCTGATGGAGGAATACTTGGCTTTTGATAGCAGGTACTTGTGAGTTAATCACTCACCTCATGCTGCTTATCCCAGAGATTAATGTAAACCTCAGGTCCTATTTTTATCTATTTATTTATAGATTGATTTACCATATCTGTTTTAAACAGGGAGGAGGTGTGGGAGCAGGATTGTTCGCAGACAGGTCGGAGGCATCACTGTCTGCCCCCTGTCTCGCCGTACCGGTGTCGCCGCCAAGCCGTTCTCGACCTGCTGTTTGATGACGTGTGGCGGCAGCTGGTTGGCTGGATGAAAGAGCTGGTTCAACGGCACTGGGAATGCTGCACCTCAAGTAGGGCTGAATATAACTATTTAGCATGCGTTTGACCTAATTTCTATTAAGAAATGCCCTTTCTTATACTCTGTCTTTGGATTGTGTGATTGGCAGATGATGAAAAGATTTCTGGGAACTTGAGCCCCGTGCAGCAAGACTCCCAGAATCCCTTCATGCTGCTCTCCATGCTGCCCACCATGCTGCCCAAACTTGGCCAGAGCAGGGTGCCCCCGCTCACAGCTGGCCTGCAGTTTCAGGTCAGTGGTAGTCTGCACTTTCATCCCTGTAGCCGGTCAGGAGGTCCATTCAGAATCTGTATTTAAGTCTTTAAGAAGAAGTTGAGAATGAATGCAATATGTGACGTAAAAATAAAAGTTTTATGATGTCAAGTCTTAATAAATAAAGTGCCAGTGTGGGGTGACACTTAAACCTGTTTGAAACAGAATACAAGTCATACTGAGAGGAGTAGATAACATTTGTTTAGCATTCATATCTGCAAGCTCTTTGCTGACTTTAGTCTCATGTCTCTGTTCCACAATCCACACTTGATCGTCACCTTTTTTCACACACTGTTGCTCTTTCAGCCTTTCAGTGCTTCCAGTTCATTAACTCGTGTCACTGTTTTCTTTCTTTCCCCCTTTTACTCTCTGCTCTTCACTTTGCAAATACTGTTTCTTTTGTCCATTTTTTCCTCAACTCCCCTTTTCTGTCTTTTTCCATGTTATTATTTACCTCTATGCCCTTTACCCCTCTTCCTTCCTTTCTATATCAACCATCTCCACCCTTGGTCATGCTTATTTTCCCCTCAAAGAACACAAAGTCAAGGGGCTCAAAGCACAAATCCAGACGGAAATCCAAAAAGCAGAAAAGGCCTCCCAGTGTATGTAACTCTCTCACTTAGAGCCAAAGTGGTGGCGTGTTGTGCGCACGCCGTCCATGGCGGCTCATTGTCTTATATCTCTAGACTAAATGTGCTTGTGCCTGTTGATTAACACACATCTTCATCAGTCATCTTTTTAATTAACTGCAACTTCGACATGCACTACTTTGATTTTTCTTTAGATGTTTCCTTTCTGTCACAACGAGAATGTTGGAATGCTTTCGTTTTGCTAGTTATTGCTTTTGTTGCGTTTTAAGTGTTGTGAATGTAACTTTTGGTTGGTGGCATCGCTGAAAATGGGTCCCCTGACATCAGTGCATGATAAATACATTTCTTTGACAATATTCTGTATCATACATAAGGAATTAACTGACCATGTGGCTACTAGCCTTCATAAAATGCATTATTTGTATCTAACCTGCCTTTCCTGTTTTATTATTTCTCTTATCTCTCTCTGTCCCTGATCTCTTAACCATTCCTTCCCCCACCTTCCCTCTGTCTCCTGCTTTCTCCCCTTCACCACACACTGTTCCCCAGGCTGGAAGGGTCCCAGTAGGAGCAGCAGCAACACAGCACAACCTGAACGACCTCATCGTGATCCACAGCATCCCCCTTCAGCAGAGGAACCTGGGTGTGCTGGAAAGAAACCAGTAGGGACGCATTTTACTCTTCCAACCAATGAGCTTTGGTGCCAAATTAAATAAAATGGAAATCAGTGACAAATCACATAGTTGTATATTCCAAATCTGATTTTACTCTTTGAATGGGAATGAATAGATGTCTTGTAGTTCTTGCTCTCCATTTAGAGGTAAACACTTTCTGCCAAATGAGGGACATTGTCTCGTGCCATGTTTCTGTCTCCAGTCTTTACACCTTGTTTGGCAGAGAGTCCAGCCAGCTGGCAGCAGGTGAAAATGCATCATTCATTGATTGTGCACCTTCCCATACAGGGAGCCAGAGGAGCGGCCGTGTCACAGACCAGGCTCTAGCGTGGTCCCCTCCAGCAAACCTCGGCCACGCCGAACCCTGGAGCAGAGCTCTTCTTCGCTGTCCCGCCCGGCACAGTCTGCCAGGCGCAGGAACCCTCCTCCCCGAACTCTCCTGCCACTGGTTCCCAGCCTGAGTCAGTCCAGCGCGGCAGGATCCATGGATGAGGTCATCCGCGGGACACGTCTGTGAGTTTTCGCTTCCTCGCCAACCCCACCCAAACTCCTATCTAGCTTTTTGCTCTCTCATGATTCTCCGCTACCGTCTCTGAGGTTGTGCAGAGGCAGAGTGAGATTACTTTGAAAACAGTCTCCCTTTCAACTCATGCCTTATGGCTGTGAGCGGCAGAATAATTCATTTGAGGAACCAACTTCACAGATGAACTCGTCATGAACCGTAGGTGAAAGAGTAATACTGTCAAGTGAGCCACTTAGTTTTCTGTCAAGTGGAATGTCAGTCCTTCTGCAAAATTCAGCAACTGCTGTTTCCTATTAGGAATAAAGGAATAGTTCAATATATTAGGGAATGTAAGAATTTGCGTTCTTGCCGTGAATTAGATGAGACGATTGAAAACTGAGGTGTAAAAACCTTTTGGGATTTTACTTTTCCTTTACTGTCATCATTGTGAGACCCAACTTTAAGTCTAAGTCTGGCCAAGAAATAGAAATAGATTTGAGTGGAGTGGTATTGAACTTCTCGTCTTACTTTCAGCAAAAGAAATTGAATTATCACATTTCCCAAAATGTCAAACTATTCCTTTAATTACTTTGATATTTTAGTCACTGTCACTGTCAAATTCTGATAACTTTGAACATCTTATTGCACGGTGGCGATGAAATTCATTCCAGAACTTTAAATCGAACACTATCTACAGATCACTTTGGGTCTTTACTTTAAAAAAGCATCTACGCTATTTTCATAGCTCCCATAGTTATTTCAGAGATAAATGTATGTTAGTGTCATAGATGTAGCATGGAGCAATCTATCTGTTTATATTATATTTATTGTCGTTATTGAAGTGTGTGTGTGTCTTCTTCCACAGACCAACAGCCAGCGATCGCCTGACGTCTCCGCTGTTGCCTCTGAGTAGGAACACACTCCTCCCCCCCATCGGCACCGGAGACCCAGAGTCATCTCACTCAGGGCAACAGTCCAAACCCGCTCAGGTACACTTTAACGCCACTGAAACACAACTACACTGATAATGAAAAACTAGGAACAGCACCTCAACAGAAACACAGATTAAATGAAAGCTCTGCAAAAAAAGGTAATCGTCTTGAGAAATCTACCAGGCACATGAGAGTATACAGGACAGAAACAATATTGCTGTTGCATTAAGTTCAGTTTTCAAATGCAGTAAACTAACCGCGTATTTATTCTGTGCGACCAGCGTCAGAAAGGCCCGTCCAGCCGCGCTCACAGTGCTATAAATGACGAGGCTGGCAGTTCAATACCAAGGGATCGCCACCACCTACTGGATGTGTTCTCTCGCCCAAACACCACTCACACATACAGGGTAAGATACGTTTAAGCATAAGTCATGTTATGTGGTTTGAGTGTCAGTCTGTGTGACCCGTTTTTTTATTTATTTATTTTTTTTTCCCCCCAGTCGGACACTCCATATCGTCGTTCCTTCACAGTATTGGACAACATCGGGCAGGGGCGGCCGGGCAGAGCCTCTGTTGGCACAGGTCAGAAATTCAACTTGAATGGTTCAATGAAAAACATACGAAAGTTTGCTGGAAAAGGGCTGTGATACAAAACCCTAAAACTGGGTTTAATCTCGGCTGTAATATTATTTTTTTGTCTAATTATTTTTTTAAGTTTAACTGTCAATGTTGAGTATGTTTAGTTAATCTGCACTGAATACCACTCCATGACGTTTTTGCCAATTTCTTCAACCGTTGTTCCATTTCTATTAACTGTTTCAACCATTTATCATTAGTTTTCAACATTTCATCCATTCATCCATTTATTTTGGCCATACTTTTTAAACATTCATCCAATGTTACTGTACTATTTGCTAGATACTCAAGTATTTCCCCCTTACTTAATCACGTATGCATCAATTTATTCATTCATTCCAACAGACTCTCTTGGGATTGGTGTGACCGGCATTAGTCTTGGCATCAGCAGCTCATCCTTCTTGGACTCGTTCTCCCACCATCCCTTGGGGCACTCGCCCATCAAAGACGAAGAGGAGCCAGACCCACAAGCCCCTGTCCCAGGTCAGTAGATTAAAGTGGCTGATGAAACTCTTCCAGATTCCAAGATAAACTATGAATCCCTACCAACGAGTAGGATGTTTTTAAATTTATGATTCAGTGTGTTCATTAATTTGTGATTTAAAAAAAAAAAAAATCTGTCTTATCCCTCTTGTAGCTCCAGTGGTGCCTGTGTCAGTCCCGTCTCGGTCTTACACCCGAGGCGGCATCTCATCCAGAGCCAGCAGACCTGGCTTGTAGACCCGTCTTCAGAAATTCAGCCATTCAACTTTATACAACACAGCAACGTGCGCCGCTCTGCAGCATCTGTGCCCACTAAACTTTTTATTTTATTTTACAAAAGTAGCAGGATTTTTTCATATAATGCTGCTTTAGTGAATTTTTTGTTTAGAAGCCTATTTTTGTATTACAAAAATCAGCTTGCGTGGCTGCCAAACACAAATCAACAGTAACTCCATCTCCATGTACAGTATGAGCTGTATGTGTGGACATTTCTAACCATGTATGTATGACCTGAATGTGTAAATATATCTATTTATATGTGAATGTACTGTATATTATCCTCTGCGGTGTGTTGTTGTGCTGGTAAATGACTATGCAGGGAAAAACACATCCATCCAGGACAAGGATAGAGAGGATAAAAAGCACTTTTCCCCTCTCTGATGCTACATCAGAGAGTTTGGTACTGTATCTTTTATAAAGGACACAAGTGTCAGCAGCCCTATGTATAAAAAAAGAAATCGACCCGGAGCGTCTCATTGCACACTGGAACGAGAACAAGAGATGCCACCTTGCAAGCTTTTAAGTTGCCTTTCTCTCCGTTAACATCATACACATGAGAAGAGAGGATGCGGTGGATGTATAAGCACTGATAGAACATCTCTGCAGCTCTACATGCTTTTACTACATCACCAGAATAATGTAGGAACACAGGAGGCATTTAGAAAAAAAAACATGTAAATAACTCTACAGGATTAATTCATAGCGTCTGTACAAAATGCTGTATTTGTGGTAATTTCTTTTTCCTTATTATACGAGTAAAGCCATGTGGGGATGTTGTGACAGGTAACATCAGGGTTACTGCACACAGGGTAGTTTTCCTTTCAATAGTTATAATATATCGGACAGCCATGCTACAAAAAGGTGACAAAGCTTGAAAATCAAAAGCTTTTCTTCAAAGGCATTTTCTGTGATTGTTTTTTTTATACATAAACAATAAAAAAACTGTACAAACAATGTATATAAATATGAATTTATTTGTGTTTATGGACAAATAAAAGGTGCATTTACATTTTGATGAAGTGTGACACAAAGTTACTGAGGCCAGACGAAAGGGGAGGAACATAGAATGGAGGCAGCAACTTCAAAATGTACTTTAAGTCTCTTACATAATCTAAAACAGTGGGATGTTTTTAACAAATGAGAACATCAGCTACAACATGTGTACATCCTTTTCTTCTTCAACCATAGCCTGCATGTTGTCACTTCTTCCCTCTCTTGGATTTGCCACTTTTTTTGGAGTATTTGGCTTCCAGGTCAGACAGGAAACTGTTATAATTCTGCTCTCTGCTCTTCTGTCTTTGCTGGAAAAAGATAAAGAAAAGATGGTTAACGTAAGAAACAAAAAAAGTCACCAATTTCATACATGTGCGTACGCGTCTCTTACCTGAAGCATCATCACAAGACTGTCATCTTCATCACCAAGCCCCATCTCTTTTTGCATTTCTTCTGCTTCTTGACGCTCTCTATCAGCCTAGACAGTCAAATGCAATCACAGTGGTGAGATTAGGCAAAGTATGAGATACTCAAGACTAGTCCCCTCTTAGTGTAGATATATGGCTTTAACACGTTTCTTACCCTCTTCCTACGAGCCCTCTTCTTCTTTACACTCTCCTTAGTGAACGCTGGGAATGCTTCGACGTCTCCGCTGTCGATTGCCGCCTGGATGAGGCTGCACAGCCTGGGCTCATCTTCCTGGGAGCAGCACATGACTGACGCAACGATGGCATCCATGTTTCCCTCGTGCTGCACGTACAGATGGATCACGTCCTGCCGCTCCTCATCAGAGCCTTTATATTTCTTCTCAAATTCAAGGATGTCCTGCACTGTAATCTAAAAGATGGACAGAGAGACGGGAGGCTGTCAAGACAACAAGTGTAACAGATGCTGGTTGAGGCTAGAATGTTATCCTAGGTGTGTTTATATTCTAGGCTTTAAGACACAATAAACGTGCTCCCTATCACTGCATACGATCCACCATAAAGTTCCTGGAATACAAGTGACTCACCCCAGCGCATCACATCATCGCATGTATGACAAAAGCAAAAGGTGTGACTCACTATCGAGCCAGAAAACACCTGCTGTGCTCATATACCTTGGGGAAGAGCAGCCTCCAGTAGTCTTCCCAGCAGCGGTCTTGACTCAGGACGTCAGACTCTTCATCCACCACCCCCTGCTCATCATAAACGGCTCTCTGCTCCTGATCGCTCAGCACTGCATACACCTTCCCCAACACCTGAAGAAGAACCAGAAAAATAAATAAATACATTCAATTCAAAAAAGGCAATATGATGACAGACATTTCTTTTTAAACCATAGAAGTTATTTCCTTTGTTATCTCCGGTTGTATGAGCACACAATGGGCAATACTCTAGTCAGCGAGGTAGGGATGCCAGATAATATCGGCCAGGGGTGGACCAATTATTGGTGCGATTATCAGTATCTGAGATTTTTCCATCAGATTGGCGATAAAAAACTAATCTGATTTAAGTGCTGCTTTGGCTCTGGTTAAGCATCCTCTCACAATACTATTTGATTAGTAACACGTCTCAATTAATAGCCTATAAACACTGAATAAACTGAACCTGCAAAGTAACCATCAAATGATGTAGTGGGGAGTGAGTATAACATAGCAGAAAATGGAAAAACTCAGGTAAAGTAACTGAAAATAATTATTAAGAACAGAACTTGACTAACTTGTGCTTCAATCACTGGCTGTTTTAGTTTTTTGGCACAAAGAGTTTTATTTGAACTGCTAAGTAATATCAGCCCCAGGTATCAGTTATCATTCTCCTTGATTTCTAGTAATGAGTACTGGCCCTGAAAATGCCAGATCGACCCCCAATTGTCAGCACATCATCAGTATCGGCTGATAATGGCTTTGAAATGAAAGATCAGCATCCGGCCTGAAATGAACATTTTTGTTTATATGACATGCAGATCAGATGAGACTTTAATTATGCGAACCATTGTCCATGTAGTTTTAATTATCTGCCCAGAATGTGCACATTTAGAAATATACTGTATATCTACATCTGTCAAGTAGATCTAATTAACAACAGTTTTGCATTAGTGCAATTAAACATCATAATCTATCAGGTATTCAGTTATAGTTAAATTACACCAAATAGACACACACACACTTCCATCTGTTTATTTGATCTATGCACAGTATTAAACTACAAAATACAGTAAAATGTAGCAAAATGTGGAGAACAATTAAAAGACACCAAACATTAAGGATTGCACCATATCACCCTCCTCTAATCTGTAGTATTTCATTGCCAATATTTGGTCGATAACAGATTAAAAGGATTGTGTTTCTGGTGTGTACATAATACAACTAGTAAAACAATCTTTCAAAACAAATAAGTTGGCCATAGCTAGCAGGGTTATTTTTACATCTAAGATCAGCGACACCTATATCGACGTTTTCGTGGGCTTTGTGTCACTAACAAAGCAATGTCCAAAACAACTCCACTGCCAGTTTCATGACAAGGTGATCAAACAGAGGTAAGTAGCAGCTTACCCGCTGCAGCTAGCTAGTCATGGTAGCTAGCAGTGTTAGCTAGCTTTTAACCTTAGCTTGTGTTTATGTGCGCCGTCTGACAGTAAACACCGAGGAGCAGTTACCTGAAACTTCTCTGTGGCCTGCGGGTCTTCAGGAGCCCGGTCCGGGTGCACTTTGAGCGACACTTTGTAGTAGCTCCTCCGGACATCTGCCTCGGCTGCGTCTTTGTTGATGCCCAGCAAATCGTACAGGTTTGAGGTCTTAAAGAGCTCCTCGCACCGCTCGAGCAAACCCATCCTGACAGAGTCCGTCAGTGCGAGTTTTAAGTTTCAAGTGTTTTCTCTCACGACTATTAACTGCTTCTCCGGCTACGTTTTCTTGTTAATCACGCAGGAGTCGATTTAGTCCCCGTTTTCTGCCTCTCCTTTTGTTGGCAACATCAATTTGGCGCGCTGGCCTGTCAGATACATCCGTACGTAGAGCGACGTGCTTACGTAACAAACAGAAACGCTCTCTGATTGGTTCTCATGATCCAGTTCGTCAGACTATGTAATAAGGATTTTATTCGGTCAGGTGTTATTTATAAAGTCTTTAAAAAATGACTCTCAAACATGTAAAAGTTTATTTTCATTTTTCATTTTTTATTCTATTGATTGACCTACCTTCTTCAATAATATGTATGTGCATATAAATATATAATACATAAATATCTGTGCTTCCAATTGTTGTACTGTATATGCTATGATTTAAAGGGGCTCTATGTAGTTTGGAAGAAGAAATTCACAATGCAATATTAATGATGTAATAATACTAACTCAGAAGAAAAGAAGCTGTTTCTCAGAGGGAAATAAGATCCCATAAGCTAGAAAAAGGTGGTAGGGTCCGCCACAAAACAGTAATAATGAAGTATTTGACCTTAACGGTGAGTTTGTTTCATCAGTTTTAAAAACAGTATTTAGTTAGGCATACAACTCAGTCAATGAAGATCTCTGTCTTCTGATTAAAATCTCTTCCCCAAAACTACACAGTGCACCTTTAATGGCGTTATTGTGTGTTACACTAAATTTGAGTACCAAAGTCCATTGATACCTGTCAGGTGTCAAAAAGTTCAATTAAGCCTGTGAGCACAACTGTAACAATCTTGTGACCTCAGTTCTGATTATTTGTTGACTCTTGACTTTTTTTATTAGCATCCAAAACCTATGGCTTAACTGCATATATTTTAACAGTACTTTGAATTAAGTTATCAAATGATATAGTCAAAAATGTCTGAATTAATATTTTAATATCTTGTAAGGCTGCAGTAATTCATAAATAGTTATCGAATTTTGAATTAAACACCAACTTTTAACCAAATAATCAATTAAAAGACTGATTATAAAGTTTTCCAAACTCCTATATGTGAAGATTATGTGGTTTCTTTACTCATTTCTGTCATTAAATTCAATATATTTGGGTTGTGGCTATAAAAAACACCTCTGAGGTCGTCATCTTGGACTTTGGGAGTCACTAATTGACATTTTTCAGACTTTTCTGATATTTTTAGACTGACTGCAGCTCTATCATTTAGCTCTTAAGCTCTAATGCATTTGCTTTTTTTGGGTAAATATAAAAAAAAGTAATTAGTTGACAGCCAAAGAACAGAAATAACTCTGCAGGGCTACTTCAAACCACAGTCATTCTGAAACTATATTTAAGTTTCTCTGTAATATTTCCTGCACAGCCCCGTCTCGTCTCAAAAATAAACCCATTTAGTCTTCCTGCAATTAAGTGCCACAGATCTGGACGGCACTGAGCTGTGACAAGTAAAAGCAGATGCTATCTGAAAACAAGTTTAACAGTCCAGTTTCCACACATGCATCACTCAGTCAAGAACGTACAGATACCCTAGTATTTATTGGTGCGTTTGAAGCAGCACAAGAATACATCAAAGACAATGAGGCGAGTCACTAAGTATTTTTCACTGCTTCATGCGAAAGCAGAACACAAAGATACACACTGACTTTGAAGTAAGCATCTGTAGATTGCGCCCATCTGTGTTTATAAGCCTGTACAATACGCAGCACTGGAGATATACACTGCGAACCCCCCGTCTCAGATGTTATCCAATTATTGCCCCATCTGTTTCTGTTGCATATTTGGCACAGTCTCTGTTGTTGTTTTTGTATCGACTTTCTGTCATCACAAACCTCATCTGTCCTTTCGTACCCGCAGGCAAAATAAGCACTTGGACAACTGGCACGTCATTATCATGATCAACAATGAGAAACAAAATGACGAGAAAAAGCACGAGAGTCGTTTTCTGTAAATGTTATGAACTTTTGCTGGTGTGCAAATCCTTCCCGTTTGCTTTCCGTCCGCTTGCAGGGAGAGTGCAAGTGGAGTTTGAACAAAAAACCATTGCTCCTTCAGAGGGAATATTCTCTTGTTATGGTTAACAGTCCCTCCACAACAGTCAAATGGCTTCGTTTTCATGGTCAGTCTTTACAGCGTGTCCATGACCGTTGCATTTTCCCCTCAACCGGGACAGTCCTAAAACCTCCTGTAGGGGGCGGCAGCTCAGCAGTCCTTTCTGGTCTTCACCATCTTGCTGCCGTACTTGATAGGGATCCCCCAGCGTCTCATTAGATAGACATCAAACACATAGGCCGTCCCTGGCTCCAGGCCCCCGATGACAGCTGTAGTGACGGCCCGCCGAGGATTCAGCTCCTGGAAATACTTGCAGAGAACCCTCTCGGTGTCAGAGCGGGACTCCGGCCCCAGACAGGGAGCAGTTGTAGCCTCTGTCTCACCGATCGCCAGCTTTCTGCGATACACACAGTAAAGGCTTCTTTCCTCTGTGCCCATCCAGGCCAGGGTGACGCTGCTGCAGCCACGCAACCGGTTGAACGATTTTATCTGCAAGGTGGAGGGCAGAGACGGGACCCCTCTGCGGTGATAGGCCGAGGAGGTCTGCATTTTGACGGAAGCCGTCAGACCTCCGGGCAGAGCTGGGTCTGTGGCAGCCGACATGTGGCTGCTTCCTTCCCTCTCCAAGTGGATGAGATAAGAAGGACTTCCCTGGAGCCAAATGTGTGCTAATTCTCCCCCCACAGCCTGCGTGGTCAAAACCTGACCTTTACTGGACACGGTGACCTTCACCTTCTCACCTGACCCGCAGCTCTGCAAGGTGAGGAGCCCGCTCTGCTGCAAGCCCCGAGGACGGAAAGTGAAGAACTGCTCTGACTTGGAGCTTCTGTCGTTGAAGGTCACCCACCTCAGCTCCCCTTCTCTTAGCGTGGTGATCGCCGCTCGAGCCTCCTCGTGCGTTCGAGCGAAGGCCCCCTTGTACGCCACGCTGGTCCCGTTCAGCCTGTCAATCAGGAAGACGTCGAAGTAATACTGAGTTTCGGGCAGGAGCTCGGAGACGGTGCACACGTTCTCCATCCCCTGACACACACACTGGAGGTCAGTGTATTGGTCAGTGGTGGCTGATGGTGGACCCCTGGGTTCAGGATAAGAGTCCCACTGCTGCCACCACCACTCCTTCAAAATGGGCCACGCAGTCACTCTCCTCCTCCTCTCCTTCTTCTCTTGTTTCTGGTCTTTGTCTTTGCTCATGCTCTGTCGCGCGGCGCAGAGGCTGGGGTAGTTTCGCTGAGCGTTGATGAGGACGCAGTATTCATAACCCTTCTGCGCGTGTGGGAGGTTGGTTATGGAGGCACTGGGCGCCCAGCTGAGGGTGACGCTGGTCATGCCGACACCCAATGTGTGAACTCGGGGGTCAGCTGGGAGCAGAGGGAAGGCGCCGGAGGGCCCCGGGCCTTCGTGGAGGTACACCGTGGCTCGAGTGTTCTGCTGTTTGGAGCGCAGCCTCACGATGTAGATGGAAGCGTGGGGGTTGGGAGGACCCCTGTAGGTGTCCACTGAGTTGCCTGCAAAACTGTGCATTTTTTCCTCAGTCCCAGGACCTCGCCACCAAACCTCCGGCATACTCTTTTTGGTGCTCCCTGTGAGACACACAAGGAAAAATAGTTACAAACTCTGAAATGTGTTTGCTTAATGTTACATCACTTGGATGTGAGAGCTTCGCTGTGCAGAAAGATGTGTAGAGTTTGACACCAGAAGGGGAGTTTTCATATTCATGTTGTGACGGGGAAAGTTTCTCTGCTCCATTATAAGTTTTCATCATCACGGGGCTGCTCAGCAAACAGACTCCAGACAGCCAGCCTGTTACAGCATTAAATCTCCCATTAAACCACAAGTTTTCACATGTCTGTTTGCAAAGAGATTTTTGTAAAAAACAAAACAAGAGAACAAGGACTTTTTTATTTGAGCTATTTTTGAAGTTTGGATCAAGCCGTGCTAGCTGTGGTCCCCTGCTTCCAGGTTTCATGCTAAGGTAAGCTAATTGCCTCCTGGCTCCAGCTCCAGATTTAGCACAAGGGAATCAAAGTGGAGTCCATCTCAAACAAATGTCAAAATATTCCTTTCAGATCCTTTGGACAGTCTTTTCTTTAGAGTCCTGAGGAGCATGGGGAGCTATATTTATGTAGATTCTAGAAGAACAAGATAACTAGCCTCTTGTTATAACAACAAAAGTTTATCTTTATATCATAATAAGTTTGTATTTCATAATAACATAAAAATAGCTTGTTATTATGTTAGAACATCTGGTTATACCATTAAACTTTTCACAATAGAACACAGAACACATAAGCACTGCAAATTGCACATAACAATGAACAACAGAACCTGGCTGATGTAGATACAAATCCTAACCACCTAATAAATGAACAAATAAATAAATAAAATGTCAATTGCCACTTCTAAACTTGGTTCCCAGTGTTTCTCCATTCATACCTAAAGTGTTGTCATTGTGAAGCACACACACACTCTCCACTTGAATGACGCAACTGGCAATTAAACGCCAAAAAAACCTCCGCCAACGCTCGTCTTCGCTGCTCAGCTCTCCCCGAGATGAGAAATCGCTCCTCAAACGAGACCAAATGTTTCAGAATCAAAGTGAATAATTCAGGCTGGCGATGGGGACCCATGAGCTCAGGGTCTGAAAGATTCATGTGTCATTTTATAACTTCATAATGTTATTTTACCACGTAGAGGGGCTTGTTTAGTTAACCTGGAGAACTACTCATGGAGCACTCCAAGGACATATATTCTTTTCTGGAATTCTGCACCTTTTTTTCAGTCGGAAATTTGATTTGGTTCACGCTCAGCAGTTGCTCCGACTTTTTAAAATTTTGCTGCCTTGAAGTCTGTTTTGAACGCTTCAGTTTTTGAAGCACAAAAATATTGCAGACTGAAAGAGCAGAGTTTTATTTTACTTCAGTGTCAAGAGTCGGCAGTGGTTGATGTGAGTGTGTTTTATAAGATTTTAAATACAAATGTAAAGCTTTACGAGCAAATGTGTGACAATGTGGCAACCAGATATGATCACGCTGTGGGTGGTATTTAAAAAAAAAAGAAATAGCAATTTTCCATGCTTTGCACAAAAAAAAAGAACAGGTTCAATGTGCTGATGTTCTTTTCATCTAGAGAGAAAAAAACTGGAGAAAAACATAGGCGTGTTTGTGATCTAACAGCAGTGTTGGATTAAAACTGTGACCTCCAGGCTGCAAACATTAATAACCTGTTCTTACTCCTGCAAATTTATGTAAAATTATCCTAAAACCCCCATCCCAGTCTAGCCCAAAGTTAATTCAAAGCTGTTGTTGAACTACTGAATACAGGCATGGTTTTGGGCTTATAAGGTTATAAGCAGATTTTTTTTCCCAAGCTGTCAAAAGCTCTGTAGGTTAAAAACGCACTAAATTATTAATTTATTTTTCTCGCCTGAGTTTCCTTTTTTATGAAAAATGAGCCTGCAGATGACCTATAACTGCCTCTATTAGCTGGAAAACACAATAAGTCCATATTGTATAGTCTTACATGGTCCAAGTTCAAATGAGATAACATCATGAACAATTAACGTGTGTTTTTCTAAGGAAATAAGCAGGCGCCTGGCATTTTGTGACCTCAAAATACCCCTGTGTGTGAGAAACAGGGGCCAAAACTCATTACAGTACTTTATTTCCTTATTTACACCTGCTGTGTGCATTTAAAAGAGCCAAAAACAAGTGCTTAGTTCGAAAAACAGCCAATGCAAAGAGCAGAATGTATAGAACTCCATAAACTTGCATCATTTCTAAATTTAGGGATTTAAAATAAACTGTAATAAACTATATATAACTGGATTTCAAATCTCAAAGGCTACATGATGCATCATTCATCAGAGGCTGGCATGCTAGTGTATCAGGAGAGAAGGGAAAGAAGAGAGAGTGGGTCACTTATACTATCACACATTGGCTGTTGTAGGCTCTAGGTTGGGCCCAGAAGCACAGCAGTGGTTTTGCTTGCCATTTTATTACCATTTATGTGTGGAATACTGTGTTTTGGACTAAATATGTTGATGAATTACATCTTCTGAACATTTGGAAATAGGAGAAGATCGTTTTTGTTGGACACTGAGCTGGCAAAACTGAATACATGCTAGTTTATTAGCTTGTCTGTTTGTTGATTGTCCCCTGCTGATGTGGTTTTTGCATGAATAGAATCAGGATAAACTTCTCTCTTCAAATTGAGGCCTATTTGCCGAACTGTGTTTGTGAAGTTTGGCGTCCTTTCTACTGATTCTGGATGTAACGCTGTACGAAGATAAGTAAGCTTAAAGTCTTTGCCCTCCACTAAACCCCTATTTGTTGTTCAGTGATGATAATATCTGATTGATCGTCTTTGGCTTAGCCAGATGTCGTGATGATCTTCAGTCTTACTGTTCACTCACACTGCAGGCTCTTGAGGGGTTTGTCCTTCAGGGTGCGGGCAGCCAAGCTCCATTCGATCGGGAGGTCACAGGGGCTGACGGTCACCGACATCGCCGGCGCCTTCTTCTTCAGCGTGAAGTACAGCCTGTGGAGGAAAACACAGGAGATAAAACCGCGAGAAAGTTGTGTGATTCATCACCGGGAATGTCAAAAAGATAACATCCTGTTTCAATTCAGCTGCAAGGTGATGGATGAGAAGACAAGATATCTTCTTGCGCACGCCGCAGCGTTCTTTCATCGTGTTTGGACGATTTGCCGATACGGTGGGGCGATTGTAATTTTCTCCGCTAAAGCTTGAGAAATTTCAACATTGCAGCTGTTTCAAACATCTGCCGATCTCTGTGTTTCCGTTTGCCGACATGCTGATCAGACGTTCGATAGCACATCGGGAGAGGTGACCTGGGAATCGCATGATGAGGCTACATTGACAGTTTCAGATGGATATCTGCCTGTTTGCTGGATCGTGCTTTGCATGGAAACTTACTGTCATGCGATGTTTTGCGGATTTGCATGTTAGATGGCAGTTCAGAGGCAGGTAAAGGACACTTAGCATTCACACTGCGGTGGTCTGGTCTAATTTTAACTTGAACGGGACCCAAACTGTCCTGTTACACGTCGTGTCTTCACAGCTAGTTCCCCATCGTGAAAATTAAGCAACTGCGTGCGCATTTGTTGATAAATATTTGCTCTCCGTCCTCACAAACGTCATTATTCATGTTTCTGTGCAGATGGCGGCTGTTTCCAAGCAGATGTGCGACACCGTCATTCTCAAGGGCGCTTTGCGGCTTATTTAATCGAGTGATTAATTTCTGAATCAGTGTTTTCTCTCCATTATTTGCCGTGCGGTTCCGCATGACTGCACCGGTGGACAGACTGCAGCACACAGGGAGATGCATTTCGCAATTTTCAGCTCCCAGTTTTAGAAAGCGAGCACTGGCACTGGTGTGTAAGGTTCAGGCCAAATGGGCTCCACTTCCTCTCGCTCGCTCTCCAGTGGTGCTGGAATCAGCCACTGTCTAGAAAGGTGGTGGTGGTGGCGGTGGTGGCGGGGGGTGATGGCTGGTGACTCGTTACTGAAGTGGAAACAAGGGTGAATCTGATGAGCAGGCCTGAAGATTTATTCACGAGTCTTCAATGACCTGCAGATGAGGAGAAATCTTCACTTTTTGTGACATGAAGGAGTCAAATTAACTTTCACAAACTTGTTCCAAGACTGAGCATTTCAAGATAAGATTTGCTGAGTTGACTCTGATGCTTCAACTTCATTTCAAGCATCTTTACAGGACAGAACTGTTGTTCAGATGTGAATTTATCTTTAAAGATTACATTTTATTTGGAAACTGTTGTGTTTTTTCATTTGACAGTGATCACATTTGATTTTAGTTTGGATTTAAACATTCATAAAACAAAAAAATCTTCTCTGATGTGACCATTTGCTATTTTACCCCCCTGTTTTATAGATAGCCAGTGAGTGTTTGAGGCTGTTGGTTGAACTAGACAAGTCATTTGGAGACCAGGGACTCGGGTAAATTGTCGTTGGCATTATTCATAATTTTATATACACTGGAGTGGTTTGCGGCCTATTTTGTTGTATTGTCATATACTCCCACGGGCCCATCAGAGCACAATTACTCAAGGACGTCATGTTCCCGATGTGTTTGTTTGAGTGGATTTAATCTGGATGTTATTTAACATTGTTTATTATGTACGTAAATGATTTATAATGTTACATTATTAAGTTTCCATACAGTATACAGTCACACTCCCCATGTTCAGGTACTTTTCATGCACTATCACAGCCAGTGGTGGAAACATATCTACATTTGTTTGATAACATTGGTAACTTTTCAGATATTCAGATCAGTGATACAAAATATAATCAACAAATACATTTTGATGTATTATTGAAGGCTGAGATAATATAACTCACAAGCTACTGAGCAGATTAGACCCACCTTCAAGTTATGATCACTACTTTCACTTTTTTGTATTTTGTTGCTAATACTTTTGTACTTTTACTCCGTAAACAAAGTATGACTACTGCTAAAAAAAGAAGCTTTAGCAGCTACTTTACTCATTATACTCATTTAACTCAGCGTTAAATAAATCAACATATGGTGTATATATGAAACAAATTATAATAGCCTACAAAAAATTCACATGCCAGCGGAAATTTGCCTCTCAACTCAAGTTTTATTTTTTAAAGAACAAAAGCTGATATTTTTGGTCAACAACACAGGAACTTCAGAGACACTAACACTTGGGCACTAGAATTAGATGCCAGGGCTGAATCGCTTGTTTACACGACACATGAGCAGTCTCTCAAAGTTTTTATCAGACCTGTTCCGTTTGGCACTAAAAACATCTTTACCAACACTAAAAAGCCGCTCACATGCTTCACTGGCTGGGACACCAGTGTTGAACTTCACAAACACTTTGGACATTTTAAAACATTTTTTATAAAAAAACATTTCTTGTTATTGGCCAAAATTGTAGTTTGTAAATTGAGTAGTTAAACTACAAAAACTTGACCCAAAAAGTAGTTGAAATACTTGACGCAGCGCAAAATATAAATGTAGTTTAACTACCAGCAAGATACAGCAAATTGTAGTTAAGCTATGTAGTTCAACTACATGTCGTTTAAGTCTCCCCAACACTGCTTACAGTGCATGTAACAATGCATTGCACCATGTAATCTAGCCTACTTAGTTACTGTTAAATCTTAATTGATTACTGATTGAATCAATATCAAAGCCTTTCATCTGCATCTGCACAAGGCTATCCGATCTCAGACAGGCTAATGAAAGCGCTGACAGACGGACAAAAAAAACCCAAAACTCTGCAGTAGGTGCAAGTTTGGAGAGTTGACCGTGGTTACAACTCATTGTATTTTTGAAAGGATGTTGGTCCACTTCCAGCCAGCTTTGTGGTGACCAACACAGGTATTTTAAGCCAAACCATGATTCATTTTCTAACACTGACCAAGTGTTTTTTTGTGCCTCAACCTAGAAGCATAAGCACAGTGTCGTGACATGAGCAAAATCTAAATTGAGCTTAAACAAACTTATAGTTTTCAATTTATCTCTGGTTTTGCAGAAACTTATTTTGCCAACATTTATTTTGGCGGTCGCGTTGTCCTGAACACAAATATCTGAGGATATGCACTCCAGAAACCCAGTTACAGTAGCAGCATTTGTCAAATCCAGAATCATTCGTAGACAAACTGTCATGAGTTGCAGCAGGCATGGCAACCAGACCACGTGAGTGTGGATTGCTGCGTATCTTTCCCCCAACCCATCTGTCTCCCTACCTGCGAGTTCGTCCTTTGGGGAGAGTTACGGAGGTGATCTTTCCCTCCGGCAGCCATGTAGTCGGGCGAAGTGGCACCTCGTTCTCAGGCGCCAGGGCAGAGTGCGCCTGGGGCCACGAAGAGCCACAGAACAGCGCCAGGGCTGCGCCGATACACCAGGACAGGGACAGGAGTGCCATCGCTGTCTCTTTCGCTCCTTCACTTCCCTTCAGTCACCGCGACTCGGATATCACCCAAGATCTGGAAAACACACGGTGGAAAGGTCAAGACCATCAATCAGGGCCCGTCCACACACTCACACACACACACACGCTCAGTTATATCTCTACTGTACCATTCACACAGACGGTAAAGAGCTGTAGCGACTGATGATTCATTGATATGAAGAAACATCCCTATCCTATTCAGACAGAATTATTCATGCAGGGGGGAAAGAAATTGCCATGCTATATTACTCAGGGATGTGAGTGTGTGTGTGTAGCACAGCTTGACACTCACTGTAAAAAAAAAAAAAGAAAATCACCCATCGCACTACTTTTGAAAGTGTGAAGTGGGTTGTTATTATCACTCTGAAGTCTTTACATCTACATTTCTATTTTTAGTCAAGGGAGTTCAAATGGGCCTGTTCTCCAAATATCTTTCATCGTGGGTATTAGCGGCCATTTTATCGGGGGTGAGTGACGCCGCGGCGATGTGGGGAGAGGTACACAAACAACACCTGGAGGTGCCTCTGATGCAGTCAGATCCAATCAGCATACATAAATGCATCGCCTAACAAGAGGGACTTGCATCTCTCTGTCTTTCTGCCTTATATTGCATTTCTTTCACACTCTATTAGTGTTTTTCTGTTTCCATGTGTATATTTATATATATATATATACGGGTTGTGCGAATGTGTGTGTGGTTGGGGTTTAGTGATGGCGGATGGGATGATTACAGGTCTCAGTGTTCCTCTTTCTCCCCAGAGAGAACACATTTGTTCAAAGTCACACAGTCTTCACAAACACACTCCCCGCCTCCCCTCTAACAAGGTGTATTATGTCAGTGCTGTGCCCTATAGATCAGATGACAATCAAAGTGGAACTATGAAGGTGGCTACAGAAGGCACATCTGAGTCTTTTCGGGCCCCGGGACGCTCCAAGATCCAAACTCACAAACCGTCGCACAGCTACAAAGTCGCACAGAGGCGGCTGCTCATTATCCTTGCACAGAACGAGGGGAGTGAACGACCCATAAAGCTTTAACTGAGAGACATGCAGTGGGAGAGAAGCAGATTGAAATTGGAGGAAGGGAGGGAGGAAGGGAGAGGAAGGGGAGGCTGAGGAAATGGAGAGCAAGAAGAGGAGGATGTTGGATGCTGGAGTAATTAGAGGGAAAGGAGACGGGAGAGAGGAAAAAAGAGGAGAAAGTGCAACTGGAGAAAAGAGAAAGAAGGCTGGGGGAAGAAAAACAACATCATTGCCACGCAACGAGGTTGCGATGAATTTGCCTCGGCGTTTTAGCCCGACACATGCAGCTGATTGGTGTTTACTTTAGCCCCCGTGTCGAATGGGTTCTGGTGTGTCACACATTAGCAGACGGCGGCACACAACCTCGCAGCCCCTTCTCGCACTCGCACCCTCATTCAATCTTGATAGAGATGAAGACACACACGCAAAAAAAAAGCTTGGCGGGCTTGTTTCTTCAAAAACTCGGACCTGGCTGATAAAATATGCATACGGCTCCTCAGCAAATTATGGCCAATTGAATTTTCATAAGGGCGAAAAAAGGCTGGGTCTTAGAGAGAGAGAGAGAGGGAGCCCGGTGAACTTAACTACCGCCCTCTATAAATAAATACACACTCCCCCTCTAAACACAGGAGCTCAGGACTTTGATGGTCCCGCTCACTCAGACGGGTTTCCTCTTTCCATTATGTTTATCCCAGACTGTCAACTGACTGCATTTATTCTGGATGCTGCTTGGATTTTAATTAAAGATACTTCAACCCTGCTCTGTTCCCTCTCTCTCTCTCTCTCTCTCTCTCTCTCTCTCTCTCTCTCTCTCTCCCTCTCTCTCTTTCTCTCTTTCTCTCTCTCTCTCGCTCTGTCTACTTTTCATTCGTCCCCCCCTTATTTAGAAGTTGATGCAGGCTCAGTTTCAGAGGGGGACAGGTTGAGTGCTGTGCGCTATCTGTTCCGCACATTGTATTAGCTATCTTCTATCTCCCTGCTCTCTGGCAGGACCATCTGCCTTCTGTTATCTGTGGGCAGGGACAGATTAAATGGCATGGGGTGGTCCCTGCAGGATCCGTTGTCTCCCCCCCCCCACAAAAAAAAAACTACTGTGGGCAAAGAAAACTGGCCTGTGGTTCTTGGTGGGGGTTGATGGGATGATGGCAAAGGGGTAACACGCAATGACCATGGAACTTGATAGGATTTTACGGTTGATTTTCTACCTCGCTGCCTGTACATTGGAATACATTAACCCCTATCCTGTCTTCCTCACTTTCATTGTCCCTTTGTGCCTGTTTCCCTCTCCTTTTTTCTTGTGTATCTCTCTCTCGCACACTTTCACACAGTGCTGCACCTTTTTCCACTTCACGTCTGCTCTGTCGTACTTTTCTTTTCAAACAACAACAGAATTAGCGGCGATCACAGAGACAAGAGCGATAACATGCGCAATAAACGGCCTTCAAAACATGCAAAAGTGCGATGCTGTCAAGATGAAAACGACACTGCAACAAATGACAAGTGCCCCTGCGTCTGTCTCAGCTTTTTGAAAAACCCTCTAGAGACCAAACACACACACACACACGCACACTCACACACACTCAAAGAACTGATCCAAAGAAACAAGTTGCTGACTTACATATCCAGTTGAAATATGAGATGTTGGCAAACTCACACACACACACACACACACACACACGCTCAGCAAGGACACCAACATGCATGCATGCATCCCCCCTTACCTTCTCTCAGTGCACGCTCTCCCTCTCCGAGTGAGGGATGGGATCAAATGAGAGAGGGAGCGAGGATGGAAGAGAAGAGGAGGAGGAGGAGGAGGAGGAGGAGGAGAAGGGGATGAGAGTCGGTCGCGAGGAGAGGAGGAGCGACAGCAGGTTGTTGTCGGGTGTTCCTCTGACTCTGTCTCCCACGGGGCGCTGCTCGCTCCCTACTTCGGGAGGTGTCTCTTCAGGGCTCAGGTGTCCCCCCAGGGCTGTCCCACCTCCTACGCGCCCCTGTTATGGTGCAGGGCTCCCCAGACGCTCTCCTCCTCACTCCTTCTCTCTGTCTCCCTCCCAGTCTTTTCACACGTGGAGTCTTGTCCTGCTAAACACTGTGTGAATGTCATCCGGTCAGTGGAGGCTGTTTGCTCTCTTCCCCTCTTGTTTTCCCTCCCTCCTGTTCTTTTCACTTGTTCCCCTCTGTTTACCTCCGCTGGTAGTGAACAGAGCTCACTTGCAATTCAAATGGGCTCGTGTGTGTGTGTGTATGTGTGTGTGTGTGTGTGTGTGTGTGTGTGTGTGTATGTGTATGTGTGTATCTGTATGTGCAATCTGAGAGTGAGGGAGCGAGTGGGTGAGTGTGAGGGGGCTGGCGGTGAGGTCGCTGAATGGGGGTGGTGATGAAGAGTGAGAGTGAGAGTGTGTGTGTGTGTGTGTGTGTGTGTGTGTGTGTGTGTGTGTGTGTTGTCAAGAGCGGCGTTAGGGAAAGGGGAGGCGATGCAAAAGTTAAATACATTAACCATTCTGTGGCTGGTGTGATAACATCTGTAATGGGGCAGAGCTGCTGGCTGCATGTTGGAGGTTACACCGTCTTTGTGCCCTTATCGCTCGTTCCATCAGGTGCTTAGTCTGCCTCCAAATGAACATGTTTAAAAGGAAGAGCGGCCTATCACACGCTTAATGGATTTATGCAAATGATTGGCGAGCCTGCAGCCTTTAAAGCAAATTAAAAAACCGTAGCATGTTAGATAAAAGACTTTTGACCTGTTTCAACGACGCTTAGGGAAACATTTGCACAATTTGTATAGTCAAATTTATAGAATGATAATTTTTTGAAGATAAATATATACAAAGAGGAAGCACAGTATGCCCCACGCATCATCGTCTTTTAGTTGTATCATTGACTAATTTATATTTTCATATATTACATTATCGCTTTTTATACTGTATCATGATACTCAGAGCTCACGTAGAGGTTTAGATACAGGTTTTTTGTTTAAAAATGTAGTAATTCTGCTATTTCTTCTGTCAAATGGGGATACAGATCAAGTTTCAATTCAAGAGAAACATTTAAATAAGTAAATACATATAGTTTACCTGTATTTATCTTTTCAGTTCCTGGACAGGCCGGACTGCAGCAAAATTACGTTGCTGTTTCTTGAGACTAGAACACAAATAGCTCATACATTTTTATGCTTATCCTCGTGCAGAAAAGATTAATTACATTCTACTCAGCAATAAAAATAAAATGGGCTAAGATTGTCAAATGCTTGTGCAAAATTCAGAAACCGTTTGATTATGTAACGATCGAGTCATACTTGTTTATGTTCTCTAAAGGGATAGTTTGAAGTTCCGAAAAATACGACATTTATCAAACAAGACAAGACAACTCAGATGCAGGTGAGTTGAGAAGTGGCCATTCAGCCTTGAGGAAAGAATATCCCACACACTGCTCTCACTCGGCATCACAGTGTATTTGTGCTATTACATTTATAGCACGAGTCTACTTAGTAGTGTGAATAAATTGTGACTGGCGAGCAGCAGAGAGTGCAGGATCTTCTTTTCTTAAGAAATATGATGTTCACTTTCTTTCCTAAATTGAAGATCAGTACAACGCTCAGGGCCGTTCTTTAAGTACAATAGGGAAAAAAAACCCTCTGGCCTGTTTGTATCACATTCAACTTGAGCGGCGCTAAACACAGGAACAGCTGCGGGCAATTTTAGGTTTGTAGCATTAGCAACCAGGTCAGTGTTGGGGTAACTTGGGGCTAGTTGTTGTTGCTTCACGTAAGGATGGGGATTTTGAAAATGTTAGCACGCAGCTAGTGGTAGATAGAAGGGAACAACTGCATGAACAAGGCGCCCAGTGACAGGTTTTATACCAACTGTCTATCTGCTGAGTCAGACTACAGTAGATATGAAGCTGCAGCCAGGACAGTTAGCTTAGCTTAGCACAAAGACTGGAAACAGGTGCAAACAGATAGCTTGGCTACATCTGAAGGTAACAAAACCCGCCTATGAGCACTTCTTATGTTCACTAATTTACATTTTATCTCTCTTTTGTTTAAACTGTACAGTGTAAAAAACATCAACTTGTGTTTTTTGACAGAGCCAGGCTAGATGTTTCCCTCCATTTCCAGTCTTTGTCCTGAGCTAAGCTAACCTGCTGTAGCTTCACGTTTACTCATCTTACAGACTTCTTTTTCTCTTTTTCTTACCCGTCCGTTCCGCTCTGTGCATACTTTTCTCATGTTAACCTGGCTATACCTGCTTCAGTCTTGCATTTGCTGCCCGGGGCTCGGCTTTCCGAGTGAATCCCCCTCTCCATGAGATGAAATTAAAAACTTGTACCCCTGCATGTTATAGTGAGGCCATAATGTAATGAACATGAGCAGAGACTATATGCAGGTCTCTATACAGGACGGCCATATTGAGCGGCTTTATGTTCTCCACCTGTAGGTCAAGTGTAGATCTCAGACGACTGGAGGAGGGTGGTGGGGGGGACATTCATATCAGTGGCTCTCCAGTCCCTCCCAGCCCTCTCATCTCCACACAATGGCGGGCCTCATGTACCGTGCTCTCTCTCTCCTGAGCTCTTTAATCAATATCATCAGGAAAATAGAAAAAGAGGCCTGCCACATTGTGCGCTAACTCACCCCACCCCCTGTCAGTTCTGTGATGGGGCCTTTTCTCACTCATTCACCAGGTACTCCAGTGTAGGGCTATTGAGGTCGCTGTGAATGGGACCCACTCCACCCAGAGGGAATATTGTCTGACCGCAGGCTAAAATCTGAGAGACTTCCCCTCTCTCTCTCTCTCTCTTTCTCTCTGCAAAATCACTTCAAAGAAGATTTTTTAAAAAAAAAAATGTGGCACATGAGCGCTATTAATAAATGTATCACTTCTGCGGCCACAACTGGTCTTTTTTTCGGGGGGGCCAGGACCCTTTACTGTGGCTGGACTCTCTTTCAAAGCCCGCAGCCTTCCTCTCTGTATCCCTCTTCATTGGCTGGCCCACTTTACAGTCCCTAAGAAGTTCTAAAAGTCGGCAATCTGGCAGAGAACGATACGCCGGCTGCTTTTGAAGATTGGATGGTGATTAACCTTAGAGGAGATTACTGCACACATGCAACTTTGTGTATGAGCTGCCGTTTTCACAACTTTTTTATGCCATGTTTTCCTGTAAGGGGGTGAGTCTTGATCTGAGAATCACGCCGTAGTCTGTTTTCCCTAAGACTTTGGACATCTGTCGGACATCTGTCAGACGTGGAATTGATGCACGGGCTTGGGAGACCCACACACACCCACACACACACACACACACATCCTCTCTCCGTTTCACTGCCATCGTGACTGGCCTGAATATTTTCTTTTGATCCCACAGCTCCTCTCCTCTTGTGTTGCCGTTTAATAATTTATCAACATTCAGTCACCGGACAAACTCCCATCCGCACAGAAAGCGACAGAAAAGTGCGGGTAAAAATTTCATTTGGCATAATTGCATGAAAAGAAACTGCAAAACTGGCCTTTTCATCTATTATTGATGTCTGCTTACAAGCCATGCATTATGCAGGGGGCCGTCTTTATGACAACCATGTATTAAATATCATGTTCTGCGGGTTGGGGGGGGTCTGCATGCTTTCACTGCCACGGCGAGTTGGTAAAAGCCTGCATGGGCAGTGTTGTGTAAAGCAAAGAGAGAAGGAGGCATTGACAGGGAGGCAAAGCAATAGAGAGAGAGATTGACAGAGATAAGATGAAACGGGATGGGGGGGCGTGACGGAGGGAGGGCGCGCTACAGCTGACAACGGGTTAACAGGAATCTTTATTTTTAACAGCATGTCATCACCAGCCGCCCATCTGCTCCTGTGCTGAGTCCCATGGGAGTGTGTGTGTGTGTGTGTGTGTGTGTGTTAATGTGCGAGAGAGACAGAAAGAGAGATGCGAGCAAGCCATCACAGATCAGAGCACTGATCAGCACCCGGAGGAGGAGAATGAGGAGGGGAGAACAAGGTTAGAGAGGTGGGTGGCACGGTAATATCCAAATGGGGTGTGACAGGGGAGGACAGTGGGAGTGGAGGTGTGTGTGTGTGTGTGTGTGTGTGTGTGTGTGTGTGTGTGTGTGTGTTTGTGTGAAAGGGAAGTAGGATTAGGTGGATCAATCTACAACTCCGTGTTTGGATGGGGGGATGGAAGGAGGTGGAGGTCCAGAGGCAGTGAGAGGGAATCTATTAGCAAAGAGGAGGAGGGGGGGAAGAAGACACATAAAGAAAAGCAGCGGTGAGGAGGAGGAGGAGGTGTGTAGGATATGCTGGACCTCCAGGGGTGGCCCCAATAGCTCATTTTATTTATTTATTTTTTTAGGATAAAGCGTCTCGTCCCAGGGGAAGAAAGGAGCGATTGAGGAGAGATGTTTGTCGGTGGAGGAAGAGGAGGGACGGGACCGACAGCCGGCCGTTCCGCAGGTCACTCATCATTAGCAAATACAGTGCAGTACAGTTAATCTCTCTAGCTTTCATTCCCTCCTCCAACTCCCCCCTTTTTTTCCCTCCTCCCAGTTTAAACTTGTTTTTCACTCCGTAGACGAGCTGCAGCCCTCGAGTGTTCCACTTTATCAAAAGTTTTTGGGTGGAAATCTGATGGAATGAAAACATCGTTTTTGGTGATGCACAGCATGTGGAACAAGCAGTCCTCGGTCCTTGTTGTGCCTCGCGTCTGCACCCAATCTGCATCTCAACTGAAGTCTCTCCCCCACTTTCTTCTTCTTCTTCTTCTTCTTCTTCTTCTTCTTCTTTCTTCTTCTTCTTCTTCTTCCACTGTCTTTCTTTCTCTCTCTCCCCCCTCATCCTTCAGGCTTCAAATTTGAAGGCTAATTAGTCCAGAGAAACCAGTCATACCAAAGAACCCACCCCGGGCCACTCTCACATCCTCTTATTGATCTTGTAGCGCCAACACAGGCTATGCCACGCTTGGGAAAAAAATTAAAAATCACATGTGAAACAGAGGCAAACAAACAAGATGCAACAAGAGTTTTTAGAGCGGCATGTATTATAGATGGTGCATACATACGAAAAGTCGGCGAGCTTGCATTATGCAAGTTTTTTGACCTTGACAGAGGTCAAGTGTTGCAGATGTCCTGCATCATGCTCGAAGATGCTATTTGCAGAGTCGAAAAATGTTTTTGCAGCATGGAAACCTTTTTTCTTGCGTTTATTCCCTCTTCTCCTCAGTTCCTCCCGCTTTCTCAGCCATCCCCTCCCCCCCTCACTCTCCCTTCTCAGTCTATCCCTCATTTCTGATCCATTTTTTATGCATTACTCCATTACTCTCAACTCCCATTTACAGTGCATTACCTCCTCCCATCTTTCACAAACACACTTTATACTTCCCTCTCCTTCCTTCAGTCACTTTGCCTCCCTCCCTCCCTCCTTCCTTTCCCTCCCTCGCTCTCCTCCAGTGCGTTATAACACTTTCCTCTACGTCTCTCCTTCACCCCCTTTTTATTATCTCTTTGTCTTTTCTCCGGTCACGTCATCTCATGCTAATCTCACGCGTTTCTTTCCCCCCCTTATCTTTACTTCCCATCTAGTTTGTCATTCTGTATACATCCCTGCTGCCTGTTTGCGCTGATGTCATCCTTCCTTTCTAATTGATTATTCAAAGCATGTCATGTACTTTGGTACTTAACGCCGCCCCAGCTCTTTTACAACTCAAATTTACAAATGTCAGCTAATGTAATTAACAGTGCGGGCGGTCGGTCCGTCTAGACATCTGTCTCTTTCAGGCACACACATGGATGCACCGACAGCCAGCAGACCCCTCACATTTGATGACGTGATAAATCACTAAATTACAAGCCGCAATACATAGTCAAACAGATGAGTGAGCAGTGTGTGGTGACGCTGTCCTGTAGCTTTAAAAGTCCAGTCACCATGGCGTATATTGTCTGCAGGGAGTTCTTCACAGTACAGAGGACATGCAGGCATCATGGCTGTTTCCATGTCAAAGGTTGTCCTCTTTGATTGTGCGACACAGCTTGCGGGAACCCATTCTCACTGCTGTAGATAAAACCAAAGAAGAAATATTTTTGTTTGAAATGGCCCACAATATAAATGGAAAAACAAATAAATAATTGTACTGTAAGTAACTGGCTTTATGGACTTGGAAAAAAATAAGTTAAATATTTATTGTTGTTAATGGTCTAACATATGGTTAATGTCTTAAAAATGTCATAAATATTTAAGGGGAACTCAGTGGAAGCAAATAATAGCCATAAATATTTTAATTTAACATGAAACTGAACACCTGACTGTAAAATACAACAGAAATATTTGATATCTGAATTTATGCTGCCAATTACAGTCAAAACAAGTTGTGCAATTTAAAAAATAACTAATCTAAGGGTTCAAAATTCATATCAAAATTCACTAAGCTCAGTTTGGATTTAAAATCTTGTCATTATCATGTCAAAAAATCTGTGAAAAAAAAAAAATTGTTTTTGAATACTCAGCGCTGTTTTCCTGTAAAGCTCCAGAAATGTTTTGTGGAATGTTAAACTTCACCTGACTTTCCATCTGCATGGGAATGAGTGGATAATCAGTTTTCCTTTAAGGGTGAACTAAACCTTTATATTCACCAACACTGATTATGTGCAATACTGAATTTCCCATTTAATTAATTGGTTTAATCATCATCCAGGAAATGATCTTCCCAGGGAGAAGAGTTATGTTTCATACCTAATTCTGGAGTTAGCTTGAAGCAAAACGGATTGGAATGATTACGGAGGAACGGGTGTCATAAATTATCCTGTTAAGCTGGAAGAAGAAGAAGAGTCCTTGTGTTTCTTCAGTTCAGCCTTTTAAACTCTGCTTCTGATTACAGTAAAATATAACCTGCCGGCAACATTTGGCAAAAGTTGTGACTAACACATGAACTGGTGGAACCAGGCCTCGGAGCGATCCACCAGACAGGCTGTCCATTCTTGCAGGGTCACCTTCCTGTTCCTGTTACGGTCACATGACCTGCAAACACAGCACAGCGTAACACATGGTGACCTCATCACATGGCACTAGCAGGCAACAGAGCAATTACAGAAACAGATGCATTCGGTCTTACTCTGATGAGCCCATGCAGAAAATGACAGATTAGTCTAGATGCACACATATATACGGTATGAAGACATATCTATAGGTATGGAACAACTGCACTGTGGCTCTTCAACATCCATTGTCTTTCAGTTCACCCTGGAGCGTTATCTCTGAAGGGTACTCCTTCAATTTGTGTTAATCCATGGGCAGCGGGAGACACAGCGGGTAATAAACATTATCATTGCTGGGAATGGCTTGACATTGACACAGCCAGCTCGACTCACGCAAAACCTGTCAGTGCAGACTGGCAGAGAAAAAGGGGGGTTGGGTGGGAGAATGGATAATATAGAAAAGGGGGAAAAGATGGACCGATGAACGGATGAGACGAGGGTGGAGACACGAAGAAGAGGGGGGCTGAGGATGAGTCTATTCGCAGGAGAGATGAAAGGAAAGTAGGGAGCACAGAAGGCGAAAAGGAAGTGCTTCAATGTGAAGGAGGAGGAAGATGATGGAGAGCTGTGGTGGTGTGGTCATGAGATCGAAGGGGAGGAGAACACAGGAAGAGGGTATTGGCATGGAGGATGAATGGATGGATGGCGTGCAGAGAGAACAGCATGGTGGGAGGTGCAACTTGGTCACAGAGCGGGGGCGAAATGCATCGCGGCGTGACATTTTTAACCCTTGGTGTTTCAGTAATTAGCTGAAAAAAATGACACATTGCAAGAGACAGAAGGTTCACATTATGACGCTTTGCATGACATAAGGCACTGGTGATATGAACTTAGTGGGCGACACTGTTCTTGTCTTATTGACCACTAAGTCACCGTATGGTCAGTAGATTTTTCCTGCTTATCAAATAGGCCATTTAATCATATTCTTTCCTCCCATGCTACTGGCAAAACACTCAAAATGAATCAGGGGTCATTAGTTAATAACATGCTTTTATGGTAAGTGCTCATGAGTCTTCGGAAGTTGAAGATGCCAATAATGCATTTATCCAACTGAGTCAACATATGAATCATCCTGTCTGTATATTTTTACTACATATGTATTTGCTCCTGTTATCTAATTGATAAACTCTTGGGAGCAGCCTTGCAGTGTGAGCTGTAGGTGGGACTGACTGAAGGAAAGCTGTAGCACAGTGCTCCAGTGGCATCCTCTTGTAGCGCAGCTTCCTCAGGTCCCTGCGGCTCAACTTGCCATCTTTGTTCTTGTCAAGGACGGCAAATCTTTGCTAAAGAGACAGAGAGAGAGAGAGAGAGAGAGGAAGAGAGGAAGAGAGGTGAGAGCGGTGGTGGAAAAGGAAGCAGATTGTTCAACTTATCATTGTTTGCGCTGTGGAACAAACATGCATTGTTCGTTGTGCTCGGGGCACGAGTCTGTCAGTTGTTCCGCCTCTTTGGTCCAGAACGACTCCATGATCTGCTAGGAAAATTGATACGCACATTCAAGGTCTTCAGAGGATGAATCCTAATGAATTTGATGATCCTCTGGCTTTCCATCCAGCAACGCCATTAGGTCAAAATGTTCATTTGTTTATGTCCAAATACCTGCTGTAGCACAGCCTCACACTGTGTGTTTACATTAATATTTTTTCATGTAAAAAAATAATGCATTAGTCTCTTTTTAAATCATCTGAGGCCAGGAGGTTAAGGTTAAGTTACTCCCTCCGTTCACCATCTTATTGAATAATTTAGTGATTATTGACCAAATCCTATTTATACATAGTGTTCTTGAAAGCCACGGTTTCATTCTGTGGGTGACCACACCGTAAGCAACACAGCCTACTTCCCCCTTAAAGTATGTTGTTAACATCGATTTCTCGCCAGACTATCCATGAGGCAGAGTTCGTCTACTAGCTCGACAGTGGTGTCTGGTGTCTGAAACAACTTTCTGTGGAGTGTTAGGTTACAGTGGGAGTGAAAATGAAAGTCCCTTGGTAAATTATTCTTCCGGCTACAGTTTCTTTGGAGTTGCATCTTGTTGTGGGTATTGATTTTTATTTGCATCAACATTAGCTGAGGTCATGGTAGACCATAAATCATGTTTACATCCTCTCCACTTGGATGCAGACTGCTGGTGTCTGCTGCTTAGGCTCGCTTCAAGCGTGAAGTTTCAGCTACCTGAGCAAGTTGTGTCCTCCGGGCATGGCTGAGGCAGCTCTGGGGCGGGGCGGCAGGTGAGTAGGACTTTCCCATACGACTCAGGAGCAGGAACCAGTCCAGGAGACGATATGGAAACTGGCTCAACTCCTCCTTGGTGCATTTAGCCTTGGGGACTGATCAAGAGGGGTAACAGAGCTCATTTGGCAGGCAGCAGTGCACAGTGGAAAGTGTGTGTAGTATCTAATGCTCGGTGTGTTTACCCAGACAGGGTCCTGTGTGAGCCAGTCCGGTGCGGCGTCTCTTTCTGCAGGCTTCTTTATGCAGCAAACACTCATTCCCATAGGTCCGCCCCAGAACACTGCACACTGGTGCCCTCTGCCTGATTGCATGAGCCAGTGCCCATATGCAAAACTATACATGTTAATGGATCATACAGTGTGCACAGCTAAATAAATGGCTGCTCTCCACGGTTTCATCCCAAAACCTTATCTTGTTTTAGATTTACGTGGATATTTTTAACAAATCCAAAGACAGTGAATAATCAACTTTACATATAGATGAAAACATTTTGCTGATCAAAAACATGAATTTATCAAAATACCAAATAGACTGTGACTTGGTTTGAATGCCATGGAGTGTTTACCGTGGACAGGCCTGAGGACAGACGCACTTGGGGACGAGGACCTCATTTTCCCGAACTACCTGGCACCAAGATCCCACCGGACTGTGACATTTCAGCAGCTCACAAAGCTTTTCTGAAACATGAAAACAAAACACCTCTGTGTTTAATTTAGTTTCCTAGTTTGACATGTGTGTGTGTTTTCTTAGCCTGATTAGAGGCCAGGTAGATGACCAGTTATTCAGCTCAGTACTGATTAAAGTTACTTTGGATGACAGCACGATATGAAATGTCTCATAAGGGTCTGATTAAAATAATGAAATGTCACAGAGATTTGGATGACAATAAAGTAGGTATGGCAGATGGAAAAGTAAAACAAAGAAGGATGTGACAACCACCTTTTAATAATTGCTTTAATCATCAGTCCAGATGCTCTGTTGTTCATATATGTGACCCGAAATGGAGATACATGTATGTGTGAGGGGACCGCTTTACATTAAGTAAGTAATGCTTGTCATCCTCGTGACAAGCATTAGTCTCCAGGTAATAAGGCCCTATACGTTGCTCGTTAACATTAATACAACTATATTAGTGTTATGGTTAGAATAATGAACATTTATGGTTTGATTCCAGCCTGGAGCCATTGCTGCCTATGTTGTAATCTTAAAAAAACAAATGTTGAGAAGCACATAATAAAGGATTTATTCACTTCAATACAGCATTTTTTTCACTTTAGATCCAATGGTTGTAAAAAGCATAATTAACTGCTAATGAATGCAATCAGAAATATGTAGTAATTTTAAAAAGGCAACAAAAAAACCCAACTAAAATGTTTATTTGGCAAGTTCGTTAAATGACAAGAGATTTGTGAGGCTTTTATTACCTTTATCAAGCGTCTAATCTTGATAAAGGTAATAGTTGTTATCAACTTGCTTGTATGAGTTTTAAGAAATTAAAGTGTAACAATAAATGTTTTTATGATGCTATTTTAAATGATTTTATCAGGTCTTATCATGATGATTGTGTCGTTGTTGTAAATGTTAAATTCAAAAGGCAATAAAAAGTGAATTGCAAAATAAAATCTTATCATATGTTAAGAAGCATCTTAAAGGACCTTATTAACTATTAACTCACATTTATTACAAGGCCTTTTTTATATCAGTAAAAGTGGAAACATGTATTTGCTGCATCCCATAATGCTTTTTGTTTTTGCACTTTGCACTTTGGAAATGGATCAAATCTTCTTTTGAACAGAACGTACCCTGTCTCTAAAAGATATAATGTATAACAGACACGCAGTCAGAAAATGCTTTTCCTTTGCTGTAACAGTTAAATCTTACCTGGCTCCACTCTGCCAATATACGGTCTCAGGCTCTCCTCAGCTTGTCTCTGTTTGCGCTGGGCTCTGCCTCCCTGACCCACACACACACACACACACACACACACACACACACACACACACACACACACACACACACACACACACACACACAGATATAGTTTTCTATTATATTGGAGGCAGAGCTGAAAGGATACAAGGATCATGTGTTTCCTTCTTGTCATTCTGTAGGCATGCACTCAAGTATAAACTTGTCTGTCACTGTAAAGATATAGTTATAACTTTGGATGATGATGGGTCCCCACATGGTAGAAATGTCTGTTCTAATCAGTGTGATGCATTACAGTTGAAAGGCTTATTATGAACCTTTGATATCAGTAATAATACATGCCAACTTATTAAAATCAGTCACTATAAATTATTTTTTGAAAAATGCATGAAACCACATTCAAAATTGTAAGCGTTCTACATCTCATCCATCTTCTGTCATATGCTTCGATTCCAAACTTTTATTTCTAAAAACTTTGTAGTTGACGCCAAGTCCACATCTGCAACCAGAAGCCTCCAAGATCAAATGGGAAACAGGTGCAATGCTGACCCAAAAATACTGGAGCCGCACCTCCGTAACTCTGGAATCAATGTTTTAACACTTCTGGAAGACAATTGTGATGACTGGCTGAACAAACACGCATGGAAATGCTATATAATAATTAAACTAATGATATATGCACTAAGCATCTTCTCATATCCAGAGATTGGAATGTAACTAAGTAAATGTACTAAACCAGTGTTTTGTGGTACTTTATACTCCTACTCCACTGCATTCTGGAGGCCATTGTTGTGCTCCATCACATGCATTTGATAAGTTAAGTCACTGGTTACTTTACTCACCATGGCTGTAAAAGTGTGAAGACTCAGCAGCAGCAGAAACAGGGCAAAGGTCACGCTCCGGTTCATGGTTGAAACAGCAAGTGGCCTGTAAGAGGTGATTTTTTTTTTTTTTAACAAAATATGGAACTAATTCTCTCTGATCTTACAAACATAGCTGTGGTTGCTCTCTCAATGGAACATAAAACATGACTGAAAAATTAAAAAAAAGAATACATTTTTGGGTCTGTTTCCAGAATCATCATCCCTCTACATTTAGATATTCATGATATCAACTACATTTTGGTTGGAATCTATCGCTGAAGGACTCTCAGTTTACCCACGTGCCTCATTTATAGATGCATTTTCCCTTCTTTCTCCTGTGGTGTCACTTACCGACAATTACTCTATTCCTAGCCATTCCGGTAACGTAGCGGGAAACAATGCAGCTCATTGAGTCTTGAGAAAACAATCATTTTCCATCACGGAGGAAACAGAGGGTTGGATTACACAGAGAGGACATCCAGCTTTGAGCTGAGGAAGTTATTACAGTCTAACAAGTCATTTTCTATCCCCCTGGCTGCTTGGACACAAAAACACCACCTTACCTCTGTCACTCCTTTCTTCTGTTGTTATTCCCTTGTTAGTGTTCTCCTGCTTCTCCTTGTTGCCAAATAGCTTTTTCTCTTCGTCTCACCGGCTCCTCTGAGGCTGTATTCTTTTTACACCCCTCCTCAGCAGTCTTTACTTTTTTCTTTTCATTTGATCCATCCTTTTTTTCTTATCTAACCCCTCCTCTCTGCTCTACCCCTGTCTGCCTGACATTAGCTCCTTGTTGATTGCAGCTGAGTGCACAGGTATCTGAACTCAGTGCTGCTAGAAGACACTGTGTTGTTAAAGGTTTACTGGGATGGAATATGGAGAAGCGCAGGAGAGTGAGAGTAAAAGATAGAAAGAACATGAGTGGTTTTAATTCACGCTGGCTCTGGTCCACAGGAAGACTTACAAGCCAGGGAGAACATATGGTCACACTTCTTCTCGCTTTGACACCCATATCTCTCCCTCTCTCTGGCTTTCTCACATTCAAATTCTTTTATATCAGACACACATAAACAGGCTAGCACACACCCAAAGGTAAACTACAGTGTGTAGAGGAACAACACCTCCGAAAATATGAACTGTCAGAGGCAATAACAGAGATAAGGCTGCTCTCTAGTGGTTATCTTTGCCAATAACAATTTGACTAAGCTGAAATGTAAATTTACACAATGTGTTTTAAATCAAATAAGTTTTTTGTTAGTCTGTCTTTCTCCTTGAAGGAAGGGCGTGGTTATGAGAATACTTTTGGTTTTAAAGTTGGCTCTTTGACTCAGTTTCCCTTTAAAATATTTATCCGGACCACGTTTTAAACATTTTCCCTGACTAAGCTCCTCTTGTTGTGTGGAAGGAACACTGAATAACTGAATATTAAATTGAGGAGACAACACAATGAAAAATACATGAACTTGTAAAATAAAATGAAACAAAATATAATTGAAAAAAATTGGGCATATCCTGTCAGTTATGTAGCATGTTAGTGTTCTCTTTGTTGTGCTTCAGGGTAACTTGTGCAAAGGGAGCAGTTGCCCAAGGGGCCTAGTTCCACAAGGGCCCTGGAAGCCTTAAAGTCAGTGTATATCAGATGCAGGGATTTAAGTAAATATACTTTCCTTTTCCAATTTCTCTTCCATTTGCAATCGAATAATAAAACCCCCACTAATTCAAATTATTTAATAATTTTATCAAATATTTTCACACAGCATTTTTACTTTTATGCAAGTATGTCTCTGCTGTTTTTTTTGTTTTTTTTTACAAAACTTACCAGATTTGTTGCACTAATTTTATGGAATTGAAATTAAATTAAATTCAAATTTGAGGCTTTGGGAATACACCAAATCAAAATACAAGAAGCCCTGGGATGATTCATCCTTTATTTTAGGGACATTTCAGGCAAGTTTCATTTTTAATTAATAAAGTTTAGAGTTACAGTGAAATTGCACATTGATAACATTTGTGTAAATGTGCCAGTTAACCTACCCTAGATAATTTTCAACTGCAGTCCCTGGACAGGTGTATTTACAATAGACACATAAGGTAACAGAACAGCAATACTATACACAAACAAATAACAACTCTTGAAAGCAAGGATAATAATACATAAAACATAAAATAAAGCATGCTTCAGGATAATTTAATGAGTTAGAAAGTATGGTCACATAAGCGAAATAAGCGGTTGCTTAGTATTGCTGTGTTTACAAACCCATGCCAGCAGGGGGGCCCCAAGAGCTCTTGAAATGTCACACATGACAGGTTGACATTAAATATATTGTGTGTGTGATGTGTTATGTTATTAATTATATATGCAATTATTACATTTGCATTTTACATTATTTTACACACATTAACAGAGCGTATCTCGGCAACTACATGGTCTATTCAAATAATTATGCTATCATAAAGGGAACACTTCATTTATTAATTCAGATGTTTAATAAGTGTCACTGGGTTTGAGTAAATATCTGCTTAGGCATGCTAACTTGTTTACAGTAAATTGTAGCACTGTCTGCTGGTTTATTTTGTTACTGTCCAGCTCACCAGTAAGCCATGATAATGAGTGTGTTAGATGTACAAATGACAGAGCATGGACCTTATATAGTTGATATTGGTGGTGCTGAAGTGGGTGGTGCATTAAGCTGGGGGGGGGGGGGGGGGGGGGCTAAATCAAATTCTGCCCCGGGCCCCTTAAAGCCTTGGGCCAGCTCTGGTAGTCCCTGTGCCTGTCAGTGTGCTGTCCCACAACTCGCGTGCACAGAGCCACACGCCACAACTCATTACGTTCTGACGTCACGACAACGGCGAGCGGGAAGGCTGTAGTTTCCGAGCTATTTTTGTTTTCTGTGAACGGAGCTGTGATTTGAATTAAAGAAGCTGAAACATTCCGACAAAAAAAACACAAAAGTGAACGATAAGATAACGGGCTGCGTCTAGAAACGGAACACAGCTGTAGGCGAGCAGGCACCCGGAGGTTAGCGGCGCGGTGTCACCCTTTGAGACCCAGGTGACATGTCGACGCTCCGCCCCGCTGGAAGCCAGAGGACGGTGTCGGAATGATAAACTGCTTGTGGGAAGTCCGGCTGAACCGTCACCGTGTTGTGGGTCGCATGCTGCGTTTAGTTTATTCGGTTTATTTGCTCTGTGTGAGGGTTTCGGCGTTTATTTACGCTCATTCGCTGCCTGTTCCAGTCGGCGGTGCTCGGTATCATCAGTTGGTCGGGTGACACTTCAACTAACGGCTCACAACAGTAGCTCCGGGCTGTTTTTAACGGCAAAGTGGAACTACTTCATGGAATTGCGAGGAAATTCCCAACAATTCCTGTGTTTATTTCCCGGCTCGTCTTAACTGTCCAGGACTCGATATAGCTGACTCGTTTGGTACGTAACAGACTTTTGTGTACGGTAAATCAAGCGCAGTGCTCTTCATTGAACTCGTGTAACAGAAGGACTCTTGGCTATGGGCTAGCTATCACTTCATGAATGACTCTCAACGTGAAAAGTCTGTTTGAACCGGAAAGTGAAAGACTGCCTGTACTTTACAACATGCACGAACAAGTGGACTGTCTGCTGACCCATCGTTGATGCTGTAGATATGATTAAATCGTTGTAATTAAGGTAAGTGCAATGTCATTATACATGTATTGGGTTACATAAGTCCTGTTATGATTGGGAAATGATGAGAAAACGATGAAAGTTGCTCTTTTATTTGGTACCTTTTTTTATACAGCAATACATCTAGTTATATATCTAGTCTGTACATAGCACAGTTCCTGATGAGGATGGTAGTGTTTCTGCCCAGTGGAGCAGAACAGGCCATGTTTTCTAACGTCACAGCATCAGCCCCCACAGTCATAACATGCCCTGGAAATGCTCACTGTACCATGAATGAGGATGACCAGGCCTTTATGTAATATGCATATAAAAAGTCACTTATTATATAACATATTACTACCAGAAAAATGTGCACACACAATGTAGACTGATTGGAAGAAGTCCTGCTGCTTGTGTCTCACCATGCCACACAGTCTCGTTTGCGATTCACCGCTCGTGTGTCTTCCTCATGCACATGTCAGGATTAAAGGGTAACTAAAGATGACTCACGTGCCTTCATGCTCTCACTCAGGCAGGAGCTCAAATTTAACCCGGGTTCTTATACCACGCAGTGCAGCCTCACATATTCATATTTTAATACCAAACTGGAGTTGCTGTCGGTCAGGTCTCATAACTGTGTGTCTGTGTGTACCATTTTAGGCTGTGATCTATTACAGCCCAGACAGTGCAAAGCTCCCTGGCATCTACACGCCAGTACACGTTAGGATAAGGCGTGACTGATTGCCCTTAGTGTAAGTGAGATGGACACACTCTGGTGTTCCAGTATATTTGGGTGGGGTTGCTTTTACACACACACACATTCAAATCCATGTGTGTGTTCCTCAGGCACCTGTTGGCATAGGTCCTCGAGCGCCACCTTGGCTGAGGGTGTGTTTACAATCTGATTCCCCCCAACAACAGCTGAAAGTCTCCACTGTGTGGCTGAAGACCCCCCAAACTGCAGTTCAATTTGGATGGGGTTTTCCAGACTGTCTCATGTGTGCCCTAACCATCATTGTCATTTATGTTTGTGTACACATTATACACATTACTGTGCATACAGTAGTCGTTGTCACGCCTCTTAAGAGTGACCTGGAGGCCATCAGATAACATTTTAAAGTGTGCTTGGTTGTATGTTGCTAAAACAGCACAGACCAGCGTGAGTGATTTGTATGACAATGCCAGAAATCACTGACTGAAGGAGCAAGATTAGTATTAAACAGCTCCTCAGGCTGACAGGCACAAGCTGTCTCCAGTCATCTTTTCCACTGTATGTGTTATTGTAATTTCTCTCCAATCATGGAATTTCTCTTTCCCATTCTAGTTCTGTCCCCTATTTTCTCTAACTCTTTTTAGTTTGCACACCCTCCACCCTACTAACTACAGTTCAGAATCAATACGGGATCTAATTGCTGAGTGACCAGAGATGAGGTCATTCAGGATAGTTCATCATGCTTGTTTACATGTGTGTGGTGGTGTTGCTTTTAGAGCCAAAACTGACTAGATTTGACATTGACTTTTCTCTGATCCTCCTTGCCCTCTTCTCTCTCTGTATGTGGCCTGTCATTAGAGCTATACTTAGCCATGCTTATCAGTTCTGCCATTGCCTTGGTAAGACCACAGATGTTTCAGGGCTTGGAATAGCAAGGCGTATAGCAGAATATAGACACAGGATCTCAGATGCTCTGACACAGGGTCAGATATTGACAGCAACTTGGGGCAAAATATCCCTTTAATGATCAGGAAATGCCCTTGGAATAAACAAAACGGCAGGCAAGAGTGCTCTTTACGACTGATTTTCATGTGCCTGTGGGATGATTGTCTGGAAACAACTGAATATGTAACCTGAGGTAGTATTCATTTCAAATGCAGCTAATATTTTCTATGTTGAATAAAGAAAAATGAAAGATGGCACAGTTGAGGACAGATAAGGCCCTATTTGTGTTGTGATATATGTCATGATTTGTTAACTTCCTTATTATATCACTTTATAGGTTGTATAAAACTCTTTTGCTTTTATTCTGTTTAAAAAGAAAACATGGATTGGGCTATGAATGCTGAGGAGTGTTTTTTTGTCTGCGAGTCCCTCTGTTTTTTGTTTGCACAGGTGTCATTGTGAACACAATGCAGGGTGGTAGAAGCAGTAGCGTGTATTGGCTTGATGATAACAGTTTACAGTTGTTAGCAGTTGTTGAAATGCAATAAATCTTTTTCTCACATTTTGACTTGTCATTGTAGAAAAGGCAAATGTGTTACTAATAAAATTAACGATAGCTCTGCTCTGTTAAGGGTCTCAGTCAGTCAGTGAGCCAGCACCTTGAAACTGAAGCGGCAAAATGGAATTCAGCTATTCAGCTCAACTATATTAGGTTATGATTAACCAGAAAAGAAAATTCAGTCATTATCTGTTCACCCCAATGCCACTGGAAAGGCGGGTGAAAAGTCCTCAAAACTTTTTTGAAGCTTCACAGCTTCACAGCAAAGTAGAAGGAGACTTAAAAAATAAGAAACATCCGGAAAAAAACATTAAATGGCTCCTAAGAGCTCATCCTGTGTAATCTGAGTCTCCGGAAACCCAAGATCGCAAATTCATTTATAAGGACATTATTTATACCCTTGATGCAAAGTCCAGCTCAGCAACCGATCCAGACAGAGTGTGCACTAACACTTTTAGCTTAGCAGCTACAGTCAAGATTTGTGCTTAAAAATGTGTTTTCAAATCAATTTGTGATATCGGGCCTTCCGGACACTTGTGGATACAATTAGAATACCAAAGTCTTCATCTGCTTAATATGTCGGAAGAATTGTTTTGCAGCTCGACAAATGACACTTCACCCGACTTTCCCTCCACACGGAAATGAATAGATAATCGATTAATTTAAATTTGGGGGGGGGGGGATTTTAAATAGCTGGAAGTATGTCTTATGTATTTTACATACCACCAAATATAGATTTATGCTGGCAGTCATCTGTGTTGAAGAATAATGATGTGCATAATGTAAAGCCTCGCAGGTGTTCTCACCATGCCTAATTAGACTTATTTTCGTGCCTGTGTGGGCGTGTACAAAGGATGCGCTTGATTGACATCTTCCAACTTCACCCAATATGTACCTGAGCTGAGGCCTGATTATCTGTGAAAACACTTGAAGTCATTATATTTCTATTGGCAGCGCTATATATGTTATTTGAACTGCATGCTATTCCTACATTGAGAGCAGAAGCATGTAATATTCGGTATATGCCTCATCAGGTGTCGGAATTTGCCATCATGTCAGCTGTCATTGTGGCTCATATCAGTTTCTGTATATATGTGCTCCTGCCTCATTTAGGTCCTCTGCTTCTCATTAACTGCGTTGAGCTTGCACCATACCACGTGGCAGGGTCACTCTCCTTAAAACCTCTACATCTCATGCACTAATCCATTTAGTAAAGCTCTGAGTCATGTGATATTATAGAGTCTTTTTGTCCTTAGGATCAGCCATAAAGGACACGGAACGAGCTGTAGACTGAGCTGTGCTGGAGGGTGAAAGTTTGCTCTGAAAAACACTTCTGAGTCACTCTTACTCACCATATGAATCTGTTCTAAATGGTGTTTTTCTCAGACATAATGGCTCGTTTACACAGCACTGCCCACTTGATAAAACGTCTGAGTGTCTCTGTTCTCATCTTACTGTACCAGCGTCATTTGGCACGTTGCCTCTTTTTGCTCACTCAGCACTGCCATGTCTTTGCCACTACTAAACTTCCATTTCACCCTGGATAACGTGAAATTTCCTGTGACACACTTTTGCTGGCTAAGGTGTTGACTGTAATGACATTTGACACAATTTTCACATCCTGTTCAAAGGCAAAAACAAATGTCAGCCTATGCATTCACCTGCACAGACAAGGAGTTGATAGTCAAATGCTGATTTTGCATGGCAGGCTCTGCTAAAGTATTTGTGAGTCAAAGAAAACACACACCACTCACTTTACCTCTTTTGTGCTGCAGGGAATCAAATCCTCCCCAAAGATGTAATTCCAGAGAAAAATTATAAATTCTCCCACACATTTCACTACTTTATTGTTAGATTTATCAAACAAAGATTAAAGTTTCAAAAGGCCAACGCCTGATTTTTCTATCTATGCAGGGTGATCATGTACAGGAGTTTACTCTTCTTAACTGGAATTCAACTGCAGTATCTTAAAACACTGTAACACTTGTTGTGGGTGCGTGGTGTGTGTGTTAGGGTCTCTTTCTGTGCTCAAAGCAATTTAATGGCAGAATCAATCAGTTTATCCCAGAAGGCTCCTGAGGTGAATATAAAGGTTACTCGATGGTATCAGACAGCTCTCTGGATAGGTTCCCATCTAGTTGTTTCAGTTGACCTAATAGCGCTCAACCCTGTGAAAAATCGGACACAAAGCCATGGCACTTGATGGATGTTAACCACCAACTGTGGCCTTATTTGTTGTTAGGGGGCCTTGTTCTCTCTGGCTTCATACAGTATGAGACTGTTTGCTGGTTATTGTACAAAAATGTGCTCCCTTAGGAAGTAGTAGAGATTGGGGTAAGCATTTGTTAAGAGAGAAGGCTTGATATGATGAATCGCAAGGATGGAGGCACAGGAAAAGATGGAAGTTGAACATAGAGGAAGTTGACCTAATAGCAGTGTATTGTCCATTCACAGAGGATAATCCACAAGAGACATGATCTATTAAAAGCTTAGACTGTGGTTTATATTTTGGGCTTTAACCCAGACTCCTTGTCATGGAATAATTTATGTTCATTCTCTCAAAGCCACATATCTCTCCTCTCAGGACAGGCCTGTGTTTGGCACTGCAACCCGTGACAATAAAGAATTAGCTTAGCAGCATAGCTTACATCAAAACAAATACCCAATCAACAGCACAGTGGGTAGATAAGATGGATATGTGTTAATTGAACTTGCATGTCAGTCTGATAGCTGTCGATATATAGGAGAGAGAGAGAAGTCATTGTTTGGTTAAAAGAAAACAGTAAAAAAACTTGGGTAAAGGGATAAAGGTATGCAGTCGACCAGGAAGTCTGCATGTGACTAGTGCAGTTTCTGTGTTGATGGCTATGTGTGTGAAGGTGGTCATGAGTCAACATAACGTGCTCATAAAGGATTTATCTCTCTCTTAAGGGGCTTTAGTAGCATTGCTTTATCCTACACATGTGCCTCTATTTTTATATGATTAAAAATATGACACTTGTGAAAATGTTGTTGGGCTGTCAGTGTTCAGTTAGAGTTCATGCTCTCATCAGTATTTCATACAAAATGTTTTCATGTCATTCAGAGAAGGTAACTGTGCAATCTTAATAACAGATCATGAAATATGCTCTCAGTGTAACTCATTTCCTGTGTGCTGCTTATATACGTTACATGAAACTGTCTTTTATGACCTTTGTTGTAATGGCTTTACAAGTGAAGCTGGAGTCAGTAATGTGTTTATTTTTTTTTATATTGTACGTTTTTTATATTCTATGTACATCGAATCGAATGATTACCCATAATGCTTACACTGTTGATCCCACTGAGAACCAACACTTTGAAGGTCTATGCAGCTCTCAGCAACTGAAGACTTACTTTCATAGTTAGCTGAGACATTAAACATAGCTAACTCATAAACTGAACTTGTCGAATCACACAAGACCCTCCTTTTCTGTCCTGTCCTGCATGAAATAGCTGAAAGCTGAAGGAAGGAATGAAGGTGGAACATGTAAAATGTCAGAAAGACTCATAGGAAAGTTGTCTAAGAAGTTTGCAGATAGGGCTGAAGGAAATCAGATAAAGGACTTAAATGGGAAGTTGATGGTGTCTCTTTTGTGCTAGATGCTTCTGCTATTTGTTAACATGTCAGTTATAAGCTAAAGGCTTGTTGGGCTCAACTTTCTACTCTCTAACAGAGGAGACAGAGCACTCAAAGCATTTTGATTTGTAAGGCCTGTAACGTCAGAGATTGCAGTTGTATCAGACATTTCTCTCATCCAAAGCAAATGGTCTTCTATCACAGTCCATGTTGTTACACTGACATGAGCGCACGGTTCAGGATCGAGACAGTTTCAACCTGCAGACAGACTTTGAATAAGGATCGAAGAGGAAGATATCACGCTAATGAACAGGATTACCAACAAATGCAGGGTTATTCAAATATTAGACATAAACCTCACATGTGTTCAAGTTCTGTGATGGGATGAGCTGACTGAGCCAAAAAACAAGTTGGTGTTGTGAAACCATGCACGAGCATAGTAGAGATTTAAATTTATTTTCATGCAATCTCACCAAACTTTTCAAGTTTTTTTTTTTACTATGAAAAGTGATTCTATACATGTAGTTTTTTTTATGTCCATGTGTCCATTGAAAGTGAAGTTATGGCTCTCTTCCTATTCATTTAGATAGAGGCCAGGCTTGTTTGCCCAAAATTACTGCCCGGTGGTGTTGCCAAGATGGCTGCCGAGTGGCAAGACATGCCTAAAAGGACTTTGCCCCTACTTACAAAGGGAAAATTAACTCAGCAGCATACCTCTCTGCTCATGGAGCAGGGATTTGGATTTAGCTCAAAATTAAACTAACGCTTGGCCGTTGCTCCACAAACTGATTAAAACCCAGTAGTACATTACTTACCCCATTATATGATTTTACTACTGAACCAGCATATTTATATTCACATCACTTTTCCTTAAAAATCTGTTTTAAGTACTATCTTAGTAATTCTCAGCCATTCCAGCATGGAGTCAGTTGAGCTGAGCTGCATTTTTGCTCAAACTTGAGTTTTATCTTCCAACTAAGTGAATACATTGTTGGCAGCAGTTGTGTGATATCCCACCTGTGTGATCAGTCAATTATATGATGTTCTGTGGTGTCAGTGGAGTTTGATTAGACTTCAAAAAGAAAAGCAAGCCTCGGGCTGCTGTCCTCCATGCCTTCTGCTTCCATCTACATAAACGGCTCTAATGACCTTGCTGACAGTGATTGACACCTGCGCTGTTGCCTGGTGATGCTTCATCAGCTTTTCTCAGCCCTTGTGGCCAATCAAAGGTGAGAATTAAATTGTGCTGCCAAAATTCACTGCAGTCTTCTCAGAGTGTGGTTCAAGTAAAGGTCACATACATGGGAACAGATTCTCGTGTGTCTGTCTGTGTATGCCATACACATACACTTAAAACTGTAAATGGTAATGCTGTGAGAGGAGTGGTGTTAGGAGAAATGTGATTATGTTATGAGAGTGTGAGTATCTGGGCGGCTGTGACTGTGACGATAATTAGATTTATATAAGTCCCACCAAGACTTCTACTGCTTAGCATCAGGCCTCGGAAAGAGCGCAGCAGAATCATTCTGGGGGATGAGTCAGGCCGGATGATGAGGACTTTTTGAGGGTGTTTTTTTGTCGTGACTAGTCATTAGGGTGACTCATTTTGGTTCAGACTTTATTTGTCCCCATCTTGTTTGTGTTTGAATATCTTAGATTAACGTAGCACCACAAAATCTTTTTTTGAAGAACACCAATATAACCATGAATGTCGAGAACAGCTGATTTTGACTGAGGCTCGATATAAAAGCTCAAGTAGCCCATAGAAACCCTTTTTGGTAGCTGGTGTGGGTTGGATCAGACTCCATGCCGTGATTTATCTCGACATTTGACACTTACAAACAGGAGGTATTGAGGAAATGGCAATGCTTGTATGGCTTTACTGCTGCCACTTAACAGAAAAGGGTTGACTGAGTGGAACCAGTGTGCTGTCAGCCATGAAATGAATGTGGGAAATTGAATTCACACTGACTCTTTAAGAGAACAGCAACAAATTCCTCTTTACTGGAGTCACCTTTCATGTGCAGCTGAGTGCTCGGTAGGATCTGCTTTCTTTTATTATCCCCTCTGGTGATCTCATGACATTATAGGGCTGCAGTGTGCACACTGTAAATTGCCACTTTAGCTTGTAGATACATTTTCTCATGTCGGGAGCATTACTTGGCTTTAGTCTTTAGATTTTGTACCGTATTGTGGTGATGCCACAAATAATTTATTTTGTACTAGAAATTGGCCTTTGTAATATTTTTCTTGACTTCTCTTGGTGTATTCTCCCAAAAGCTCTCCTCTCCTCTTGAAGCACACTGAGTGGGGCTGCTAAAAGATGCCCCATCAAATATTAAACGCACCCATGAAGGCTCTGTCTCCACCCACACACCCATCCACACACACACACAGACACACACACACACACACACACACACACACACACACACACACACACACACACACACACACACACACACACACACACGCACACACGCACATCACATGACACACAGGCACACATGCAAGGAGAGGCAGCAGGCAGATCAACCTCTGATGAGTGTCTTCCTGTTTCTGTGCTCTATCTCTTTTGGGCGCTGCCTTACTTTCAGTTCAGATGATGGAGGAAACAAAGTGCAGAGTCACTTGGCAGGGTGTAGCTCCTGTTTTAATGGGATGGAAATGATTGGACTTGTCAACATAGGTTCACTGAATTAAGGTAATATTTTCTAACTTTTCCGTGCTACATTATGGGAGAATAAATGTGTCTGAATGTATCTGTGGTGGTCTGGTAGATGTTGTCACACCTTAACTTTCTCCACCTCTCTCCACTTCGTCTGTTCCCCTCTGTTATTTGATCTACCAGAGTTAGTATACAGCATTACTAAATCCTCTATGCTGTCTTATTGGATTAGCATCTCTAAGCATCACTGCAACTCAGGCCAGTATTGCTTTCACTCAATACACATTAGCCTAGCGTCAATGTTGCTTTCATCCCTGTCTCATTCTATTAGCCGGCCTTAATGGCACTCTGTTAATCTCATCAGGGAAAGAGCAGTGGCCCACTATTGCCCCTGCCCAGATGACTGGCCCATTTATTACTCCGCTGAGACACTGGACTCTGCCAGTGTACAAATGAAACTGCGCTTTGGTTCAGATGCAGTAGCAGAGGAGGTTAACATGAGCCCTCTGACTGAGACAAGAGGTTAGCTAGTCTAAGATTGTGGTTATGTATGTGTTTGCCTGGGGAGGTCCATTTCCTTGGAAAAAAATATCTTGTCTCAGAGTAGAGGCAGCTGGATGATAGGTGTTGCGTAACCATTGATCCATATAATTGATTGGTTTCAGCACTTACCAAGCTGGACATAGGGCAAGTTGCAGCTGCCTTCTACATCTTCTTTTTCTAGCTCACACTATCCAATCTTTCCTGTGTTTTCCCCCATTGTACCTTCTTTCGTGAGTTCTTTTCATTTTCTTAGCTTGACCACAGTCCATGTGGACCTGAATTGCTAAGATATCTCTCAGAAGGTACTTTCTGTTTTGCATTTTTAATCTGTGCAGTTACAAACACTGCTTTTGTGTTCAGGAATAATAAACTATGCAGGAAATGGTTACCTTTAAATAAAGTGGCCTCAGCAAGTAGCAAACAAAACTGACAGTGTCTCTTGAAAAAAGAGATGGTCAAAGTGGTCCTTTTGTTGGCAAAGAAACGTTCAGTTATGTTTATGCACAACAGTGATATCCTTTGCAAATAAGTGTAAAAATATCAGTGCCAGGAAATTGTTTGTAGATGACATAATGAAAATATAGCCACAGCCACATCTCCGTTTTAGCAAATGCTCTGTGAAATAGAGCTTTTCTGTTTTTACTCCATTGTCAGTACAAAGATAACTAACACAAAGTAGCTAAGAGATAATTTCTCCCAAAGTTGATTTTTATGCTACAAATTAAGGCTGGGCGATTAATTGAATTTCAATTTCGATTTCGATTTTGGCGTCCCTCGATCATGAAAACAAGATAATCGTAATAAAACGATCATTCTGCCGCACGCCGTGTCTTGTGTGGTAAATGAAGCGCGCCCTTCCATCTCCACCTGTGCGCTCTGCTCCGCCCCCGCTCGAAAATGTTGTGCGTGTTTGGAAATAAAACGTATAGAGGAAGACGGTAGAAGATGGCAGAAAGGCAGCCTTAGGTCGGGAAGAAAGGTAAAGCGAATTCTGCGGTGTGGAAACACTTCGGTTTCGAGGAGTCTGACTTGGAACAAACAAAGATATTGTGCAAGATGTGTCACGCGACCGTGTCTGCACCTCAAGGGAACACGACCAATTTATTCAACCATTTAAAGTCCACACACAGAGTAATACATGACCAAGCAGTGAACGAACAAAAAACTCAAAAATGAAAAGCTCCTCAACTCCTGCCACCGCCACACAGTCCTCAATTAAGGACACACATTACAATGCCACTGTATATCCACCAAGCTCCCGCAGACATAAAGAAATAACGGATGCCGTCACATACATGATTGCCAAAGATATGTGCCCTATCAACATCGTAGCGACCCGGGTTTCAATAAACTGATCAACACATTGGACAAGCGGTATGTGTTACCATCACGTTACTATTTAAGCAGAATTGCGCTGCCTGCCCTTTATGACAAATGTCGCAGAAAAGTTGCAAGAGAAATGTCAACAGCATTATATTTTGCCACCACAGTGGACCTGTGGTCAAGCCACACCGGGATAGTGTTTATTTTTTGTTTTTACATATTATTTAATTCATTTTATTGATATATTTTTCTCTTGTTTATTTTCATTTTTCTTGTTTTTCAGTTCAAACTTATCATGTTAAATGAAATACCAGTTCAAAGTTCAATAAGTGCTTGTTCTCAAATCAGGGAATAATCGTCTTTAATAATCGTGATTACAATATCAAAATAATCGTGATTATGATTTTTGCCATAATCGAGCAGCCCTACTACAAACACAATTATTTTGGATAAACAACTTACAGGAAAGAGGAAAAATTGATTAATTAATTATTATTATTATTAAAAATTAGGGGTGGTTAATCAGCCCAATTTCCCGATTCGATTCATTTCCGATTATTGAAGTCTCGATTCGATTACAAATCGATTTTCGATTATTAACGATTATCAATTCGATTTTCATCAGTCAGCTGCGGAATTATTTGACTTCTCTTTTGAGTAACACCTCACAGCACCTTCAATATTGTATAGTGTAACTGTAATATCAAAATTATTATTTTTTACTTTGTTTAAATGTAGTCTTTCACTGTTAAAAGAAAGTTGCCAAGTTCAGCAGCCAGACTCATGTTAGAAGCATTGTTGGTGACGAGAACCAGGTCGTGTTTCTCTATTCCCCACTCGTCTGCCATTGCTTTAAGAAACTCACACATATTTGCGCTTGTGTGGCTATCATCCATAGCTTTCGTCTGAAGTACGTAGGACATTAGCTTCCATTAACTACTGACATAATGAGCTGTAACGGTCACGTATGAGACTGTAGCTGTGGATGTCCAGGCATCGCACATTATTGCTACCCTGTGAGCAGAGTTGAGGGACTCTTGCACGGAAAGCTTTGTCTCCTTGTAAAGATTTGGAATCGATTTAAGCGTGAAAAAGATCCGGGATGGAATAACATATCTTGGCTCCAGACTGTGGACCATGTAGTGGAAGCCAGTAAGAGGAGGACTCCAGTTTGTATTACAATTTAAAAAAAAAAAAAAAAAAAAAAACTTAAATCGATTTTTGGAAATTTAATAATCGACTCATAATCGTCAATATTATAATCGCGATTAATCAATAATCAATTTTTTTCACCACCCCTATTAAAAATAAGTAATATCGTATACTGTTTTTTTATACTGTTAGTATAGAAAAGGATATTTTTTTTGCTCAGGCATTCCTTACTCTGCATCTTTCTCAGGGGATCCCACAGTATGAATAAAGTCAAATAAAATTCTCCCCATTATAGCCCTTTCTAAATCGAATGAAGGAAAGTTGAGAGAGCAGGGATGGATGTACCCTGACTTGCTGCTGCATTGAGAGATGGTGCTGAGGCTTTGTACTGATGGGGAGCTATGAGAGTTTGGAGATGGGGACAGACCGGCTGTGGGGATAAACAGCAGGATAGGGGATTTACTGTGTGTAGTAGAGCACCTCCATTCATGCGTAGCCCCAATGACCCAATAGATCATAGCCCTGGGGCTGTCGCATCCTATCTGCATCCATCCTGTTACTCCTGAAGAATGCATCTCTGCAGTGCGTGTGCAGTTCAAAAGTGAAAGCTTTGCCAGAAGAGCAACGAGCGACTGCACTCTCACAGATCCAATTTTTCAGCCTTCCTGTATGTCTGCCAGGTGCTTTCTGTCTGGCTGTCCTCTGAATCGGAAATAAAGTAAGGCCAAACAGACTCACTGGCAGACAGACAGAGACTCCCTGTCCCCTGTATGACAGAGAGTAAGAAAAGATCATCTCACTTTCCTTCTCATTTCACACCCAGGGATCACTGCTGAGATGCCAAGTTGTAGGTCTAGCAGAAGGTCCCTCTGTGCCTGAAGTCTGTCCTATTCAAACTATAACTGTATGTCTCTCTCTTTCTCTTGTGCTTTTCAGCTCCCCTCTTCCACTTGCTGTCCTTTCATTCATTGTTTTTCCATTGTCTTTGTTGAAACCAAGTAGAAACCACATGTGATATTTGATTTTAATCTTGGCTGCTGACCTTTCCGTAACACTGACAAAATGTACAAAACGGTAAGGTTTTCTGACGTCAAGATAAAACATATTTTTGCTCTTGATCAGCAATGTTGAGCCGGATTAAAATGAATGAGTGCAGTATGCATAATATGCTTTATGTTTTCTTTGTACAGCAGTATGATTATATCCTTGGTTTAAGTTGGAATGTTTTCTTTACATTATTCATCCCATCATACTATCAAGATTTTCTTGTATTATTCCCTATGCAATGCAGAGCCACAGAAGGCACATTGCCATGGTTTACGTGTGGTTTAGTGAAGGCCTTGTACTTTATGTAAGTGAAGCGCTGGGATATTTATTTACAGAGTTATACTCTGGGGGGAAGGGCATGCTCTCAGATCTGAGCATTTGACAGATGGCTAACATGGTTTACTGCCCTACCTCTGAATGTGTGTCAGTCAGTTAGGCTCTTGTTGTTTATTTGTGGTCCTCTTGAGCTGACCTGTGCGTTTTCTTTCTTTCTTTTTTTTTTTTTTTTATGAGTGTTGGGACGGGTATCAACCATGTTGTGTCTGCAACACTGAGTAATAAAACCGTTTCATCCATGGGAATTTAGCAGGGAGTATTAGGTCAGATTGTTTGTGTTATTTTCTGATTCTTTGACAAGCTTCAAGTAATCATTTTGTGAAAATATGTTTTCTTGGGCAAATTGCATGTGTGATTGTTTCTGAACAAGAACTAACAATTATCCTGATGCACACGGCAAGTTTCTAATGTTAAAAATCCATTTTTGGAGAGATGCTTGTTAGAACTGTGCAATGTAATTATCAGGGTTAATTTGAACAGCATATCGTTTGGCATTGCCACCAAAACTTGTCTATCGATTGGGCACCAGTGTTGAAAAGTCGATATAGGCATTACCCAGCTTTAGACCGGGGCTGTGGTGATGTGACATTAATGATCTACTACTGTAACAGGAAATATTAGAGGTGAATACAGTAGCTCTCAACCAGTTAACCAAGTCACCATGATTTGCTGTAGAACCCTCTAGGTGCATTTATAAATGTTCCTTAAATGGATAGAAAATAATTGTCATTTGGAAATGTTGTTTGAATATTTTGAGATTCAATGACATCACTCTTGGCTACCAAGCTGGTAACTTAAGTAAAAAACAACATAATTAAATAAAAACATCAGCACTACAGACACACATCTTCCAGTGGCTTTGTGATGAGTGAGATGACCCAGATGATAAACAATTTAAAAGGCAGTGTGTGTATATTTGCTGCATTGAAACAGTGATCTGACACTCTGGATATGAATGAAACTTGAGAGGATCTGAGGCCATTGACAGTAGTGAAAACCCCCCACATCTAATTGCTCCCCATTAAACACACATAGACACACACATAGTCACCACCCGCTCCCCGGGGCAAAGAGGCTTTGGTGCCCTGCTTGCACATGCTGACCTGATTTGGTGTGTGTGTAACTGTGTGTTTTTGTGTTTGTGCTCGTGTGTTTATGGAGCAGATTAGAATGATGGCATAGCCATAGCCAGACACAACTGTGGCAGTAGTGAGTATGTCTCTCTGATTGTAGACACGTGTGTCTGTGCATGGGAATGTGGGGCAGCGTAGTAGGAGTTTTTTTTCTAGAATAAGACCAGAGACTAGAAGAGACCAAAATTGTAGCATAACACCCCTCCCCCACCACTTACAAAAGTTGAGTGGATGATTGCTTCAGTATCTGCCTGTGTGTCTTTGTGCCAGTTTGTCAAGAGGTCCACCCACATGGGAGAAGCTGCTTGATCTAGGAGCAACAATACAGCAGGCATTTCTTAAAAGTTAATTATTCAGGCAACAATAGGTTAAAATCCATTGGAATCAAGTCTGCAGACTTCTCGTGCAGATGGGTCACTTTCTGCCAACCGCACCCGCCATCTGGATCTCACTAACTTTTCTATTCATAATCTTCCTGCACTAGCCAGATGGATGTAACACGCAGGTGCACCACCAACACATGTACACTAGTCACATGGCTGATTGGAACTGAATTAACCTAACAATGAGTGAAAGGAAACGGCCCTGTTTTCTCCCTCCATTGGTTTTTACGCGCTGTACATCCTCCATTCACTATTCACAGTATGCTGGCCACCTGCCCAGTACTGGTCTCCCCTTGGCCCCCAGGCGTTGTCTATCCATTTGCCCATCTTTTTGTTGGCAAGGCATTCTGGCGTCATATCCTCCAAAACCAGTGCCAGCTACAGGTTATGTCATGTGTGAAACTCCTTGAAAACTATCTTTTTTCTGTTAACTTCTAATTAAGAATGAGCAGTTTTTTGCATTTATTGCCTCTTTAATTTGGGGAGATTGAATGTAACAATTAGCTTGTTTCAACTGGATCATAACAAGCACACATTTGTGTTTGATGCACCAAATTCAGTTTCACAGATTTTTTGCTGTCTGCTATAAAGAAAATCAAAAGTATGGACAATTAGGTTTCAGGAAGACACATCAGATTCACCATGTGGGCTTGAAATCTCTGGATATTAATTAGGGGGCCAAGCCCGAGGGGTCGAGGGAACGCGTATGCAAGCATACGCGTTTCCTAGGACCAACGGTGCTAGGAACCCTATTGTAATTGTAAAGATTTTTATTTTTGTTTTTTCTAAAAGTGGTGCTGCAGGCTAAACCGTGCAAGGGAGGGCGGTGCAATTTGGAGGGTTGGTCCAGACTCCTGCGAATATCTCAGACACAAAAAACTACATATATCCGCCTGCAGGGGACGCTATAACCTAGGCCAACACATTTTTGCCTATAACTCCCAAACCGTATGTCGCACATTTAAAAACCTTGTATCCCCAGATTCCCTGAATGGATCTGAATCACTTTGCGATTGGCCATGCCCACTTCCGGTTAGAAAGTTTTTTTTCGCAAAAACTGGAAAACCTACTTTTTCGAACTCCTGCTTGGGACTTTGTCCGATCTGCGTGAAACTTGGCACGTACACTCTTCAGCTGGACCTGATCTAAAGTTATCAAAAGATTTTTGCTTGGTCGAAAAATGCGCTAATTATTCACAAACAAATTTTTGTAGCCAGCTGTAAAAATGTAAACAGTTTGATATCTCGGTCAAACTAAATGCTATTAACACCAAATTTGAGATCCTTGGTTGCCATGAGACTGGGAAGGGATGAGCCGAATTTTGCGAAGTTTGGCCACTAGGGGGCGCTAAAAATATGGGAAGTTTATATCTCTTGAACGGCTACACCGATTTTTACCAAATTTGGTCGGTATGATGCAGGGCCAATCCTGAGGCCATATCTTGAAGGTGGTCATGACTGGTCAATGTGGGTGTGGCTTATTACAAGATAAACAACAAACATTAATTTCACCCAAACTATTATACTGACAGCTTTGAAATTTATATGGTTCAGATAGAATAGGACACAGTTCTTCCATACCAAAAATTGCACATGTACTCCACTAGGTGGCGCTAAAATGGATGCAATCGCGTTTTTGCCTGTAACTTCCACATTTTAAATAACACATTCACAAACCTTATACCCATATGTTCCCTGAATAGAGCTGGGTTTTCTGACATAGGACACGCCCACTTCTGCTGTACATTTCCTTCGCTAAATCGCCACATATGCAAAACCTACTTTTTCGACCTCCTCAGTGGGATTTTTTCCGATCTGCGTTAATCTTGGCACGTACACTCTTTAGCTGGACCTGGTTTAAAGTTATCAAAAGAATTCTGCTCGGTCAAAAAATGCACAAATGATTAACGAACAAATTTCTGTAGCTAGCTATAAAAGTGGAAACTGTTTCATATCTTGGTCAAACTAAATGCTATTAACACCAAATTTGAGATCCTAGGTTGCCATGACACTGGGAAGGGATGAATTTGGCGAATTTGGGCCACTAGGGGGCGCAAAAAATATGGGAAGTTTATATCTCCTGAATGGCTACATCCATTTTTACAAAATTTGGTCGTATGATATAGGGCCAATCATGAGGCCATATCTTAAAGGTGGTCATGACTGGTCAATGTTGGCGTGGCTTATTGCAACAAATCCAAATTGGCACTCATTCAGCCTTTTGCACTTCCGGTGCACTTCCCATTACAGCGAACACCACGGCTCAGACGTTGGCCTGTGTCCTCACTTTTGCCCCCAGCCCGTCATCCTTTGAGGCCATCTTCTGTGGGTTCTGCGGTGCGCGGGGTCCCAGTCGCACGGGGGGCTTGGCCCCTGTTTATAACTGCTTGCAGTTCTAGTTATTAATAGAGACTCATTTAGTCTTTAAGTCTCTCAGATGACCTTCTGAAAGCATCAAGGCAGCCTTGCCGTGACAAAATCTCAACTCGGCCTGTAATCTTGCCAGATTAATCCCTAATGCTCCTCACAGTCAGTGGTCTTTGAAAAGGAGTCAGACATGCAACCACTGCAGCAGGTGGACAGGACTACCCATTGTGTCATTACATTTTATCTTTGCGACTTGTCCAGGGAATTCGCACAGAGACAGCTGGGATTGGCTCCAGCAAAACCCCCGCGACCCCATAAAAGGGATAAAGCGGTTACAGACAATGGATGGATGGATGGATGGCATTTTATCATTGCAGATTGCAGAATACCAATACAGATAAGGGTGAATGTTTACAAGTGTGTGTGACTGCATTTGCTGATGTGTGTTTCTTAACTACATTTGACTTTATTCTTTCAAGCAACCTGTAATGGAACTTGTAAAGAACCAAATAGTGTTAAATCAAAAACAAGATGATGAATACAAGATGAAAAATTATAGGCTACATATATAGTGTGTGTAAAGGTGTATTATAGTGTAGTGATTCAGAAATCTTACCATGCATTACTTTGTATTTAAACCTAAAGTGATGGCTAAGATCACTGTTCTACATCAAGTATGACAATGGTAAGGTAAGTGTTGGTTTGATTAGTTTATATTATTTCATAGCTCCAGCTTAATGTTGTATTAGAAAAGCGACACAATGCGGCAGCTGTTGGCATTAACAAAGAGTTTTAGGGACTGAATTGGCCTATAAAGCTGCTTGTCAGTGTTCCATGTCAAGTCACAGACACTTAAATCTAATCCTCTCAAATTCTGTTTTTCTGTCTTTTTTTCCCCCAGTTGTGTGTGTTTCAGTGTTCCTCCATGCCTTTGTTGGCATCTAATGGAAGAAAAAGCACCCATCAGGTCTGCCATGGTATCCAGACTGCCTAAGTTCGGTGGACGCTCCTCGACTGGCGGCGCTAGCCCCTTGTCCAATGGTTCCACACAGCCAACCACGCATTCCCAAGATGGTAAGACGACTCCCCCAGGAACACGCCCAAATGGTGTGATCCGTGCCTCTCCTTTTTCCCTGAAATGGAAGAGAGATGAGGTGACAACCCCCTCTAGCCCCACCACTCCCACAAGCCCTGGAGATGGAGGTGAAGACAAAGCTCCGCTGCAGCTTCCCTTGTTGGCAAAAGAGGTAAAGAATGGCTCTCCAGGGACACCTAAGATGAGGAGGTCAGGTTCTTTGATGGTGACTGTGTCCAGTCCCAAGGCAATCCCCAAGCAATCCTTGAAGATGAGTCCCAAAGTAGGGATCAAGCTTGGACAGAGTCCACTGAATGGAGGTCCAAAAATGGGCCATAATGGTTGCAGCATTCCCGGTCGAACAGGGTCAGAGTCTCGCCTTGTGAGACCACGACTGGGCTCCAGCTCTCCCAGAAGCAGCTCTCAAGACAGCCTCTCCCAGTCCAGTGACAGCCTGAAGACCATGGCACTGGACAACATGGTGCGTTCTAACAGCTTCACTCACTTCAAGCAGATTTCCTCACCCACCAGCCAGCCTATGACACGCTCCTTCTCCTTTAACCGGGCTGTGGAGCTAGCCAAGCCTCTGGCAAACACTCAGCTCCGGCCTCCTCGGAGCAGTTTCCTCAAACCCCCTCAACTGAGCAATGGAAGAGTGGGTTTAGGACTCGGAGGCCTGAATGGTAGCCTTGGAGGTTCAGGAGGTCAAGCTGGAGGACTTGGAGGGCTTCAGTACAATAAGACACCTGCAGTTGCCACCTCTCTGCCCACCCTCTCGATCCCGCCAGGACCTAGTACCCCGAGTGCTCTGAGGAAGCCTCTGTTACCCAGTTGTGTGCTGACCAAATCATTGGGCAGCTCTGGGAGTCCTTTGGGCTACCGGCTGGCTCGATCCGGGCAGGCCAAGCAGCAGAAGCCACTTTTTCCAGGTAGGGTCAAGGGGGATATCAGACCATCAACTGCCCCTGAATGCAGGGGGCTGTTAGGGATTGCAATAGACATTGAGCGGACCGATGAGGCTGACAAAGCAGATTTACACAGTGACAGTGATGGGAGCTCTGGAGATGGAGGAGGAGAAGGAGGAAGTGGTGTACTTAGGCATAGTTCTTGCCAGACAGCAGGCGAGCCTCTGGAGGACATGTCCTTATCTTCTGCCTCGTCTATAGACAGAGGCGATACCAGTGAGGAGTTTTTAGATGACTTTTACAGTGTGGGAGATGTGCTCAGTGATGGGGACCTGCCTGACAACAGGAAAACTGGCAATGATACTCGAACCCGCCTACATAGCTTTCTAAATGAGACGCTTGACTGGGACAATATGGACCTTGAAGGTAAAAAAAACTGAAACGAAAGGAGATTCAACTACATTTTTGTGTTGCATTTGTGCCATTAGTTCAGCCCGTGTTTATATTTCTGGTGCAGGACCTAAAGATGAAAGCCCTATGCAGGACTCCCAGGGGCCACTGGTGTTATCTTCAGAGCGGAGTGATATCCTTCAGGCCTCATCTGTGGAGCTGTCGCCCTCCAACAGCTCAGGTGGAACCTACATGTGGGATGAGGATGGTCTTGAGCCCCTCGGGGGCCCTGGGACACATCCATGTGACAGCTATGATGACTCGGAGCTCAACAGCATGGTGAGTCCCCAGTTAACCGCTTTGGTGAATTTTGACCAAAATGTGTTTTTCTTCATTTGTCAGTCCTAAAATCTGTTTTTTCTTAAAATTATTTTGCCAGTGGTTCCACTTCTTGCCACTGCTTTTAGGGTTTCCGAACCCAAACAACAAGTGACAAGCGGGTCACTTGTATCAACAAAATGGCAGTTTATATGTGATAAACTGATACACTGAACATGATATTAACTTAATATGAGATGCTAACTTATTCAATTTGGAGTGCATAGGAATGTCCCCTCCAAAAAATGTACACTGATAATAATGATGATGTTTCTGTTGATTGTTTTGAAGTATAATTTCCCAGTTGTTTGTATTTAATAGATAAGGAAGTAAGCAAGTTTGTTGTATTGTCTGCCAACAAACATTCATGCTCTCCACTCCTCGTTCATGCCAACTGGCAGACTGCTTTGTAGCGTATTACAGAAAGGGAAAGGGTGAAGAGCAGCCAAAATGTTTTAGCAATGGTACAGTTACTAACAATAACAACTTTAGAGAGCAGTTAGAGCTGTTTCAGCTTAACTGATTGATAGTTGGCAAAGAATAAGCTTGAGTGAATGAAAATGTTTTTTTTTTAATGGAAGTTGTTTTTTAAGAGAAAGTTTTTTAAGGTTATGGCACCTCGAGATTGGTGTGATAAACATTACACAGATGGACCTCCTCTAACATTTCCATGAGCACTACAGAGAAGAGTTTGGGCAACAAACAACCAGCTCAAAAGTCTTCTGAATTTCTCTACCACTGACTGTACACCTACAAAATATATTTTTGTCATAATGTATAAATATAAATTCAGTATATAAAAACATTCTTGCCATTATTAAATGCCATAGCTCAGGAATAGCAGCTTGACTGGTGCGCAGATTCACAGAAAGGCGAGGTGGTAGTTATAGTCAGAGTTGTTCCATCAGAGCATGTGATGTGACATTCACACTGTCAGTGAGTAGATGTAAATATCACCATTAATGGCACCATACTACATTTCAACATTAAATAGATAAGACTTGATAATCAATATCAATGCAGGTAATATTTGTTTTGTCATTAAGTTCATTTTCCCTTTGGGGTTGATGTTATTCAGCTAATATACTTTGAGTTTTACCAAGCACACTACTGTACATGTAAGATTTAAGCTAGACTCCTGGTAACAACTTAAGGGCTTTTTATAATGACAAACTGTACTTGCCTAAGTCCGTTAAATAATTCCTCCTTCCTTACATAATTAGCTTTTAAACAAGCAGAACAAAGGCAGAAAAAAGGAGAGCAAAACTGTCTGGAGAAAACTAGAGTTTTTTGCCAGCTCTCACCACCATTTTCATGCCAAGGCTTCTCTCTCCCTGAGAGGAATGCTGACCTGGCCACCAACTGTGTGTTAATTGCTCGCTGGGCTTGCTTTGGTTCTCCTGCACCAAGGCACCTGATCTCAAGAATGCATAAAGAGCTTAAAATGAGCTGGATTAGAAATGATATAATAAGATTTATGTGTTTACTGCTTTTACCATGTGATGTTAACACAAGCATCGAACATGTTCACTGCTCCTGTCAGCACAAGCCCACGTGCCTTAGCCATGTGTATTTGATTAAGAGTTATTCAGCATGTCTTAAGTGGTTTGTGTGTGTATGTGTGTATTTTCCATGTTTGTTTACTAGATTAGTTGAAATTTCAGACCTTTTTAATGCTTTGAAAAGGTAACGTTTTGATGGCCTTACGCAATAGCTGTTGTTGTCTTGTGAAAACTATAACTCAAGAGCACCATGAGGGAATTATTTAAATGTCCACCTGGACTTGAGGATAAACTGATAATCAATAATTCATGCCAAGCTTTTACACAAATGTCGAAAAAGCTAAAATTATAAAGTAATAACAATTTATGTCCAACGAGTCAAAGGTCAACTTTACTGTGACAACATAATATTCTGCAAAAAATGTTCTTCCCTGTTTTCAACAGCGTACAGATTGTGCTACACAAAATCACAAGAAGTTCAGAAGTACAAGATGCATTTCACATTAACTGCAGTTATACAGAAGATAAGGCTTTTATTATTGTACACGATAACATCTTGTTATTTTGCAATTGAAATAGTACTGGCAATGGAGATGTGCAAAGCCAAACTCCAGTGCTCTTCTATTCTACCAGAATGAAATAGCCACAGGGCTATGAGTGAGTGTGTAAGGAGAGGATGTGTGTCCCCTGTGAGTGTAACTGGAGGCTGCTGTTGCATCAGTGGCAGCCATCATTCCTGCCCTCGGCCAATCCACTAGAGCTACCAGCACCACTAGAAATCAGTGGAAAAATGAATGAATGCATGTTTGCAGCTATTGTGCAACCTTCTTGTGCAACATTTAAATTATCTTATGTTAGATAAGTTGGTACAGTCTCATCATAGCTCACAGTTATAGATCTACTCTTTCTGCAGTGTGGGCAGTAGTATATCTTTGTGAGGTACAAATCTGCGCTCAGAGAAGAAGGGAATTATGGTAGTCCCCTGTTATCAAAGAGAGAAGGTCCATTGATGGCTGTAGAGCAACCAAGAGCTCGATAGGGAAAAAAGGAGTAGAGAGGAAATGGGTAGAACCAGAAAGAGAAAGTGAGAGACTGATTGCTCATGTGTGAAGATCAGCTCTATGGGGAATCTGCCTTTGAGATATTTAACTGAGCTATTTGATTAGAGGAAATGAGCCCACTTACTGTAATTGGATGCACCGAACTCTCTCTATCCCACCCCTTTCTCTGCTTTTTCCTTGCCATCTGTTTGTGTCTTTCTCATACTCATTCTTTCCTTGTTCACTGAGTAAATCTTTTTTCATAATGAGCAGAAGAAAACCGCTCATATAATCCTGTCACAAAGCAGTGTCTGTGTCCAAAATGATTAGTAATTCTTATTTGGATTTATTTTGCATAATCTTATGTGTTCTGCTGTGACAAAGTTGAGGCATCAAACAATGTGTATCACAGTGTGCTAGTTAAAGCTCCTTTCTTGGTCTTGTCTCAGAAAGTAAAGCATGTGAAAAGCCTCTTGCTCTGAAAAAGATGCTGCAGAAAAATGATTGCAGGCTAATTACACTCAATATTAACGATATTAATAAAATGCCAAAGCGTGAAACATTGGCTCTAAGCATAAAAAAAAGGATGCAACTGATTTTTGTAGCATGTATGCAATCAAAATCTCTCCCTGTTTCTTATTCGTATGAGAGAATGGGAGAGATATTCTGCTTAATTTGCCTCACTGCAGTGCCATGCTCAGTCCACATGGAGGCACTGTGCATCCTTAAGAAAACACAATGTGCATGCGCCTGCCAGTGTTCCTGGTTTTGTGTGTCCCAGTATTTTTCCGGCTATATATGGCTCTATCTGCATTCTTATGCCTCTGTGCAAAATCGAGGAGTGGGCTACCTGAGCTGATAATAACATTCCCATGATGCACCATGCAGCCCAGTACAGTATTAGCTTTTCAAATTGGGCATCGTGAAATGGAGGTCCACCTTTCGCAGTGACTGCTAATTTTTTCCGGCCTCAACGCAATTTATCATGCAATGCAATAGGGCATAATTTATATTGAAATGGTTTCGCAGTATGTTACCTATTTTATTTTGTCAGGAAACTCACAATCATGAATGCTTAGAATAAAGGTAAGAAGTTGAAACACTAGGAATTTGCATACTCATAGATGCTTTCTGCGAGTGTCCTTTATCTCCATTTTTTTGTTCATCCCAGTGATGAACACCTGTGCAGTGTAACAATATATCTGCAATATGAATAACCTATGTACATCTTAAAATGTTGTGTTTTGTTGAAACTGTCAGACAGAATATGGTGGAGTAGTTTGGCTTTAGCCTAGTTTTTGTCAGTCTCTTGCATATATAAGTATTGCTACTATTTTGTTCTCTATATTTGTCTCTCAATATAAGGAGTTACCAAATATTAGATCCACCTAAGATATAATAGAGTTGAATAAAACATAACTAACTACGGATTCAAAATGACCATTGAGTACAATAAACACATCTCTACTGGATTCTTCTTTTTATTAAATCATTAGCTGTCTAAAATGATTCTCCAAGAAATACAAATGTTTTAGTTACTTTAATCATCATGTGCCACATTTCATCTTAACATGAACTTAAAGTTAATCAGTAGGGATTGACAGTGTTTGTTTCAGGCCTGACTTATATAACCGATAGATAGTTATCATGGAGACTGATAACCCTAACCCTAACCCATTTTCTGCTACTTCGTACTTCCACTCCTCTACAGAAGGATGTAAGGACAGAGAGGATGCTACATCAGGGCTTAAGTTAAGTTTTATTAATCAATTTTATCTGCAGTGAGATTCAAAAACTGCAGTTCTGATCTGCAAATCTTAAAAAATGCAGCTAACGATCCAGGCCGATAATTGGTCTAACCTGTAATGGTCACACATTAATGAATAAGTACCTAAGTAAGTTCAAAATCAAGTTGTATGGCAAGTTATGCATTGGACTGGTTTCCTTAAGAACTCTTTTGTTGATTTCATTATCCATGTGTCTGAATTTTCTCTCGTTAGAGGAGATATATTTCTCTTGAAATTACAGCTCAGTGTCCCTCCTCACAACATGAAGCCTTGCATGAAAAACGCCTGAATGAACCTTTAGCCTCTTGTAATTATATTAGTTCTTATCCTTTCTTTTCTTGGATTGCAGGCTGTCTTTTGTTCATTTTGAAATCAGTTTTCTTTTGTTCTTTCTGTTGATGGTTCATCCATTTTGCCTTCTTTCACCCCGCTCCTCTTTTCTCTTTCTGTTTTTCTGCCAAACTCCTGGGGGTTCTATAATCCTTTGGTTTTTCTCTTTGCCTACTCGAAACTGCAGAGTTACCACTGCCTCTTATCCCTGATTTATTTATTTTGCCTCTAATTTTAGGCTTTTGTGGAGCCAGGTTGAGACAGGTCAATTCATTAGTGTTTAAATGAGTGAGGTGCTTAAGCCTTTTGTCTGCAGAGTGCTCAGCCATTTATGGAACATGCTGCCTGTGAACCGACTATGCTGTTGCATTAATGAGGCTTATAGCTCAACTGCTTTTGTTTGTTTATGTTTGACAGCAACAGCCCTTTAAGGTAAACAATGTTTTATGTGCACCTCTTTTGGTGCATTCTGTTCTTTCAATGTGAGACTATCACACAAATAAAAGATACACGTTTTAGCCTGTGACGACTGCAGTGTGAGTCATTCCCAAAATTACAGCCTATATTTCCATCAGCATCAATCATGACTCCCTTTAGTTTCCAACCACAGTCCTGTCCTGTTATTTTTCTGAAGATTATAACCATACTGCCTTTTTTAACTACTGTGTCTCTCAGCTGACCCTCAAGTATTGTTTCCTTTAAATTGCATCTTTTGTGAAAGATAAAGGCAATAACATGAGCTTACTGGCAAGATGAAAGCAAAACACCTTTCATTGACGAGATTTGTTTGATCAAGTTTAATCAGTTTATTGCTTATATTTCACTCGGTTTCATTAGTCTCATGGTTGGCCATGTTTATTGTTTATTAAATGTTTTAGAGAAAAAAGAAACAACAATGTTACTTGAAAAATAACACCAGACGGTCGGTATTCTCAAAGCTGGACCATAGATAATTTGTCAGTGTCCTATTATTTATGGAGTGCCCTGTGTATTGCATTTCCAAGCAAACATTATCATTTCATTACATTATATTTCATTAGTAGCCTATTGATATTAACCTGAGTTTTCAGAAGACTCTATTTTATTCAGTAGATTGATCTATTGCTTGCTGTAGTCAGCACTACCATGTGAAGCACTTTTAGATTTAATCAGTTGAATCTTCATCTTCTTGACATGTTCAATTCAGCTTTTATAGTACTCATTTACATTTCATGCTCTATGATATTTTAACGTATGCTGATGTTATTCAGCACCAGATTTTTCATCTTTCGTTCGTTGGTCTTTTCTCCCTCATTATGGCACCAGCTCTAACCATTTTTTTAAGGCTTGTGTGAAAGGAAAGCCAGCTCGAGTTTATCAAATGGGTGTTTCATTCGGTAAACAACCAAATACACACAGATGGAATGAAAACGTTTGGCCGGAGAGAGGGAGAGCTATTGTTTTGTGTAATCCTTTTTTTTTTTAAATCAGATTTTAACAAATTATTATTTTTTAAATTCTTGCACAAAATGTGTTAAATTGATTTTGTTTTTTAGTGGCTTAATTTGGCTTTTTTGTGTTTTTTATGTGATGTTTTTTGTGTCTTCAGATGAGAAAAAAGTGGAGAAAAATGTTTAAGCATAAAGATCCCAATACCTCACTTCCTCAAAAGACAATCATCATTATATTCAAATTGAGCGCAATTCTAATTGTATGCAACAGTATAGACAAAACATAACATAACAACAAACTCAAACCACTTACATTGTCAATAATAGAAACTACATATACACCTTGCCACAAGCTAAACTTTGAAAAAAAAGCCTTTTCAATCTAAGACCAGCTTTTAAAACTGCAACTTGTACACAGCACAGAAACCTGGCTTGTCTGCTTGTTTGGTATTGAGTGCTATAGGACTCCTGTGTTGACACGGTCTGTTTTTAACTCTTAAGGTCAGTTTCTTTTGTCAGTTCACACTCGGCTGTATACAGACAGGGTTAATACAATATGGTAGAGACAGCGCATCGATGATTTTTTGGTCTCCTTTAGCAGCTGAGATGGCGAAAAAGATGAATCTGGTAAAACCTTGCTGCTGATTTGAGGGTTCTTGAACTCTATTTTGCTTTGCTCTGAAGCTGCCGTCACTAAACAAACAATTTCACTTAGATTGCTTACTCTGCATGCATTGCCTCTGTTTCTCTCTCTGAATGTTAGCATAACTCAATTGGAAAAAAAATAACAGCTGAAAAGGATATTGCCATTTGTTGATTTATCCTAATCAAATGTGGAGGAGGAATTAATCAGACATTAATTATTGCATTAATAAAATCTAAAATATTGGCAGCAACAAGTGTCATTGGGGTCACTTAGAGAACCAATGCAGAGGTAGTGAAATTAAGACCCTTTACCTTACTATTACCATAAATTATTCAGCCTGGACTTCTCAAGAGACAGGTTATTATAAGCCGAGGGTTATGATAAATTTTTTTAATTTATATTAGCTCATATTTCTAATTTCTGCTACTGGAAGAACACTTTAAAGTTTAGTAACTAAACTAAACTCAACCGTTTTGCCATGTGTTTCTCAGTAAAAGCTGCCTGACATACATATTCCTGGTAGGCTTGTGGACGTGCTGAGCTTCACTATCAGTAACTGACTGTAACACTGAAAAAAATAAAGTATAATTAACCAGTGATTCACAGAAGCTTTTGTGTTGTTTAGAGAAACTCTGAGCAACAGAATGATGAATAAATTATGACGCTGTTGTTGTACTGAAGGAGTTAATGCTGTTGAAGTACACAATTTGATGAATTTACAGTGTGAGTCATTATCCTCTGCTTTTCTGGTATTTTTCTTATGAAGCCATAATTTGGTGTCCTTTTTAGATGTTTGGACTCCCACAACTCAAGCATTTCTCCAACGCTCAGAGCTCACAGCAGACAACTTATTATCCCTGTAAAAGCCACTAAGACAGTAAGGCTTTTGTAGTGGGTGTACTAGATTATGATCATCCTACACTTCACACTGCATACAATGGTTATATTCAGTAAGACAGAGATTGAAAATGGACTTTTTGTTGAAAAACGGTCTTAGTTCAAGAGCTGAAAATGAGTCGGGTGAGTGGATTACAATGATGTCAGTAAATGATTAGGTTAGAGGACATATCCTCCATCAAAACCACCAGCGAGTCCCAAGATATAGCGTATAAAGGATTATACTGTTAAGTAGGGGTGCTAATGTTACACAAGAGATGCGTCCTCTGTACACTGACATACACGCTGCAGCAGTAACTGAGCGCCTCATCCCCAAACTCAGTTCATTTTAATGTACAGGAACTGCATTAGCTATTTCATATTTTTCAGCTTTTCTGGGATGTTATTTTGCAAAGATTCGACCTTCAACGAATGAATGAATGATCCTGCGAAAAGATATGATTCATGTGAATTCTTAGCTGTCCTCTCTGATAAAGTAACTCAGCTGTGTTTCTTTAGAAACTAATAGGAAGGTCCTCAGTTGAAAAGAGTGGCTTACATCATGTGAGACAAAAGAAAAGAGAAAGACAGAAATGTCTGAGGAGACTAAGTACACTCGATCTTAAACCTTCTCCCTTGCACTCTGCAGTCTTACTTTATGCTAAGTTTGTGTGGTGGAGGAGTGGTTAAGTTGTAAAATTGAACCGAAAATGAGCTGCTGTATTTTGCCTTTTTGGCTGATTGTGAGTCATGGTGATTTACATTCAACCCTTGAAACCCCAGTTTCTAGCAGAGATTTAAAAAAGATTTTCTCTAAGAGAGGTTTCTGTAATGAGTTTTTATTTTGGTTTGCTATTTGATTGCGTGTGCAGCCGCCCCAGCCATTTCGGGGTCAAAATGTCAACGTGTGAAAAGTTCAGCCTCCAGACTTTCCCAGTGATTTCAAAGGTTTTAATCAATGTTTGATCCAGCTGTGTTTGCTGGAAAAATCAACTGATGTTTTTGTGAGAGCAGAGAGTACATTGGATGACCTCTGTTGGCTGTTATGAATCTGAATGCTGCTCATGTTCAGGATTGATGTGGTACCTATGCATGTCTAAGATACAAAATAAATGTACATGTCATCGGTCACATTCATATACTGCTAAAAGTTAAATAATTATTCGCATAGTGAGAAAAAGTACAACAACTACAGTTTAATTGGCTCAAAGCTGCTGTAAAGATGCTTTTTGGTACTGACTAAAGTGGACAGTTCATAACACCTATTGACTTCACAGTGGAAACGGAAGATCCAGAATTCATGCAATCCATAAGAGTCATTATTAAACAAAATAGTTTTGAAACTATTCATGATAAAATTCCAGTAACTCTAATACTCGACTAAATAGCAATATTTTGATACAATAGTTGTGTAGTAGAATATTTTTTTTTTTTTCCTATTTTTTTTTTACTTCAGTAATAAACCTAAACCCAGGTCATTTCCAGAGTGTGGCACTCGTTGAAAAATGAATTGGACTGTGTGAAGACTTGTTATTAGTTACTTGCTAGTAGACATGCACATACCTGTCTGGCTCTGCTTCTTAGGACACTGCATTGGCATTCATTGTGGACAGCCCAACCCTAACCTCAACCAAACCACAATTCATACCTCATCCCTAACCATAACAAGCAGCTCAGAAATTCCATTTTGCCTCATTAGGACCGGTCTTTGGTTCCCATGAGTACCGGTCCAAGGTCGATGTTTATACCTGAAAAGGTCCTAAATTAGGTAGCAGAAATGTGGGCGCACACAAACACCCGCAGACATACACACACATACACACACATACACACACACACGCACGCACGCACGCACGCGCGCACAAAATCACTCACTCTCACTCACCTTCTGAGAGATTATCCTGATTTTCAGTACTCTAAGCTGTTGTGTGCTGCCAGTGTGAAATGTAATTTCCTCTGGAGCGACACACTGTAACAGAGACAGTCAATGACAGGCAGATTGAGTTGAAGTTATGAATGTTGCTGGAATGGAAAAAATGAACCAAAAAACGATGAGAGTTGTGATGCTAATTGTACAGAATTGAGATACTACAGGGTACAGTACGGTACTGCAAGGGAGGATATAGTGTGGCTGTGGTGTTTGTTGTGCCAGCCCTTGCTCCTCTCCACATACTGAAGCGTCCTTGAGCAAGACAGCCCCTATTTACTCCTGATGTGTGTACTGTATCCTCGGGAAAAAAATCTAAGTTGCTTTGGACATGTGTGAGAAGAATGTAACATTAAAAAATAGGGGCAAATCTTAAATGCAACAATAGAGAGACTGAGACCAAGAAGACAGATGGTTTGAAGGAGGAGTAAAATAATCAATCTATTACTCTTTTCACTGGTCAAAAATCCCACTTCGGCCTGCTCAGATCGGGTTTTTGTGTTCAGTGGGAATGTGTAAACTCAACATTTACACCCAGGTCAATTGACTCTGCAGTAGACACAGGTTTTTACTTACTTGGCTTGGCTTTGGTCAAAACGTAAGACCTGGGTGAACAAGCTAATTCTGCCACGCGAAGTGATGACGCATTGTCAACATCAAGGAATTTGGGATGCGGTCTATTGAGGACATTAAAGTACTGGACAGTGTTTAAGGCTGAGCCCCTTTCATTTGCTTACCACTCACATTTTACATGCAGGAATTTGACCCATAGAGAGCATCAGAATTTTGTTTTTTCACATGGACACCTAAGTGTGTGATTTAGTACTTAGCTGTGAGATTTGTCAAACTCTGAATACAGTGCAAACACTGATGGAGGACTTGCAGCTGTTGCTGTTTTGATGCTTTTGTTGTATATCTGGTGTACTGTATACTGTCAGACAGCTGAAAAGTTCTAGACTGTCTGGAGCCAAGGAAAAATTTATTTATTCCTTAGTACTGAATGATAGTGTTGCAATTTTGATGCCAATATATAGCTGATTTCACTGTTTGAGTGTAGAGCAAGGCGCTAATGAAAAAGAGAGCATCCGTCTCAGTGAAACTCGTCATATTATTTATTAAATATTTGTCTGTCTTGTATTAAAATCAAAAGGTGGAGGTTATAAGATCAGAGAAAAGAAAGCAAAAGGGAGCAGGGGGAAAGAGAGACAGAAACTTGAAGACAGACGAATTGAGAGAAAATACAACAGATGAGACAGGTTGATGGTTACATGGACTACTCGAGCATCAAAGATTCCACCCACAACTTGGTCGATAGTATGTGGAGGAGTGCAGGAGTATGCTATGTTTATTCTATTTCCTCCATTATTCGTTCTTCATTAAACCTGAAACACTGAGCACCAGTCAGTTATCGTGAAACACATGAGATTTCCAATAATGAGTAATTTTATGCTTGTGTCTTCTAGTCAAAGCCCTGTCAATTTAGTTTCGTGAAGCACAAAATTGCCTTGAAAAATAAAGCTTTGAACTATTGATTCATGCCTTTGCTTTCGGGTACGCTTTGAATTATTCGGTAGACAGCAGCACAAAAGTCAGAATAACTGCATATTCGGAGGGTTGTTATGAAAAGTGTTTTTGTTGGCTTTTCAAACTGTTCTGTATCATCATTCATAATTGAGAGATAATTTTCCATAAGCCTGCTCTGGTATCTGTGTGTGGATGTATGGATTTAGCTGCTGTTGGAATGAGACAGTCATGAAACAGTATTATAGAAAAAAAAGTAATTATTAGTGTTTCATGAATTGTCATTGTTCATGAAAACATTTATCAGTGACATGGAATGAAAGATAAAAAAGTACAACATTAAAAATTAGAGGACACATGCCATAATGCAAATTGAAAACATCAGCCATTTTAATTGAAATTATACAGCATAACCTTTTTAGTCTCTGTAATTTCTCAGAAGATAATAAAATAAAGTTTCACAAGAGTTTTTATGGCTTGATTGCATTGTGTTACATTGTAACAGGAGGTGTTGAGGTTCAGTGTTTTTCAGAAATCTTTATGCCCAGTCATTTTTTACTTGCTTTTATACATAGTAACTGTTGTATCATGGACTACTTAAGTTAATTTTCATGTTTAATCTTTTAAATTAATAACTGTAAATTAATCAGAACGAGAACACAGTGTGTCATAGATTCAAAGACTGACTGACTGACTGACTTGTGTTCTTATTTGCTCATGTACTTACTTATCTAGTTACTTACGTACTTAACATATGTACTTACTTATTTGCATACATACTTACTCACTTACTTATTATACCTGATATGCTCTCTGTCATGCTGACAGCCATATGTATCACCGGCTCAACATCAAGATGGCAGCTGTGCGAAAAAAAAGACTTCTCCTGGGCAGTGGGCCAGTCCTTATTGTTGAGGCTTGGGTGTTTCTGCACTTGTGTCCAGTTCCTGTACATTTATGTAGCCCTTTGAATGCACAGTAAAGTATGAAAAAGCTAAATATTACAGCGTAAAAAAATAAAACTTAATGTGCTTAGAAATGAAGGGTTTTATCTCTCCAAATGTATGCTGGTGGGTTGCAACAAAAAGCTGATTTGGCCCTGTTGAGGACATTGCCAATGCTGAGCAAAGACAGAAGGATCCTGATATATGTCAAAACAAGAGTTAACAGGGCTATGTGAACATCCATATCTGGCTAATTGGAGGAGTGGGATTAGGGCTTGTAGAGATGCACACAATTTCCAAATTATGTGTCACACAAAAATATTCTTTGGCAGGCAGCAACTGCAGCTGTGTTTGTGCCTTTGTGTATGATTTTTGTTTTGTTCCTGTCTCCATCTCTAGCAGAGTAACATGTATCTGTCCCGTGATGTCTAGAGATTTCTCTCCCAGCAGTGGGTCTTACAGAGCAGAAAACCGATTTGTCCAGAGGCAAAATAATATAATGACGCTAAAGCACTCATAATGTGCCTGTAATGTTACCTAATGCCTTAAAATGAATCGAGAGTTACCTGTGATTTTCATATGGTTCTCAGGATATCCTGAACAACCTGGACCCTCCGGGAACTGGAGAACTGGACGATGATGACCTCATGCTGGATGTGGACCTCCCAGAGGATGGCTTGCACGGTCAGCACACACAAACACACACAAAGACACACAACACTGTAATGTAATGGCAGTTATCCTACAAAGAATTTTAATTTGTCAGGTTATTCTATGGCCATGACAAATTCTGCAGTTTCATTGGCTGGAGGTTGCCCATTATTTTTGTATAAGCGAACACCTCCAGCAAAACTATTCTGATCATAATTGTAAATTAATGCATTACCAAGGTCTGAGCGTTCTATTTTCGGCTATATCCTTTTATGGCATATAATGGCTTGAATAAATTGAATCCTTCCTTGCCTTGGGTGAAGTTTTGCCTCTGCAACATCCATTAAAATCTTTTAATGGACACCTTGTTGTCTGTAATGTGTTGTTGCCCTTTTAATATTTAGTTGCTGAAGAGTTATTAAATTACAACTTCACCACTGCCTCACAACTGGCCTTGAATGACAGCTAGGCAGCTGTCAAATATTCAGCCAGCTGTCTGTTTCTGTTTTCATAAGAACAGATGCACACACACATATGGTACCAGCACAATGGCAGTGCATATCAGGATTAGTGGGAGCCGAGTTAACATTTCAACGGCAACAATATGTTGTTAGCATGATTAGTTTAATAGCTTACTATTAAAAAACAAACAAACCATACTCATCTTGATATCCTATCTGTTGTGGTTTTCTCAGTAACCCATTTTCACTTGTAAATCAATTACCAATCAGTGAAAGGGCTTCTTTGCAGGTGTTAAAGGTAATCAGGTCACATTATTAGCACATAATAGCAGTGGTGACAACGTTATTAAAGATCAGATAGTTTGTTTTGCAGAGAGGAGGAAGGTTGAGGGAAAGAAGGGTTGAGAACTCTTGACCTCATCTGTCATGAAATGTAACGGTTTCTAGGAAGTGAATTTTCCCTTGTCCGTCATGAAAGGCAATCCTATCAAAGTGCCGTTCTTGGATAGTGTGTTTGACGCACTAGTGAGACTGACGAGCCTGGTTTATACAAACAAGCACAACGAAATGCAGCAAACAGAAAGCACAACTGTTTAATTGCCGCTTTCTAATGCAGCAGCCCTGCAGAAAATCATACCTGTAGACACACCTCTCTACAACAGCTCCAACAGAAGGGACATTTTATTTCTGGTGTGTTGTATTAGACTTCCTTTGTTTTAGCTAGGTATACCTAACTTTCAACTGGGTTTACATTACTGAGGCACCCTGAAATCATTCTTTAGTCTGTGAACAGTGATCTCCTTGTTATTGAGAGACAGAAGACAGAGAGAGAGAGAGGGAGAGGAATGTTCACTCCGTAGGAATGTGAATGTGAGTGTCGTCCCTTCCTACTCCTTTTCAGGAAGCAGCCATATTTATAGTGCTCTATGTCATGGCTCTAGCTAGTGTCACATAGGCAGAGTGAAAGCAAGACAGGCTGAAGTGTCCAGTTAGACCCAGCCCACAAGGCAGGCCCTAAGACGTGGGATAGGGAAGGGTGTTTCCTTTCTCCCAAAGACACCCTGACTGTGCCACAGATCAGGAAGAGGGGAACGGTAGAAAGGGCCTGTAATTTCATCCAGTTGTCGGGTCTCGTGACAGGAGAGAGGCCCCAGCTTTTCTCCCTCGCCTGCCTCAGCTGGTGACTTTCTAGCTTGGACCCAGACCAGCCTCCTCAGCTGCTCTCTCACCAACACCACAGTCATCTCTTCCCAGATCCAGTTCCTAGGGAGTTCCCAGAAAAACAAGGCTGTCAACAAAGACAGAACCCGGGAGGGTGGGAGCTAGGTTCTCTCTCTGGCCCTTTAACTGCTCACCAGCTGACAGGACAAGGAGTCACTTCTCTCCACTCGCCGTCTGAGTTTCTCTGCCTTTCCCAAGTTGGAATATATGCCGGTTGTATTACTTTTAGAGGACTTTTTCTGAGCTTAAAAGGAAAGGTTATTGGGAGCGCTCAAGTTTCCAGTTCAGAATGAATCAGGTTGGCTGCTGCTGTGCTTTGTGGTGACACTCAGGGTAAGGTTTTTTAACCACCACTGCTGCATTCCTTGGATTGGGTCTTTCAATCTGCCAATATTTATTTATCTCTCTTTTTCTTTCTCTCATTCTCTCTTTGCTCCCTTTCTTATCTGGCATATAAAAAGTCAAGGGTCCTTTTGATTTCCTGGGGGTTGCGCTCTGTTAGTTGTCAATTTTGTTGCAGTCATGGTTCATTTCACAGCTATATGCTATTGAGTGTTGCCAAATACTGTGTCCTTTTACCTCGTTGAAAATGAAATGGCCTGTCGCCGCATGTGTGAGCGTGTGTTTGCATTTGATGGGTTGAGAGAAATAGAGAATGAGATGGTTCAAATCATGATTTATATGCAGATATTCTAGAATAGAGTATTTGAAATATACACAGGAGTATTCATGACCACAAGGTATGAAAGATTGACTGAAAGTCTTGCATTTTACATGCCTGTGTACCTTAGTGTGGTAGCAGAAGACATAAACAGACAGACAAAAAGGGAAAAACAAATTCTAACCTTTGCAAATATAAAGCCATCTTCAGCCACAAGCAGGTTTCAATCAACAAATAACAGCAGAATGACAATGAGTTTCTTGATCTTTTATTCTTTGCAACAACAGTATATCACAAGCACTGGCTTTATAAATTTGAGCTTAAATAGCACTGTGTATATTTCCTTTTATCCTCTCTGTTTCAGAAGTGCACTTACGTTCCTTTTCCCACTGTGCTCTAAATTCTGCCTGCGTAGACCCTGACAGGATGTCCCACTTCGAGCGCTCTGAGAGGGCTGGTCGGCAGGGTCAGCGGCGTAAACACCACCGCTGGAGTGGTCCAGATAACTTTCACAATGATAACAGGTTGGTTAGTCTTAAAAGATTTAAAAACATGTCGCCAGAAAAAAAATAGAAATACAGTAAAGCCAACATTACTCTGTTTTTCTATCTGCTTGACTATTTTTCTTTTCAGGGCCCATGTGTTCCAGCACTATGATGGTCTCAAGGCTTCAAAGTTCTCTTCAAGGCCCGTCCCCTCTGAGGGCAGGCAGCATGGCTACATTGCGATGCTGGATGAGCTCACACTTGAACACATGACGCAGGACTGCAGCTCGCTTAAGAACCAGCTGCTCAGGCTCAAAACGTTACTACAGGTTCGACCCACATTTACACATATGCAGCAACACATAGATGTGTTAGATTTGATACATGCACAAAACACATATGTGTCTTCAGTATGAATTGTCAAGTAACAGAACTCTTTGAGTTGGGTTTATTCCAACTGCTGTTTTGTCTGTTAAATACAGCTTTTATATTAGTTTGCCAGAGGGTTGGTTTGACTAATCTTCAGAAGCTTGCCAGGAGTACGCTGCATCACCATCCTCAGGTGCTCAGCATGAGCAACAAAAAAAAGTATTTTCTGACAAAACTGAACTAAGCCACTTTTAATTGTTAATGTGGTTCCACTTTCAATATTTAACCGTTTTTAAATGTATAATTATATTGTTTTAGTAAATCCTGTCATCACACAGAGCAGCATATATACTTTATATAAACAAAGAAAGATGTTAAGGAATCAGAATTTGATAGGTAATGGGAAGAGGGACATCTCTACAAGTGGGTTAATGTGCTGTGACAACCTCATAGAAGTTTTATATTAGATAAAAGATTTTCTGGGCGTCCTCCTCCTCTTTAAATGCACAGTATGTGTTTTGTAATGTGCATTTGTGCTTGCATGTGCAGAATATCTACACTTGCATGTAACTGATCATTTAGTAGAACCTTCTCTGTCAGTCTGTCATTCTGAGAAATCCATTTACTGTGAAGACGAGAGGGTAACAAGGAGAGCGATGAAAGATGTCAGCTATAGAAATTTGCACTTACATACGAGACCAACACATACCAAAAAACTCTCACTCCTCCAAAAAACCCACAACCCTATCTAGGAAATGCAAAGAGGCACAAGCACTTCACGCCGCACGCTCCGTAAAATGCAATCATCTTAAATGCCTCAACTCGGTTCTTTCTATGGCATAAAAGTGATACTTGCGTTTGCATTTAAATCAAATGTCTCCCTCAGATGTGTTCATTGTGCTTACTGCAATTAGTCAAACGCTTTGGCTGTATAGCCTCAAGAGGAGAAATATCTTGGTCTCCCATTAGTAACTCTGTTCTTAATTATGTTTTTTTTTAGTATTATGTTGAGCTCAAGGCAGCGACTGTGAAATAAGCCTTCAGCATTGGTGAATCCTAATTGATCTTTACTTCATTGTGCTAATAGTCAGACATCCAACACCACTACTGTTCGCACATGCTGGTTCTGACTAAATGAATCTCCCTGACCTAAATGAGGAGCAAGTAGACTTTAGTGTTGAATTTGAATTATATTTCAAGTTGACTCAACATTCATTGTCAACAGTTCTTTCATTTTCAACAAAATGACAAAGTAGTTATACAATTTACAATATTAGTTTCCAAACATTTGCTTATTACAACATCTTAAACTGGAGGATTCACTTTCTATTTTTTACATCAGTTCAGGTATTTGAACTAAATTGAATATCTTTTTGTAACACTGAAATATGTGATTTCAAGCCACACTTCATCAAACATTGATTGGTAAAATCAAAGAATATACTGAACATTCCGTATACACAATAGGAAATCTTGACCTTTCTACAGACAAAATAACAGTGACAGTTTAAGCCACCTCTAAAATGAGGGAAATTTTCAGAACATAATGAATGTTCAAAAACATACTCAGCAAATCTGTCTGGGGTAGCTAATATCGGTGGCTGACAGTTCAGGGTCGGCAGAGTCTATGTGCTAAAGGGCAAACTTATTCCACCCTAGTGAAATGTTGTTTCTTGAGGCATGCCTAAGGCAATTGTCATTGATTCAGCTCACTGTGTACTCACACTGTGTGCATGTGTGTGTTTGTTGGTATCCAGCTTGAGGATACAGACTCTCCAGCAGATGTCCCTGAGGAGATTGAAGACAATACCACTGCATCGCAGGTAAGAAACTTTACCTTAGGTTTACAGCGATGATTGATTGTATACATTGTTTATAAATATATTTTTCCATGTTACAACTGACGCAGTCTGCTACAATCTACAGTATACTATGTGTCTTTGTGTGTTTTCAGTTGGAGGAGCTGTTGAAGGAAGTGCAGGTGCTCAGAGAAGAGCTGAGGAGTCGAGACAAGACCATTGCTCAGTTAACATTGCAGTGTCAACAGCTACAGCAACATCAGCGGGAACAAATGGTGAGTTGGTGTGAACAGGTTGATACAAGACAAGTGAAAAGAGGACTGTATATTGTGTGGACAGAGATATAGTTATAGTGTAACAGTTACATTCAAGGAGCACATTGTCCCCCTGCCTTGTGTTTGAGACTCTCCTTATTAAATGTGTAGGGCATGCACATCGAAAAAACTTCTACAGACACTGGAACACAATTTAGACAAAAGATCCAAACACTGTACTGATAGCTCCCAGCAAAATTTACTTGTCAAATAGGTTTGACAGTGCCTGGCGAACATCTCTGTGCGATCAAAACGTTGCTGTGTTAAATTAAATTTGCTGGAAGCGATCAGTACAGTGTGCAGATCTTTTGTCTGACTCTGTAAGAAATTGCTTTAGACAGTTGATCGTTTTTTGGGGGGGGGAGTACAGCATGAGAGTTACTTCTGTTGTTGATGTCTGTTGTTTTGATGTTTTAATTGTTGTTCTTTGATAATGAGTAATTAGTGAAATTAGTCACAGACAAATCATCGCTGAGAGGATTGGCAGCTTGTACAAATCATACATTTATCTCAAAGGGAAACAAATGACACTACCATTATATGGTTGACTTGGATTAGGAAAAGAAGACATGCAATTAATGATGTATATACAGGGAAGAACATCCGTGAAATTACAATATTAAGCACAAATGACTACATTAGATGAATTTAGTGGAAACATATATAAAGAATGGTTTTGGACTGTTACCTCGAAAGAATATGTATGTGCTGTATGAAGGAGAGTTATCAAACAGCTCAAGTATAAGGAAAATAAGCAGCATCCTCTATAATAAGATGCAGAGGCTAGATATATAGTAAACATACATTTTGAGAAACATTCAGCATGATGTAGCTTCAAAAGAGTCTCAGAATGTGGCTCAGAAACTATGGTGATGCTTAAGACTGACAAAAGACTCAAACCATTACAATAAAAGGTAAATAAATAAAATTATAAAAAAACAATTACAAATAATGCTTTTACAAATATATATGTATATATATATATGTATATATATATATATATAAGGGCTGTCAAACGATCAATTTTTTTAATAGCGATTAATCGCATTTTGTCCATAGTTAACTCGCGATTAATCGCAAATTAATCGCAATTTTTTTGGCACATTTTTTTCTGTTCTAAATGTACCTTAATGTATTTTTTTCATGTTCTTAATACTTTTAACAACATAAGGAAGGTCAAATATGCTTGCATTATGAAAATGTTTATTCAACACTTCAAATCATGCAGGAAAATAAATCCAGGGTTGTCAGCTTTCTGCGAGGGGGGGGCGTTGGGCTCTCTGCATCTGCCGTCTGTTTGGCTTGCAAGTGGTGTCCACTGACACTGCACGTTTTTCTTCTTCGCCTTTTTCATGCAGTGTGCTACTTTCTGTCAGTCAGTATCACACTGATGATCGCCATGGCTCCGGTGCAGCAAAACAATAAAAAGTACGACTTGAAATTCAAACTTTCTGTCATGATATATTCAGAGGAAAACTCGAGGAGGACAGCAGCAGGGCCAGGCTGCCTGCTGGAGGGAGGAAGAAGGCTAGCGAGGAGCCTGAGATAAACATGCGGGGATGAGTTATCAGCAAACGGGCACGCCACGAGAGAGTGTCCCGCAAAATGATCAGGGCGATGGCGAAACAAATGTGCGCCACCGTGAGTGACAGAGCAGAGATGAGGAGTTTGCAGGGAGTGCTTACAAATGGGCTATAATGGCTCCAATGTAATGTTTCCTCTTTGCATTTGTGTTGTTTTCATGTGCTGCAGGCCTATCCTGTAGCTTCTCTTCTGGTAGTTTAGCTCTACACTGATCTGAGATAACTAAGCATGTCTGAGCACAACTATCTTGTCTATTCCAGTTTCATATTATTCAGATCTTACAAAGAGAACGCACGAAAGGAAGGAATAAAGTGAACAGAAACCGGATAAATTATTTTATATAAACATAATCCAGCTGTGCTTTGTAGCGTGTTTAAGACAGAGAGGGATTTATAAAAACACAGTGAAGACAGACTGTAGTATCCTTCATTGTAGGTGGAAGTTCAGTCTCTGCTCGGCATGCTGCAGGACTCCTACATGCACTCTAGTGTGTGTACTCACATGGTTACCAGTAACCTTCGTTCTGTTCGCTTTTAGCTGGCACTCTAACATTCATTAGTGTCTTGACCAAGCTCCCTTGTTAGCCAAACAACCTTATGCTTGGCTGACATTATTCAAATCTACACTGCATTGAGAAATACCAAAATGTCAAAGCGAGGCCTGTACGCCAGCCGCATGCAATTTCTCCAATTAGAAATGGCACCCACCCACTGCAGGTTATTCAGCCCTGCAAAATATTGCTGCACCCTCACCCTCGTCAAGCAAGGTAAGAAAAAGCGAGGACATATTTTCTGATCTGTGCCTGCCACTAATGAGGCTGAAAGCGGGAAGATGTTTGCGGAAGTAGAAAGAGAATAAGAGTGAAACAAACAGAGATGTTTACTCTGCCGAGTCTCTGTTGAAGCCCTTGCGAGGGCATCCGAATGTTAGGGTAGAGGAATGTCCCTGCAGTACAGGACTGAACAACAATGAAGGCAAAAAACCAAACACTCAGGGCATGGATCAGTTTGCTGATGAACCCTGATGAAAACAGCTCTGGTTCAGAGTCTGCCAGTCATCTGGTTCATATAAAAAACAGAATGTGGAGAGTCAAAGGCAGCTTGACCTGCAGTTTGTCCTTCAAATTGGTTGAGAGATGATATTGCAGTTGGTAAAGAGTCAGGTAAACAAGTGTTTGCAGAGACACTGCTGAAAGAAAGTAGGGGTAACACTTGACTGAATTGAACATAATGGAGTAATGAGGAAACAATAGAGGAACTGTGTGTGTTGGGGATAAAGTCTACCACACAATATACTGTGTGTGTGTGTGTGTGTGTGTGTGTGTGTGTGTGTGTGTGTGTGTGTGTGTGTGTGTGTGTGTGTGTGTGTGTGTGTGTGTGTGTGTGTGTGTGTGTGTGTGTGTGTGTGTGTGTGTGTGTGTGTGTGTGAGTGAGAGAGAGAGAGTATTGGGCAGAGAGTGAAGACTGGAAGAGAACATGAAATAATGGGAGAGAGGAAAGTGGAGCTATCAAAGATAGAAAAGGGATTTCTCAGTCTTACTTGACAGAATGTAGTTTTGGATGCTGCTCCCACCGCTGCTCAGTCAGACTGCTCATGATTATGTGCTCCTCTTGTTTGAGCTGCATTAAAGTTTTTCACGAAGGCTGGCAAAAGCGTACGATTTCTGTCAGACTGTGCCATCGTCTTTGCAGCCAAGTACAAGTTGTTCTGCTATTTATACAAGTACAAGAGATTTTGTGCTAAATTCTTTAGGAAATTCATATAAAATGATGTAAGGCACATCAGTAGTTGCTCTGATGTTCCATTCCTACTTAATTCAGATATGAGTTGAGTTTAAAAAGGTCAATAGATCAAACAGGTAGACAGTCAAAGAGGTTTGTCGGTAAAGGTTTTTAGCACATGAAAAAGGAGGTAATATTGGCTGAACATGTGCTCAAAGTAAATGTCAGCCAGTATAATTTACTGCAGGATTGTTCAGTGAGGGCAATTTACAGCTTGGGCTTGATTTTCCCTTATTTGGCCTCATCATGCCTGTCAGTTCTAATCAAAACTTGGCGATAACCTACTGAATCACAGCCTTCTTCCACGTTCGATCTGAGGAAATGCGAAAAGATACTCATTATATTTGCAAATGCTTTCGGTTTATTTATGTATTCAAAACCATGTCATGTGCATCAGATATTATATTTTTTTTATTTATGGTAGGTTTTTGTCCGTTCTTAAATGTTAATGTAAGTATTATTTTAAATTTGTACTTGTGTGACAACTTTGTGGATGGTTCCGCTGTTCCGGTAGACTTAGACAACTAGTGTTGCCAAATACCAGTGATTAACAACAAAACATTAAGAAAACAAAATATCACACATCCCACTTCGACTAACCAATTTGAGTTTCTATTTGTTTCATTACTTTATCATGCTCTTCTAAGTATTTTTTTATCAGTAGTTTTCAAAGTTTCAAGCCATTAAGGATTTAAAAATGTAATTGGGTACTGTACTTTTGCCTTTTTCTGTGTCCTGATTGGTTAATTCAACTTCTTTACAGAATGACAAGCTTTTAACCAAAATAGATGTAGAAGTAGGAAAATGTGGCCCAGGTTAATGAGAAGATAATAAAACAGCATTAAGCTAATGTGCCATGAACTTTCTATCATTGATCCATATATTCTTTCCTCCTCAGCCTGCTCAAGGCCGACAGTTCAGGTGTCAGTGCCACCACCAGAGGGCTCCCTCTTCAGTACGACAGGGCGACAGACAGATGGACAAACGGATGCAGCATCACTATGACAAGGCCACCCAGACATACTGCAGACTGCCGAGCCATGCTGTGAGTTCAAATATTCACAGCACCCATAAATATGCTCTCTTTTAACCTTTGTGTTACAAAACAGGATGTTTAAAATGTGGTAATTCAGCAGTTGTCAAGATATGAGATGTTATCACTTGCCCGGTGCAGTAGTGCTCATCTCAGTTTTACATTGGTACCTCTCTCTGGCCCGCCCTGTCTGAATTGTTAGATGACAACACCTCCCTATGGAATAAGGTTTATAAGGCTGTGTGTAGGCTTGTCGCGCTGTGCCATGCTCTTAATACTCACATTTCACACTGAACAGAGGCAGGTGTTAATGTTTGAGTGACAGATAAAGAGAACATGTACCGTAGGAGGAAAAGAGAGTTTCATGTGAGGGAGGAAATAGACAGTAAGACACAGAGAGAGAGAGAGAGATATGGAAGACTGATAGATATGTGTTCAGTGTGTTCAGTATCATGCCATAATAGCATGCTGTGTGGCAGCCAAGTATTGATTGACTAGCAGGAGTGCCACAGGCAGGGTGGCTGGTAAAACACTTCCCTAATTGACCTGCTCTCAGCTTAAAGGTTGACAGTCACACACAGGCACACATCAGAAGAATACGGAGATAACAAAGAGGAAAGAATCTAACTAAAACATACCAAAGAGATTAGCTGTGTTACCAGTATAATTATGACAATAAATAAAAGAAATGAGGCCCAGAAGACAAACAGTGGTTAAACATATATATAGTGAAGTACACATAAAAATAAAGCACAAATCAGTAACAGTTGGTACAATTGGTCCCTGCTTACCACAGGAGCATATGGTTTAACTGTTGCTATGGCAACAATCAAAGCTGGGCTGGCTGTGCTCAATGGGAATCATCTCCATGGTGGGAACATCTCTGTGTGACCTGTAGTACCTGCTGTATAATAACACACTAAAACACAGTGATACTGAATTTATTCTTCTCTCTGTGTTCTGCTCACTTCTGTTTGTAGACCTTTCTTTGCTCTTCCTTTAATCTACATTAGTGTGTCATAACCAGAGTGGAGACTATTTCCTGCCCTGTGTTTCATAGTGTTGTGGGCAAAAACACATAACGGCAGTAACATTTTACTTGTCAGTGCTTGAAATTGTTCTTAAAGATGAGCTTTGAGCTTTTGGTTGCAGTTTTTTTGACAATGTACCAAAAAGAGAGCACATAGTAAACAAATACCAGAGAGAAAATGATGTTTCTCTGCTTTTTATACTTTTAGATGTTATCAAAGATCTTGGTGTCACACTGACGGGTTTAGCACCTTCAGCAGGTTTGGGTTCACAGTGTTCCTCATGCAGTTCTTCGCTTTACCTGTTGTGGGTTTTCACATCATCGTTTGGTGTGGGGTTTTTCATTTTAAGTCTGTCTCTTTAGGTTGACATTTTGTCACACAAGTATTATTTATTTTCCTTTGTTTCACTTTGTATTACCTCTTCTCCAACACACACATACACGACACACACCAATTCGTAATATTGTGGTATCATCTATTGTTTTTTTTTCCTGAATTGCCCTTTTCTGTCTATTTCTTTCTCCTCTGACATTTAAAGTGCCACTGAATCAGAGTTCTGGAGTAGCTCTTGCCCTCTGATAGTATTTTTTAGTGCTAAGCTCAAAGGGCCAAGAATAATTTCATGTCAAAGGCCAGTAGTTATAATCTTTTTATAGCTTTGATGCTGATATCTATTTGCCCTATGAGTAGCCTAAAGGGTTACTGGGATGTGAGTCATGCCTACAACTTGAACATGGACATCAGGTAAATCTCACTGTGCCTTAAACTCAGATTAAGTATAACCAAAGAGTAAGCTCATGACCAGTGACCCTCGGACCTGGCTATTTAAGGGCATTTACTTTCCAGTTTTCAGTTTATTATTCATGCAGCTTCTTCAAGGAGTTATTGTTTTCTCTTCAAGCGAGCTATTCATTCCCATCACTGCTTCTCAGAATATTTGTTCTATTGCTCTGTAGGCTGCTTTAATCAATTCCTGCTCTTGTTGAGAGCGGGGATGTACTCCTCTCTAAACTTCACAGTCTGTAGGAAGGCTTTGGCAACATATCCTAACCAACTGCTTCGGGCAACAGCTCCTGCAGCTTCCCATTTTAATCTGCTTACAATCCCATTTAGAGTCCAAAAGCATGCTCGGTAAAAAACAAAAATGTCTCACAATATGGTATGAATAAATGTCTGTACACACTTGTTGCAGTGAGACGCACATGCAGTGTGACATTAGAAACCACTTAAATGTCACTTGTAAAAAAATAAGCTTCTTGAATGGCTCCCCAGAGCAATCACAGCAGCAGACACGTGTCTTTCTGTGCCTCCTCTGCCTTTTGCAACAAATAAAACATGAGCGGTGTGATTTTAGTAATTTCAAGTGTTGCACAATAAAAAAAACTACACAGACATGTGTTTTCCTGTTTGTGTATGAGACCCTGATTGTCTGCATATGCTTTATTTGTGTTTGTGTTGAGGGGGGGGTATGCCACATGCATCTCTTGTACTCAAGTGCAGGGCACACTCAGTGTGACTCAACAATGAGTTCAGCAGACTGAGGACCGGGGAGCCGACCATGTTAATAACCCAGATAAACAAACACGCAGATGAGCAACAGCAGTGAAACAATGGCAACACAATAGGCAGTGTTTCATCAGTGGCAGACAGAGAAGATAATTACAGCTACCCTCCCCTCCTCTCTGCCTTTTAAACATCCTCTTCTTCATCTCCTCTCTCCTCACACCTCCCTTCTTCATGCCTTTTTATTGCTCCTGCTTTCTCCCTCTGTTATTTTCTTTCTTTCTTTCTCACTTCAGTGATTTCTTTCTCTCCCTGTATTTTTGTCTCTGTCAGTCTTTTTTTCAACATGGCCTCTCTACTTCTTTACCTAACATGTAATTAGATCAATTTGCTGTCACGAGGAGAGGGAGAGGGAGAGGGAGAGGGGGAGAGAGAGAGGATAGTGTTGGGAGAGACTGGAGGGTGGAATAAGGTTAGTGATCAGTGCTAAGCTGTAGGTTGAAAGAACAAGTTTCCCCTTCTCAGATCCTGATGTTATCTCTCCACCCACATCCCCTCTGTCTGCCCCCTTGCATCACAGATGTGACATCGCAAATACTCAGACACACACTTACTTAAGCATGCACACTCATTAATACACAATGCACGGAAGAGTCATCTTGGACAGGTGAGGATTTAATTGCCAAAGGCAGTGAAATGAGACATTGTGGCACGACCTGAGGGTATTAGCTGCAGCCATAACCACGAGTAGCTCTGTGTAGTGGATTAAGGGATTCAAGCAGAGAGAGGCCGTTTTAGGGGCACAGCATTATGGTTTCTTGTAAACGCTGTTGTTATTCGGTGAAAAGGTTGTAGGATCACGGAGAACAACTTCCACTAGACTTCTAAATTCCACTCCTACTTCGACAAGTTTCAATATCTGCTTTTGGGGTCCAGCCGAAGTATCTTAACAAATCCAGAAAGTGTGTTAAAGTAATAACGTATTGCTTGTAGCTAAGTAATTCACTTCTTTAGCCATTATTTTATTACTATTTAGTTTCCTCTGCTTGCTCACTAACTAGTTTTAAGATATTTAAATTTGGAATAACACTGCGGTTATGGCTGACCCAATATGTGGATGTATGTTTTAATGAAATCATCAAAATAGTTGAAAGAAGTACCCCCTAATGCAGTGGTTCCCAAACTTTTTCTGTGGGGCTCCCCATTTATACATTACAATATCTTCCTCGACCCGCTTGTAATAAGTCCGGGCCCTAACGTACAAGTACCCCTGGTTGTGAATGACTTGTTTAGGATATCCCCCTGGCACCAGGACAACACAGTAGTTGACCACCAATGTGCAGGCATGAACATCCAGAAGGGCTCATGAGAGCGATCCATGGAACAGTTGTGTTCGTTTAAAAGAACCAAGCTGAAATACCATTCGTAGAACCCAGTGTTAGTGGGCGTGAAATGAAATAAGTTTTCAATGGTGATGGAAAATGAAAAACTTCTCTATTTTCCCAATTTCTGTCTCCCTGCCCGTGTGAAGTTTTGTCAGCCCTTCATTGAAGAGCCTTTACAACGATGGAAAACTGTAAAAAGAAAAAAAAATTGACAGTCTAAACTGCTGTGGAGGTCTAATAAAGCTGCCAGGCACTGTCAGAATTGTTCGAGAGCCCTCCAACATACCCTCTTGTTCTCATCGCCTAAGGTTTTTACTCTCAGAAATTGAAGCCTCGACGGGTGTCTTCTGCTGAGACCTCCCGCTGAAACAGTTGTTGGTGTTCAAGGAAGGACATGGATGAGAGCAGATCAGGGAAACTCATTCCTCCCTCCTCCAGCAGTCTCACTAGGAGGGCAGTGAAATAGCTTGGGCTGGACCTGCTGGGAAGTTTCCCTCCTCCTTTTTTGTATTCTGGCTCTTTCTCTCTGTGTTTTCTATCGCCTCTGACAGATTTGGTACTTCTCTCTTTTTTATTAGAGTCCTATTTGAGCAGTGGTCTTCTCCACAGCTGAGGAAAGGAGTAGCATTTGATAAGGTTTGAGTCTGTCTGTGTGCTTAACGTGATGGCCCTGCTGCCTCGTCATTTTGCCTCTCCGATGGGGGTCAGGGATCTTTGAATTGCTTAACCGGAGGGTTGAGTTTTGTATCAAGAAAAGGACTTGTGTTCTTTCAGTTGTATGTTTGTGCACAGACAGATGCTGTTCAAACAAAATTTACATATGACAGAATGCATAGTGTAATAAAATGAGATAGTGAAGCAGATGTAGTAAGAAAGAGGGCTAAAAATATAATGGGACTCTAGCTGTCATATTGCGCTTTAGTTAGATGCTGATTTTAAACACCTATGGATTTACTTCTTTTTGTAACTTATTATACACAAAGTGTTACATTCTTCTTAGAGAAATTAACTTACCCTGTAAGCCAAGACTGATGTCCTGAAGTAAAACAGAAATATATCTTCAGCATATTGGAGGACATGAATCAAATTCACAGCTACTCAGGACATAATGGCTTTATGAAAAAATCCTCCCACTCCACCTTCGAGCTTATGAAACTGTGAACTTTCAAAGTGATGGGTGGAAAAAGTTTTAGAGATTGTTTGGTTCACCTGGGAAAACTGTTTACTTTTCTTGTGGCACCATGTTTTTGCACTCCTGACACCAGGAACATGAGTCTTTTTTTGTATAAAAACAATTACGAAGTAGAAAAAAAAATCATGTTTGTAGGCCAGGGAAAAGCAACATTGGAAGTCTCCAGGTGGTGGATGTTTTATTTGATAATGAGTTAAATATTGTGTTGAACAATGTGAGAAAAATTAGTCTGGTTTTTAGAAATTCTGAATTGGCAAATAAACACACTAGAATTGGGCGAATGTTTTGATTTGTGTTTGTGTTTGGATGCTTAAAGGGATATTCCGGTGTAAGTTTAATCCATGGTCTAACACACCGTGACACCGAGTAAGACCCCCACCCCTCAAGAGACCAAGTTTGCTGACCGCTAGCTTACATAGTTTTAGCAACCTCACAAATGACCACACGATAACAGTACATTGCAGTATATGCCTCCACCAACAAACCACCATCAAAAGGCCACAAATAATGCTCAGAACAGCACCAAACTTCCGCAAAAGTACAACTAGGGTCGCGAACATTTCTAACTGCACTCGGTAATCGACTCGCAGGGCTTCCCCACAACAGGAAGCTGCGGCAGGAGAGTGGTGATTTGCGTTGTCTTTACAATAAAAATCCGACAAAGCTAGCAGATGTATGATGCCTCGAACTATGTGCTGCGACCCTATTTGTACTGTTGCTGAAGTTTGGTGATGTTCTGAACATTATTTGTGGCTTTTTGATGGCGGTTTGTTGGTGGAGGCATATACTGCAATGTATTGTTATTGTGCAGTCATTTCCGAGTTTGCTAAAACTACATAAGCTAGCGGTCTGCAAACTTGATCTCTCGAGGGGGAGTCTTACTCGGTGTCACGGTGTGTTAGACCATGGATTAAACTTACACCAGAATATCCCTTTAACTTCTTATCAACAATAACTTATTACTTATTAAAACTCAAGATGTTCAGCCAAACATTGTTAAGAGGAGCTGTGGCATTGGCACATCGCATGTAGGTTCAAGGCTGACAGATATCAGCATTGATGGAAAGATTCATGCCTGCACACTGATTTTAAACATACATTTATTTAAACTTACCTTTCAGCTTATTTATATGGATGCGGCGATGCCATTTTTGAACATTTTGACCTGATGAAGACTAGGATCAAAACACTGTCCTTTCAAATACATTTGTGGTTTGAAGTTTGTGTGTAGCTAAACATTGTTCAAATCATAGGAATGCATTTAGAATTCTGGTAGAGATCCGAAAGTGTCCACAGACACCAAACATGACTGGCTTGATGTAGGGCTGGAAGTTTTAGCCTTAAGATAATATTGCAATACTTAAGGCTATATCGTGATGCATGATATATACTATATCACTATGACCAAATACGCTTATATTGATTTTGCAACACATAATGCTGAGATGACTATTGGTACTTTCACAAAATATTAATACAGTGGAAGTTTTGATGAATGAGCATCAGTTATGTAGATTAGGGTTGGGCTGATAGACGATGCCTTCATCTATCACTGATAGCTGACAGTGATCGAATTCTGAGCCCTGTGACATCGCAAATTTTGTGATTTAAAACGAGTCCCACCAGATAGCACAAATGTAGTTTGTCCCAGATTTGCTGTAAGGCATGAATTGTTGAAGAAATTAGAAAGAGGTATTCTTCTGCTCAGTGCACTAAGGTTACGTTTCCATGTCTCGTTTAGGATTTTCATGTCAGACCCGGTAGCAGCTGTGTCTTACATTGACTGCAGTGAGCTGCTATTAGTGTGTTTCTCTCAATCTTGCTATCTTATTTGCAATTTCTTAGCTTAGCTTCTTAAGTATAGCTAGCCGGCTATTTTTGTTTCAAGCTTCTGAGACTGAACAGAGCTACATTATGGACATGTGGTGGAGACGAAGACCATCTCCTTTTAAACCTGATGACGTATATGTCAGTGGTGACAGGATGTTTTTTTGACTGGGTGAGACATTTGGAATTTGCCTTCAGGTAGTAGTTACTGAGCACTCAGCAACTCTGATGGGACACACTACTTCAAATTCAGAAACGCATAGTAACTCACATCCCACACAACTGTGGACATCGGCATCAGTAGACATCACCCAAACCTAATGTGATTATAATGACTAAGTTGGTAAAGGCAAGTATTAGAACAAGTAGAATAGTTTGGTGAGTTCAGAAAGTGACATCACTTTATTGTATTCTAGCCTTTAAAATAAGGAAAACACAGAAGCCATTGCACAATATAACATTATCCAAAATCTAAGACAACATCTATATAGTCTTATATCAGGATAATGAGATGATATTGATATACTGCCCAGACCTACATCCAGATTATTTGTATTTGATAGTGCTGTTATATAAAAAAATGTGGATCAGAGGCAGAATATTTCACTGTGTAATATATGTTATGTTTGTGGCTTTAATTAATAGTTGAAACACGCCGATAGGGATATTCTCAGACAGTGGTGGATATGAGTATTTTTCCAACCAAAAAGCAGCTTAAGAAAAAGTATAAAAGGGAGACTTCATGTTAAAAGCTTAATTTTGTCTCATTAGCATGGATTAATATGGATGGATGGATGGATGGATGGATGGTGTATCAGTCGCTGTGTGTCATCTGCGTGTGCATGTCTGCCTGTGTGTGTCTTAATTGAGCTATCCATACTCATTAACAATGTGTTTATGCATGTGTGTGTTTTCTATGTTAACATGCTCCTGTGTGTATGTGTGTGTGTGTGTGCGTGCGTGCGTTCGTGTGTTCTGTTACGTCATGCCTTTTGTCTTTTGTGTTTTTCTCTGCGTAGGGTGTGCTGCCCACCCCGCTGCTGTCCCCGTGGCAGGCACAGCACCAGGTCTTGACCCGTACCAGCATGCCCCAGCGCAGACAGAGTGAGTCACTAACATCCTTTGCAAGCTCTCTTCTCCATCATTTCATAACACAACACATCCAAGGCATCTGTAAATAGCCTGAAAAAGTTTAACTTTGTATCTAATTAAAACTACTGAAATAGCATTTTTTCTACTGTGCAATTACAAGACTATTTGTGCTGGATGTCTACTTTAGGATAAATTTGTAACAAGATTAGTTACATGCAAAATAGTTTTTCTTGTTGGTTTTACTGAACACAGTCTGACTTCTTGTCCCTTAGCAATTAATTATCTGCTATCCTTTTCCAGTGTTGCCCATTTAAGCCTTGCTTCCCCTCTTTTAGCTCTGTTTAGTAAGAACGAGGCTAATTTGCTGACTTTCTAAAGCCTGCAGATACCTGTACTTCTTATCCTGAATGTACTCCCCTCCTGTTTATAGACATTCATTCAAAAATAAGTTATCCTAGTGTTGTCACAGTACTGGAACATCCATCTTCAATTCAATAACTTGAAAAATATCAATATTTGATACCAGTGGAGGGTTGTCAGAGGAAGGACTTTTCTCTCTGAAGCAGTGCTTTTCAATCCTGGTCCTCGGGGGCCTCTTCCCCTCATGGTTTAGATATTTCCAAGCCCCACCACATCTGATTCAAATGAATGTTTCCTTATTGGGCTTTAGCAGAGCTTGATGATTTGAATCAAGTGTGTTGGGGCAGGGAAACATCTAAAACATGCAGGATAGGAGGCCCTCAAGACCAGGATTGAAGTACACTTCTCTATTGAGAACTTAGAGGTCAGCCCACCTTGAGAAGTGAGCCTCAAAGTTATTGGTAATTGGTACATGTTCACAAGATCCGTCGTTTTTCAAGCTTCCAATTCAATGTCTATGTTTGAAGCTTTGCCATGCATTCTGTTAGTGGCCAGTTAACTTTTGAGAGACAGGGCTTTATGCAAATGAGTAGCGTCGGGTGTGACGAGCCACTTCTGGAAACTGCATGGCTTATTTCTTGCCTAAATTGTCTTTAGAAAAGACATTTTGCTGAGCTATATTTGTAATGTAAGTTAAAGTTTCCAAATGAGATGCCACGTTGTTGCAGTTGGGTTAGGGTCAGGGTTAGGTGTGCAAAGACATGTACCATAACTCTGTAGTTGTCCTTCATGGCTTGGTTCAGGTCTTGATGAGTATTTATTCATAGATGAAGAGCCTTAATTGTAAACACACAGCGCTGCTAAGTTCACGGCTAGAATGTTAGTGTCAACTTCATACTCACTGTCACACACGCACTCTATTTTTCTCTCTCTCTCTTGACTGCACACTTTCTACCAATATACAAACAACCCCTACCGGGAATTATTCCTGACAGAAGTTTGCTACTTGTGTAACTCATTTTAGTTAAAAAAAAAAAAAAAAAAAAACATTATAAAAAAACGGTATACAAAATTCACAATTCTTGGGTCCAGCGGCGGGCCATTTGTCTTGCAATAAACTGACGAAAACCAAAATATGTGTGTCAGAGAGAAAAGAAAGCCAGAGAGCATAGCTAGTATTTGTGTTTATACTGAAGAGAACAAGTCCTGACACTGTTTTTGAAAAAATTATATAAAATAAATCCATAATTTCCAGTAGGAATAGTGTCAACATACTGTTTTCATTGAGAGAGACAGCTCTGCAGAAACAATGACAGAGTAGCGCAATTTCTCCTATCTCAGTGAATCTCAGTGAGTATTATGCTGTCCTGATAAGGCAGCGAGCAGAGCAGGCAGGTAAAGAGAATGACAACAGGTAAATAGACTTCAGAAAATGTACCTATGTGAGAGCAAAAAAAGAGCAAAAAAAGACAAAGAAGTGAATAAAGAAGCTTTGTTCCTTTGATCTATCTCTGTCAGGCTCAGCTTTATATCATAAGAGGAGGTGAAAATATGTGACACCAGGTCTATTATTTGAGTTTATCTCAGGTTATTTCAATATCAAGTGCACCCTGTGTTTACATACTCATTTTGAGAAGTAGGTTTATACAGCCCAGCGGTCAGTAAAAGGACATTTTCTCCTACCAGTAGATTGTACCATCTGTACAGTGGGAGAAAAACAGTAGGAGGAAGTAATGACATTGAAACATACCAAGATATAACTGGTATGCAGTCATATTTTCATGCAAGACAGAAAGTAAGGATCTAACCCCCACTGGGAGCTCTGGCTGTGAACCAACAAGCAAGGAGTTCTTGTTAGAAAGGTCTTTGAAATAGAAATCTTCACACATGTTTTGCTGAATGGATGACGCTGTAATTATTTTGCAGTGAATTGGTTTGTTTGTTGAGCTCATGTGTGAACTTTTCTTGAAAGCATGGACTCGATGCTAATTATGCATTTAAAATGTTTGACACAAACAAGTGCCTGTCTTACATGTCTGTGCCCCTTTCTACATTTCTCTCTTTCACTTTCTCCTGCACATCCCTCTCTTGCTGTTTATTAACCCCTTCTTCTCCTCATCGCTTTACTCGGTCAACAACCTGAAACTGAACCTCCAATGTTCTCTTCTACCTTTGCCTCTCCGTGCATAATGCCTATGACAAGGAGTGGAGCACCTAGTGCAGTACTTCTATGACACAGCGTGGTACAGTAACCGTTTCTTTAACATGCAGTCAACATGCTAACCCCAACTCCTGCACGCTGGGCTGGGTGTTTGGCATCATGTGACAGAGAAGCATGCCCTACCAAGTCTGTGTGCGCATGTTTTTGTTGGAATTTTACGTTGTTTTGTAGTCTTTTGTGGACATTTTCTTAATGGAGGTCACAGTTATACTGTTTTGGTTTTCATATTTTCACCTTTCATTTCCTGTCTTTTTTGGATATTTGAAGATAGTTTTGCTTGTTTTTTCTCAGTTTTGCAGTGGTGTCTTTTTAATTTGTTCCATCCTATCATATTTTGTGTAGAACCATTATGCATGCATTGATACATCTTTGTGTGGATTTGTTTTTCTATATGTATTCATTAAACAAGTGCTTTATTATTGGAGATGTCCACCTTGAAGGAGTGTTTTAAAGGAGTAACATTTGAAAAATACCCCTGTGGTTCTGGACATGAATGCATATAAATGTCCTGAGCAATCACCTTTATTTGTAGTTCCCTAAAAACAATGATATTATAAAAAATGTTATTGTGTTGTACATTCGTGATAGCATCATTACTTAGGTAACATGTGGTGCAGTAAAGTGACACCAGAGGAGTAGAGAGGCAGAGTGATTTTAATGAAACAGTTTCAATAATATCATCAGACATGATTGTTTGTTGACTCGCACAGCCATTAGCGGAAGATTGTACAGATTTTAGGGATAAGAAGCATTTTAAGATAATCTCAGGAATAAGAGCACAACATGCAAAAATACCAATGTAGACATCAGCAGAACATTTGCCCACACAGCGAGCAAGAGACAAATCTATGTAATCAAAAGTCCTCTGCTCACTATTCCCACAGCTTACATTCAAACACAATCCAAATCACCATTTCCACAACCTCCTATAATAATTGATACTATGAAATAGAATATAGCTTTGAAATGGGTTGCCATTTTCATCTGCTTATGTGCTTCAAACACATCGTCTTCTGAGATAAACAGGTATTATTTAGATCTTTTCTTCAGTTCCTAGAAGTTGCTTGTCTCATCACAGCCATTTTTCCCAGTTAGACGGACTGGAGATAAGGTTGCCAACAGTCGGCCCTGATGTCTTCCAGGTGCCTCAAATTGGTGCGTTTCTTTGTTAGACTGATGATTTTCTGTTGAAGTGATAGCTGTCATTAGCGAGCCGAGATAGTTACTTCTTGGCAGTGCTGTGAGGAGCACAAAATGATTGCTTTTAATTATAAGTAGTGTAGCAGGCAGCAGCTGTAGGTGTCAGTAATTATCGACTGTGACCCATGACGTATTTAAAGGAAAAAAACATGTTTTTGAGGATTGATGTAGTTGATTTACTTTAATTGTGGATTGGAATGTAGTCCTTAGTTTTGTTAAGAACAATGGAAATCATTGGGGAGTCATACTTTATGTCAAAGCTTAAAAGCAATTTAATAACATGCTCTTGATTTGAGAGACAGACTAATCAGAATTCTTTTCAGAAACAACAGGACTGCTCTTAACTATTTTTTTAAATCACAAACTTTATATCTAAAAACAGCATTTTTGAGCTTGACGTCAAACTGAGAGGTGGACAAGAGTTTTGTAATTGGCTCGTGGAGGCATTGTGGCAGGGGACCAGGAGATGGAGCTGTGGCCTCGGACATTTACTCCCACTCACAACACATATGACTGACGGCAGAAGCGGCTCAGAGCAGCTTGACCTGCACAGCTATAAATTCATATCCTCTGAGATCATTTTACTTCCAACTCACAGCGGGTCTGTTCCTGCTAAGACTGTGTTCATGATTTATCGTGGTTCCACATGTGTCCAGGTGGATTTGACTCTTTCTTTTGCTCAAAGACAGTCATGGAAAATGCCAGTCTTCTGATTTCTGATGGTAAAAAATAGCAGCTTCACCATCATTATGTCTCACAGACTCCGATTTCAACCAAGAAGGCTAACATAAGAAATTATATAAAGGATCTTTAAAGATGTTGAGGGCATATGCTGTTCAGAAAAATCATAGACTGTATAAGATATTCATATGATGCTCAATATTGATTTTTCTGTTCTGATCCAAGCAACTCTCTGCTGCTAGAGGTTGTATGGTCTAATAAGTACTGCTGGTCTTGTATTTGCTGCTTATCTGGAGAAACATGGTCCAGAATAGTTGTATAAAAAAGTTATTTTAACATTCAGGTGTATAGTGTTACTTCTTGTAGAAGCTTGATAATATACATTTATTTTTATTGAAGCTGAGATGCAGAAAGCACATACAATATGTGGATTCTCTAGTCTTAAACAAATAAAGCCTGTGCAGAGAGTGGACGTTAATGTAGAAACAAATGCTAACTCTGTTAATGAGATTTGGTTGAGTCAGTGCCAGAGAGGAATTCATTCAACTCTTTTGAAGCCGTGCTTTGTTTTATCGCACCGGATAATTACCGGCTCCTAACTCAACAAATATTGAACATAATGAGCTTCACTAAAACAATTAATTGTTTCTGGGATGATGTAGGGTTGCATTACATTGTACAGGTGTTCACGATTTTGTGTTCACACCCTTTAAATGTCCCCTGGTGGAGGACAACACCGTGGTTGGTCTAAATTCCATGTGGTTTACGGCTCAGCACGTTCTTACACTGGCAGCAGGCATCGCCGCTCTCAGTTTGAATGTTTTTAAGCCGCTCTAAAGCAGAGATCACAAAATGACTCAGGTTTCTTCAGCAGATTCCAGGCGCTCAAATGGCAAGGTTTTCTATTCTGCTTGTTTTTAAATGCTGAATCAGGCTTCCTCTGTGACTTTGCCTTTCCCATTTCTTGGGATGGCTCAGTGGTTGGCGATAGAAACGGGGTCTGATGTTAACAGTAAATAAACAAGTCAAAGTAAGGCAGAATTTTTCAGTTGGCTTCTTGATACAGGCTTTCCCTTGCGGCTGCAAAATATTCCACATGGATCAAAGATACCAAAAAAGGACACATTTCTTAAACTCTTCCATTTTAAACTCTTACTAATGTAGCTTATCTTTCTTCTTCTCTGCAGCCTCAAATACTACAGCCTTTCAACCCCTGCCCCAGCGAGCACCTCCACCAGGGAAAACTAGTAAAAACTCCCCCCACAGAGGGCCGCAGTGACCTCACAAGAACCAAACCAGAGGAAGGAACCAATACAGATGCTGATTGCACTCTTGAAGACCTTATGACCGGGCCTGCAGACCCCGACAAGCAGAGTCATCTCCTCTGCACCCACCTGCACCGCCTAGGCTCTAGGGCTCCTCAGGTGGTAAATGCCAGAGACAGTCCAGTATCAGCAGCTCAGTCTGCAGCACAGCATGAGTGGAGAGCCCCCGCTGCAACACTGCAGAACTCTGTCACCCCTAGATCCGACGGTTCGACTTGCCCTCGTATGCTGCAGCCTCCTCGTCTTCACAAGCGCGTGTCTCTCCCTGCACTCAAGCCAGGTGGAACTGGTGGCTTTGCCTCTCTCAAACCGAGGTGCTCTTTAGGGCCGCTGGCGAATCGGACGAAGCAGCTGCCACCTCCGTCTCGAGGTCTTCCCTGCTTTAATGCCGGACCCCAGGTGCAGCCTCGAAGTCTTTGTCGCACTTCGCTGCTTCAGCCTCGCAGAGCATCAGAGCCTTGCAGGGATCAACAGGGCACCAAGTCCAGCCTGGAGGAACCCAACCAGGGGACGCTCAGAGACCCTGGGTCAGCCAAGATCCTGATCCCTTTGAGTCGCTCATGCCTCCCCAAGCCAAAGATTCCCTGAGGAGCTGAAACCCAGCCATCAAAACTAAAAAACGGAAATCACTCTGACATTTATATCCATCCTATTCTCCCCACAGCCATAATAACAGTGTGATTGTTTTAGTGTTTGAGTGTCAAAGGAGCACACACTAAGCTCATTAACCTACACAGACCGTTCAGGGACTGCCTGTGTCGTTGACATTGGTTTTGTGACGGCTGTATTGTTTCTAAATTAGCATCTTCAACTCCCGCCTGACTGTTTGATCGACTGACTAAGGAACTTATATGACAGTTTTCCAATTAAGAGGGAATTTAGGAGAAGAGGAGAAGAAGAAACTTAGAAACGTCCGGTTTACCACCCTTGCACATGCACGTGAATGCTGCTAAGGCAAGAAAAAGCCGCTGGCTGTTATCACATTTTCAAGTTAAAGTTCACTTGTCCTCACACAGCTGTGCCCTCTGACACCCAGGTGCTTTTGGTTTTAAACGTGGAGGTGATGCGAATGCGACCTTTGCAGTGTAATAGAAGGCTCCGGGGAAGATGGAGGCGAAAACAAGAAGTGGGTAGGAAAGGAAAAAAAAATAGCAGTAGAAGTGGAATGGAGGCTAGAGACTGGAAAGCAAATTCGTCAAAGTGCTCTGGAGCTGTCACGGCGAAAATGGAAATATGTGTTTGTGTAAATGTGAGTGTGTGTGAATGTGAGAGATGAGAGACATGGAGGTGAGGGACAAAGTGGAAATCAGCTCCACACTGAAGGTGTATATGTTACTAGTTCCTATTGCCACACTCCTGAATGGACTTTTGACCCCTGCACATGTTAGCAAAAGGGGTCGCAGACCTCCTGTGTAAAAGCAGCTGAGATGTAAATGCAGGCTTTTAAAAAAAGAATACCATGCTGGTGCTACAGATATGATTAGGAGAAACATTATGCAAGGGAGGAATTGGATTTCACAATGTAGTGGAAAATAACAGCACTTAAGTGTGCTCAGGTACAATGTTGGCTCACTCATCCAAGTGCAAATACACACAAAGTGCTCTGGTTACTTGGCGCATTTTTTCAAAAACAATATAGAGTAAAACGAAGTATGATGAGAGAGAGAAGACCGCATGTGATTAATCTAATTTCACATACATTTTTTCCAAGTCTCAAGCAATAACCAAGTCATTTTTTCTTGGGCAAGTCAAGTCGGGTCGCAGGTTGTATAGAGTCAAGTGGAGTCCTCGGTTAAAGCAAGTAGAGCGTCAAATATCCCAGTATCCTTTTATGAGGAGAAAACAACCCGTCTAATAATGATATTTTTGAGAATGTATCTAACCTATGTAAAAAAGTATGACAATTAATTGACTTGAAATTGTATTGTAATTATTGATATTCAGTGAAATTAACAACAACAATTACTTTTAAAAAATGTATTTATTTCTTCATTTCTTCTCAATCAAAACAATTATTCCCTATCTGTGACTTTTAAACAGTGAAACACTGACATCAAGATAAATAAAGGCACAACCGAAAACAAAAAATTAACCCAGACAAGTCATTTGAATCAGTATTTAAGTTCCAACTCCAGATCAGGTCACATGAGTCATGAAAACAATGACTTCTATGAGTACAAGCATGCTGAAATGTTAAAGAAACTCAGAAAGAACTCTTGGTTTCATGTCTTTATAGGGATCCTTACCAAAAGTTAATGGAGTCTAAAAATTGGTCAAGACTCATTCTTCATCCAAACTTTGTGAAAATCTGTTCTGTAGATGTTGTGTAATCCTGACAAACAAACCAACAAACACATGGATACAGGTGGAAACACAAGTCCACATCTCTTGTTATATGGGGAAATGTCACATATTTCCAGTGCAACCAACTTAGTTAAAGTGGTGTTTTTTTTGCCTTTTCTGTGGAAAAAAAAAACAAAAAACGTAAAATGGGCGATCTTCCTTATTTGACGACATCATAATGTTATTTAAGAAATGTAACAAGTTAAATCAGGTTGAGAAAAGAAACAATTTTAGAAATAAGAGTTTAGGGGAGTCAATTAAAAAACTTGTGCAAGAGGGACATGTGTACAGTCTACACTGACTATTTTGATCCTTTCCCCTCAACAGCCAACTGACACATGGAAACATCAACTAACAGGGATTCATTAGACGTGTTGAAGCTGCTGCCTTGTGTGTGTGTGTTTGTGTGTGTGTGTCTTTGAGTGTCTAGGCTGTCGCCCCCACACCCCAACCCCTCCTCTCGCTCTCTCGCTCTCTTGCACATCTCTTCGGGAACATCAAAGGTATTAGCGCGGTATTTTCAGGTAGGGAGCCTTCGGGGCTTTAGTGGTGTTTCTGTGGGAGTTTTGGAGAATTGTGTTTATCTCTCCTTTGCTGATCCCTTTTTGCAGTCAAACGCTCCCGAAATGTCCCCGAACGGAGAGCAGCAGTGTGTTAAAAAGGCCTTCTGACAGCAACTCTGCTCTCTTCTCTGTCACGCCGCGTGACCGCTTGGTGTACGCCTCTGGCACTGTCCGGTCTACTGCGTCCAATAATGCACCCTACATAGACAGAGTGAGACAGAGAGAGAGAGGGACACTCTCACACGCACATACACATCCGGACGGACACACAAGCTACATGGACACACATGCACAGGAACTCTGACGAAACTCAAAGAGACACGAAACTCGAAGGGAACGCGTACATCAGTTCTCACTTCCCGGTGAAGCCACACCAGAGGACCTACATTGGGCACACACACCGAATTCTCTAACAAAGTGCATAAAGGTGTGTTTGTGTTGTTTTTGCTAGCTCAGACAAAATGAGTTCTCCGAGTACACATTGATTCATCTGTCCGCCGTGGCCAAAGGAAGAAGGCAGAGTCTAGATTACCTTGGAAAATGGGCAGAGTCTTGTGTGGATCCATGTGGCTGATAAAACATGTTTACCTGTTGGGCAGTTCGACATGGTGCAGAGCCTGCCAAGCAGTCAACACCGCTGCTGTGTGAAGCCAAGAAAAAACCCATTTCTTTTAATGAAAATGGAAACTGAGACAGGAAGCAACACACGGAGGATGAGAGAGATTCACACAGAGAGACAATGAGACGGGGCAGGAGGAGAGAGCGACGAATTCGAGATGTCGAGCTGAAATGGTGAAGGCGCTTTGATCAGGATGAGCTGTTTCTGGCAGACTTTTCTGCTCTTGAGTTTTTCTCCATACAAAGTTGTGAAGGGTGTGTATAAGAGATGAGAGTGGGTCAGAATACATAGCATGTTTGTTTGTTTGCACTGTGGTCCAGAGAATAGCCCCATCCCCTCAGCTGTGTCACTCACTGCTTAGCAATGCCAAACAGGAAATCAATGTTGCCTGCTGTGTGTGTTTTTGTATGTGTGTACGTGCATCTCCAGACACCTCTGGCTGCCAGTGTTTCTCTCTTGGAAGAGTGTGTGTGTGTGTGTGTGCGTGTGTGTGCAGTGAGAGAGAGAGAAAGAAAAAGAGATGTGTCTGCCCACAGGCCAAAGGCAAACGCATGCCAGGGAAAGCAGGGCAGTGCCATCCTTCTCTCCCCGTGCTGTATTCCCCGTCTCCAAATCAATGTGCCGGCTCAGTTTAGCAGTCAAGCCGATCACTCTTGCTAGCCGTGCTATAACGAAACCACAACTGGGCCGAAAACTCTCTGCAGCAACTTCGATCAATTCCAATGCAGGGTGGTGTTGACTCACTTTAGTTTGAGAGAACACAAATTATTAAGCTGCATTGCACAAGAGGAAAAAAATGCTACCAAAGGGGCCGGGATGTTTGACAACACTCTGAGTGGATTGCATTTTTCAGCAGAGAGTACACATGATCTATCTACGAAGAGGTTTTCTTGCAATATGATATAAAAGCACACAAATGTGTCATCAACTGAGACACATTACTTGACTTGTGACAAGGTAATCCACTGATATCGACAAGATAAAGTAGAGTTACTGCAAAGGTATGCTTGCTGTTTCAAGCTTTCATTTTTACTTGAAAGAATCTGTAATCTGCATCGTAGCAACGGATCAAAATCACTATGTGCATACATGTAAAGGGAGTTACTTGTAGTGATAAACCCACAGATAATCCAACCCGAAGCTAGAACAAATGTTGGCAATGTACGTTTCTGCAAACTACAGATATGTGGAAATCAGAAAATCCGTTTTTGTGTCAGCACAAATAGGAGTGGAAATTTTCTCTCCTACACTGTCACGCTTACAATGTGGAAACGCCGCGGACCCTCATCAAAAATGTATAGTGGTTTCACTATTACAGATGTTGAAATCAGCCTTGTCACTTAACTTCACCTCCTGATTTGACAGGTCACATGTAGTGTGTACATGATATGACACGTATTGTAGAAACGTCAATACACTACATAGCCTATGACACGAACAAATGTGAACGCATCAGTGTATTGCAGAAACGTTGTTGTGGCATCATTTTATGTGGGCGACGGGGCTGGATACTCATCACCTACCTTCAGCACCTTTTAGCTCATTGTTTTGGTTCTTCAGGCCACAACTTCCACGAACATCAACATTGTTTCTTGATGCAAAAATGATAAACCCAGCAGACACAGATAAAGGTAGTGACTTGCGGTGAGCATGGTGAAGCCGCCAAAGAGGCAGCAAAATTTCTTTTTGAAGTTGGTGGAGACCAAAAACAGCTAAAAGGAGAGGAAATGTTTGACTTGTGTTGTTCAGGTGAACACAAACATGACTCCGATTGAGTTCTTATGCTGCTACCTGTCTGCTGAATGAGTGTATACCACAACCTGCTGCCGAGGTGATAATATGTGTGTTTTACAGCTTGTTTCTGCTGCTCCAAAGTCTCCAAAAATCACTTAACGCAGGTTTTAAACCATCATCAAGAGCATTTGTTTCCGCGCAATCTCTGCTTTACGGATTCACATTGTGGATAAAACATTGCAATCATTCTTGAATTTTTGATGCCTGTGATGTGATCCAAGATTAGTGGGAACGGTAGTTACTGCGTCACAATTTTAAGTTTATTTTGATTTATTGTGCATCTCTACAATGAATGCTCCTGTTGATAGATTTAAAGTAAACTGCAGAGCTTGAAACTGCAAATATACCTCTGCTCTCATACTTGATCTGTGTTTAAGTGTCTCTGTTGTGCTGGCAGCAGCAGACATGGTACAGTCCACTGATGTACTCAAATCCACCACTAAAAGGTTTTGGTTGTTATCTTCATCAGAGCTGAATTTCCACATAGACGTTTCAAAGTGTTGTCAGATAAAGCACCGCATCGTAGCTTGTTCATATTCTCATACTAAAAATATGCAAGGTCACCGTGTTGATCGCTAAGTAATGTCCAAGATCAGCTGCTTTCACTCGTTCAGCACTGTCTCCAGTACACTGTGCAATATTGTTTGAAGAAAAAAGGATGAGGGGTCGCTATACTATACTTCTAGCGACCTTTTATGCAAATGAAAAGAGCAAATTAAGCTTTTTTTAAAAAAAAATTCTAATCTGAAGCACTTTAAATGATGTTAGTTGTTAATGCTGAATGAACATTAAACTGGATTTAGAAGCCACAAAGAATCCATCTGGTTTTACACTATCAGTTATGATTTCTTGACTCTTTTTTTGTGTGTGTCTGTTTGCAGTCATATTTTTTGGAGATGTGAGACAGCAACAAAAGGTGGAACCAAAAGTCAGAGAAAGGTGTGTTTGGCTGGTCTTCTGTTGGAGCTTTGTAACCCGTTTCCTTTAATAACTTGTTTCCGCCAGAGTTGCTTGCATGTTAGACCAATAATCTCAAGTGAATAACTGTAGGTCGAAGGCGAAATGTTACCAGAGCGAGGACGGTGCCGTGCCATCAATGAGAGGCCTCAGTGATCCTACAGCGGGAAGTACGACTTTCAAGTCAGTGCTTTTCATTGATCTGGATTGTAGACCCTCACACACGAACGGTGTGCTACTGATCTCGAGTTCAAGATGAAAGAGGAACCTCATTCTTGGTTTGTTTTCATGTTTTCACTGTCTACTGGTTGTATTTCTGTGGAAATAAAGTATGATTGTGAAATAGAGATGGTTTTGTCTGATGTTTTTATGATTTTAAGAACGGGGGGCAATTTCACCAAAATTTAAGCAGGGTTGAGGCCCCTAAAAATGCTGCTTTGAGGACTTCAAGTAACCAAGATGTACTGAGATGACACTTGTAGTTCTCCTGGGCAGTAAATGTCTCAAAGCAGAGGCTTTTCTCTTCCTGGTGAATAAATTAAACCAAGCGTCATTATTTATCTTTATACATTACAAACCATGCTGCCCCTGTACACCTTGTGTACAGTCCACTTCCTAATGAGGTTACGTGCCTCAGAGATGACGGGTGGATAGCAGCCTGCCAAGTGAAAGGGGTTAACGTGACACTGTCATTAACTTGGAAACGTGGGAGACGGAGTGCAAAAGGTTTTCTCTTGAAAGGAAGCTGGGCTCTTTTATCATAAACTGTCAGAGATTTTAATGCTTGAGCACGGCAGGTTTCTACCCATAGAATGGCGATTTAGTGGAGTAATTTGATGCTAATATAACGGAAAGTGCTCATTCATGTGTGGCATAGAAAAAAAAAATCTAAAATCGTACAATAGATACTATTCAATTATGCAGATTTTTATTCAGAACTCTTACCAGCGGGGTGGTACAAATCCTAACAGGCACGTTTTCTTTTAAGTAGCTCGAAAGTTGAAAATATTTTACTACACTGTAGGACAGAATGACATTTAGATTCAATATTGGATTGTTCCAGCTCCTCACAGCAGCTCAGTTCACACTTATTCTAACATTAACTTCTGATTCCAGCAGGGCTGTTTATCCCCTTTATTCCATGTGTGGGCTCCATTTAAGGCATAAAAAAAGCCCCATAATTGTTGAAAAAAAGTACAGGTTTGAATAAAGACTGATCCAAGATGAAATTGCATTTAAAACTATATTGTCAGACTCATGATAGACAGTTAAGGTAAAAATCGATGCAGCAGAGATCACGTTTTTTTTTTTTTTAGGTATACGCATATCAGTCTTCTTCCTTGTCAAAATCTGGCGCCTACATTTCCCACAATGCAACTCAAAAGCTGATAATCCATATGGAAAATCAGGTGTTATGCTGCATTCGTCCATTTTCAGCCTATTAGGAAGACCAGAAAAAACACCTCTATTTCGGCAAAATAAATGATGGCAATTAGAGATGCACCGATTGTGAAATTCTGGGCCGATACCGATACCGATGTTTAACATAACAACTTGGCCGATGCCGATGTTCTTTCTTTTTGTTATTTATTCCTTTTTTTTGTGCCACAGAAACATACAAGTCTTTCAGCTCTTCATAACACTATCCTTGAATGAGCACAAATCCAATGAGACCAATTTAAGAAACAAAAACAACCTTTAATGTCACTTTCTGGTTGACATTTAAGATAACCTTAGTTCACATGACAAAATTTCGGGGAGACAGACCTTGGCAAAGTGACGTCGACTCGGCGGCGTGTAGCGTGGCTTCATAAACTTTATTAGACTCTGAAACCCCACGTCCTCAACTACAGAGAAAGGCTGGTCATCTAAAGCAATGAACTCCATCACCTTGTTTGTTATTTGTTTTGCTTTGGTGCTGTCTGGAGGCAGCTGTTTGGCTTTACGTAAATGCTGTGTCAATTGAAGTCTGAGGGGCCGTCCAGACGGGCAAAAACAATCTTTTTTATCTTTGTCTTCCTCATCATCGTTTTAAGAATATTTGCGTCCACACGGACCCACTGAAAATGAGCAAAAACGCTGTAGTTCATATTACAGGCCTCTAGGTGGCGCTTGACATTCACAAAACACGGAGAAGAAGACACAGAGCATGCACAGTAAGCTTGCGCGCTGTAAACAGACAGTAGACGGAGAAACCGAACACAACAAGAAGAAGAAGATGAAAATGGCGAGTGCAAGGAAACCAGAATCGTTTGTGTGGACCGTTAATGAGGTCGAACTGCTGCTGAGACTCACACTCAACTACAAGGCGGGTAAGTTGCGAGAATATCTTCTGCGTCATTGTTTTGGAAAGTATGCGGATTCGCTGTCCACATGAAAACGGGAGGGCTGCGTTTCCGGATTTCTCAAAAAAAAAGAACGAAAAAAGAGTTTCTCCATGAGCACAGCGTTCATGCCGCAAATCAAGATATAATCATCGGCCACGGCCATCGGCGAATGTCATTTTTATTTGCCGATGGCAGTTAACGAGGCAAACATCGGCCGATACCGATGTTCAGCCGATGCATCGGTGCATCCCTAATGGCAATGTATGATCCTGTAAACTACAGATGAATTGAAACTTTAAGTTTCTTTGTGTTGCAACTTTACATATCTTTGGATTCAGTTTTTCTGCTTTATGTTGTGACAACACTGTGCTTATGGTCTGGTTAGGTTAATGCACAACAAGTTCGGCTCAGGAAAAGATCATATTTTGGAGAAAAAATCACTTGCTTTGGTCACCAAAGATATGGCTGGAGACTTCACATGGTCTCCTAAAAAACACCTGGTTGCGTCCTAACCTCCTATCAAAAATGTACGTTTTTCACTGGACAGACATTACTGGAGATGTCCCACCCTCCCATCCAAAATATCTGTTTTCTATTGCCGCAAACACGGCTGAAAATTGTTTCTATTAAGAAACTATTGTTCACTATTAAGAATGTTGAAACACAGTCCTTCCCACCTGTGACTCTGCAACCATCCCCTCCACCTCCTGATGTGACAGTCAGCTCATTAACATGTAGTATGAATGAGATATGACACATTTTAAACAAACAGCATTTAATAGCGCCTATAAAAATGGCTGATTCGACTGTAAGTGGTGCGTTCACAGAACTTCTGCCAACAGGTTGTTGACATATCTGTACTTCCTCTCACCATGTGGGAGACATCGTCTGTCAGAAATTATCGGCTTCTCTAACTTACCGAATTAGAAGTCGAAGGTTGATGTGAACGGGGCAATACGCTCGGAGCAGCTAATGTAGCCTCGAGCTGCTAGCCTCGGGCAGAGGTGAGGAGCTAGAGAAGTCTGATGTGTCACTTTTTTCTAACCCTCATTTTTCGAACTTGTAGTCTTCAGCCCCGACTGACACCGAGTCAGGAAACATAACTGGAGGCAATTTACCAGAATTCACACAGGTCTCTCTGGAGCCACACAAGGCTTTAAAATGCTAAAACCTGACTCTTCCTCAAGACCTGCAAACACTTTGTTGTGTTCCATCTGTGAAAACGATCAAAATCCGATTATTTACATGTAGCCCTTTGATGCATTTCTTAATAAATCACAAAGTAATCTTTTTTTGTATTTGTTTTTGTTTTTTAAAAAGTGAAAAAAAAATATGCATATCTCTATTTTAAAGAAGTCATGTAAGTGTCCACTGCATCAACGTTATAAAAAAGTGATTTAAGAATAACTGTTGAATCTTTTTATGCCCAAGAAGACCAGACAGGTTTTTCAACAAAATAAGACACATCTGAAAACACATCGGAGATGATAAAATAACCATGTGAATTTCTCTTGGTCTAAATTGCCATTTGATCAAGGCAGATCCAAAAAAAGCTAAGCATGAATTCTGTTGCATAACGCCAACTTGAGAGAACAGATGTGTTTTCAGTCACGGAATAAAAATGTGAAAGAAAAAAATGTCTGAGAATAAGAGGATTTAACAATTTTGGGTGCCGTCTCTCATACAAAGACAATATTTAAAAAGAATTGTGGACAAGGCTTTAGGGATCTACCGTCTGCTGTTTGTGACATGGTATTATCAATTTGAATGGCTAAAAGTGGATTCTTAACACCTGTCCACTGTAGGAGACACCATGCATTAAAGGGCTGCTTACTCAGCTTAAGATAAAACATTAAATAAAATCATCAACAGCATGAAAGCACACCAGCTCCTGACCCAGATGTTCTGAAAATGTACAAAGACATAATGGATGCGAGAAGCCACCTAATCAAGCAACCAGACAGATGGAAGGAAAGGGTACAGACACCCTCGGCCATTTTCTTATCCAGAAATACAATGCTGATGAAAAGTCAGGTGAAGTTTCGTTATCCGCAAAACATTTCTTGAGCTTGGAGCAAAACAGTGTTCAGCAGAATTCTCCTGAACGACTGACGTGAACGGAGAAAAACAATGCATATCCATACAGTTCCTGAAAGAAAGCCCTAAGATGCCAAATTGGCTGCTTCAGACACCCGGGTGTAAACAAGCTCGCCTGCCCACCCGTGGTATCAGGAGACTATTTCAGCGGTGGCCTCAAAACAAAAACCCAAGCTGGACGCAGAGTTTTTTTTTGTTTGAGTCCGATGAAACCACCGCTTCACTTTACTCCGCCTCAGCCAGGTAGGTTCCTGCTGTTCGAGCTCACCTGCAAATTGTTTTTTTCAGTTGGCATATTGCTCTTGTTACCCGTGGACGCCCTCCCGCTGCTGGATTCATGTGCAGTGTATTCAATAAACTTATAGGCTGAGTTTTTCTTTAGGGTTTCTGTTTGTCATGCACATTTATATCCTTTCATGTTGTTAATTTATTTTAATGTGAGTGCTCATTATTTTAATATTGCATAAGTGTTGTGGACTGAATTGGTTGCCAGGCATATTTACCCCCTGATTGGATTGTTGTTGTTTGGGGGGTGGGGGGGATTTTCCACTGGCTCACTGCAAAACTTGATAAAAGAGAATTATGCAAATTGACTTTTACAAATGTAAAAACTGTTGTTGTCGAGCACAACAGCTCAATGACATGCTTATTTCCCTCTCATGCTGGCCTCATGGCACAGTCAGCATGGCTTTTGTCATGCACAAGATGCTCGGTCACATTCGTTTCTGTATCCACACGCACAATTTCTGCTGAGATCCAATGGTTTAATGTCACAGCTAACTTTGGTGTTCTTCGTTGAGCACCGAATTGCTGGTTACTGTTTACCGCCGCTGCACTCCGAAGGTGTCATTTCTGCTCAGATCCTTCATTGTTTGTGTGTTTAATAAGCTTAAGTGCGTAATAATTTGCTGCACAGCCTACAGTACCTGTCTTATATGGTATATTACACATGTTCTTTTCTTATCCCTGCAGTTTGAAGTGGCCTGACAAGACGTTGACTGGATTTTACCATCACATGGTAGATAACAGATTATGCAGTGGCTGCTGTCAGTCTCTGAAACATGTTAAATCCTTTCAGTGTGAGTTATCTGACCGATCTGTATGCCACATGATGGCATCACATCAGTTAAAGCGTCTAGGGTTAGCGGAAAAGTTCACCCAAAAATGAAAATGTATTCATCGAGGGCTGTACCGTAGGCAACCGGATGTGTTTCAGTTTCTTGACTACGTCTCACCCAAGAGGCGTCTTCAGTTCCAACTAACTGGAGGGGAGTTGCAGGCTTTTAAACTCTGTGTGGGAGTGTCCTTACAGAGTCGTCAAGGACACGTGCGAGCTCAGAGCTTCAGAGTCGTTAGGGCCACTTGTGGGTTGTTGACCCAACCGGCCTTCATGTGGGTCGCCAGGTCTAGTTGAGCCCAGGTGTGAATGGTTGTGAAGATGTCTGGGGAGGGAACTCAGTACCGCATTGTAGGTAGGTGATAAGTAATGTTGTTGTCGTCCTCTGTTCAAAGATGTCATGCATAGATGGATTCTTTTACTCCTCTTTCAAACCAACTGTTATGCTGGCCAATGCAGCCGAGACCGCACAGATTTGTAGACTGGGTCAAGACTCGGCTATCTACTTACATCTGAAGGAGAAAGCAGACTGACTGAGAGCCTTCATCGACATTATCTACTCGTCTGCATGCAGCTGGGAAGTCAGGTGAAGTGTCATAGTAAAAAAACAGTTATTTGTTCAAATGTGAATGGTCCCCAACCCTGGCTGTGACGAGAATCTGCTCAGCACTCGCTCACTCGTCAAGGTGACTTTGTGCGTTTTGGGCTGATGGAGCCAAATGTGTACCCGTCTGTGCTCATCTCTCACTAGGCTCATAATCACAGTAACAGGAAAGAACACAACCTGTCGAAGGTTCAAAGTCCCAAAAATGAAAGCCCAGCTGATACCTCAAAAGCCTGTCTAGTCTATACTATCAGTTTATATCAGTATCAGTGTGTATGTCAGTATCAGTGTGTATCAGTTTATATCAGTATCAGTGTGTATGAACTTTTTGAATAGAATTTAATGCAGAAAAAGATGCTTCGTTTGATAACTTTTGAAGGCTCATTGCAAAGAAATGTGTGTAAACCAGCTGATAATGGATTGATATTGTGATTTTTAACTCCCTATATTGGTGCTAGCCCCCAAAATTCCAGTATCAGTCGGAGCTTTGTATGGAAAAATGTAATGTGGGACAGTCCTACAGGTAACTGATGTTTATGACGCTGTCATTGTGAAACAGCACCTGTGCTCTTTCTCTCTAAAGGTCAGTGTTTTACCTCAAATGTCTTGGTGTCAGATGAGGTGGCTCGATTCTCAGGTGGCTCTTACAGAACTCATGAAAACCTGACCGTCATGTTGTGTAGGCTAATAAATGTGGCTGTGGATGCACTTTATCCTGAGGTGGATGCTTTTTAAAGGTTTGCTGTGACAGTGCAGCGTGCGCCAAACGGTGAGTCGTGCATAAAAGGTAAACAGGACATTGTTAAGGGTGACTGTACAGTGTACAGGCGTGTTGTAGCAGGTTTAATGGTTAATGTGGGCGCTAGTCTTTGCTGAGTGAGTCGGTTCACAGTTTAATTTGTTACTTTGCAGAACGTCTTTGCCGAGGCCAAAACTGACAGCTGGCATTCTGCATCTCACTTTTTGCTAACGGAGTTAGCGCAGTAATAGAGCACATTGTCTGTTTATGTCGCAGGTTCATGTGATCCTCATTAACTCTCCTCGGCAGGTGCAGACGCTTCTTTTCTGAGATCTGCTGCGTGTGGGAGGCAGCTTTAGATTAAAGTTAACTTCACTGCATTTCCAAAGTGAGGTGATTTCACAGGTGCTTGAGTTTTTTTTTGTTTTTTCTTTTTTAGCTTTTGTTTTTATATTTGATTGATTTTTTTTCACACCAACAAACTTTGTGGAACTCATGTAATGAACAAAACATCACGTTGGAGTCGTGAGCCGTCACATCTACTCCACTGAGCTGTCACCGGTGATTCATGTCCTTTGTCCCCGGATGACGGAGAGAAAATGACCAGATGTTTGTGCCAGCTGATCTTTTAATTAAGAATTTGTTTGTTTTTCAAATTCATTCTCGTCGTCCACCTTTTCTGTCACTGTTACTGAAAATACTGAGGCTGCTGCGGCAACTTGCAGGAGAGTTTTTTAAGCGGTGACAAAGGCACAAAGGGGCCTTTGTGTATTTGACTTGTGTTTTCAGGTGGAGACTTTGTGCCACCAGGGTACCCGGACACTTCTCTTGAAGGAGAAATGCCAGCCTTGTTCTCTTCCTGCGGCAGTACTTTCAAATATTCACAAACGCTGCGGGCAAGACGGCTTAACTTGAGTGCAGACGGAAGGTTCGGGGGGAGAATACACAACACCGGAGCGTGCACTGTGGGACGGCACAGGAATATGACCATAATTGGATCCCCTGACAGCTGTTTGACTTCTACCTCCTCGAGGACAGGACCCTCTCACTCTGACGCTTTAATTCACACACAGACGCTCATTGCTATGCATAGCTGTCCTGATCAGTTTGAACTACACAGCGGTGATCACCTTTAATGACCTACAGATCGCCCGTCGACCATTTCAGAGTGCCTGCTGTCAGGGTTTTTTTTTGTTGGCTTGGCAAGAAGGCGAATGTGAAAAAAAAAGAAGTGTTGGTGGTGCCATATTTACGTCTGTGCGAGAATGTGAGGTCGTGTACCTGATGGACATGTTATCATGCTAGTTTTGTAAGTGTGTCTGAAGTTTAAAGCAGTGGAGAGAAAAGTTTAAGACCCTGAGTACGCATTTTAAAATTGGGGGCATGAAATGTGTTAGATAGAAGAGCTGTAAGAAAAGAGACATCGGGGACGACGTGCGATAATTAAATATTTCTTGTAGTTATACAGTACTGAATAGTTGTATAGTATATAGTATTGAAATGCCAAAATAAACAAACTCTGAAGTAACTGCAAAGGTCAGTCACATAATTGTCATTCTAATGAGCTGCTTGCAAACCTGCTGCACTCAGCTAAGACGTCTCCATATGCTTATTGTCAGACTTGTGACAGATTTTCTTTGTTTCTGTTTCTGTTTCATTTATTGCAGTTAATTACAAATCCAGTGGTGGAGGTTTAAACCTAGACATAATTATGGCCGTGGCCGCTTTGAGCGACATCCTGCCTCAAGCTGTCCGCGAGGTTTCACTCACAGGTCTTCACCTGTTGACGGTGTTTCTGGTGTTGCAAATATTGGATGGATAATAAAGCTCACTGTGGGGTGAATTTGTATTAACAACTAACAGACTAGTAATAAATAGCTGTGGGCAGAGCCTGGAGCTGCTGGGGGAATAAACAGCGGGTGTTGAGAATGGCAGAGCACAGAGTTGATTTTTTTTTTAACTTTTAAGATTAAAAATGTGATTTATTTTCAGTCTCGCTTCTCAACCTGTCTGCAACAATGAGCCACTGACGTGCTGGAATCCACTTTAATGAACTGCAACTTAGAAGTATCTCTTATTTGACCACTGAATGGAGGGGAAATGACAGAGAGGAGATGGGAAAAGAAAGGAACTGGAGGATAACGGAAAGTCCCGGGTGTCTGCTGAGTGCTGATTTGAGTCAGAGGTTAAACTGAAAAGAAAAGGTGCTTCTGTTACACGGGGTATTCCCATTTTGAAGCCTAGAGTCCGACTCAAGTAATATATTACTGTATCACATAGTGAAACGTGTAGCGTATTACGACTGGTAGCAATGCTAAAGGCAGGCTAACCTGTGATCATGTTGCAGAAATGTACACTTTTGGGCAGCGTTAAAAAGCTGTGGAAACACCCCTGGCATGTTGGCAGTTCGCCCTACGAACATATCCAGCAGACAGAGGAGAACGTCGGCATCCAGGTCTTTTTTTCTGGTCACCTCATAAATGTTAGTTCAATGTTCATTCTCCTTAAAGCTCCATTTTGGCCTCCGACAGCTCCTCAGAGAAATATCCGTCTCTTTACCACCATCGCCTTCATGCCGGGCCTTTACTCTTCCCGTTTGTTGTCTGCTGCTGGGTTTTTAGAGCTTTTGTTGCCAAAAAATAGCGGAGCTGAGAGAGGCTGCGTTGACATTTCTTTTGCCCACCCACTGTATTGTCCTCAAATATTTGACAGATGTCAAGAAAAAGGAAACGACTCACATCTGGGTACACGGTTTTTCTCTTTGCATGTGACATATAAGCAAACAGGTATCTCTGAGCTCACCTGTTTTTAACTCGAGTCTTCAAAACTCAGACAGTCCACCTCTACAGAGACATGTACAGAGAGGAAATGACACTCACAGTGTTAATTTCTTATATCAGACTTTGTGAACTGGTAAATCATTATAACATCTGTGTAAAAGGTTTGGCTGAAAGAGGAGGAAGCTGGTACCCGGTGTTCTGATAATGGGTGCATAAAAATAAGATTCCTTTGTAGCCTTTTTCTTGTACCTTATATTCTTTGAGTGTATTAGACTTTTCTTCCCCGGAATGACGTGGATGGGATTAAACACAGACTCAGTGACTGTGTGCACCAAATGAAGCCAGACAAAAACAGTCAGGGACCTGTCTGCAACACCACTCCTGGAGGGTATAAATTGAATAAAACTGAATAGTAATTTATTAAATATATACATTTTTAGATAAACTATGATTAAATACCGTGTCACTTTTAGTAAAAAGCTACTACTCGTTGATTTAATATGTTTCAATTTAAGATAAAGTCTCAACACATGGAAATTAAATTATCCCATAATATAAAGCGACTACAATATATATTGACTGTATTTGATTTTAAAATCATCATTTAAGTTTATCTGCTGCAACCAGAATTTTTCACTGTGAATGATTCAACTAGGAAGAGCTTTTATTAGTGAGACGTGGGATCTATCACATCCCGATAAAAACATGATCACCGTCGCCATGACTACGTGGTGTGACAAGTCTCTTGGAATTAACTAGACAATTTCGTACACTGTGAAAATGTGCACGAGGAATCACTGACGCTGCTATGACCTGAGAAGAAGGGCAAAGACGATGAAGAAACAAGGAAAAGGCAATCTAAATGAGGGGCGGGATGTCTGATCGACGGGCAGGGGCAGCTCTCTTACAGCATCTTGAACCGAGTAGCTTCGTAGACCGGGTCCACTCCTTCAGAAACATACTCAGAAACAGAGTTTTTTCAGTATATGTATGGATCCGTAGTGTCATTGGCGAGAGAGAGAGAGAGAGCAGGGCAAGGCAGGGCTAAGCTAATCAATGAGTTTCGTGCTGCTCCAAAATTTCACAAGATTTTACCCATTTCAAATTGTGGAAAAAGAAGAAGATGATCAATATGTGGTGGTAAATGTAGATATTGTGGCAGGCCGCCACAAATAAATCAATGTATGGCAAGCAGTGGAATGGAACTCTCTTTATTTGGCCATTTGCCGTTATTGGATTGTTGAAGATTGACAAAAGAAGGAGGATGGAGTGAGCGAGAAGGGAAAAAATGAAATGTTTTGGGAGTCGAACCCAGGCTGCTGCCAAAGACTCTGCCTGCTTTATCGTATTCATAAAGTTCACCTGCACTTGTCCAAACAAAGTTTTTAAAGGGCATGGAGTTTGCTCAGTTCAACAAGAAGCAATACGAATTTCAACAGATCTCCGCACCATAGCGTCGAGCTCAAGGTGAAGTAAACCAATATTTGCTCAACTTTGTTAAACAACGCAGGGAAAGTCTACATTACATCCTCCTCGCAGCTGGTTGCCTTGCTTGAAAGGGGCGCTATGAAGTTTTTGCATTTAGAATATTAATAAGGTAAAACTACAATTTTAGGAATACTAGAAAGGTGGCAGGGTCTGCCAAATATAAACAAAGTGAGTGAAAGGTCAGCTTTTATTATTCAGTCATGGAAAGAGGGTTCGTTTATTGAGTTTCCTCCCAAAAAACTACGTAACGCACCTTTAAAACTTGATCGTCCTCATCACGCTCATCATTTTCGTGCCAAAAGAAAAGCTTAGTTGCGTCTTTCTAAAAGTCAATCAAAGGCCAAAGCTTTTGAATTGAGGCCTCGTTCATTAAACTGGATGAAAAAGAGCTGGTGCGAAGACAGACAACAGGCAAAGAGAGCAAACGGATGGAAAACCTTGAGTGCTGAATCACAACCCAAACACTGCTCCGCTGGCCTTCAGTTGCAAAGAACGTGTCAGGAAGCTAGAAAAGATTAAACAAACCCATTGTGGGTTTGAGTGCATCTGAGATGAGTGTTGACATTCAGGGTTATATCAACACCTGTCAAAGAGGCCGCAATCCCTGCACTTTTTCCAGAGGTTGGAGGTACTTTGACTTCACAATAAAAGCCCCCCTCCTCTGCAGGTAGCGCTGGTTCAGCAAGTGCGATCGTCTCTTCTGATGTGTAACTGCTTATTTATCAGCACCGGCACTAATCGATATTCATCATTTACCCGCTGGTCGGATTTCGAAGCGTGCACATAGGACTTAATGCCTGGACATGTTCAGCATACAGTCGCTTTGATGAACACAATAAATGCACGAGGGATGGCTGCTATCTCTCCCTCACCATCCATATCCTTCTTGTCCCGTCCGTTTGATGTTTTGGGATTTTTTCCATGTTTAGTAATTGTGTCCATAATTGTATTCACAGTTAACACCGTCCTAGCAGACTGGGTCAAAGTACACTTCCTGTTGTTGTCTATAAAGTAGGGCTGTCAAACGATTAATTTTTTAATCGCATTTAATCACATTTTGTCCATAGTTAACTCGCGATTAATCGCAAATTAATCGCAATTTTTTGGCACATTTTTTTCTGTTCTAAATATATCTTAATGTATTTTTTTCATGTTCTTAATACTTTTAAGAAACTTCTCTCCTCCCAGAAGTTCACTTATGTACCTGCAATACAAGTGAAAAAGTACTTCAGTTAGGAACCTGATTCTGTCTGTCTGTCTGTCTCTCTCTCCTGTCACACACACACACACTCTCTCTCTCTCTCTCTCTCTCTCTCTCTCTCTCTCTCTCTCTCTCTCTCTCTCTGTGTCACACACACACACACAATCACCCTCTCTCTCTCTCCAGGACTGTCGCCAACCTCTTCAGCTTATCTGTTGTTGGCATGGTGACTTTGGTCTCATGTAGGGATGAGCTTGCGTTGGCTTGCAAATGATATTTGAGACTCGACGTACTTCAATGCTAACTCATTTCATGTCGACAGTACGTGCAGATAACTTTTGTCCTATCGACCGAACCATCTGGCAGTGTTTTGAAAGTGAATTTGCCGTTCATAAGTCCTTTCTCCATTTCCTTTCGCTTTTGCTTTTCAGTCCACCGTGTTTTTACCGAACCGCCAACCCTGCTTCTTCTTCTGATTCCCTTTCTTATTCTTCTGCCACCGTCTGGATCAAGACTACAGGTGCCACCGACGGCCGTAAATCATACAATGCAGGTTTCTTTTTTTTTTTATACCGAGCGTTAATCGCGCGTTAAAAAAAATAACGGCGTTAAGAGGATGTTGCGTTAACTTTGACAGCCCTACTATAAAGCCAACTAGAAATGATTTTAAAGGATAAGTTCACCCAGCCATTATCTACTCGACATCCTGCTGATGGATGCAAAACGGCATTGTAACAAGTGCTTCAAGTTGGCCGTTACTGACTGCGACACAGTACCGGCATGTTTGCATTGCACTCTTTGGTGTTCTCTCACTTTTTCCTGCTCCTCTTCATATCGCGCCCAGGCAGGGTTGGGAAGGTCATTTTAAATATGTATGCTGATACAATTACTAGTTCAAAAATGTGGTGAGCAATGTAATCCCAGTATCACAATATTAAAGAGATGTATGTATTACTTTTGGATTACCTTAAGACCAAACAAGTGCAAGAAAAGACAAGAAAAAGTAACGATCCATAAGATCACTTTTATTTCACCTTTATAATAAGTGTTTGGTTCGAGAGCATGTGAGCACCGAGTGATGTTGTGTTTCACTTCTGAAGTGCCGTCATGTGCGAACATGTGCACGGTTACAGACAAAATTCTGATCTACAGGTGTCTTTTTTTTTTGTATCCTAACTATGTAATACTGTTACATGTATTCAGTTACTCCATGAGGCTGCACCCAGGAGGCAGAGGCGCCGCCCGCTTTCTTTTTCGGTGCCCGTGTTCACCGATTGGGCCGCTCCAACCCAGTCTCACGGCAATGATCTGCAGTGGTCACTTCAGCATCTGTTAGACTTTCTCCTCCAGCCGCGAGCGAATCTGGCAAGAGAGCACACTGATGATCTATAGCAAATAGTGTCACTGCTTGTGATTGTGTTTTTGGGGGGTATTTATTCCTCAGAGATGAGCAGACACAAACAGGCCGCAGGCAGCACAGATCATCACACAAGTCTGTGGTCCTTTTAGCTTCTTTTGCTGCAGAAGAAGCACCGTCTTGCTTGTCCAGTGACACACAAAAGGCTTTATGCTATAAAGTTATGAGGTTATTTTGAAGATCGGCTGTAAAAAACTGCTACATAGGAAAAAGAAAAGCAAAGATCTCATGTTTAAGAATCGGAAACAAGGGAATATTTGGCATCGTTGCTTGAAAAACTGTTAATCGACTAATCAATTACCGACTAATCATCGTTTCCCTTTGTCAGTGAGCTGGTACTAGAAGTGACCATCGATTTTACATTTCAAATCTTTTACATCACATCTACTATTTTCTGTGTCTGAGGTACGATAAAAATCTGTGAAAACCGGATCAGAGTGGAAGGTGAGGTGTCAGGCCGGTAATTGTATTGCACAGAGCTGTAAATTGTCGGCCTGTAGTGTCTTGCATGTATCAATCTGTAGCTTGAAACCTGCATTTATGAACCTCAACCTGTCTTCTCTATTTCGAGGACTATACTCACCCACACATCCACCCACACGCATCGCAAGGCTCCGATTACAGACAAGCCGAGACGAACAACATGAGGAGGACAAACACAAAAAGACATACAGTATATGAGCACGTCTGAAAAAAGCATGGTTTACAGAATCATGCCAAAGAATGGGCGGCTGCGATTATACCACTTTAGCAGTCTAAAGCATATGCAGCAGCAGCAGCAGCAGCAGCAGCAAAAAAAAAAAGTAATTAAATGAGTCATCAATCCATTGCATACTTTAATACAGCATAACATTGTTTGCCTGGATGACATGAATTCATTTTGGGGAGATTCAAAATGCTCCTCATATCATAGATTTTCAGTTCAATTTGAATGCGGAGCGCAGCCGGCCGGTTTTTTAATGTTAAGTGCCCAGAGCCTTGAATAATTAGTTTAAGAAGAGATGAGTGCCGGTACTCTTTAAAGAATGGCTTCACAAGCTTTTCTTCGTGGGCTGTTTTTTTTTTTGCAAGTGTGTGGGGGAAGCTCTCCCTTAACGTCCTGTCAGACTTGTTGATATTCAGTGACATGAAAATAAGTTTTTATCAAGGTGCTGTCTGTCTCTGTGTGGCCAGTTTAGTATATTATCCATTTTGAGACGAGGATGTAAGACTAAACAAAATAAAGACAAGATGTTCGCTTCAGTCTTTTGATAAAACAGGCGGTGAAAGGAAATCTATTCTGGCTGTGGGAGGAGTGGGCGGCATTAGCGTCCTACGTGCTGTGGAGATAATGTCTCTGCGCTTTGTTTCCTTCTTATGATCAATGATGAGACTGATGGTCGGTATTGTGACTGAATTTGCATGTCTGTGCCCAGACCTTGACCTCCCTCTTCTCATTCTGTTGGGTCTCTGAGCTCAACAACTGGAGGATGTGTTACCATTAAGGTTTGTTCATGGTTCCTCTGGGTTAGTACCCCTCACTTCTCCTTTCAACGCCACTTGAAGGTTGACATTTGTGGTTTTGAGTGAAATGTTTTAATCTATTGGATGGACTCTTGTTATTTGGGACATAAACAGACCCCATCATCTTTTGGTGTGGATCCAAAAAATAGAACGGATCTAGGAACTTTCTGTCACTTCTTTAAAAATTGCACGAGTTTTAGACATTTCAGTTACTTGCTGAGGTAATGAGGTGAGGAGCTTGATGACAGAACGTTTGTATTTCGGTGGCTCGTATCTAAGTGAGTACACGTTGATGTGGATCCAAATAGAAATCCAGATCTAGTGGATTTGATTTGATTTGATATTGGATCAACCTGTTGGGTGTTTTCATATTTTGCTTTCCTACTGTGTTTTCTTCAGGTTCTTGTGCATGTAAAAGACCTTGAAAGTTAAATAGGTCAAAGTCCAACAGCACCAACAGAAGATTGTCTCTTGCACAGAAAATCCACCTTTAATTTGGCGACTTTGTGACATCAAACTACGTCACCCACGTCGCACATTTGCATAATGTATGCCCAGCGACTATACAAGGCATGTAAGAGTTGATTTGGCAAAGCTTCTCTGTCGTTGTTAGTAGTGCTGGCTCAGGTGTGTGTGAGCTGACCAATCAGAGCAGACTGGGTATTCGCGAAGGGGGGCTTAAAGAGACAGGAGCAGTCAGTAACCTTAAATATAGTTCTGAACCTGAAAATGAGCTTGTGTCTCCTTTAGCAATGCAGTAATCTAAAACCTGACCTTGTCTTTTATGTATTTGACTTTCCTTAACAGCAATTTGTAACAACTTTGAAAGTGACAGACATTGTGTTGCACTTCAGATTGAGGCACCAGATCAGAAAACGCAATCAGAAGAAGTGTCGTTCTAGAGAGCACTGTAAGCAACACACACAATTGTTGTTAAATCGGGAGGACTTGTTGAAACTTGTTTAGTTGCGCAGCTGGAAGCCATGAATATTCAGGCCTCTTCCCTGAAAAGTGACTTCAATGACTGTCTGTCTTGGTTCCCAACTGACTATTTGATTAAATGACTTGTTGTTCCAGCACAAATGTGAGAGAGATGGATTGGTGAGTGATTTGATGGGTCAAATTAAAGTGTTTTCCTATTAAAAATTGAGACACTTGAATCATCTGTTGCCACTTTCTATCAATAAAATTGGCCTCAAAGATTTTTCACTGGCACTGGATATTAATACATTTCAATAAAAGAAACAGCAAAAAGTAATTTCCTGTATTACAATGAACATCACCGGCCTTAAGTGAGAGGAAAAAGGTTGGTAAGTTTCCATTCATTGATTTGTTTTTCTCTCAATACTCTATTGGCCTTGACATGTGGATGTCAGCAGACGGTTTTACCGACCGAGATTAGGTGTCACTGTCAAAAGTATAGAGTGTATGTTTATCGTATCTGTTGGCACCTTAAATATAATACGTCAACATGATCCTTCTTACTGAGAAGTTGGTTTGTACACTGTGCACACGTAGTAGATCCATCAGCTTTATCAAAAAGAAACATCCCATTTCACAGCAGCCTTTTTCCTTTTTGTTCTAATTTAAGGTATAGTCCTGCACTGTCTGATTAGTCACAGGAAACAGCCGCCGAGAGAGAAATATCACCGGATAATCCTTCAAAAAAACAACAAAGAGCCGGGCAGTGGCTCATCAGCTCCATGACATCACCAAACGCTGACTAAGGGCCGTTTCACGTCAACTTAGTTTGGTCTGAACTTTGGGACTACTTGAGCTGAACAAAAACTACAGGTGTGAGGCCTGTACACTTAGTGCTTTTTCTGGTGCGAAAACATTTCTTCAGATTTTTCAATGGACAATCAGAGGAAGCCCAGGCTGCCACTGAGACTGGAGAAAGGAAAAAAAAACAAGACAAGAAAGCAACGTGGGCCATGGTAGCACATGTGGATAGTCTGATGGAATAACCTGGAAAAAATACAGACACTTATCAGTTATTCTCTGAGAGGATGAGAAGGCTTGAACTGCAGCGTGCCGATGTCATAATGCAAGTCTGTCTACAAATCAGACAATAGCAAGTGGCTTAGCTTAGTGGTGCTGTGGCCTTTGTCTTCGTCTTTTCACAGTAGCTCTCATCACAGCACATTACAGTTTATCCCCCTCGATAGCAGCGACGTGATCTTAATCTGGTACAGCATAATGCTAGTCCCACCAATTAACTGAAGGTTAGCGTCACACAATTTACATTCAACGGTAGTGCCCTCTCTGGCGCTTCATTGTTTACTTCAGACTTCTAGTTTAGCAAAGCCGTTAGCGGTGTGTGTGTGTGTGTGTGTGTGTGTGTGTGTGTGTGTGTGTGTGTGTGTGTGTGGATGTACAAAATAACCTGCAGACATGATTAATCATTAATCGATTTGAGAATTTAACAAACGATTATCAGAGACGGGCACAAAAGACATAAAAAAATATTAAATTATAAACGTTTGCTTATCGAATATATCACAAAATACAAAATACTGGTATGACAAAATGTATTTAATTACAAAACAAGTATATTTATAATGAAAAAATATAAACATTTTAATATAAATATGATGTTTTAGCAATGTAGCCTCAATAAGGGTTGGATTTTGTTGGACCAGCTGTTAAATAGAACTTAAGGTTGTCATTCAAGCAACTTGTTTGGTCTTGTGGTTATTACTTTATCTATTCTTTCGTCTCATGATGCAACTCTGATTGCATCAAGTATAGATCAATTCAGTGGTTAAATCAGTTTTATAAACAGAAGTGTTTGTTATCCACTTATGTGGAGGCAACATGATGATAAGCAGTAAATGGGAAAGAAGAAGAAACAATTTCCACATGAAATGACAGCCAGGCAGCCAGGCATGGAAACACAAACATCCAACCTGTAAATGCTATATAACAAAGAGACAGAATTTTTAAGATTACATTGCTGCTCCCTTTCAAACGTCCTTGGATAAACCTTGTGATTCTAAATAGGAGAGAGGCAGGGGCGAACCACAAGGAGCCAAAGGAAATTGGTTCATGGCTGCTCATTCATATTGTGCTTCTTCAGTTTTGTCCATGTTATTCCACTTCAGTGTTTCTTTCAAAGTAGAAAAGCTGTTTATCAGAGATTATTCTGGCCCTGGATTATTTTTTCCACGTTACACAGAAAAATCCAACCTTGAAACTTTGGATAATGCAGGACACGTCTTCAAGCACACTGCTTTTTCTGCATGTTATGTCCTTTTTGGACATCCCCCCTCTGTCTTTCTCACTTCGCCTGCCCTGGCTCGGTTGGAGGGATCGGGAGGAGATTCATGTCCTAGGGAGAGTATTTGTCAGTAACGGATCAGCCAGCGCTGCTGCGGTGGCAGGTATCTCTATCACCTTACGTGGTGCCTTTCCTCCCCTGCATGGATCAACTCCCTGTGTCTAGCTAAGTGGGGTCTGGAAATGCATCTGTTGCCTGAGAGACCCTCTAACAACTGGGGACTTGGTGGAGAACCATAGTTAAAGCTCTGCGGAGGCTTGGCCCGTAGCTTAGATTAAGTGTTGGTGCTTTATCTCCAGCTTTGAGGCTCACAGAGACACATCTGCTTGAAAAGGTGGCACACTTGAAACAAACAAAAAAGAAAAGCTTAGCAAATGGAGACCTTTTTATACATTATGCACAGAAATGGTGTGATGTACACCCTTGTTCCCTGTTGGCTGAGCTCTGGGTGTCATCGCACAATCCTCTTCTGTCTCAGATCACATAATAGACTGGTCCAATATTCAGAGACAAAGTCGTGTCAGCCCAGGCACACACTAACACACTCCGACACCGGCTCTATAGCTCTCCCATATTCTCCTGAGTGAGACCAGGAAACAAGGTGTTGTGTGATGGACAGACACAATCACAGAGTGTTTTCGTGCCCGTACACATCTGTCAAGTGCCGTTCCATTTTTCACATGCGTCGGTATACTGTTTGACAGGATCTGTGATACAGACTCTCAGGGTATTGGCTGAAGAATAGCTTTGCTGGGAGAGTATATTGTCTTTTAGTCTTATTGGCAAAATGTTGATGCCTCGAATGCAAATGTCTTGAATGTATTTGATGAACAAAAGATCTCACTGAACCTTATCATTTGAAGGTTGTGTGTACAGATGACTAGTTTTCTATTTATTGGTTGCAGTTACTGTTTCCATTCATCCATCCACTATCTGTAACTGTATCCTTTAACACCGAACTATAAGGCAATTAATCTATGTCTGTCTGTCTGCATGTCCTTCGCATATCTCGAGAACCATTTATCTGATCGTGGCTGGTTTGTTGCTACTGAACCACAGAAATGCAGTGTTGAAATTGCTGCAATTTGGAAACGCAATTATTTCACATCAGGTTGTGTCTCACACAAGAAAAAACACCCTGGGTCACCTTTTTTTTTTAAATCTTGAACATGCGCTCGCTAGAAGATTTTACAAAATGGCACATGGCACGCTACAGATAAGGTTGAGGTAACAGAGGAAGCAATGCGCCCCCTCACGCGATCCCTCTCATGTGATTTCATGGGGAAGCAGACCTAAACAGAATGGAGATTAGCAAGGTGCAAGAAACACATTGCAGTGAGAAAAAGCAGAAGCAAAGTGGACCAGGGTGGAAAAGTGGTCAACACGTTTTTTTTTCTTCAGCGAAAACTGGGGGTGAGATTTTAAGTTTCTTTCAACAGCAGGATGCTCGCTAACGTTAGCCTCAAGAGCCTGGCTGTTCAATGTGGCTTGGGAGCGCCGTCAGATGCTGTGGAATGCCTCTCTCCATGACTGCCACTGATCAGCTGCTTCCAGATCACTTTTAAACTTTTGGGATTAAAAAGTGGATTTATGCTCACTCCTGCTTATCAACCTGACTGCAGCAGCGATCCGCGGAGATGACCCCTGCTTTCAGGTGTTTCTGCTCTGTGATGTTGACTGCTGACAGCTGGAATGGAAATATACTTTACTTCATGATCAATACTACAGAGAGTTTAAAGTTTCATATACCTAACGAACTTATGAATCCCACTTACCGTTATCTTGAGTAAACTCTGGGATTTCTCTAGAGTGAGCATTGTTGGAAACATTTGGGATAATGTAAGTACACAGCTCAACAAAATAAATAACATGTCTAGACTTTTTTTGACATTTTAATGCTGAATTCCCACATACTATAACTTCAAATTCAACGCATGCTCTAAAAACCTCTATATCTCATGTGTTGCCGACATGGAAGAAGAGATACTGAAAATAGATATACAAACAGATGAACATCAACAGGCGAGAATCAATAGGTTCTTGACATCAAAGAATTTTTAACACAGACCGCTCCTGAAAAGGGACAAGGTTAATATTCATCAAAACTAACCTCATTACCTGGCTGATGCAACTATCTAAAGCGAAGGATCTGACAGCGGTCTGCCAGGGCCAAACAGATCGATGTGAGCCACTCCTCACATGCTGAACTGGGTTTTGGCTGTAATGAAACGCTGGCTCCCTGGAGGCCAACACGTAACGCAGCGAGATGTAAAGGGATGGAATGACTCCCCGCATGAGCCAGTGAAAGAAAATAACTCTCCCTTCAGTGGCCTGAATAAGTGGAGCACAGAGATTCCGAGAGTTGGGACATTCTTGAACAATGATTTTGTATGAATACATTTCTTCAAGCATGCAGAAAGTGAAACTGTCTTGTAAAGAGAGAGAAAGAGACCTTTGTCGACTGAGCTCCTGCCGCTCATCTGTGTTCCTGACAAATGGGTGATATTGTGGCAGTGAACCGAGCAGTGGTGCCATCCATGCTTTGACAATGCTGAGGAGATGTGTTAATTGAGTTAAATATCCTGTGACAAAATCAATGAATTTAGCTGTTTTTGAAGATTGCATTTTAGAGAGTTGTTCAGACCAGACAGACTGCGACATTGTATGAAAGGTTTTCTGACGCCAAGTCTCAATTGAAGGCGGCGCGAACAACAAAAAGAAAAAGAAAGGTTCTGCTGAGCTACGAGACATGAATGACAAAATCCCCCAGGCCATCACTGCGGTCCAAGGCAGAAAAGGGCTGTATGTTTCTCATGTTTAAACCTTCAATAGAAGAATTCTTTCTCTTTGTGTAAGAAAAGTTAGACATCACTTTCAGATATCACTTAGTCTGAACTCAAAAAAGCCTGTGGCTTGAAGGCCAAGCTTCAGAGGACAGCTGGACGCTCTCTGCTCTGTCAGTCAGACATCCCAAACACCGCGGTAGATGTCGTCACTTGTCAGCTGAATGCACATCTTCGGTAACAGTCCATGAATATCAGAGTTGGCATGTTCCTAGCTTTTCAATGAATGCCAAATTTAGAATTCAACTCAGGCTGTGAAAAAGCTGAAATTAGTTCCAGGGGAAATAGCTGTAATTTCTGATATTAGGTTGCCGTTTCACCTCAGATAGCCTGTTTAGGGTTTGAGGCAGACTTTCGCCGCCGTCACATTGGCCTTGGCATCCCACATTTTTGTCAATTACCCAGCAATGGTTTGGGACACATTGGAGAAGGTTGAGGTGGGGCCTTTTTTGGCAAAAGCGAGATCCACTGATGTAGACTGACGCGTGGCGTAAAGTGCCCTCACAGAAATGGCACAGAGGTAGAAAAATGTCAACTCCATCAGGCAGCAGAGGAAATCCCTATCAAGTCTGTTTAGGAGAACTCAACATCTTCCTCGTCTGCATGTCAAGTGACAGAGGAGTGACTCGACGTGTGACTCGTTGATATGACCTCAGCCATATGGGTCAAAATGACTCAGCACCTGTGTCTCTCCATTTCAGTCTCTTTCTTTTCTCGCTGCCTTTCTGTGTCTGTCATTCCCTCTTCTTCGCACTGTGAAGTGATCTTGACCTTGAGCCTCGTAATGCACTGATGATATTGTCACATTTGTGAGTGAGTTTGACGGCAGTAGAAGAGCTCGACATGAACTAAATGTCACCTTTGGACTCGCGCTGCGTTGGAAACGCTCAAGCATCAATTCAGCTGCTAATCTGCAGCCATTTTGATAACCGATTGACGACAAAAGTCATTTTCCAAGCAGAAATGTCAATGTTTTAGAGATTTCATTACTGGGTTCTAGCCATGCTTGTCTCAGGCGGGTTCTGAATTATCTCAACAACTACTTGATGGATTGCCATGAAGTTGGGTGCACCCATATCCAGTATGGTCCCCAGAGGATCAATCCTACTGACTAGCCCCAACATTATCTCCCCTAATGCCATCATGAGCTTGGCTTCTTGGGTTTTTAGTAAGATTTCCACATCTTTTGGATGGACTGCCATGAACCTTGGTACAGGCATTCACGCCCTCCACAGGACTGATAACGGCTGATGATATTTAAGAGAAGGTACGGAGCAGCCAGAGGTTGTCAAGAGAGCCTTGACATGAGTGCAACACTTTGATTTTTCCGTGAGAAACACACAATTGTGGTGGTAATTTCTAAATCACATGAGGTCCCCTGGTTATACTAGTCCTGTATGAATGGGGAATTAGACTACAAGTTTGGACCTACTCTGTAAAAGGTTTGCTCTTGATTTTACAACCACAGTATGAATCTTTTTTGACGTGGCTTTCATAATAACATGCCAAACCTCCTCTGCAACTTCAATAATGTGCGGATTTGACATTATTTTTCGACATTTTGTAGACCAGAATTGATGCAGTTGACAAATAAACTGTGAACAAATCATTTAAGGGCAGCTTCAGCAACCTTTTCAGCTTTTAATGGCTACTTTCCATTCCTCTATTTTACACACCAAAGAAAGTTGTCGGCTGTGCCGCTGGGAGTTGCTTCGAAGAGTCAAAGCCACGAGCCTCCCTCTTCTTGTTCAATTACTCACTCGCACGTTGTCTCTTCATTCCACATTGGATGAATACATTGCTTGTCCACTTTTCCCCGCGCCCAGTGTGACTTCTTCCCTCCGGCTCTGACTGTAACTCCGTCTCAGGAGCGGCTGGTGAAGTCGCTGCAGCCGGTATAACAGCAGCGGGCAGCAGAAAAAGGTTACCTGTCGACTGCAGCTTTTCAATACAGCTTGTCCTCAAGAGCATGTGTGCCTGTTTGTGTCTGTACTGTAAGTGCAAGTGTGTTAGAGGAACAGGGGCACTGTGAGCTGATGCAGAGAGACGAGGCAAAGTTTTTCTCCCTGCAATATTTATCAGCACAGGCCCGGGAACGACATCTTTTTTACTTTCACACTCGTCCTATCCCACAAAGGGCAAGGGGGCGATGTAGCGGCCGCATGTGCATTAAATGATGTCTTCCGATCCAGCAATTCCGCGCTGTCTTGGAAGTTTTTCTTTTTTTTTTTTTTTGATGATTCGTCTCGACAGAAAAAGTGCGCCGCAAAGAGGGAAGAGAGGCTTAAACGTACAGTGAAAAGAGTGTATCAGCTCAACCCTACTTCCGGAGCCAAACAGCTCACCGGTAATGTGAGCAAATGGTCTGACTCATTTGAAGTAAAAAGGTTCTGAAGGGTCTGGCTCTGCATTAACCTTAATCTCACACCTCTCCAGTGTGTCTACAAAAACATGAGACAAGAAGTTGCCTTGAAGAGGTGATTCACAGTTATTTTCCGTAGATCACCAAAGAAAAATCATCCATCTCAATTTCCTAAAGAGTTCTTGTTATGTATTGTCAGTGTCAGCCAAAACCTGAAGACATTTCCCTATTATATTAGACAAGAAAAAGCTAAAACAAACAAAAAAAAACACTCTCGATTGAGGAGCTGGAAAGTGTTGCTGTCTCTTCAACAACATATCAGCAAATAGTCAAACATGTCCATCACAGTTTCCCAGAGTCCAGCTTGATGAATCCATGTGTGTTGTCCAAGTTTGTTGTCCAGCATTTAGTTTGCAGTTCTAGAATACTGAGAAAAAACTAAACTAAGGAGCACCAAAGACAAATGATGAGCAAATGCAAGAAAGACAAAAGGAGCAACTGGAACTAGGTGAAACATATCAAGCCAATCAAAAAAAGGCAGGAAACTAGCAATTGTTGTACATATTAGTCTAATACCTAAGTCTAACTTTGCGTTGATGCGCTGTCAGAGTTATCAGAAAAACATTTTTGCCAAAATTCATGTGAATGCCCTCTCAAGAGGGAACAACCCGGGAAGTCGGAGACAATTTTGGTTTGTGAGTTGGCGAGTTAATGTCACGTGACTCGGAGAAAAGTCAGGTTGATGGTAAAAAAAGCGGAGTAATGTATTCTATAATCATTGTATTGTATCTTTTTAGCTTCCTTGTCACTCAAATACTATTGATTAAATGCCCTGAGAGATAAAAACATGTCACACGAGAATGACTTTCCAACTCCGGAAATGGGACCATCCGAGGAGCACGAGTTGGGAGTGAGAACCTGTTTGTTTGCAAAGCCATCTTTTCATGTGGATGAGTTGGAGCTGACATGGTGCTGACTGTTCGGTTTGAATGCGGTATACACCACAGTTATAACTATCTTGAGAAATGTGAATTAATTAAAAGCATGCAGCTGTGTCATGAGAAAGTGTGGCTCAGAGAGTCGTGAAAGCAGCAGATAAATTAATGTGCAATGAGCAAACAAACTGGGTCAAATGAGATAGAGAATGTAGGTTATTAATTATTATTTTTGAATCAATCAGCGGCGAGGAATCACTAGCATACATTAATTAGAGTGGCTCACACACACACACACATACTGGCGCTCTCAGATGTAGCCGCCTGTGGCCCGTGTGAGAGTGGAGGTCCAGCCAGCTGCCCTCTCGTCGTTTCCTCAGCCCCTGCGACTGCTGCTTAATGAAATAGTAAACTTCAAATGACAGCCTCCTGCTTTAATTACAACTCTGAGAAAGTCTGCTAATTCCATTTTTTTATGCATCTCGTTGATAATTTAATGCTTTGCCAGTGAACACAGCTTGACTTCTGTTTTCCCTTTTGTTCTGGAGAGTGAAGTGTGGGGCGGAAGGGGGAGGGTTTGCGCCAGTGAGCCAAAAGCCACTTCGCCACAGCTCAGCACCACCCGAAGGGGCTGCAAACAGGGCTGTCGCTGGCCACCCGAATTTGAGCGGAGGGACAGATGTGAAGCAGAGCGCTCCTGGGCAATAATTCTAACATAATGATCTGTGAAGAGGGCGGCCGAGGAACAGAGACAATAAGAGATGGAGGGAATTGTCAGGGGACACAGAAAGCAACAGCTTTGCAATCCACTTTAAAACAATCATTTGGGAGTCACTGTAACACAGAACACAGCTCCCTGACAAATTATTGATACCCAGAAGAGACTATTTTGCTGCAGACTTAGGATTTAATGTGCTGTTGGTGCAACATTGCTCAACCAAGGGAATTCAACATGTCGCTAGGCATCTAATACCAGCTCCGATAATGTGCATTGCAACAGTCTGGGGTAATTATAACCAAACTATTGCTTTTAAATTACCAGTGAGGTAATGAGAGAGTTGTAGAGAACAGTGCTTTGGCTGTCAGAGTGATTCTTAGAATCAATTGAAGTATGTGAGACACACATAGCTAGCTTCATCAGCAGAGAGCTTCACACACTGCAATCTTCAAATGATTGTAAGAGGTAACTTAACAAGAGTTATCCCAGAACTCATTTGTTGTGCAGGCTGTGAAGATGAGTGCGGCAAAAGATTGTTTTTCTCTCTGTTGTTGTGAGACCGTGTTGTGTTTCAGCAATGCGTATATTCTTAATTCATAACCTGTGTGCAGAACATTTGTTTGATTTGTTTCCCAATGCCTAAATTTAATTTGGGCAAATACGCCTAATGCAAGGTTTTGTAATTGACTGTTTGCTAAACGCCTCCTCGACCATTACTTCCAGTAATAGTTTAACTGCTGTCACTTTCAACTTTCACAATAAAGCCGTAAGTGTGGGACTGAAGAATAATAAGACAAAAAGTAGGCAGCGGAATCACTCTCTGCATTTACAGTGAAGAGTTCGGGGAGCGGTGGAACTGATTAAACATCCGCTGAGCTGCTATATTGTGAGATGGCGCATGTCTGGCCAACCAGCTTACTAGGCTACCAACAGAGTTTTACTGCTAAAAAACAGGCTCAAAACACACCATTTGATAATATTAATAATATAATATGTATAATATAATATATTATGTGTAATATTTTCTCATTGAATGAAGCTGGTCTTTGACGTTGTGCTATTTAGGAAGTTCAAACTTCAGCAGCCCCATCTTGGGTGCCCCGAAATGGGCTGAATCCCGTTGTTCGTCCTCTGAACTTGCAGACCGAGCCTTCCAGACTTCAGTTGTGTGAACCTACTGTGATATAATGTGCCGATAGAAAGGCCTAAAATCAACAATAATAAAATTAATTTTGGTAAACTGTCTGGCTTATACTTACAAACACATACAGATTTCTGTTCTAGTAAAATAATTATTTTATACATTCAAATGAAGTTCTTTGTTTTGAATTCAGCTACTGGAAGAACTACAACATAACTCTGTATTGCAGTATCTTTCGGTGAATTAGATCAAAGAGTTCTGGTGAAGTCTGCACCCTAAGCGGACTCTCTGGATTTTTGCCGAGAGGCTGCTTGAGGGTGTTTGTGAACCAAATGAATTATGGGTTGGACAGCCTTCAGCGCTCGCAGACTTCTCTGGAACATGCCCGCAAAATCCAAAGGGCTGCAAGTGAAGTCCAGATATTTAGATGCATCCATGTTGTCACATTTCCCAAATATTGGTGAGTCATCAACCCAAAAAATCCTTTACAGCCTAGTGTTGCCTCTTCTAAATTTGTAGGTAGGCAATTATGATTGCGTTGGAATGAAGTGCTGATCCAAGACTACAGTTCCGATGAGGATGGTAGCTTTTGACAAGGACATTCAACTTTAGCCCGATCAGCCATATGTAGGACGCTTTAGCTTAATTAGCGAGCTAGCTGTAGCTGATAAAATCCGCCAGAGTTTGATGCATTGTTTCAAAACTTGACAAGAGTATCATTTTTTTTTATGTTGATGCAGGACCATCGTCGCTATCGTAACAGAAAGGCTTGGTATGTAAAATTATGAAATTATGAAATATGTTCAAATTTTCCATGGTCAACATGACAATGCCAGTCCAGGATCATCAAAAGCAAACATATCCAGGGTGAACATGGCGATGTTGGTCCTGAATAAACAGATACAAAAAAAAAAAATACCCAGGGTCACCACAGGGATGATGGTCCTGGATCAACATGAACAGATTTTCCAGGGTACATTTAACTAGGACTGCAATTTCAGCTGTCATGAAACACTGACCGCTTTCGACCCACTGTCACTGGTTTTGACATTTAAATGACAAGACTGTCTGACTTTTCCAGATTGGTACTCTATAAGATAAAACTGAGTACTCTTGAGTAGTTCCTTGAACCAACCATCATAATTTTCAACAAGTGTTTTCACTGCCACTGTGGGATCAAGGAAATACACTGCTGCTATGAGTGGGAAGAGAGTGACAGTCTCTGGCACATAGCTGTTTTCATTTCTGATAAGTCCCCATACAGTCTCTTGTTCTCCTACATAAATCTAACAGGTGGCTGGTGAGTTGAATCAAAGCAGGGCCTCATGAGGACAGGGACATCCTGTGTCTCTCTGCATTTTGTACGTTCTGCGAAAGGCAGTAGGAGCTCTTTGAGAGCGTCTAGCTTTTTGCCACTTGCTGGCAAGAAGAGAGCGTTAGTCCTCTTGGTTAGCCAACTCACAGAGTGTTTCTTTGACCCCAAGGAAGCGGGTATCCATGTTGACGTTGTTCGACCATCTGGTTGGACAGTTGCTGAGGAGGAACCACACACTTCCTGCAGTTTCTCTGTAAATTTGGATGAGTTTCTAAACATCCTTACAGTAGCTTTTACTTCGTCCGCAAGTCTCTTTACATTGGCCTCCTTCTAGGTGAACTGGCTTTGGCTCAGGTTCACCCTATAACCTATTTGTTTCTGTAATGTTTCAGAAATGAAAGCCAACTATTAGACTGCTTTTGGCCAGAATGCCTGGCATCATTTCATTACAATCCGGAGGATACACTATGTGCACTGATTGAGTTTCTGGCACCAGTGAATTTCACATGATGATACAGTTAATCCATCATAGTGTGCAAATGTCTGTCAATCACTGGGTGAGAAGAACTTGGCCAATGACAGAATTGCAAATTTGGCCGCTGAAAAACATGATTTTGTCACTGTGACATTTTGTCACATTGTCCTCAGCCAAGACTGAGAAGGAATCCTTGTTTTTGATCATTTTGAAGTATAGAAAAGCAAACTCATGTGCAGTACATTTGTTGTGGTGAGACTTGACTTAGTGGTATCACAGGGAGCAAAGGGCAAACAGGCTTAGCCAAGCCCAGCGGCATATGACAGGATTAAATCGCCCCTGCTGCCAGCACTGTTGGTGCCTTGACCACAAACCATAAATGTAGCACAAAAACCGAGAGAGATGATCAACTGCACATACATACCATAGGCAAGATCAGGGATACAATTCGCATCAAGGAAGAAGACATGCTACGAGAGGTGGGGGCAGCAAATCACTAGCAAAATGTCTTGGACTATGACTAAATGAACATTGGTGTGAGTGTTTGCAGCTTGGTACAAAGGTTTCAACAGATGGTTAGGTCAGATGACTCAAGTCAGGGGAAAACACAAAAACTCACCGCTGACTTAAAATAAAACAAAAGTGAAATTTGAGCTGTTTACGGATGATGTTCCAGATGATGGCTTTTAGTGAAATGGCATTTCTGAAAATACCTCTACTTAACCGTGAGAAAATGTGTTGCTGGAGAGAAGCAGGCAAGATGCCATGGTGCAACTTTGAACAACAGCTCCTCGATCAGTGTTGAAATCACACTAATAGATTCAAAAAAGTTCTCAGCTACTGAAACACATTATTTGCAGTCTTTTCTGCTCGGCTGTTACATTTAACAGAGGCAGAAACTCTTTTTGCACTTTTGTTTTCAGTAACAGAAAAGGTTATACTGACATTTTAACCATCAGACGTAGGATGACCTGAAAGTTAGACAGAAAGTATTTGACATTTCGGGAAATTCATCTGCCTGCTTTCCTGCGAGGAAACAGTTATACTAGAACTGCAACTATTGTTTTTATCTGGATTAGTCTGCCTTTCTATTCCTCGATTAACTGATTAATTGTTTAGTTAGGTCACAATGACTAACGTGATGTTTTTATGTGAGTGACTTCTCTGTCACAAGATCAACCAAAGACAGATATAAAGAATACAAAAAAGGATGGTTTCCATTTAGGAAAAAAGTATTCCAAGGACATCCGCAGCGACCTCTACTGTATCTACTTTATTCCACCCATGTTTACAGTTATTCTGTATTTATCTTGAGTTGTGACAGGGTATTTTGTTGTCACAGTCTCCCATGGGCTGTTTGTTTCATATTCAAAGGCGCATGAAGGGAGAGAAGAGTTGTATTAATGGTGATGGATGGATTTTCCCCTGTGGCTGAGACACAAAGTGCTTTAGATGTATGTTTGTCTATTTTGTATTCTCTTCTGACGAGTCCCACTGAACTGAAGGAAAAAAAAATATATACTGCCCAGTAGAAGAAGTCAGATATCTACTTTAAACAGCTACTATTTGAACAACTATCTGAAAAACACATCTAGTGGATGGCTCAGAATGATTTCATGTGAAAGAAAATGTATTGTGAGAAAACATAAGCCCTTCTAGGAAGGTATAAACCACATAACAAGCCTAAAATGAAAGTCATTGTGCTGCGTAAAAATGGTTTTGACTTGAATTTTCTGGAGGTATTTTTTTGTTGTTGTTTTAATCATCTATTGCACACTGCTAATGCCACCCCGATTTTTAAATACCGTAAATATAACATTGGAGTGGTACAAACATTGCAAGCGGGACGTGAATTATAAACTAGGACGGTCATTAGTGTTTGAGTGCTGCCTTTCACACCTTCTCACTTCTTTAATGCGTTTTCTGCTAACAGCCCCTTAAAGAGCTCTGTTTGGGGGTTTATTCTCAAGCTAATGAAACACTTTTGAGAAATGAATACCAGCAGCAGATGTTCATGGACAAGGTCATGTTCCATCCCTGGACTCTTTTTTCTTTGCAAGTAAATTCATATATTTTCCAGTTGAATAACATCAGCACAGATGACAGACTTTCCTTTTTATGCAGTTACAGGCCCTGAAAACTTATTTTCTCTTTTCTTCACTGTCCTTCACCGTGGACTAAGTAGGCATAAGGTGATGTGATATGCAATATATTTGAGTATCAGGGTTTTGTCAACCAAATACGGATAGACCGTCCTGATGGAGTGGATAAGCTTCGTTTTATGCCTTTTTGCCTGCAATAGCCGTGGCCGACATTATTTGGGTTGTCTGTCTGTTTGTTTGTCTTTCTCATTCTTGTGAACACATTATCTGAGAATCATTGACTCTTGGACTCAGAGATGAACTGATTAGAATTGGATGATCGAAAGTCAATGTGACTTCACCAAAACCATTGGTGGCCATTAATGCTGATTTATGGTTGCACGTAGGCTTTACACAGGGCCGATGCTGTAACCTAAGCAAGTGGCCAATGCTATAATGAGCTTTTACACATGTGGACTGGTGTGTCTGTGTTGGCGGTGGTGTTGAGCCGTTGCCAGCTGTACTTTCCCACGTTAAACACGTCAAACGACCCACTGGGCTCACAGCTGTGTCTCTGGGCTGGGGAGAGAGGACAGGCGCTGCAAACATCCGACCTGTCCGCTCACTATCCCAGAGACACTCCAGCTGTCACACAAATGTGAATGCAGCCTAACAAAAAAAATGTGGGCAGTGCAAGATGTGAATTAAATAGTGGAGTCAACCAAATACACATCAAGGTTCACCAAAGTTGAACTCTTCGCTAAGCCAGGATGGGTATTTTCTTTCGCAACCGGGCGCAAATATTTGTTTTTGTCCTTTCGCTTGTATAGAATGGAAGCAATCAGGAGATTACTGTTGATTTTTGCTCATGTGTCTTACTGCAGCCTTAAGTTCTTCATCCCATGTGGGTTTATCACTCTGACCATCGGCTTATGTGATTGGCCACTGCGTCACGACGTCTGGTTCTCCAAACGTTTATTGTCTCTGCTAAGGTGCTGCATTTTTATTTCGGCGTCAACAGCACAGCATAAATCCATTACCCACATTCAAATGGATTAAAGTACTGGAATATTGCCACAATGCCTGATTTTGTGTGAATGCAGCCTTACTCATGAATACCCTGTGTTATAAAGAAAAACCTCTGCAGCCTCCCGGGCTTAAGGTAATAATGGGTAAGATGATGACCCATACTGTGATTAATAGGCATACACATGCGTTTGGGACCTCTGGTTGTGTCCACAAGAGTAGAAGGCACTCAAGATGTGTACACTTCAGTCACAAATATCATTATTTTTAAATTATTTGCAGCAGGAGTGAACAAATCAGAATTAAATGTGCTAATCCCTGGCCTCACACAGATTTCTGTTCACCATTTCCAGCATTTCTTCAAGACATAAAAAGACAGTTTCCGCTGGTTTTACTGATGTAGGTTATTATTTTTGCTGTCCTGCTCTGATCATAGAATTTGCCTTGTCCTTTCTGCTAGTCTTTCGCAAGCTGCACTCTAAATTGTGCAGCAAGGCATCAGTCAGAGCACCTGTTCAAAGCCACGTTGAGCAGTTTCACACCCCGATATTCACGGGGCCGACCACATCAAAACAGGAATGGGGATGTAGTTGTGACAGAGCAGATGCGAATAAAAATCATCACTTTGTATTCTGCCATGTTTCATATCTTAATTGTCATGCCAGAGGTCAAACTAGAGCTGATTGATGCCAATGGTTCCATGCATAAATAATATCTGATGTCCATGCAAATAATGTCCTTACTGTCCTTTTTTTGCCTCAGGTTGCACTTACTTAAAGCTTCCTCCTTGAATGAGCAAATTAAAATGATTTTGACCTTTGCATGTTTTTCCTCCCGCTTCAGCTGGAATAATTTTCACTCTTGCCGTTTAGTGTTTGATTTATCCGCCATCAGTGGTGACAGGGCAGACCTTAAAGTGCTGTCACGGAATGTTTTTTTTTGTTACATGAAACTGAATCAAATTTCAAAATGATGGCAGAAAGTTGACATTTATCTTGTCATTGTTTATATCAAACATTTAGATGATACTTTTGAGCTGACAAATGCACTTCCACTATGATCAGTCCAGGCACATCATTCCAAAACCTTTCTTTAAAACCTTTATGGTCCATCTGAAAACAGAAGTAATGTAAGTAATTACCGCTTCTGTTACATCATCAAAGACAAAAGATAACTACTGTCACGCCCCTGAGACTGGTGCTCTTGGCATCAGCATTTGACAGATAAGCATCAGTAAAGCCCATAATTTCCTGTCTTTTGTCTGCCACCACTAAACATCTCCATTCCCACTGTATGCCAGACAAAATACATTCATTTTCATACATCTGAGCAGCGGCACGCACAGAGCAGGGGGTCATTTTGGTTTCCGTCAGCGTAAGAGACTATATCCATTTCCCTCTGGGCGACCTGCGATGATCAGAAATCCTAAACATGTACAAAAACCAATCCGTTATCTCACCGACAGCGCTCTGTGCAATCTAGCCCGTCAGTATAAAGAGAATACAGTATGGGATGATCTAATTGAATCTGCTGCAAATAGAAGGCATACCCCATGGGCGCTCGCTGCCTGACACCTCTCTAAATGCGAATTGCTGCACGACTGCACTGCATATAAAACATTAGTTTAACAGCACAGATACTGCATATATTCAGGTGATTGGGAATGGGGAGGCACATCTGAGGTGGAGAGTGTAAGCTGTCAGGCTTGTCAGACCGACTGTGTTCTTTAGTAATCTTTTGCCATTTTGTTGGCCAGTGCAGGTGGGTTTCGCTTAAACAGCAGGCAGAGGACCCTGTGCATGTTTTCCAAGGGAAATTACTGTGTACTGATGGACAGTGGCACTGGCATCTGCCCCACCAGATCTTTCATCAGCCATCACAGCCGATCAAAGCCTTTTAGATGGATAGTTTTCAAAAAGCAATTTTCAACTGATGTTTAATGACAGTCCAACGCATGTCAGCCACTGGGGTTTCCATGCAATTCTTAAAGGTCTTGTTGATAACATTTTGTCTGCAGACAGTTCATTTTTATTCAAATAATACATCTACAGAGCTTGTATAAAGGTGCAGAATAAATGTTTTTCAAAAGTCATAATTATGATTGTAGGGTCCAAAATGATCGTTTTGTTTATCTCTACGTAAGAGATCTCATTGTTGTATCCAGTTTCTAACAAGGCTTTCGAGGCAATAGTAAAACAGCGGTATTATGTGGTATCTGTGTGTTGTCAGAGTTTTGGTAAATGCCAATTTCTTGAAAAAAAGAACAAGGAACTGAAAAGTGACTGGGATCTACTGCCCTAATATTAGCCAGCTAGCATTAACAACATTAACTGTTTACCTGTTGCTGTGATGAAATCAGTAAAATGCACTTTTCCACTGAACAAATTCATTAAGTATAACATCCAGAGCAGCCCTGCAGAGTCAATAAGTAGGGTAACAATAATTCAAAGGAAGTGTGTGCTAATGCTTTTAGCTTAGCGGCTAAGATTTCAGCTTACATAGGGTGTAATTTACATCTTTTTAAATCAATTTGGAATCTCTGGGCTTCAGGAGACTTGGATTAAACCAGACGAGCTGTGTGGAGCCATTTTATGATTTTGTTCCCATCTGCTTCAGTTGTTAAGGAGAATATTGCAATGCTGTTTTGCTGCGAAGTTCCAGAAATCTTTGTGAAATATGAAACTTCACCCAACTTTCCATCTGCACAAAGATGACTAAATAATTCATTTTTATTTTGGGTGAAATAAGAGTCTGAGCCCACATTTGAACTGAGCAGCTTTACACTGCAACACAAGAACAATGTGGTTTCTACGTGGATCATAGGTGCAGACTTTTTGCCAGGGACTTGCAACCTTAGCACTATATCATGTACAGCATGTAGCCTTTTGAATGCATATTTATTTAAGGCTACAAGGTTTTTCTTCTAAATGAATTCAGCAGGAAACAATAAGTCAACTGGACACTGTGTTTTCAGCCAGCTCATGGAGGTCAGACTGTATTCAGACTGATTACAGGTGGGCTTCAACAAAACACTCACAGTTGCAGGGTTACAAACAGGTTAGTCACGTTCAGCTTTTTTCTGCAAAGCAATGTGACATCTTCCAGAACAACGCAGTTAACACTGGCGTCCGACTGTTCAAAGATAAAGTAGTTGCCAAGACATCTTCTAAAGGTTGTTCTGTGAGTATTAGAAGCTATTGTATTATGTCCAAAACCTATTTTGGTCTTCTGCTGCTTCCTGCCACTCATGTTCCAGCTTCTCTTTTCTCGTGCTCCAAGATCTAGTCCTGAGTACCTCCACACTGTATCCTCTGTCATCGAAATGTCATCTGTCTGTCTAAGAGGCTGTGTTATGTCCCAGTGTCTAGCTGTGTCCTCTGGCGACCAACTGAGCCAGCTGAACTGAGCCGCGTTACCTGCAGTGACTCCCCCTGTTGCTGTGTGGGCAGACTCTTGTCTGCTAATAGGACCACTTAGCTCCAGGGCTAACTGAGCTATCTTTTACTGTAGCTAGTCGCTACAGTAAAGAGTATAGACAGCAGCTGGTAGCGGTTAAGCTGCCCTCTATAGAAGTTACTTTTAAATTCTTGCCATTCCTCGCTCGTTTTTGGTCTGAACCCTCAAAAACCTTCGCTTTTGCTAGCCAGCTGGCTACAGCTGTTAAATATTCAAGCAGCCGCTATCTTTCCAAACTGCAAAATCGATGGTCCCTGGCTTGAAGTGTGAAACCTGCTGAGGTAATCTCAAAACTCACACGTAAGCTCTTGAACAGTTAACTTTGGAAAAATTCAAATGTGCAGTGCAAAAGCAAAAGTCTTACAGGCAAAGCAACTGTAACTTCGTAAAACAGTCAGTTCAAATAGTCAATGACTGGACCTTTCTTTCTATGTGCTGCTCGCCTCCTTATACCGGCTTTTATCAGAGAACTGTGCACAAGACGTTGGGGAATCAGGAGGAGGTTTAAGTGCATCAATCAGCAAAAAGGCCCTTGAAAACATAAAAAAAACAGCTGAGATCCTTTTGATGCTGCAACAAATGCATTTCAGGATACTCGGTTTTGTCTTGAGGACTTGTGTTCGCTGCTAATCAATAGAATGTATGTGTTTGTTCAGCAGTATTGCGACTGGTTCATTATACAGACAAATGAAGCCCAATTCTTGAATAAATGCTACCTATTAAGTGGTAATGAGAACTTAGGGGGACTGAGCTCTCTCGCTCAGTCAGTCGTCTGGACTTTTTCTTTGTTTCCGCCTAATCTCTGATGAATGTTTTGTCTCATTTGTTTTAGATCTGCCTTCCCGCACTCATCAGTTTACCATATTGGAAAAGTCTTACCAACACCAACCCTTAAATTATCAAAAACTGTTTTTGTCTTTACTACTTAGCGGACTCTTCGGGGGATTAATTATACTTTTTCAAAAGCAGTCTGTTATCTCTGTGCCTGCGATTCGTCCAACGTTGACTTTTGTCAAAAGTAAACCACAGTCACATTTTATGCTTATTAGCTGTCTTCCACGTCGGGAGTAAGAACGGAAATGGAGATGTCGTTATTACAAGCTACAAGGCTGCAAAACGGGCGAGTTTGAGTAGATATTTCCAGACAACAAAGACCGTCCATTTCTCACAGGAAGTCGGACCAACTCCAGGCACTTCAGTGGCGACCAGAGACGTATTTAACACCAAACCAACAATGTTTTACTAACCCTCACCAGGTGTTTTTTGTGCCTCAACCTAGTCTGTGGTCTAATCTGTGGTTTTGCAGAAACATACTTCGCTAACATTTATTTTGGCAATTGCTTCTCTATGTACTAAACTATTTTGCACTATTTATATATTCATTTATGGGCTTAAGTACGCTCAGTTGCACTTCTACTGCAGCGGCTGGCAGAGGCACTGTAGGTGTTTTTGAGGGAATCAAAACAAATCAGAGCACTGAGCAACAACACATCAAGTGGAAAACGGACCTTATTTGAAGCTGCAATTAAAATGGCCCGCACTGGGTAAAAAAAATAATAATTACAAAACCGTGTTAATGAAAGTGAAGGTAAAAAAAGATTTGTTGAAACACAGATAAAGAAGAGCGAAGAAGGGGAAGGACGACAGAGAAAGACGGAGTGCTGCCATGGTGATGCTCAGCAGTCAATAGAGAGCTTGTGTGTGCTGCTCCCCTCCTCCTCCTCCTCCTCGTCCTTTTGAAAGCTGATTGAGTTGACCGGTGGGTAGCAGAGCAGACCGCTACGGACAGCCTATCCATTCCCCTGATTAGCCCTCCACTCTGTTCAATTTTTCATTCATTTTAATCATTAATGCTACAGTCCTCATGCTTGCGTGTGTCTGTCAAACAAGGGACAAGTCTTTAAAGGTCCGTCTGCATGTGGGATAACATCAAAATTAAATTATATATTTCCGTGCAGGCCTAAATCAGTTCTGGCATCGTGCTTTATTGCAGGGCCAAGGGTGACAGTTATTGTGCTACAAACAGTCACATCCACAGATTTTTTTTTTGTATACCACACAAGGGGAAGAGCTAAAATGACTGGCTGAGTAATTTATCAACAGTAGTAGAGCTGAAGCAGTTAGTAGATTAATTGATCTCATCTTTCAAAGAGAAACAATCAGCATCTACCTTTAAAATCAATTATTTTCAGGTCTCCCATTTCAGCCTCTCAAATATTTGTTTGTAATTTGTGGTTTTCAAATTGATTTTTTTGGGGAGAGAGTCTCACAAAACAAGCAATTTAAAGTTGTCGTCTTGGCTTCAGAGAAAAAGTTATGGACATTTTTCAATATTTTTTTTTAACCTGGTTATTTATTGACCAAACCGTTAATCAAAAAACACTGAAAGTAATTGTTGGTTGTAGCTCTCCACAGAAAAACAACAAGCAGCATAATTCACAATTTGTGCTGCGATGATTGATGGATCGTTTGATCAACAGAGAATTCATTGGAAACATTTTTGGCAGACAGTTAATTGTTTGTTATTTATCAGGCAAACTTAACCAAACTTTTGCTGTGTCAAACCTGAAAAATGTGAGGATTTACAGATTTTATCTGTCTTTTTTTGAATCACTCATTGACAGCAACCTTCTGAATATGCCTGTTTTTTTTTTTTTTTATCGACATCCAAAAGAACAAGAAAAGAAAAAATGTCAGAAACTGCTCCTTTATCCGGACCCGCACTGAAATTTTACAAGGTCTGTTCTGGGTCGATCCTACCAAGTTTAATAGAAACCCATGTAGTTGTATTTGTGGACTTTGTACTTTTAGAGCATCACACAGTCATATGTCAAATATGACACATGTCAAACGTGTCTTCATAACTCTGAGCTGAGAGCATTGGCAGGAAGAAGCAGAACCCATTCTAAGTGTTGTGTGTACCCTAAGCATGACCTTATTAACAGCAGACAATGTTTAGGGCGAGAGCTAATCCAAAGCTAAGGTGGGACATCAAGTCATCATATGATGACATACTGATATGTTGTCATGTTGTTTATTTGACTTGAAATGGTAAATGTAATCACATTTAATACATGCAGTGACTGTGAGTTGTGTTTGTGCTCCCTCTTCGTGATCATTGATCATCTGCACACAGAAAATGCCTTGTGGTAACTGAGGAACTGATTTATCTAAAGCTATGCTTGAAGAAGAGGAAGAAGAAGCAGTCGTATCTCACGACTTCAGACAGCTAGTTACGCAAAGTTCAAAGTCAGAAGAAGGCTGTTTCTGTAAATTAAGACTGGAGCTGAACAAAGAAAATGTCAGCAGGCTCCAAGATAAACAACTGATACCAGCAGTAAATATGAGCCAAAAAAGGGATTCAAACTTCACATGTTTCTCCTTTTCTGGATACCCATCTTTCGTTTAATCCCAGATGTAGTAACCCTAACCCTAACACTCTACCTAACCCACGAAAAGATAAAGGATACCAGAAGATAATATCAGAAAATCCGTACAGCCATTATATAACACTAACACACGTAACCAGATGGAGTTGGAGTATATTTTGGAAGTTCAAATGATTGTAATCATGTCAAAGCAACTTTTATTTAAAAATGAAAGGTACCCTGTTCAACATTAATTTGAAGAAACTGATTTACAGGTCCATGTCAGGGTTTGATTTTTTGGTTTAGTTCTTTCCTGTTTTATTTTGGTAGCTTTATCCTCATGTGTCATGTTTTACTGACTTTGTCCTTTTCCCGCCTTTTTTTATTGCCAAATTAGGCCTCTTAATAGGTTTCTTATTAGTCTTACCTCCCTGTGTATTTAAGTCTGTGTCTTTCCCTCTCATCATTCATCAATTGAATCATTGGTCATTAGTCATCAGTCATTGTTATTGCCTGTCCTTTTTTATTGCCTGCCTTTTTTTTTTTTTTTTTTTTTAGAGTTTTGGACTTCAGCCACCATTATCAAAGCTTGCTTTTTGTGTCTTCCCTGCCTGTCATAACATTTTGTGCTTGGTTTCTCACCATTTTACAAACTGTAACAGTTAAGCCATTGTTTTCATTTATAGTATAGTTTTTGTGTGTTCTTGAGAAAACATGAAGATGAATGTTAGCAATTTTTTTCCTGTGATAGACTTTTACTGTTGTAAAGACATTAACGTTAGCAACATGACGACTGCTAGCAGCCTGGCTACTGTCCAAAGCAACGTTCGACTGCAAAGCCCAATCTCAGTGCTAAGAAAAGGTACCGTCAAACACTCTTCTGTATTATAATTTTGCAGGTTTTTATTAGTTTATGATCTAGTAGGAAGAAGTTCCCCTTGATGAGTATAAATGCATGCGTCTACTGGTATATCTGGGACTCTCATTGTGAGAGGACTACAGCTGACACATGAGTGGAATAAAAAATTGACAGCACTGGTTCAGACAGTGGAGCCTCCGCGTTGTTATTTTCTATCAACCTCAAAGTGCAGGCACAATTCATAGCCGTTAGCAAAATGAAAAGTGACGTTAAATCACATAAATACACTCCTCATTACTTGGCAACTGGATACCCTCGCCTTGACCTCTTGCCCTGTCCGGCACACTCTGATCCTCTTGCTCCCACTTCTTGTGGTCAGGTACCACATTCAGACCCAATTACAATGTCTAACTTGGTGTTCGAAATTTGAGGTTTATATGGAGAAATCATTTTTAGCATCTAATTATTGAAAATGCGGCAGTGAAAGAAGAAGGAAGTAATGACAGATGTGGAGGAGTATGTATTTCAACAAATGGAAATATGAAAAAAAAAACAAAAAACTTTCCAATTTAAACAACCTTTGTGGCCCTTCAAGTACAGCTTTCTGAGTTTACGTTCAAGTGCACTTGAATGCATCATGAAGTCCCTGATATTGCGTTGTGTAACTCCAGTACAGACAGTCAGGAGAGGACAGAAGCAGTGTGGATGTAAAAAAAAAAAAACACCAAAACGCGGGCGAGACTCTCATAATAGTTTTTAATCATGACCGTTTCGGTACAAACATTTCTCCATCAGTGTGGCAGACGGGCTTTAGAGATCATTTAGAGAAATTCTGCATATATTGTTAGATCATTCTCAGGATTCAATTTTGAATTGGGGAAATGTATTTTTTAAAGCCAGCTCTGGTATGCACAGGGCTAAATGTTTCATTCAGGATGTTGGCCTGAGGTCAGGCACTGATGTTGGGGATTAAGGCTTCGCTCGCAGTCGATGTTCCAGTTCATCCAAAAGGTGTTTGAAGGAGCTAACGTCGGGCCTCTGTGCAGGCGGATTAGAGTTCTTCCACATCAAACGTAGAAAACCATTTCTTTATGGACCTGACTCTGCTTGTAACAAGAAGGTGTTTTCTAAAATGTGATGTCTGTGAATGTTGACTGTGTGCCTATGTGACCAAGTGCCAGTGCACCTTCCTAGTGGTGCTTTGTGATTGAAGATTGTTCCTCCATCACATTAAGTCCCCGTTCTCCCGAGGCGACGATGTTTGGTAATGGAAATCGTCAGCTGTGACACATGGCTTCCGTTAGCCTTGTGGCACAGATCCTTAACGGCTACTGCTCAGAATACCACATCTGAAAAAGTGTTGCTCGGGAGTTGTGATCTTACACTGTGTGCAGCCAAGACAAGGGTGGATTGTCTCTGTATCCTGTCAGGGTAGTACCTCAAACATGCATGCCCATTCTGCAGACTCCCTGGACTAGATTTAATTGGTCTCCTTCACTCAGCGCCTCAACGCTGCCAATGCTGGAGGCATCCATCTGGACAAGAAACAGTTAAAAATCTGGACTCTCAAATACAGGAGAGGAACACATGGCCCTCGAGAGCTACAAGTATTCCCACATTTATCCGTCAGCCAAACTCGTGGGGCGGGAAGCTCAGGCCTCGGGCATGATTGATTATTAACACATTATATGAAGACCATGACGATCGTAAAGGGAATCCGTGAGTTTAATGGAGTCACAGCTCGGTTTGGATTGATGATGTACATGGATTATCTGAAAGTGTCGGAGTTTTTACATATTCAGTACATCAGTCAGTGGTGTCACAAAGGAAGCCTTAATCTTGCAAGCGCAGTTTTTCAGTTCAATATATCAGTCTGAGAGATATTCACTGATGCTCCATTGAGCCAAGCAGCTGAGGGCTAGACTGATTAGGAGTAGTTTGGATGACAACAGTAAGCAGCTCTGTATTTCACACTGACTCAGTGCCTCTCAACTTCTAAGCAGCAACTTTTTTAACCAAGCAATGAATAGGTAAAGTGACAGTGTTCCCAGAAGTGCCGCTGTCAAAAAAAGTAGAGACCATCTTGCAGTTGGATCACATCAGTCGCAACATCAAATCAGTGTGTATGATGCAATGGATAACCAGTGTATTGTACCAGATTTATGTATTATGCTTGTATTGTTAGTATTATTGTTCATATGCACCACCTCCTCCCCAAAGAGATAGAAATCGCTATTTTATGATGCGACGATGCTGTTTTGAAAGTTTGTTTTGGTTTAAACACAAAGGCAAGTTGGATTAAATGAGTAATTTTTTTAGGTTTCAGAGTCAACAAAAATCTTTAAACAAAATCTTTTTTTTTTTTAAAAAATCCATTCTTTTTTCAAATAATCTAATCTTTAAAAAAAAATCCTTTTGCTCTTTTTTCAAAAATGAAATGTTGTCAAACAACGTAATTTTAAAAAAAAGTTTTTACTTTTTTTTTCAAAGAATCTAATTTCATTTTTTTTTAAAAATCTATTCTTTTTTCAAAAATCAAATGTTTCAAATCAAACAATGTACACTGTAAACATTTACATTACATTGTAAATCATTTCACAATTATTTGCAAAAAATGTGATTTATTTTTTCAAAAAATCATTTTTTCTTTCATAAAATCTTTTTTCTTCCAAAGAATCGTTTATTTTTTCAAAAACCAAATGTTTTCAAACAATGTATTTTTCTTCAGAATATCATTTTTTTTCTTCTCAAAAATCTTTTTTTCTTTTGTGTTTTTTTCTTCACAAAATCTAGCCTTTTTAAAAAGAAATGCTTCTACTTCTACGTTTATTCCAAAAATCTTTCTTTTTTAAGAAAAACTTGCATCATGGTTGTAGTCATACAGTCAGCCGTTAAACACTTACTTAAGGTCGTGATGATTAGAAAATGATTAAAAGAAGCCATTTTTTTTTTTTACTGTTGATGGGAAACAAATTTAGGCTTCCTGTCTTTAACCCTGATCTCCGGTCGACCCGTCCTTCATCCGGATGTCTTTTCCCGTGTGGATTGCTCTCAGAGGACTCTGTCACTTAAAGGTAGACACATGTCATTGAGGAGCCCTCGCTGAGATGACTGATGGTGTTATTCTCCTCGAGGGCAGTCTTGGAAAAAAAAATGTAAGCGAAACTGAATGACAGCTTGGCAAGTGGTTGTTCATCCAGTCAGCTGTAGGAAGGGTTTAATTGTTCAGCCGAGAGGTGACCCGGTGAGAGAGCTGGAACAACCTGCAGCAGCATTTTCCCACTGGCTCATAAAACTAGTGACAACAACGGTGTTACTGATACAGTATCACTGATTTCTTGAATTGTTAAAACATATAAAACATCTACAGTTTAATGACCGTAAGCATCTTCATAACACTGGTAAGTATTCTAAACTGTAAGAAAACAATTATTTGAATATGAGATACAGATGGATATGATTAATGACGCCATCTTTGCCAGTAAATCCTCCACTGGATAACTAATTCCATGTGTAAAGTAATGATGTATTAATTTCTTGTTTTTAGCATCAGTAATAGAATTCACACATTAACTTACTGACATACTTTTTAAAATTTGATTTGGATAGGAGGAAGTTTAAAAGTAACACTGCAAAGTCCTTAATCATTCCTTCAATCTACAGCTATGACAAAGAGTGCTGACCTGCAACATGCTTTTGGTGTTAGATTAAAGTCCCTCACATATCAGGAGTGAGCGGGGTGATGTCACACCATATTCAATTTGGAACATTGTCTTCTTCATTTAAACTCACTTTGTTTTTTTCAGAGCGGTGAGCAGCCAGCAACAAATGGAGTGTGGAGTCAGATGGGTCTTAATTTTAATATTAATATTAATATTTATATTTCAAAAATGTCTCTGAAAACCCACACACAAATGCAAATTCACACGACAACTGGTTTGTAAATTCAGGTTCAACAGCCTTTATGTAACTTCCAAATATGTTCCTGATGAAAAAAAGCAAATCCATGTAAATGCATGCATATTTGTGGATGACCATCACTTTTATCCAAAGCAAGAAACATTTGTTTGTGTGTCAGAAATACATTTCTGAACCTTCTTTTTTTTCAACAATAGAATGCAAAGTATTTTTGTGGAGAGTTGTTTATTTGAATACACTAAATCATGAAATGCATTTTTGAATCCTTCTGAGTGCATTTCAAGACTTTTTAGGAATTTGTTAAGTAGTTTCTAAGTAGTGAATAGTGCAACCAGGGCTCTTTTTCGGTATGTGAGGCAAGATGCTCGACTAAGATTTTGGTGAGGTGTCGGAACTTTTTATTCCATGATAGCCTATTTCTTTCCAACAAAGTTCTGCCTCCTGCCTGACTGCTGTAGTTTGAGTTTGAGTGCATATGGGTCAAAAGCAGAGAAGAGATTGTTGTGAATGAATAGTTAAACACATGAATTTAACTTTGAAAACCTGAGTTTGTCTCTTGTGTTAAGTCAACTATTCATTATTATAGACTGCAGCTGGTATTGTGATAAAAAATAATCAAAGCAGCAGTACGAGATCTCTTTAATTGAATCAAGCTGCCAGATCCAAGAATAAATAAAAGTTTTATACCCATCTGTTTTTGAACCATAGTATAGAATGTGCATGATATTTATGTTATATATAATTAACCTTCATTTGTGTCAACGAAAATGATGTTTTGAAAAATGTTTAATTTTAGGATGAGGTGAACTTGTGGCTTGAACAGCTTTCTTCATAGTAATATATTGTAATTCTTAGATTTAATTCAACAAAGTGCTTTAAAACAGGGGTGGTTATGTCATGGTGCGTCATTGCACGCATGTTCCTAATTAGGATTTTTATTTTTTTATTTTAGCAAAGGAATTTTATCAGTGTTAATAAACATCATTCTCGTCTCCAACCCTGAATGACATCACTCAGAGACTGAACCCAATTGTCTTGAGCATACACTATATCTTTAATAAAATATAGTACCTTTAATCAAACAAATGAACCTGTGAGTTCAAGATGTTGGCCCAAGCGCAAATGTGACTCAGCTTGCTTCTGTAACTGCCAAAAACCATTTCCATCAAAGTTTGTAACACCCACACTGGGAGAGGACTCCAAACACTGTGGCAGACGAATCCAACAGCAGCAATCTTATAAACAAGGCAACAAATATACCTGATGACTGTCTGAAGCACATTAACACTTCCCAACAGTTTTCTGTTTGAAGTCAAAGGTGCTCACAAGGAAGACAGTTCCTTTACCGCATCACAGTATGAGATCATGCTGCGCCTCCAAACAGCTTGTATCTTATTAAGTGATGAACCACAGCAAGAAAAAAAACTCGCTAATAATATCACTAATATTTCAGCACATTCAGCGCTGCAAAAGGGGACCAAATGAGTCACTGTAGTGAGAGTGGTGTTTACTGAATTTTATTGACTAATTCAAAATACAGAACAGCTGTTTCTCTCATGTTTTGGGTTTTTTGGTTTCTTTTTTACTTTATTATTTTGTAGATTTATATTCTTGTGTTTAATGTTTTCCTGACTTCCTGTCTTTGTCTGTTTTTTTCTGTGTTGTTTTTTTTAGCCCTTGTGTATTTAAACCTTTGTTTTCTCCTCAAAATTCATCTGTGTCCCCATTTATACACACTCACACCAATGGAGGAGCCACAGGGAGCAATTTGGGGTTCAGTATCTCACCCAACAGTGACCTTTCGATTGGTGGACGACAGCTTTAGCTCCGGAGCCACAGTTTAATAGTAAAGTCACAGTCAACACTGATATATTGACTGTAGGGTATTATGGTGTTACCTTCACCATGGCACTACTGAATATCTTCTGTGTTTCACCAGTACAATACAGAGTGGAAACATTTCTGTTCTGCCTCTGATTGGTCTTCAATTCATCTGCAAATGTTTGGCATATTTTTGAGTGTCTGTGAATTTATTTATATCCACAAAACTGCAAATGTCTGTTTGTCAGAAGACGGATGATTCTCCCACAGCTGCCATATTGCTAACACACTCAAATAAGCCACTCATCTACATCTTGTTAAAATCTCTTTTTACTCCATGGAATAATTTTTTAAGCTTGATAGAAGATTCTGAAAAATCTGATCGCCGACTGCAGGAGCTACTCAGAGATTCCTACAGAGACACTAACAAGTACAGATTGTGTATTGTCCCATGGTACGCTGATGACAGCGACCTTAAACAGACCTTATTAATCAGCAATCTAGCTGGGTGTGATCTCAGGACTCAATATTTTATCAGCTACCTTAGTCTATTCAGTGGAGAATACAGTGTCTGAACACAGCCTGAATGCACAATTTCAAAGTACAGCGAGTGAAGCACGCAAGTTTGTGTGAAGCGTTGCACAAGCTGACAAAGATGTGGCACAGACGACTCTGCAGTGAAATGAATCAACTGATCTCACCTCTCTGAATAAGCACTCTTTTGAACAGTTAACATGATTGTTTAAATTGATTATTGTGGCACTTTTTTGTTTGAGTTGAGTGGTAGAATATCGTCTAAGATGCCACAAATGACAGATACAGGGGAAAGAATATTACGTAGTTTAAGACCTCAATATAAACAGTGTCTGTTTGGCACAAGAGGGCTGTTGGGACACAAACTGCAGCACAAGGTGATAAATTTAAGGGCCTGGTCCACACGCACAGGGATATTTTTGAAAACCAAAATGTTTTTGCACCCTATCAGAAAAAAATCCTCATACATACAAGACGCCTGAAAACGCATATCCCATGCCCATTCACATATACTGGGCTTGTGCGTGCTGTTGTAAAGGAAGCAGATTGTTTACTCAGGTCTGTTGCTTAGCTCCAGAAAACACAATAAAGGAGGCAGAGAAACTCGACTGCTCTTCACAGAATCGTCTTGGATAATGTGTCAGAAAAACATTGTATGCAGCCATTTTTGTCTTTTTTTCACCATCGTATTATAAATGTCAATTTGTGTCTTTGTCAATATAACACAATACTCCGGCTTCACATTTGCTAATGATGCTACATACGCTCATAAACGCGTGTCTGCGTCATTGTTACCAAAATCTTTCCTGAAGTTCTGTGTTTCAGAAAACCGTGGACAAAGTTTTCCAAAAGCTGCATTTTCAGCGACCAAAGACGCTGTTTACGTTTGTAAGAAATAAAACACCCTCTTTGCAGAAATACCCGTGTATGTGTGGACAGGGCCTAACATGGCTACATGACAAAACTCCCTTGAAATAACAGCTAACATTTATGAATTGTGGGGGGTTCTGCACACTTGTGTGTGCCATAATTAACCTAAACACTGCAAATGAAGGAGTGCACCGAGATCTGCTCTTTAAGCATGTAATAATGAATTAATGATTGTGTTTCCCACCTGTGCGGTCGTACCTAAGTACGACTCATTTTCCCACTACAGGTTTTACATGTTTCGCCTGCTCCACCTGGACTAAAACCATAATTATCAGCTCTCATTGAGACAAAAAACACAAGGCTCCATGTTGCCATAGGTACAGCAAGTCTGTGGAATATAATCCAGGATGCTTGAATAATAAATGTTGAATTTGTAAGATTGTCACTCACTAAAACACTACATGCGGTTTGCAATATAATATAGGCATTTTGCTGATGGATGACTCTGCTTTCTTGTTTTCTGGCTGGAGTCCTCTGTGTTAGGACCCCTGCTGTGCTAATGCAGTAATCCCATTGAAATAAAAGAGGAGGCTATGTATTTTCCTGTTGCCAATTTGGCCCTCAATTCCTCCAAACTGTTGAGCATGTACATCAAAGTACATCAAAGAATGAATTGTTTTGTTATAATTTATGAGATGACAGACATGGCACGAAAGACCAACACAAAAGCACACGATTTTAAAACAGCAGAAGTTTTGCATCGCGATGACCAGTAGTCACTTTTTGGTATTTGGCTTTCGGTGCAAAGAAGTATATAATGTTTGCAGCTGTGTCATCTTTTGTGTCAGCACATTATGCTCAGTATATTACTCACAGTCTCAAAATGAAGTAGAACTCCAGTGGCTTATATCAGTGGACAACAATATAAATAGTTTTTTTTTTTTGGCTTGGAGACACATTTCCTGTTTTTCTGAACAATTAGAAATGATTATTTCTCCTTCTGTCAGCAGTTGCTGGGAGATCAGCTGTGAATCCAAATAGCAGGAATTCACTGACCTTTTCCCTGCTCAGAGTATCCCTCGAAGAAGTTGCTCAGCATGACTAAGATTTATTTCTGAAAATCCAGTGAAAACAAAAAGGGTACAGAGAATCACTTCATCACAATGAAATTGGTTATTCAGGAGAAATAAATGGATTAGGGGATCACAGTGTGTTTACATTTGCACAGGTTTTAAAGAAAATATTTTCTCTGTTGTTTTATTATTACTGTTGCTTTAACCCTGTGTGTGCTCACCTAAAGTAGGGTCATTTTAAGGTTTTGTGTTTATTCTCAGTGGCTTGAGAGACAAATGTTGGGCCTCTAATGTGAGACCAGCTCTTTGAACAGCACCAAATGTACACAGTTGATTCAAATGCATTCAGCTAATTAAAGAAATTGGTCACAACTGATGAAAGCCTTGAGCTGACGATTTATTTAACATTAGAGCACGCGCACTCTTGATGAAAATATTGAATCCTGAAGTAATTATATTTTAATTATATTTTGTGATGAGAAAACAGTTTGTTTTATGTTGCTGACGATTTTAATTATAGATTCTTTTTTATTATTTATTCTTTGCCTTTTAGAAAACATGGCAGCTGTGCCTCAGGAGGTAGAGCGGCTCGTCCATGGATCAGTAGGTCATCAGTTTGATCGTCCCACCCTCCAGTCTGCATGTTGAGGCGTCCTTGCTGATGGAGAGTGTGTGAATGAGTTATTGCAGAATTTTTGTTGGGCACACTGGATAAAAAAAAGCTGTATTGCTCCTCAGGATCAAGTTGGCAGCCTCTGCCAGCAGTGTATAAATGTGTGTGAATGCGTGGCAAAGCACTCCGAGTGGTCAACAGACTTGAAAAGTGCTATATACAGCAAATGCACGGCCATTTAACACCAGAGACACCAAACTGTAATTTAGTAACAACAGAGCTCAGATGTCGTAACATGAGAGTGAGAATAGATGCAGGATGAGGGATAAATGCCATTTTCGCTCATTGAGGCAGATGATTTGACATTTTTGCTTAATAAAAGATTATTTCAACGACACAATATTTACATGTTTGTCCCTTTACATGCACACCAGTGTCGCTGTTATTACTTATACTGGTTTTAATCGTGTCAGAAAAATATGTAGTTTTTAGTTTAGGTTTATGTATTGTCAATTAAAGCTCGACTGATACTAGAATTTTGGGGTCCATATTGGACAGTAAAAAATTAAAATATCTATATATCGGCCAATAACATACACAGAATATATATCCAAACATCAGTGATCCCTCAAATTTGATCATCAAATAATTTTGTCAAAGATCACATATCCAGAAAGGATATATGAAGCTCAGCGCAAATTCATGCAGGACACGGAAGTCATAAGCCCCAGCTGTAGTCAGCTGACAGCCAGCTGATCAGATCAGCTCCAGTCTCCAACCAACCACAGTCACTCTTCCAAATTAGGCGGTCCATTTAAACCCAAGCCGTCATTCACTGATCTCTCCTTCGACACTGCTGCACGCACATCGTCGCTGCTGGCAAGCTTGAGTATGCAATTGATCGAATATATTTTCCACCTCCACTTACCGCTCACGATGTCCCATCTCAAGCTGGATGATTCGTCTCGGACGGACACGTCCTTGAACTCTGCATGGGGAGGACGCGTCAAGGAAAAAAGTGGACGAGAGCTGCCAGGTCCGTCATAGCTCCCGGCCGGCTAGCGAGAAAGGTCTCATTGCAAGACGGGCCGAAGTCATCAACCCTGGAAGCTCTTCATAGCCGTAACATCCTTGCTTCCTCGGGGGCCACAACGCGTCACCTCGACGTTCCCGATGCAGCCGCCGTCCTTCCCGTGATTCTCCTTCTTCAAAGAAATGCGCAGCCAAGAAGAGCCGTTACCGTTCCAGCGCTAACGCTAGCCTCAATGACTTCACCGACGTTAGTATCGCCGCCACATGGCCGAGAGTTCATATCCACGAGAATCCATCCTCCCTCAATGAGATGGACACCCGAATTTAACACCTGGAGATTCTGTCTACCTGCGCGGCCCAAACACACCTGCTCAGCTCAGACCGCCGGGCGACTCACCGGCGACCACGGCATCCGGCGCGCCCCTCTTCGTCATCACGCCGCACAGAACCCTGGGAAATGCAGTCCCGGCAGCTTCAACCGGAGTTCCTTCAGTTCCATCAGCCGCTGCTGCATCTCCTCAGCTGAGGAATCAGATTCTGGCAAGTAACATTAATCTGGTTAAAATCTGGCTAAAATCCTGTGTTCTGCTGATTCCTCTGGCAAATGTCTGGTCGACTGCGAAGATGTTTCAGTGATTTTAAAAAGAGTGACCCCAGACTGTCAAAAACCTAACCATGGCAGAGTTTAATGTAGCTGGTGTCATAGAGATGTAATCCACGAAGCGCATCCAGAGTAGAGCTGGACTCATATTTGGCCATCTCAGATTAAGCCCTATCACATGGAGGTACATCGTCTACGAGTCCGTTGTTCTGACTTTAATTGGCATACATTCCACAGGGCATCAAGCCCTTCTCGCGTGGCGTGTGGATCCCTTCACACAAGACCTTGACCAAATTGTGATCCAGTATAGCCATTCCAAAGAGTAAATCATGGCAGACACCGCTGCAACTGAATAATTAAATGTGTGCAGATTTGCTAAGTGTAAACTCATAAATGCTGCAGCCATCCCAGGGCGGGCCACCCCTGGTCCGTGTGCCCTCACCGCACTCGGCTAGCGAAAAGTCATGAATAAGCCATCTAAGCGCATGGCTAGGCAAGGCCGATGTAACAGGCAACTTCAAGGTGACACCACTGTATCAGTTGCAATGGCATCTATTGTGCGTCAAATGGCGTAATAAGACGTATTCCCCAGTAAGTCTTACGTTCGGCTGTCGCAGCAGCCTTCACATCTTCAATTCCCTTTCTGGGGCGCTCCATTGGATCTTGCCGAACAACTGTAAACTGCCTTGTTTTGCACCACTGGACAACTCTGGTGGTTGATTATCCTCGTTCTAAATGAGATTGATGTATACGCTCTCAATCAATCAATAGAAAACATTCACACACTAAGGCATTTCCCCCCCTCAGCAAAAAAAAAAAAAAAAAACTACTGGCCCCACGGAAGAGATTGAGTTTTAAGCATTAAACCCAAAAGTATCCTAATGCAAGCATCGCTGCCTGCCGAGGCTCGCATTTGCGAAATCATGAAAGGCTTTCTAGATGTAGCTTCCATGACAAAGCGAGACCCGTCGTCTTTATTAGTACACCATAACTTGTCATGAGAATTATTCACCCAGGCAGATCCTCATTTTCTAAATTGTCAAACGTTAAACAGCCTCCACTATCACATAACCCTGGACAAAGGCTGCAGACCAGATCCTCGTCTGGTCTCTGCTCCGTGATAACCGGAAGGGAATATCTTCTCCATAATGAGGAGCCAGAAACCTCTGTATCCATTCAATTCTTTACTGATGCAGCTCCTCTTGTTGTTTTGGGGGGATTCTACAATCTCAATGTTTGCAGATGTCTGGCCAAAAGAATCGCTTCCTTGCCCCCTTTATTACAGGTTCACCTGTCGCTTCACATGGAATCCGAAATGTGTAATTTCACTCTCTGTACTGCTCAACTTCCTGGCTTGATAACAAAATTGCAAACTCTTTGTCTCGATTTAAATCCAGGAATTCAGGATGCTCTGTCCCAACGCTGTAAGGATGTACAAATCTGCTGGTCTCACTCCATTTTCTTGGCTGGGTTTCATCATATGTACTAAGGTAGTTTGGCCTCTCAGGGTTGCATGCTTGCGCCCAATTGCTTAATACAATTTAGGGGTCTGCAGCAAGCTGCTGCAAAGCATAGCTAGGCACACTAAGGTAGTGTGACCTCCTCGGGATGCATGCTTGCTCCCGATTAATTTAAAACGCTTCGAGGCCTGCAGCAAGCTGCTGCATCACATAGTCAGGCACACTAAGGTAGCATGACCTCCCTGGGATGCATGGCTGTGCCCGTTTAGTTATAGAGGTCTGCAGCAAGCTGCTGCAACACATACTGAGGTACACTAAGGTAGCATGACCTCCCTGGGATGCATGGCTGCGCCCGTTTAGTTATTGAGGTCAGCAGCAAGCTGCTGCTACACATAGTTCTCTCCATATTGGCTGATGCTTGCATGGGCTCACCAAGGCTTGTGCTGAGCTCCATTGTTCTTTGGGGGGGTATGCATTGCATTCCCCAGATTGACCTAGCATGCTGCTAGTCAAATCCGGGGAGCTCCTTGAGTGGAGCCTTCAGCGCCAAGCCCAACTGTATATCATTAGTCGCAATAAATGATTTAAGCAAATGACGAGAGTGTTCCTGAATGAAATGAAGCTCAGTGCAAATTCATGCAGGACACGGAAGTCATAAGCCCCAGCTGTAGTCAGCTGACAGCCAGCTGATCAGATCAGCTCCAGTCTCCAACCAACCACAGTCACTCTTCCAAATTAAGCGGTCCATTTAAACCCAAGCCGTCAAACACTGATCTCTCCTTCGACACTGCTGCACGCACATCGCCGCTGCTGGCAAGCTTGCCACCACCACCCCAGCCTCCACCTGCTTATTCTGAGAAAAAGGCTCAATTTATCAAGTTGCTACACCTCTACTCCTGCGGGGGGTATGCATTGCGTTCCCCAGATTGACCTAGCATGCTGCTAATCAAATCCGGGGAGCTCCTTAAGCCTAACTGTATATCATTTGTCGCAATAAATGATTTAAGCAAATGACGAGAGTGTTGCGAATGAATTTACAGTTAAACAATCAACTTTATTGTCCAAGATGACATCATAGCACTGAAACCATAAACTTCACTGTTGATTTTATGATAACTGGCCCCTCACATCTTTTTCTGCATTATGTTCTTTAAAAGAAAGTTTTCCTATCGGTGCCTACTGGACAGCACATACGCCAATACCCATCTATCGGCGATGACCAATATCGTGTGCCTTATTTTTCTTTTTCAACTTGCACTTTGGTGAGGCAATTGACAATTCATTGTGAAATAGCTATGCCTTTTCTTCTTTTCTGCCTATCTTTTTTTTTTTTTTAAAGAAACCTGCTGAGGGTTTTCTGTTCTTGGACAGTGACCTGATACATTTTGTATTTCTGGTTGTTGGTGTGAATCTGTTGTCACAGGGAGGATTGGATTTTGTCAGACTCTTGAACCTCAGCAAGCAAAATACTGAAAGGGGAATTTACACATCATAGTGTTTACAGGTCTTGTGGAGCACAACTGCACATTTGAAAAAGGTTTTATAAAATGTTTTGTGGATGCAGAGGGAGCTGTGAAAAGATCAGCTTCAACCGTCACCACTGTGGGCAACGTAAGTTGGGTTTAAAGACTTAAAGTGTGTCCAGGCCTCGGTAGCCTGTTTCTCTGCTTGATGAACGCGACTACATTTGCCACAGCTAGCATGCACCTGAATCTCTGACCCATTTATATGGAGTTGATTTGCATTCGTTGACTGTAAAATATTGACAGAGCCATTGCAATGCTCAAAGTGGTGGCACTGGCTGCTGCCATCTTGGCATTGCCTGACTGACTGCCTAAATCCTGGCTAATCAAAAATGGGTGAAAAGGTGGAGTGTGGGTGGAGCTGAAGCGAGCCTAGCAAGTCAAACGAGCCCGCCTACCTGGAAGCTACCAAGCTAGCAAAGACTAACAAGTTATCTTTGTTCACATATAGAGAGAAGCCCTTACCCTAACTTTAACCCCATGTTATTTACATGAGTTCGACTGTTTATCACCCCAAAAAGAGATCTTTTGTTTTCTGGCCTCAAAACCTTCTATTTTTAGCTATACTTTAACCTCTAACCTTTTACCTTAACAAACATAAAGTTGCAACATAAAGAAACGTTACTGTTGAGTTTATCCGTGGTGTTACAGAAACGTACGTAGGTAACTTTAAGTGCTGCTTCGTAGGCAACTTGACTTGATTCAGTGTCTTGAAGACGTTGCATCTCTCATCCAAAAGGCTTCTTCAGTTCTAACTAGCTGGAGGGGAGTTTGCAGGCCTTTAAACTCTGTGTGGGAGTGTCCTTACAGAGTCATTACCCACACAGAGTTTAAAAGTCTGCATGCTCCCCTCCAGCTAGTTAGAATTGAAGAAGCCTTTGGGATGAGAGGTGAAAAGTCTGGTTGCCTATGATACAGCACTTACCATGACCTTGACGATTACAAACCTCAACATGTACTTAGCTAACATTTATTCTGCCATTTCTGTTATTTCGGCACCTCCACAGCTTGTTGCCTGAGACAGGTTGAGAAGCGAGAGTGAAGATGTATCCATATTTGACTTTGACTTTGACATCGAGTCAGTGCGTTTATTCCTCCTGAAGCTCCCGGCTCTGCCCTTGGCTTGTCCCCTCCAGAGCTCGACAGCTCATTTTGCCTAAACACCAGCATCTGTCCCTCTGCTCAGATCTGTCATCATCATTTGCTTAATTTTTTCAGCTCCAGAGGTTGCTGCTAGGTGGCACCAGGTTTCGACAATGGAGAGGAGTAAAAAGGGAAGAAGACGATCTCTTTGGTTCTGATCCATCATTTTCGAGCCTATTGCTGTCAACCAGCAAGCACTCTTTATAAGCTTTCAACCATCAGCAGCCCTTGACATGCGTTTCACTTGCAAAATGTCACAGAAATAAATGCAAAACAAGTAGTAGTTTTGCTCACATCACTCACCACCTCTCCCACTTTTGAAGATCTTACTGGATTTCTGAATTTCTCCTTTTTTTTTGGTGGCCCTCCAGCTGCTGGCTTCTGACAATAACAATCTCTGTCAGCGTATATTTTCTTTAAAAAAGAAATCTTTTGGGGTTTTTGGGCTGTATTGCAGAATCATGAAGAGAAAAAGCCGCCACAGATGTCTCCGTCACAGATGAGAACTGAGTCTCTTCCTTTGACAGAATGAGACAAGTTAGGATTTTGCTGGCAGATTGGTTAAAGGAAAAGGACGATAGGAGCTGCCACAGCTTCATTGACGGGGGAGAAGGCATTTATGTTCGGCTTTGATTGGACACTGAAGATAAACATCTCACAAGGATCAGGAGTCACTTAGAATTCTGCAGGGAGGGAATGTTGGCTTTCTTCGCTCAGAAAACCTCACTTCAGCTCTTTTAAAAAAGAAACTGTCCGTCTTTGCTTTTTCAAATGTATACAAAACAGTGGGAGATGTTCAGCTTGGTCTTTGCGGTCAAGCGTTACAGGTGGATGCAGCCATCCGACTCGCTCAGAGGTCAGACATAATACAAAGCTTTTATTCAGGCACGAGTGGCTCCTATATGTCTCAGCAGCATTTCTTTTCTTTTCATTTGGTCAGCGCCTAGACTTCAACTCATTGTTGGTGGCTTGACTGTGTGACATTGAAAAACGCCGTGTTGAGAGCGGTTTCTATGGGAACAACTTCCACGGCTCTGCGGTGCCTCGCCAGTCGTCGATTCATGAGCAGAAAGATAATTCCTGGAAACAGAATAGAAACCTGAGAAACAACTTAATCATATCGTAATCAGATTTCATGTACCGGTACCCTGCCTCGTGTGCATGCTTAATAGCCAACAGGTTTTTTTGATTTGCATCCCTGATGAATACTTCGCATGCTATTATGAGCTCTGGTAAATCAATGAAAGGGAGTTACAGAGATGCAGAGATTCTAAATGGCTGATGACATGTATAGAGAGCTATTTATTACCTTGTAGATCGGCTTACAGTGTACATTCTAAGTGCCATATCATAGGCTCACAGTGTGGAGGTAAACATGCATGATAGAGTGAGCTCATGCATAAAAGCTTCCTGTCTAGACCATTGTTACTGTCAAAGATGCTTTCTTGGAAGTTTTGCAGAAAACTGAAAATATTGTTCACTTGAATGTTTTTTTTCTTTTTATTTACTGTTAATTCTCTGCAGCACCAAAATGAGCACAAACAACATTACAATGCCACTTTATATTTGGCAATTTTTAAGCTGGTTGTCATGTTTTTTGACACTGAAGTTATTCGTGCGAAGCTTAAGGGGCTTTATTTGAGAATTTTGTCATTTCTTCTGCTCATTATTCCAGATTGGAAAAAAACTGCACTGAGATAATGGGGTAAAAACAGCCTCTTGTAAGCAATTGCGAATGAAATGTCAGTCTAATCAGAAAACGCAACATCCGCTGTTTTTCTTAATCCTTCAATGACAATAGCAAACATCTCAGTCTGCAGTTAATAATTTCACAGTTAGATGCGGAACAGGTCGCACTGAGTGTAATCTGTTTTTAATTTGGTTTTTAGTTTTTTTTTTTATCTAAACCTTCATAAACAAGTCATGTTACTTAGCAAGTGTGGCTTTATATTTAAGTCCGTGTAAGTAACGTTAGTTAACAAGTAATAAGTCATATACTCATAGACATGGACTCATAATTCCTTGGAGTTTTCACCCTACCCTGCTTCTTACTCGTGCAGTTGAATGTTTGAGTTTAAGTGTGAAGGATGATGTGTGTACAGAGTTTGACTCTTGAAGGCTGTTTTCACTCTAATCTGCTCAAACGATAGATAGATAGATAGATAGATAGATAGATAGATAGATAGATAGATAGATAGATAGATAGATAGATAGATAACTTTATTTATCCCAGAGGGGAAATTAGGTCATCGTAGCAGCGGTGCAATACAGTCAGAAATACATAAGTACAATCAAGAGGTAAGGGCAAATATTGATATTAAAAACAGTACAATACACAACCACGATCATACAAAGTCGGGAAGCCAATCCTGGAAAAAGCACAAATTTCTACCTTTGAAAGAAAAATGTAAAGAAAAAAGGAAAATTGAATCAATGAAAAATATTGATATTCATTACTAAGGGGAAAAAAACATTGAGGGCACACATTTTTTTATTTTCATTCAAAGACACATTCACAAGACATTAACAAGGCTTTAAGAACAGCTGACAGACAAGATGACATTAAATCTCACCCTTATTTTTGGAAACATTTGTTTCTACCTCTGTGACTAGATTGAGGGAAAACAGACTGAGAAGTTGGGACTAAAAAAGGCCTACTGCTCAAAATATGTATTGCAGCTGTTCCAAATGTACATACTTAGATATTTACAGTTCATCCACTGTCAACAACTGCGAAAAATGATAGTTGTTTTGCTCCGTGGAGGCATTTTTGATGTACGATAATGGTGCTTACCTCACAGAATACACTGCATTTCCTGTAACGTGCTTCAGAATAAAAGTCAACTTGTGTTTTGATCAGTTGAATGCTTTTAATGTGAAGCTGCAGCACTGGGACATTTTGTTTGAATAACAGATGTTCAGTGTCTTTTTATGGAGGCCGGGGGTATTGCCGGTGTTGTAACTAGTTCATTAGTCTTGTTTATATGAAACAACAGCATAAACAGGCATGCATTAAATTGGAGATGTTGCATCACAACCAGTGTGTTTACACCCAAGAAAAGTCTACGCTGCGTAAGGCACAACAAAGTTGTTAACAAATACTTAATAAATGCCTTGTTAAGCTGAATACCCTGCCACCTCTAGCTCCAAACAATGTTCTGGGGATTTTATTTTCCACTGAAAACAGCTTGTGTGTTCAGTTATGGAAAGATTTAAATTCTGAGTCTGAATTTCTTCTCCTAAACCACATAGTGCCCCTTTAAGTCCAACGTGTACCGTCAACGTGCACATTCACATGCATGTATGCAGCCACGGTCACATTAATTACTCTGGACTTATGTTCTACCAGTTGTTGCATTTAGTGCAGAATCAAGAATGAATAGATAAATATGTTTGGTGTTCGTAAGGCGCATCGCGTGCATCGTAAGTGAAACGCTGTATGGAGCCGGTTTTAACAGAAATGCAAAGAGAAGGAGCCAACGAGAACGCAGGGAAAAAATAAAGACACCTGTCATAATAAGAGAGGAACTTTTCAGTGTGAAAGCAGAAAGGTCCTGTCACTGTGATTCAGTCAGGTTTTTTTTTTTTTCTTCTCGAAGTGGCATTAGGACAAAGGTTCCTGAACGAGGATGAAAGCTGTTGATGGGGAGTGGGAGGAAGAGCCCGAGGCTGCTCTATGGTGTGGATGCTGATGAACTGATGTAGTAATTTGCTAATGAGATCTAAGCTGTCTCCTCTCTCTGGCTTTGTCCATATGAAGGGACATCTGCCCCGCCGTGGGCACTGCGACAGCAGCCTCACAGTGAGCAAACCGGTCAGTAGGTGTGTGGTAACGTATGTGTGTGTGTGTGTGAGAATATGAGGATGACACAGACCTACACTGTTCTCACCTGACATCTTGTGTTTCTCTGCCTCTGCTGGAGGAAGCAGAACGTGAGAAGGAGGTCCAAAGATGCTGAGGCGTTCAAAAGTGTTTCAACACATTTATAAATAGCACGAGGGGAGAACGAGGCACAGACGTTTGGCAGGTCACCCTCTTCAGTGTGCTGTGACAGAACTTTCTGCAGGCTTTTTTATGAACTGTGTGCAATTACTTAATTGATGAATTCATTGAGTGTAGCACAATGCCATGCCAAATCAAAATTCTGAGGAGATCCTTCAAAACGCCGGGCTGTCAGGAGTCAAAAATCACATTCACTTATCTTAGATTTAGTTGCAACATGAAATAGTGGAAGAGTTCACACAACATCTGGTCGAAAATCCGGTCAAAAGATTTTCATCAGGGCTGCAGCGAATGATTTCATTTACATTTGTTTGATTTGTTCAGGCTTAAAAATGTCAAAACAGTGAACAATGCTCACCACACTCCCCCAGAGTCCACGATGATGAACTGTTTGGTTTATTTTTTTACAGAAGGAATTATGGTGACATTTTTAAGGACTGTGGTCAAACACCATGGAGGCAAGGATAAATCACAGCACTCAGCGAAGTTAATGGGAGCCATATTTTTTGGGTACTTAGCAAACTCCTGCCTGTACATTATGTTCCAATTCATAAATATTTAATTAAATGGTCGCTGTGGAGTTTCTGAGCAGCGGTGGTGCAGTTTCTGGAGGTTGTTCTCTGGTTGCAGGTGAGCACAGATGAGTCGTAGGGCTGCAACCACTTCTCATAATCAATTAATCTGCCAGTCATTTCCCTGATAAATCAATTGAGATATTTCAAACAACAACATGTTTCTGTCTGTCTGACAAGCAATCCTTAACCCAAATAATGTGTTTATTCAGTATTTACTTATCTCCAAGCTATCTGCAAATATCATATTCAACAATTTGGCTTGAAAAAAATGGCTATGAAACAACTCATTCGTAATCAGAAAAGGTTGCAGATGTATTGATTTAGATCAAGGTGACGCAATACTACGGCTGTTTCAACATAATCAATGTCACTGATTAGATAATTACTAGGATATTTGAAAAAATGTTGTCATTAGATAAGAAAAACAAATCTAATAGCAACTTTGGTTTTCTCTGGAAAAGTTTTTTTTTCCTTTCTTTTTCCTGCCGCCTGGAAATGACACCAGGAATCACATGATTACATTGTAGAAACGCGCTATTATTACCAGGCTCCAGATAAACATGTGTAGAACAGTATTTTCAGGTCAGTTTAAGCCTGTGCCGCTATATGCTACAGTCCACGCAAAAGCGAATCTGCAAATATTCATATAATCATCAAATGGTTCCCTGTGACTGGAACAAAATCTTTTTTTGCCTGAAATTCCCCCTGGTAAATTACGTACGTCGACCCGTCACAAGGAAGTAAGATGGCTGCGATCGGTCAAAGCATGGAGTCAACACTATATTTTTCTCATCGGCATCCAACAACTAGGGTTTCTTTTGTTGATATCATGTTACAGCAGTGACGTGGAAAGTATATGTATAAAATAAAATATGCCACCATCATAATTATTGCAATGTGCTTTATGTGTCTGCTTCTCAGGATGAGGCAAAGCAGTGTCCAGGACTTTTTTCACGAAAGGAACCCAAGTCTGCTCACGCCTCCAGATGTCTGCAGACAAAACAGTCTGTCCAGGCCAAATATAATTGTTAGATTGCTTGCACAGCCCTGCACAAAACACATTCCTGCTGATGATCAACACCTGGTAGCAGCGAGCTCCCAGACTCACCAGCAAAATGTTTCCTCCGAGCTGCAGACTCGGACCTTAACAACCCTGGTTTCAAATATTTTATTAATGTTGTATGCATAAAAAGAAACGTCACATTCACATTCAGCACGTCCAATTCAAATTCCCAGTGTGTGTTCGGCTGAGAGTCATTGAATGTCACGCTGTTTGTTTGCATGGAAATGCCACAGGACACAGCGTTAAGAATAAAAATATTCTCACAGAAATATGTTTTTCAGACAAGGATGTCTGGAATATTCTTTTTATAGATTAAATGCAAATGTGTTCTTGGCTCCAGGTGATCACACACGGAGCTCTTACCTCCAAGAGCAGTTTTTTTATGTGAAATATCCTTGAATGAACAACAGAACATCCTGCTACGTTTGTTCTTCTGCTTCATGCAAATAATGGAATTTGATGAGGATAATACAATTTATCAACAAACAGTGAATCCTATACATGTTTTAGTCGACTGAAAGCAATTTACTTGATCATTTTTGGCACCTCAGTGTGTTTCAAACAGAAGAGACTTTTAGCGGGGTCTCGTGTCCGACTTGTGAAAAGCAGGCCTGGGTTTTAATAATTGAGCGGACAATTAAATAAGCAAACCGACTCTGCGATGATAATCCCAGTTCGACACTCATAATTCACCTTAAATCCACTTTTAATTCAATCAACAGAGCAGCTGAAGCTCACAGCAGTTTAGTTCTGCCCTGCTGACACAACTTGCATGCTGCTACAGAGCTGAAGGCACTTGGAACTGAGGACCCCCCCCCCCCCCCACCACACACACACACACTTCAGCAGCTAAAACACATACGGACATCGACACACACACACACACACACTCAGCTTGCATCCGCTTCATCAAGGACAAGCTGACTCACCCAAACTGTCGGCATGAACTTTGAATGCATTCAACTTGCACTTGGGACAGCAGCAGTGAAGGACTTCATGTGAAAGTTGCAGTGTGTATTTTACGTGTGTGTGTGTGTTTGACTCCATGTCTTTGCTTGTTTATGCAGCAGGAGGGTGTGTCCATATTTCTGTGTTCTGTCATATTACTCACTCCGCAAATACATTTCTCCTCCGTCCTTTCTATTGGAGTGACCACATCTGTCACACTTCTGAGATTAATATTCAAGCTTCCCGGCCGTCTGCCCAACACCATTATTCATCCGCCGTCTACATACCGCAGTTTTTTCGGCGAGAGCCCTAACAGAGCTACCCACAGTGTACCAATTATTTCCCAAACACAATTCATCAGACGGGATGCAGTCTCTAACAGACAAATATTGCTTCTGACTTCATGTAATAAATATTTTGAATTGGACCCACTTGGCCCAATTCTTTGAGAGACTAGCATATCGGGTTGTCTTTTGCGAGGACTCTTGAAGAAAAACATGAGCCCAAAAACGGGAGATGGGCTTCTTCGATTCTCGTGTCGCCCACAGATGAAGATGTAAATTGAGGAGATAATCAAAAAGATTGGTGCTGAGAAATGGAGAGAGCGGGTTTTGTGGTGAAACAGTCTCCCTTGATGGACAAACACTTGACTCTGTTAACAAGCTCGCCAGGCTCCAGGTTAGCGGGGGAAAACTGGGACTGTTTTTATTTGGTACAACTGACGGATAAATTTGTCCCTTATGAATCTGATACACTTTAGTTTCAAGCGTTTTTTTGGCACCACAAAAAAATTAAAAACAAAGTTCTTTTCCTGAGCTGATGATGGAACTGCCAGGCGAGCTGGAGGATAAGAAGAAAGATAACCCATTTTTAATTATGGCTGTCTGCGGATCAGTGGCTGCTACTTCTGTACAGAGGTGCGCATGGATGCAGAGTCGAAGCCAGGAGTACTGGGATTGTGATGTGAAAAAAGCGTCACAGGGGACCATATTTCATTCCAAAATGGCAGCATTGTGACATTATGTTGATCTGGAGTGATGTTAAAATGTGCATCATTTCTGAAATGACTGTTCATTGCAAGAAATCCGACCTGTGACTGAGGATCATCAAAGTCGCCCAAATCAGGATTGAATAATTACAACTTGATTCTTCCTGTTCGGATGTAAACACTGACACAGAGGAAGGAGTTTTCCAAAAGCTACATTTTTCGTAAAAGGCTGTTTTTGGTGTACGAAAGGGCAGAAAGCATAGAAAAAGCTGTGGACCAGAGCATGAGTCACATATCACCAAGAACATTTTTAGATTCGGGACACATTGGCCTGCAGTCTGAACGTAACATTCTGGTTCGCAGGATGATGTTTCCTTGTGTTGCAGCACAAGTTTAGGGAGGTTCAACGTTTTTTACGTTTTTGCCAGACAACACACACATTTCTTCTGGGCCTGCTGTCATGGCTTCCCTGCTGTGTTAACAGACTGTCCTCATTGGAATGAATGACAGGCTGCTTTGTCTCACACAGGGCTGCTGTCTGTCTGAACTCAGCCTGAACTTTACATTTAACTTAAGTCCTGTTGCACTGCCTATCCCAGTGTCGACCATGAATGTGAACTCTTTCTGAATTCTAGCTGAATCTGGCTGAGAAGTAGCTGTGTGAAGAAGGTTTCCTGATAACTGGTTCTTATGTGCTTGACATTTACAAAATCATCTTAGTGCAGACAGTTGACAATAACATGATTACTGACATAGAAATCCATCAAAATGTTCTCGATAATAAGTATTGATAACAAGCACACAATTGTTACTGTTGTAAAAACCAGTGTAAATGCGCCGGATTCAAGTGTTGTGAATATCACATATCTTTGACAAAAGCATTAGCTGCTGCTGGATGACTCATAGTTTGGCGAATGTCATCTCATACGTTCAGCTTCACTCCTGAACAGACAAGGACATCGATCACAGTAATCTTTGTGTGAATCACTCAGCAAAAAAAAAAAAAGAAATCAAAAATTTTATACCAACCAACGTTTGGTCGAGGTCTTCTTAAAATAAATAAAACTCAGCCTGTGGGGGATTTTTCTAATACAAATTTAGTTGTCCTGAGATGGTTCAGAATCAGGGTCACTATTTTGATCGTAGAGCAGTAATTTGTATTTATTTCTAACCCAACCGTCAGACGCGTAGGGGAAGGAAAGCCAGACTGGAAATGACTTCGACAAGTGTATCATGCTCACTGGTGCTTTAAAGTCTGGTCGGTGGTTGCATCTCTTTCTCCTTAGTGCTGTGGATGTCTGAGGCTGTTAACTCTGTGCCCAGTGTGTTGGCTGCCTCTCAGTTAACACCAGTTGCTTCATAAACCTACACAAGGCCAAGGGACTGCCGTCCAGGCTCAGAAGTTCTGACAGAGCTGGGGAAGCAATGCAAAACAAGAAACAAATATGTAGAATCATTTGAGAGCCAAGTGGATTGAGTATGAAACTGAAATATTTTGCAATTCTCTTCTGCAAACCCTCGTTTGCTCAAGGGTGCATGAAATTCTAATCTTGCGCCAAAATCTCTGCGAACGCCCTCAAGGTTGAACGTGACCTTTGCCATTCAATAGCTTGTGTTACGTGAAAAAAGCTCCATGCTTTGCTGTATTTTCAGAGAGAAATGAAACAAGCGAGATAACAAGCAGCCTCAGTTTCACTTTGTTTCAAAAGGTTTATAAGTGGAAACGCCAACTCTGTTCTGCGGTGAAGATAATTGCTCCTCAAAAAAAGTCACCAGAAGTTTCCAGATGATATCTCAGTGATTTGCATAGGAATGTATTTTCTGAAGTAGAGCAGGAAGTCTAAACTTTGCATGAGATGTACTGCTATCATCAGATGTTTCTGGATTAAACAGTAAAGTGGAACAAACTGGCATCAGCACAACCAGCTGCTTCGTGAATATCACAAAAAGCCACTAAGTTTAAATATAGTTAAAGTGACAAGGGGTTAATATTGACACATTTCTGTTCAGTTGGAGTAAATTATAATTGGAGATTTGGCCTTAGAGCAGCCGAATGTTTGCAGATTTGTTGGTGCAGGAAATAACACACAGTATTTGACCTCAGGACAAAATTACAAATGAATGGGAGTAATACATGCTGAGCAAATTTTCAATAGGAATTAAAGTATTTAACAGTATACAGAGATAAACATTTCTGTCTCCAAGTCTGGCGACTGTACCAGTTTTTACTGGGGCATCATCAGAATAATGTGAGAGATTCTGAAGTCACATAAATATCCTCACTTATTAGCTTGAATTAACATCCATTTATAAAATAAATTATAGTGGTTAAGGTAATGGGAAGGTAGGCAATCTGGTTATTGTTTCAGCCAAATTAACAAGTAAATATTCCTCCACATAATAACAGTTAGTTCCTGAAAAAACTCATTATAAACCCTGACCTATTACAAATAGAATAAAGCCATGTCTTATTTTATACACGAATCTGTAATCTTTAAACCATTCAGCGTGAGGTAGAGGTATTTCGATTTGAGCATCTAATATCTGTGAGACAGACTCAAGGACACCCTGCTTTTTAATTATCTTATCAAGCTGAAAAATGTTAATGCGAGAATTTTAAAAGCAGCAGCTGTAATGAAATGAATGTCGCTCCACACTTATTAACATGTCAATTTCACAAGGAACACTGTATCTTAACAAGACTGAACTCAGCCACAGCGGGGCTAAGTGCTAACTTTTACTCAGATGATACTCGTACTTGTTAAAAGCAAATGTTCTTGTATCAGATAATGACTTCAGCTGAGAACTCGCTTCTTTAAATTCTAACATTTTAGCAGTTATCCCAATTTCAGAAGTGCAAGGCAAAAGTTGAGATTTCCGAGTCTGTATTTTTCCAACTTTCAATTTAATGCGTCCCAGTGCATTTGTTTGGGAAAACATGGACGCCCACGGCAGATGGATGTTCGTGCGGCAGGTCTGTGAACTTCACAAAGAGCTGCAGCTGATTTGACAGATTATAGGACTTGATGAAAGACAGGCGGAGTCGTCTCCTACCACATACAGACTTCTATCAAACAAAAATCAACTGAATTGAACTGAGCATTTTGGATCTTGCCCGAGTTTTGGACTTGAAAATTTCAACTTGGATGACTGTTCGAATATTTTTCTGATTGCGCTGGATTACAGCATAAAAACAAAGTGCGACAGCTGAGGCTGATGGGAACGCCATTCATTTTGCAGGGGTTTGATCATAAAACAAAGTATCGGACAAAGTAAACTGTGATTAAATGAAAAGATGAATGAAAAGTCAGGCATTAGGGCACCATGAATGTCTGCACAATCCATTCAGTATCTGTTGGAATATTTCAGTCTGGAGGCTGAGAGAGGCTGACTGGCGGACAAATTGAGTCCGAGATGTTGGCATCTACAGAGCCATGCTGCTAGTCTTTCAACTGGTACAAACACGTTTCCACACTTCCTGCTGTCTCGATCAAAGGTTGCACCCATTTTCTTTTTGGTCTGTGGATTACATTTCATGTGCTCTCCGAGTTGTTGGCAACTATCCACTCATCTCACAACAGAATACAAATGTTTAAACCTGTTCCTGGTGTTTAACAGTCCGTCATTTCAACCAAACAATCGCAAGAACATTTTTTCACCTTCATCTTGACCTAAATTATAAGCAAAAGTTGCAAAAAAATTCAATCCTAAAAATCTTACTGCTGGCATTAATAATAACTTAGCATTTGCATCTAGTCAAACTAGAGATCCGCATTAACACAAAAAAACTGCGTTAATGTTTTTGTTTCTAATCGCCACATTCTCTGATGACGCAGTTAAAAATGATTAAAAAATTGAGTAGCGATAGACATAACAGATGGAATGGAGGAGCACAGCTATAATGGAGTGTAGAGAGACAAAGAAAGAAAGAAAGAAAGAAAGGACAGGGAGTAAAACTGATCCTCTTGTCCCCTAAAATTCCATTCTGTCTGGCAGAGCCGTATAAAAGTAAACCGGAAAAGTAAACGCAGACATTTTTGCTCAGTTTTCTGTCCACCGGTATGATTTTACCAAAAACATGCCAAACTAGCTGCTAGTCAAAAATGATGCAAATGTGTGACATTGGTGACGTAGAGTGATGTCATGAAGTCACTTAGTAGGAGGCGGGGCTACTGACGAGATGTTTTCAGGAGCAGTGTTTTCTGTCGGAGGGAGGAGCTTCTGTTGGTATGGACTTTGAACTTTTCAACTTTCAAGATCTTTTACATGCACAGGAACCATATAAAACACTGAAGGAAAGGGGAAAAAAAGCATAAGAAGAAACCTGTATGGAATAAATAAGATAGGATCAAATAATTGGTGAGACAGTTTACTCAAAACCACAAATGTGAACCTTACAGTGGTGCTCGAGGAAATGTTCAGTTCATGTCATGTCATCATGATTCATCCTCTGGAAACCATTAATGTCATGGCAATTTCATTGCAATCCATCAAACAGTTGTCAGAATGTTTCCTTCCGGACCAAAGTGGTTGAACGACATGCTGACAGACCCGGCAGACTGACATCACGCCATGTCACCAGTGTGGGTCGACATAATGCCTCAATAATAAAGTGTTAACAACTCAGTCCCTCCGGTTTCAAATCACAGGGAGCAAGATTGCACAGTATTTCCATGACTGCCATCACTACACAATGTGCCAATCCGTGTATTGATTACCACCACAGAGGCTGTAAATGTTTTCTCTTCATCCAGATGGGTTCAATTCTTATTTTCAACATGATTACTGCAGCAGAATAAGATTTATAAATTGTTCCGGTTCACTAAGTTCATGGAAGAATGTGTATGATTAATATTAAGACAGCAAATAGATGGCTCTCTGAGGTCTGTTTGCTTTTCGTTTAACCAGATGGTCACACAAGCTGCCACTCTTAAAATCCCCAAATAAGCAACAGTCTGGATCACATGCTTATCAGATATCTTCCAAAACAGAGTGTGTGTTTTTTTTTCCTGTTTGGACAGTTAACTCTACTGCTTCCGCTGCACTTGAGACACATGCTTTAGAAATAGTGTCTTCATTAACTGGCGGGCTGCAGGGAAAGGAGCATATCAAGGCTGAAACAGTGTGGGTGCATAACAACCTGTTGGCGAGAAGAGAACATTTCTCCACGAGCGGAAAAAAAAAAAAAACACCATCTCTGAATACAAACATTCACCACAGAAAACTAGCCAGTGAGACGTAGGCATTTTGGGCATATTTGAAGAGACAGAAATAGCGAGGGGAGAAAATAGATGGGAAGAGATAAAGAAATATTGGGATTCTGCCGGCTCCCCGAGTTATGTCTGCTATTCGGCGAGAGAAAGAGCCGCGGCGGCTCAGGGCATAAAACTTTCATAGCTCCGTCGGGATGCTGTGTTTCTCTTGGATTATTTATCAAATAGTGAGAAGTTGTTTACCACACAGCTAATGCTGCCCTGCTCAGGTAGGAGAGCTTCACATACATTGAGCCTCATAATGAATATTAATCTGTTTTCAGGCAACGTGAGGGAAGAAGAATGGATGTGCCACATTCATGTGACCTACGCCTGGCGTAAGGTGTATGCCGCTGTACACAGCTCGACCGGAGAAACTTTACTCTGATGTTGCCTGGAAAAACATATGTGGCATAAATGATTTAATGAGGATATTATCAGGGATGGATTTAGCTCGGTGTTGTTATTCGCCTGACCTGGAAGACAACAGAGTCGGCACAAAAAGAACCCAAACACTGAGCAGAGCAGCACACGGCGGCCAAAATAACAATAACAGTCCCACAGAAGCAGGAGACCTCCCGTTATCAAAAGCGGTATCTGTTGAGCTAATCATAGGTCGTTGCTAATTGACCCTATTGAGCTGTGAGGGCATTGTTTTGGCTTCACAACAAAGTCATTATCTCATCCTAATTAATCCCATTACAAGCCATGCACAGGTCACTGATGGCTGTATGATGTAAGAAGGAGAGGCACCAGCGGGCCCCAGCAGTACCGACCTGCCAGAGCACTTTGTCGTCCTTTGTCGTCTTTGTTGTTCGGTATATGCCACAAGAATAAAATATCAGCAATGCTGTTGGCTAAAATGACAATTGAATTTGAACAGGCAGTCGTCTTTTTCATACACTTCATTGTGCCAATAATGAAATGAGTGCGGCGGCCTTAGTGACTCATATTGAGGTCCTGCAGTTCAAGTCACAGCCTTTTCCAGTCACCATGCTAACAGAGTGAGGGCACGCTACTCTTGGCCCCTGCCAGCATGTACAGTAAATGCATTCATACATACATACTGATGAGCAGTGTTGCCACAGTTACCTTGAAAAAGTAATCTGATTACTGATTATTGATTACTCCTTTAAAAAGTAACTGAGTTACTTTACTGATGACTTGTTTTTAAAAGTAACTAAGTTAGATTACAAGTTACTTTATTAGTTACATTCAGCAGGTGCCGACCCCCCCCCCCCAACATAAACATTCAGCGTGGCCTTCGTATTTCTCTCCATCTCTGCATACTCCTTCTCCAGGTAGCAAGAAAAATATGTTCTGTGAGGCTGCACGGCATTGATGGTAGCAGGGATCTTGTTTACCATGACACCAAACGAGGGCGAGTCAACCATGTTTAAGGGCAGCATTTCCTCTACAACATACCACCCGACCAACTTCTTCTGACCCTTTGTCGTCAGCACAGAGTGTACAACGAACCTTAATATTCACATTTTTAGCTGACACAAACTCAAATAAAAAAATCTCTCCTCGCTCCATTCTTGTTCGTGTTTGTGTCGCTGTGTGGTGTACACGTTTCCTCTTCTGTATTGTAGATCAGTGAAATAGTGCAAAACAATACATAGGAATAACCTTCATGTTTCCTTGTGTACTTGACCTTAAAGTCTTTAAATCGCTGCATTGGTGAGTCAATAGATAGATTTTAAAATATTTCTACTCGTCTATAAAGCACTAAACACTCTCAGGCCTAAATACGTGTCTGATTTACTTGTTCATTACAAAGCATTCAGACCCCTCAGGTCACCTGGGACAGGTTTACTCAGTGTTTCCCAGCATCTAAACCAAGCAAGCTGAAGCAGCTGAACCACCTCATGAACGCCTGAGGTCTGCTTAAACTGTTAGCTCGTTTAAATCAGGGCCTAAACCATCCTTGTTCACTGAGGCTTTCAAATAACCATATTTATAGCTTCCTTTTAATATGCATCTTCTTATGTGCTCAAATTCCTTTTTTGTCTTTTAAATGCCTTTTTAACATTTTCTTAATGTGTTAACGCCTGATTTTATTGCATTTCTATGTCCCTGTGAAGCACTTTGAATTCCCTTGTGTGTCTGAGTGGCGCCAATACATAAACCTGCCTTGCCTTGTGTGGAAAAGTGGTGGAAACAGATGAGGAGACATTCATTTAAAGAGTGAAATATGGACAGCTGGACTGCCAAAAACTAGACTGAAACCATAAAATGAATGAAGTCATTCAAGTCATTCAAGTCATCATGTCTCATGTCATTTATTTTCTGTTGAATCAGGTTGAAGTCAGTAAATCCGTGACTTGAGTTGATTGGAGTGACTCAATAACATTTCAATAATGTGGTTTTTTTGACGGGGACAAAATCAGCAATTTAAAAAACTGGTTGAAACATGTCCCCAGGGTGATGACACCTCATATTAACATGACAGAGTACCTTTACAGATCAGAAGAAAACCTCCAATATGCCAGACACGTGTGAAAAAACTCCATGGGGAGAAAAATACCAAGTTTCTCATTTTAGACTATTGTCATGGTTACACCAGGAGCCCACAGAGTCCACAAGAATCTGAAGTGCTCGTGGTTTATGTTAAAAAAAGTTAATTGTGGACTTTGTTGGATACTGTAGGACTCTAAAGGTTTCTGTTGTAACTTTAGCTCATACGGTATGTGATGTATTGTATGATGTATTGTTTATATCACACATTGATACTTATTCAAGTGTGATTGTACTCGTGTATACTAATCTTAATCAAGCTGCAGCGGGTTGCAGAGTTCGCCGTAATGTAGATAGCATTAACACTGATTAAGGAACCTGAGCTCATTATGGATGAGAGGTGAATTCATCAGTAGACGTGATATTCATTAAAAACTTGTTATCCTTCCTCAACCTGCATGTAGACGCATGCTGCTATTTTCAGGAGTATAGATGTCACCTTAGTTTCCTCTACTCTTACCCCTGTTATCTCTTTCTTAAGAGCCGAGGTAAGACAGGTAGTCAGAGCAGACACCAACCACATTAGCAGATTAACCTCACATTAACAGAGCTCATACCGATAAAAAAGTGCTATAACTTCCTTTTAAGCTTACATAAACTGTCCTATAGGAAAAAGAAAAAATTACAGCTTTGAATAAAACATTGGATGCATCAAGCCACCTCTGTTCATCTGATCATCAGTCGATGTCCTTCGTCCTTTGTCTCCATTTGACGTAACAGAGATAACAGAGATGGTCACTGTAGTATAATCCAAGAAAAAGTCAAGCACAAATCCTCACTATTTCACAAAGTAATACTTACAGTAGCTGCTGATTAATTGTCAGGCCATTCGATTGTATTCATCGACATAAGTTACCCACAGTAGTGGGTGTGTATAACTGCTGTGTCAGTCAGCCATCTGTATTATAATGTCTACACAACTCTTCACTTTCCTTCCACTTGGGGAATATTTTTTGTAAGATTGAATTTCTGTCGGGGCCAAGAAGCTGTTTTTAAATGCAAACATTATGCAAAAGTCAAATGTATTTGCCTCAGTAGAAGAGGGCAATCTCCCACACTTGGATAACACATTTGAGAAAAACACATTTGTCACATTCTTTTTCAAATTGTTTTTAAAGTTTGGATATTTTTGGAGCACAAAATAGTCTAATAATGAGTTGAAGAATACATAATTTAACAGTAAAGCACTTATGCAGCTTTACCAACGTGAAATAATATTGTGTAACACCCGTACTCTCACAACAGAGGCCCCTTCTGCTCATTCATTAAAAATTCAACATTTTTTGAGCCACATTGTTTCTTATTATAATGCCGGGAGTGAAGTGCAGTTTTCTCTTCACCTTTGTTGAAGGCAGTAGGTTACCTGCAAAATTAATGACTCTCCCATCGGCCTCAGCTGCACTTAGGGCTAACCATACATTGCATTATATTTGCATATTGTGAGCATGTTAGCATGTAACTATACAGAGCTTAGCTGTAGACTCTTCATGTTATATTTAGCCATGTTAGCATGGCTCAGTGGATGGCCCTGATAGTTAGTCCAGACTGAAGTTTCTCCACCGAGTTCCCATAAAGAACACCAGGCTTTGAAGCCAATTCTACATGGTGGCCAGGATTAAGTAAGCATATTTGCTAAACATCAGCCTGTTAGCATTATGATTGTAAGCCTGTTTGCATGCTCATATTAGCTTTTAGCCAACAGCCTGATCGAGCTGTTTGCATAGCTGCAGGTCTCATTTTTAAGGCAGCTTCTTTCTTTATTGTCCTCACTCAGTCTGTCTGTCTGTGTGTGTGTGTGTGTGTGTGTGTGTGTCTGCTCACAATTTCATAAGATCTGGTTGAAGCGCAACATGAACAAAAATGACCAATATCTTATTACAACAGCATAGAACATTTTTAATGAAAATGGCTCAGGCTAAGAAGTAGCAGATGATTATAGTCTGTGTAAATACAGGCTGCCCGCTCTCAGTTTGTTTACCCTCTCAACCTTCCATTGGAACAGCTAGTGTGTTTATTAAAAGCAGTGCATGTTGAATTATTTCAGCCTGAACAGCCTGAATTCTGAATATTTTTGAGGCTTTTTTGTTTGTTGTGTAACTCATTACGCTTATTTCATCTGCAGTCACTGAATATTACCTAAAATGTCACTAAATGATGTACCTTTAGTGCAAACTACCTGACCACATGGAGGTGTAAAAACAACTTTTACATTTAATCCTTTCTACACTTTAATCTATGCAAAAAACAAACTGGATATCAGAGAAAGCAATTAAAGGACCAATATATTTACAATAATGAGGTTATAATAAAAACTATTATATAATATTTATAATTTCTATAACTGAATAAACAAACTGTTCTCAGAGGAAAATAATAATTATGAATTCCCCAGTGTTTGAAATTAGAAAGGTGGCAGGGTCCGCCACATATAAACAAAGTAAAACAGCATGAAACAAAGAAAATTGACCTTTAATGTCAGTTGTTTTTTCAGTTTATTCAGTCATGAAAACAAAGAGAGTTTGTTTACTTAGTTTGTTGTTGTTTGTTAGTTCATAAAAAACAAAAAACAAAAAAACAAAACAAAAAACAAACAGTCAATGAAGATCTTTCTCTTCTGTTTAAAATATCTTCCCTAAAACTACATAGTGCACCGAAGACCCAACTCGAACTATCGGACTATTTCTTTTTAGGAGCTGTAGTTGAGTCAATTTATGTTTCCTAATTAAAGTTCCCCATCTGCTATTCATTCATTTGAAGGAGTGAATTATTAGGTTGTCTATAGAAGCCTCTGTAGGGAGCAGATGGACCTTAAAAAAAGCTCATTACCCCAAAAAGGGTGAGACATCACATAAAAGGTTTTATTTGACCTTGTTGTGTACATCATGTTCGCATGTTATGCATACTGTCAAGCAAAGCTGAGAGGCTAACTCTTATGCCGAGAACTAAATGTGGAAACAATGCAAGTCAATGTCATCAAAACAGAAAGTGTCGGGGGCAAGAAAGGCAAAGAGCTTCCCTTAGGACATGAAAGCGAAAGCCCTGCGTGCAGCTTAAGGTATGATGGCCCAATGAATGGATAATAAGGCTGCAGAGGCAGTCTGGACAGACGGTCAGTGATCCCCCCGCAGGGAGAATAGAAGTTATTTTACAGCAGATTGCCTCACACTGCCCACACGAGCTAATTATACAGACTATTCATGCGAGTCTTGTATGGCAGAATTGTATAATTACAAAGACCCTGCTCCTGTGATAATGTGCTGTGTGAAAAACTGATGGAGATTTTGGTTTAACAAGCAGTGTGAGTCCATTACGTGATTGTCTTCGATGCACAGTACATTATCTATATTTCTGCATTAGGATTTTTTACTTACACATGTTTCAATTTCATTCTGCGTTACGCAATCTCTACAAATGGACTTGTCTTTTGAAACGACCTCTACAATGATCTCCTCAGATGAGAGTCATCTCAGTAGCTCCTCTGCAGAATTGGATTTTTCTTTTAAAGTGTGGAAAGTGAGGCAGTGCTTGTGTATCTGATGTGGAGGTGAAAAAGGCCATGTCATGAGATGAGTCTTGACACGAAGTGGTGGCAGTGGACTGTTTGTGTTAGGCAAAAACAGGAAGTACGTCCCTGACAAGACTCGGCTCAGCTCTCAGAACAAGGTCAGTGGTTCCTTTGAGCACAGCCATGGAGACTTTATAGCATCGCCCAACACCCCGTCTAAGACTGGCAGGCAGGACTGCGAGACAGGAAAGGTGACGGGGGCAAATCAACAATCTCAACACACATATGAACGCGGGCAGATCTCCAAACTCGAGAGCGCTGAAATGCATGCACACACTTGAGGGAAGCAATTTAAAAAGTCTTTCCCTCCTTTTTGAAGTTTTCGACTGAAGGGGCACAGTGCAGTCAAGTGGCGCCACCTTGGTTATTATTTCTGGACGCTCTTCCGTCAACGCATGAGCCAGGCCAGGTGCCATACCACTCAACACATTTGGCAGCGCTTCCAGTGAGGGATCACATGCGCGCTGCTGCAGCAGTGACTCCTCCAGGATTTCTCATTGTTTTCTCCCCGATGGAAGTCTTTGCCTTGAGGTGAAAACAAACAGATGGTGGCTCCATGTGTGTTGGAGGAGGCAGATGTTAGTCTACAGTGTAGCCAGGCCAGCAGCGCGGGTCAGTGGCTGCAATAACAGGGGAAATAGCTACTGCCTGCTTTTTCTAACACACACAAGTGCTGCTGAAGATGAGGGCAATGACGGCAGCACCTGCTTAATTGTATCGGTTGTGACGGTGACGAGGTGTGTCTCGAACACCTGAATCATGCAATTTTTCAGGTGCCACTTCAGGCTGGTGCAGTGAGTAAATGAACAACCCAATCCCCAGAATAAATGTGAGCAAGGAATTTTGCTGCGAAATCCCAGATAGAAATTTAAAGTAAAAAAAAGTTCCCCTATGTTGCTACTCTATTTGTTTAGGATGAGTTTGATGCTGTGCTTATGCTCTGGTTGGGTTTACAAACGAAAAAGGTTAGGGTTAGGAAACCATGATGGCTTAAAATAGCATTCTTTTTTTGGTTGTTATAAAAAACAGTCTTGTGGCAGTCTTGTGACTTGTAATGATGCCACCACCGTTCACATATATACGGTCACAGCATATACTGTCACACAGTATTCCAGACTTGGTACAAATGTCAACCTTGGACTTATCTGTGGTTTACAGATACTTTAACTGCTCACATTATATCTTGGCGACTGGGCAGCAATTTTTTTCTACCCTCTTTTGTGAGACTTCAGGCAGGTTCAGCGAGTAAAAAGCGCACTGACCTTGGGTAATCAACACCTGGCTCTGCTTCAACTGTGCGAGAGATCAGAAATGGGCTCAAATCATACAGCGTTTACTTAGCGTCAGTCAGAGGTCTGCATCCAGTGACTGTTCATTTGTACCCATCAACTGAGCATCAGTGGCTGCATTATTTTACATGGAGCCTAACATTCTGATTATAATCAGTTTAAAAGCCCAAACAGAATAAAAATGCTGCATTTAACCACCACAATCGGAATAAACAGCACAAAACAAACAACATTTCAATGCGTTGCAGAGAAGTAGTTTAACCTTTCATCAATCGGACAGAATAAAATTAATAATATTCTCCGCTAACCAAAGATGGCAGCTTCTATGGTGAACTTGTCTACTGCAGTTTTTTTTTAAACACAAACTCTGACAGAACTATTTGACGAGGAAGAGGAAGGCATGACATTACATCACTCTCGCGCATATCACACAGTTGTTCTGATTCAATCTTATGGTGCATGTAAACACCAGATCCCACTCGTACCGTCCCATTTAAACACAGCTACTGATACAGTGTCTGCACAGAGCCTAGAGTATCGAAAGGATTCTAAAGGATAACACTCACTTTAGCCACAGTGTGCTCAGCCCGCATTCATCCTTCTGGGAAAAGATACAGCAGTATCCACTCTCATACCATGATACTACAAAGAACCACCTCAGGCTGCGAGACTCCTGAACTCCTCCTCCATACTCCATCATAAAAAAAAAACAGTTGTTGTCTTGTGTAGCAGAAAGGGTCTTACAACTTACATTACGTCTTGCAACTTTGTGTTGTAAAATGACAATTAAACAAACCTTTGATCTACCTGCACAGCTGGCAGATAGGAGAGGGGAAAAATTATGTGAAAGAAATTCCAGCAAATTATTAGCACCGAGTGTATCAGACACATTCTGGTCATGAAAATTCATCCTGTGTCTCGAACAAACTCAGTGCTGAAAGTGAAAAAAGAATCAATTTGAAATGTGAAAAAAAAAGCGGAGAATAAAACCAGCAACGGTGCAATTTTGAGTTTTTGGACACTTTCTCCAATAAGCCACGAAAAGAAAATCCTGCTTTTGTTGGTTGGGTGGAAGTTATCGCCTGTGGCAGTCGGTAAGATTTGAACAAAAATCTTGTAGTTTCCAAGCAAGACACGGGCAGTGAGCTGAATTTGCACAAGGGAGCAGCAGGTCAGAAAATCATCGGGGGGAGGATGTTTTATCAAGAACACCGCTCTACATTTGGTAGCATCTCAGTGGCTGCAGGGCATGTTTCATGATCTAAAATGCATTTACAACAATGAATGTTAAAAATGTTTCTTTTACAAAAGTACAGGACATTTTCTCCTGCAATGTTTGTCTGGATTAATTGCAGTTTAAACTGCTGTGTATTCTGGTGTCAGATTAACTGATTTTACTCAAACTAGACTTCCTTCCTTTGATTATATTCATTGTTTCGCCGGTACCTCAAAATGCGAGCCCAACAACACAGTCCCCACTGAGCTGTTTTCTGTCTGAATTCCCACTAATACCAAATGTTGGCAGAAAAAAAACAAACAAAAACGGTTTGTTCGTACCTTCCCTCACAAATACCATTACCATGCACACCCAAACCCAGCTTAGTCTGCCTGCTGTCCCGACTGCTGTGTCCATGTGGACCCCTCATGCTGGGGCTGGCACTGGAGTCCCATTTGTAATTAAGGGCCCCGTGTGTGTGTTTGGATTGGTGGTGGTGAAGGTTATGAGTTGGACCCAAGACTGAGCGTTTCTCTTCCACCCATCCTCACGGACTGCAGCAGCGTACGTGTGCCGAGAGTTGTGCCACATGTGAGCAAACGTGGGCATGATGTGACATTGTCAGTTGGTATTAATTTGATCAAACATGGGTGAAATACAAAGTATTGTTTGTTTTTTTGGGCATTCCTCTGCGTTCCTATTCCCAGTTCTCGCTTGGAACTGGTAAACATTGAAGGCTAGTTAGATTAATGGGCCAACAATGAAAGATCTAATGAATCCTTTCTTGGCAGGATGTTTAGTATAAGTGTTTCACAGACTGTCATTTACAGTTAAACATGTCTTCTTGTAATAGGCACAGTTAAGAACATCTTCCAGCAGTAAAAATTGGAAAAGGGAAATGGAGAGAGGATGCAATGAGCTGCTGATAATGCGTCCAAGTCTGAGTAAGCTTTAAAATTGCATGATTATTGTACAAATTGCAAATCGCATTTTTCCAAATCCAATTTTAAAAGTTTCTCTTCTTCTCCCATTCAAAATATCAGCTCATCAATTCATTCTTTTTTACGCAGCCTTTTCTTTATTGCACTAATTGTAGTGGCGGGGAAAAATACGCAATGAAACATTCCAGCCTTTCATTTCCCTCCTATTGTGTTTGAAAACATCCAATTCTATCAGTGATCCCCGAGTCACAGATTCAGATAGTCACACGCTGACAGCACGGCGCTGATATGCTAAACATGTTTCCAAGCACACGTCTCAGTGTTTTAGTATCATACTTTTTTATTCTTTTTCATATGAAACAAATCAATTCTTCCAATGTCTTTGAAGTGTGAAATGTCTTTTATCATGAATTCTCACAGTACATTCAGTTAATGTTGATCTGAAAGAAAACATCATTGAACTTGGCACTTAGAAAACAACCACAAAGAATTGTCACCTTTATTCATTTAGAACAAAATTTACAAAGCCATTCAAACAGTTTTTTTTTTAATACTTTTATGTTTTTTAAACTCAACTGTTGAGAATATTCAAAATACACTTTAATGTTGCTTCTCTCTCTCTTTTTGTACTTACAAGTATGTACATTAAAGTCTCAGTGTCTTGTCACATGTCGTCCGACTGACTCTTCAGCACTGGTAATAAAAATCCTTTTTTAGTGTTTTATTTATATCTCCCCACACTGTTAGCACTCACTTCAGCTCTCCACTATTCTGTTTGAGCTCGAGTGTCTGTGAATGTTTCGGCGTGCTCAGATGGATGTCCCGTGGCTGGGCTCATTGGCTTCTGGGATGGGTCCTCCTGGCACTGGTTGGTAGGACATTGGCATGGGTGTCTTGACTGGACTCTGCCGGAAGAGTCCGCCATTGGGCGCCCTGTGTTTGCAGCGGATAGAGGGCATGGTGGCACTGCTGAGGGGCAGGGGCAAGGTCCTGCCAGTGGACACGCCCAGTGTCCTTCCTGCCCCATGACCCTCCTGGAGGAAGGTGGTCACAGAGAGCCGCGGCGGCCCCCGATGGGCTGGGTAGTCCCGAGCAGACAAGGCCTCCAGGGACTGGCTGGGCTGCATGCTGCCAATGTCCAGGGCAGAGATCTCGATAGACTGGCCTGGCAGCTGCTTGTGGGCCAAGTCCTCGTCCAGGAGGCTGTTCAAACGCTGGTGGACCTGCTCCAGGTTCACCTCTTTGTCCTAAAAATAGATGGAAAGAAGCCATAGTAGAGTGTGTGGAATAATAGAAGCCAGGGGAAAAGGGTAGTGAATAGAGGTTTTAATGGAAGGGAGAGCATGAAAGTAATTTAGGAGGAGTGTGATAAAGAATAAAAGTGAGAGTGAATGTGCAGTGAAAGGGGTGGAGAGGTTAAAAGAAAGAATGGGATGAAGACAGAGAGTGAACGAAGACAGAGAGAGACAGGTTACAGTGGTTGTTTCATCGTCACCGTCACGACCAGTTTACATGCAATGCAGTCTACTCTATATTAATCAGTCAGAGCGAGTCTAATGCACATCTAATGTTCATGTGAGTTTGAAGGATGCTGAAAAAAACACACTTGCTTATTTCAGCTTTATCTGGGAAATCCAAATATATCAATTTATATTATGCTGGAATTTTTTCTTTTTCAAGCAGCCGACTTCAACAGAGACATTACCTTCAAGCACTAAATCTTTAATATGGGGTTGTAAAAGGTAATGTCTCTACATCTGAAATGAACTAAAATGAAGATGCCTCTTCATGCAGAAGTGTTTAAATTTTCTCCACAATTAGGTGACCACACATCTACAGTGGGCGACTCTTGCATGAAGAGCATCAGCTGTTAACAAGACAGGCTCCGATGGAGGCACAAATCTAATGAATCAGACATTGCGGGCCAATAAAATCTGAATGAAGACAAAGTAGTTAATGTTGCTTATTTGAAGCAACACAAATGGGAGAGGAGAGGGGGAAGCCAAATGAAGAGATTGTTTATCGGACACATTTTGGCTGCACCCTGCCCTCCACACAACAGCAGTTCATTCTATCGTCATGCACCCATGTAAGTCGAGCCACACTTAAGACAGACGCCAGATAAACAGGAAAGACCATGGGGTGAGATGACAGATGAAGCAACTACAATCTACCCCTGCCCGGCCCCATGCCCCGCCCCCTTTGCCCTGACACAGCCAATGACCATCCAGTACAGCACGTGAGGCCTCCTCCTGACCTGTGTCAAGAGCCTCGGCCTCCTCCCAGTCTCTCTCTCTGTCTGTCCATATGTCCCGCCTCCCTTCTGGTGAAGCGCTTATGTCATTATATGTCAATGGACCAGAAACCCTTTCCAGACCGTAATCCTTAGTCACCTGCCGAAGATCATAGACAACCATACATTACCAAAACGGTCCCCTTTGAATCCGGACATTGACATATAATTGCAATTAATCACTAGTTAGGAAATAAAAAGGAATAATTCAGCATTTTGGGAAGAACTTGAGTTCTTTTGGGGAACTGGATGAAAAGATCTGTCTCGCTTTTATGCCCTTCAAGTATAAAGGTCTCAAGTTGAAGTAGCGTGGTGTGCATGTGGAGCGGCGCCACATGCCACCATAGGCAATTAACACGGCGCCTTGCTCTGAAAAGTTAAAAAATATGTAAAAACCACTAGAAAAAAGCAACACATAGCATAGGAGAGGAGGTAAATATTGTGCATAAACTGAAATTTTAAACTGAAGGGTAGTTAATGCAGCTGGGTACAGGAGTCTTGCTGCCACTGCAACCAGCAGAGATGCTCTGCAAGTGGAAGCTAGCAGTGCCTACTGCATCTAGTCTGTCTGTCAAGCTAAGCTAACTGTCTTCCTGGCTGTAGCTTCTTTATTAACGCCTATATGTGGAAGTGGTGTCAATCTTCCCATCAAACTCCCGGCAAGAAATTGAATAAGGCTGTCTCCCAAAATGTAAAATTATACCTTTGAATGGTTGATTTGTACAGGCTTCTGGTTATGTTTGAATTGGCTGTCATAATGTCCACATACTGTATATTTGTGCTGTCATGGCTCCAGCGATGCTTAAAACAATTGAAAGTGATACTCCACCCGGATCTTTTGATTAATGAACACTTGTTCTCTGCAGGCTTGAAAGCAGCTCTGAGACGTAAAAAGACAGCGGCTGTGGTCGGCTTTACTTATTGACTGTTGAGTGACGCTATCGTCCTTAAATTGCTTGATTTTGTCAAACCTAAGCTGTCAAAAATGTAAAAGGTATGCAATGAAATGATGATATAAACTCATCCTCACACTATAAACCTGAGAATGCTTAGCATTTTTGCCTTATAAAAAACTTTAATTATTACTCTCTTGGGTTGCAAATATCTTTGATTAATCAATTATAAAATGGCAAAAACTATTTAAAGACGAGGAAAGGAGCAACCTTTCACCTTTGAGAGGATTTGAAAGGCCATTTCTCCGTGATTAAGCAGCTTTAATGTTGAATTAAACATCAGTATTCTTGCCAAATATTTTTTTCTGTCAATCAACTGCCTTTGCTCTGATCCATTAAAAAATATATTTTTTTTAAATTTTATTTTCATAAACTAATAATTGTCTTATCGCTGTGACATTACTGAGAAGACAGATGGACAGCAACAAGCCAGAAAACTACAAAGTCGCTCACGGTCGCTCTTCAAGCCCGCAGAGGGTACGTGTTTGATGCTCAAAAGATTCCTGGGGAGAAAAATTGCTTCTAGACAATTCTGCAAACAGTCATAATGAAGCACATAACCATGATTATACTCAAACAACACATCTAAAACAGCATATCCGCTACAGTATCCATAATAAAACAGTGAGGTTTGTGGGGAATCTCACATGACAGCAGTATATGGTTATTATGAGAGCAGCTGCACACAAAGACTCAAATAGGAATCAACAGCAGTAGCTCAAACTCTCATTTTTACCAAAAACCAGCATGGTTGGAGTTTGATTTACTGTGTGTCTTTTCAGGACAGGACTGGGTTTTTAAATGGGTGTCCTCAGCCAGTGGGTTTGTTTTTGGATTGCTATTGTTGGATTGTTGAGTCAAACAGGCAGGTCAAGGCTCAGATTCTTTACTATCTGCTTTTGCTCACACTTTAGTTTAGGGATCCATGTCAAGCCTTAGTTGTCTGGACGCCTCATGCAGAGGGGCTGCCCAGTCGACAGCAGCGAGATGAAGTCAAGAGCTCTAAAGCATTAAGACTTGAATGGATTAGCTAAAGAGAGCTATTGTACGACTGAAGCACATGTCGACTCAGAAGTACAATGTCAGTGTGTGGTTTTTGAATTTGTAATTAAACGTTACATTTACTGTTATCCTTCCAGCTGCGGTTCTCTCACATGAGCACAAGTGACTGATTGTTGATTCAGGCCGAAATTCATGTTTTCATGTGTTGTATGAGAGAGAAGCCTCAGAAGTCCCTGACAAAGCACCCCAACCTCTCTCCCAACATGAGAAAGAATGAGTAGATTGATCACATGATGTCTGGACTATCATCAGGGGCACACCTATTATAACTGGGTGTACTGCAGCTCTACTAAATCGGGGCTGGCGTCAGCGCCTGCTGGATCCATAAAGTAGAGTGTGGCAGTGGCATCTCTGGGCAGGACCGGGGGGCCCGGGGGTCTGGGTCTCGACCGGGGCCTTGGTGGGGCAGGGGGACCCGTTGTGGCCACCATGGCCCGGTTCTGGGTTAGCAGGCTTGGGCCTGGGCCCGACGAGTCGGTGGTCACCTCTTTGGGCTGCTCTCTCCGGCAGTTGTTGCTATTCCACCAGGTCTCCAGTGCAGCCACCAGGAGGGCCAGCAGCAGCCCAGCAGCCAGGATGCAGAAGACGCCGGCAAAGCTGTGGAGACGCAGCGCCCGACCCTCCGGCTGGGCATCTGCGTGGCTCTGCAGGTCACAGCGGCCTTTCTTAGGCCACCATTTCTGCTTCAGGATGTCCAGGTCGCCTTTTTCCTGGAGCTCCAAAATCCTGCGGAAAAGAAAGACTGAGTTGGTCTTTCACACGCAGAAAGTGTACCGAATCATGTAATAACACCACAGGACACTGGACAAATTCTTATAGCAATAAATAGGACGGCTAATCAAATTACAAAGACAATAGAGTAGAAAATTGAAAATGGAACAATTTCTATAGACAAGCCTAAAGGAAAATTGGAAAGTCAATGTAAGACTGCTCTGAATGACTGTAATAACATTATAATACTGTAGCTCGATAAAGTAAAACCAATGAAAAAGAAAAAAAAACAGTTAAAAGATTGCATTAGCATTGATTGTTAGCTCATTAAAGACCCATAGTGGGTAAATACTACTAAACTCTGCAGTTTGCACAGAGGCAGAGTGTAAGAAGTGATACTGTCAGCAATTTCTAAATGCTAACAAGAGCTAGAAGAACACAAACATGGCAAAGAAAAAACAATTTGCAGCTTCAAGATTAATTGGCTTTGTTTCAAACTGTATAAGCGTGGAAATAATCAAATACTACAGTTAGCCCATTCGTTAGCGTACAGGGAGGAATGGATGGGCTGTTACGGAGGAGAATGATGGCGGCTGAGCAAAAACAGAGGCGTCACAACAGTGAATCTGTCCCATCGGAGAGGTTAGCTTCCTGCACTGTCATTATTCAACCACTCCTCAATGGTAACTGGCACGTGTGTGTTTGTTCCTGCGCAGCTCTTGTACACAGAGCTGGCACGTCTCATGACATTTATACTGATGAAACATCACAGAGTCAAATATTCACCATTTCTTATCCTGCAAGTCAGTATTCAAGATGTTTCACGAGGCTCCGTGTGTAGTTTTATGGGGTGATCAATTCTTCTATTTCAGGTGTTGCTTGTCTGGAATTTCTATTCTACATGGAGAGGAACGTCTGCTGCCCTGATTTCAAATTCACCCCCATCAGTCTTGAGAGACTGCACTGAACATTTTCAGAGCAGCATATTTCTGTCTTGTGTCTGGAGGAAATAAAAACTGATAAACCAAAGGCAACAGGGCAAAAGAGCGTGGACTGGAAACATGTACTTCTCTCTGAAGCCTTGTCTCTGCAAAGAAAACTGGTGAAAAATGTCCAGGGAGTAAATGTTAAAACTCTGATGACACTTGAAATATTTTCTACATTACATATAAACAGTTTGTTACAACATGGGTTTTATTTTCACCTTTTCCCATTTTTATTTTCTGGCAGTCTGAACTCTCTGATACTGTCTGTAATGATAAGGCTGTATTCAAATTAATTGCTCAGGAAACAAGGTCACATCGCTAGAAATACTGTAGACAATTGATTATCAGCGCCATTACGCTGATGGTCGCTTCTGGTTTATCTGGCTAAACCGCTGTGACAGCACCCGTTGGTGGGTGGACTACCGTTTTAAGCCTTGAGACTGCTGTTATTTGCATTCCCTTCTTGGTCATTTGGAATCAGAAGTGACCATTTGTACAAGAGGATGCAGCTGGGATACCGATTGAATCTGACAGAAAGTCCAAGGACTTGCTGTGGCAGCATCTTGACACAAGGTAGTCACGCCCTAAAGCGGACCCTGTTTTAACGTCTGTTACACTCTACACAAGGTCATCATTTACAAGATGAAAATCACGTCTTATTAAAGAAGACTTGAACCTAACTCGGAAACAATCAAGTGAGATATAGAGACGTTTTCTCATAACCTTACTATCTTACTATCTGACTTGTTTTCAAAACCAGTGGAGTTGCAACCCTGCAAACCCTCCAACAGAAACTTGTTTGAGGCACTTCCACACTGGCTTAGTTTTTAACACCTGGAACATTTACATTTTGTAGTCCCATTATGCTACATAAGAAAAAAAAAACTATGATGGACTACTGAGAATGAGTTCAGGACTCTCACAGTCTAAGGAAAGAAGCTGCTCTGCAGTCTTTGTGGCACTGCAGCGGGCACTTCTGTATCTTGCGCCAGATGACAGCAGGGTGAACAGACTGTGGCTGACTGTTTGAGACTCTCAGCAATCATTTGGTGTGTGCAATTTATCATGACTGATAGAAGCGATGTCCAGTACCACAAAAAATATAAGCCGTAATACACTGCAGTTTTAGTAGCAGAATGAATGAAGACAATATCAATGCAAATGAAGACAGACCAATACAGAGTATATGGACCAATATACGTACTTCTGAGAGAAGAGGTCTCTGTAAGGACTGCCGTGCTGCAGGGCCATGCCGTAGCCTCTGGTGCTCAGGCTGTTTCCTGCCACAGTCAGCGTGCAGTCGTCGTCTGTCAGAGCAGCATACTCTACCACCGCCATGTCCCACAGAAAGGCGTACGACTCTCGCTTTGCCTGGACAGTTCGACGAAAGTTCCCAGAGAAAAAGACACAATTACTATTACCTATTTTAATGGGTTTTTCATTTTCATTTCTGTTATCAAAGAGAAAGATTGTGTTCTACAAACAAACGCAACCATACTTTCAAAGACGCACCTGGAGATGATCATTAAGATATCCACAGAAAAGTTGGGTGAATAATGTTTGTTTCTGTTCTACGGTAAAAAATCGCATTACTTCATGGTTAAAACTTTTACTTTTGTACCCTGTTCTAAGTCCCTATAGGTTGAATAACGAAAATGAAAACATTAGTCACAGACCGTTTTCCTGCATTTTTCTACATATCCGTAAAGAATTTCCTCTTTCCTTGAACAACATTCCTGCTTCGGTGCACAGGAAGACCCTTCACTGGCAGTAAAGCAATGAGCAGAACAAACAATAGAGCTAAATATTTGCACAGAAAATAGCATGGAGGTTTTTTTCACCAATCAGAGTACACATTGAATAACATGCACACTATTGGAGTTCTTCACAAAGCGATGAAAATAGTTGCATCTCCCTTTTCGTTTCTTTTTTTTGTCCGAGCTTTGCTTTCCTCTGCGTGGAGCACATATTCAGAGACACGATCATGTGCTGTAGCCTCAAGCGCACACTGTGGAGAGTATGTAGAACAACCGCAACTGAAAATCAGTCTGAATCCTTCTGGAATTTGGTTTGTGTGTTTTTCGTTCTTTTTTTTTTTTTTTTGCACGCACTTCTCTGGCTTTCTTCCCTGTGGTGTCCTTACATGCTACGTGCTTCCAGAGTAACACTGTGCTCTCAATAAAAAAACAACCCAGCAGCCGTCTTCACCTCACATCTCATTAGGACTACACGGGGCTCTCAAGTTCACTAACCTTTAATAAATAAACATACAGCGGAGATATCACATTATCATCAAAGTATGAAACCCAAGCTACGATGAGGCACATACTGTTCTTGGAGAAGTAACTGAATAAAACAACTGCTCTCATCGAAGTATGTTTGGATTTAAAAAAAATTGTGTTCTATTGATGTACGTATCTGTGCCAGACTGGACGGACTACACGGAAAGCAATTAGCCACACAAATAATAAAGCAGTGTAATGATAAGTGCATATGTTACACTCTACGGTAAATTGTTTAATTATGGATTATTCCTCCATGTGTTGTTTGTGAGTGTATGTGTTTAAGGAAGATAGAGAGAGGAGGGAGTGCATGAAATATTTATCCAGCAGCGCGCCAAGTCTGAGGGAATAATTAAAACCCCCTTACAATTCACTAGATTCAAATTATCACCTAACTCACACGCCTCTGTGAATCAGGGACTAATTATTTAACTAACTTAAATTTTGTCCTTACCTGGCTGTGTGACAGTAAAAAGCTGCGGTTAATTATCATCAAGGCTGAGCGTATGTTTCTCATTACCCATTTCCCTCTCAGCTGAAGATTATACTACATTATAATTTTACTTTCAAGCATGGTAGTGGATACCAAACTTGGTATTTTTAAAGAGGGAACTGAGTGACTGAGTGACTTCCGTTCTTCCGAGAACTGACTCACGTAAAAAAATATCACACCATCATACTTCTGGAGGAGCAGAGGGCAGCTAACGCATAGCGCCTGGGGACCAGATCCAAGCCAGTGCCTTGGTCAAGAGCACTGACCGGAGAATGAACTTATTATACACATTTTGATGGCAGGGGGGATCTTGAGCACCTGGAGGAAGGACGAAAGCTCCAACGAGCCTGGACTCTAACCCAGGACCTTCTTGCCATGAGGAAACAGTGCTAACCGCTCTACGATACAGGAGACATACATTGTGCAAGACTACAGCTTGTTCGTATGAGTCAGGGTAACGGTGTGCTGAAAGTGGTTGAAAGCTTTGTCACACATTTCAAAATTCAACAAAAGTCACAGCCATATTCGCAAGACAAAAAACACAAAATAGATCCACAGGATTGGACCATGTGTCATGATTTCGGCTTTTGGTTTAGGTGTTTCCTGTTTTATTTTGGTATATTCATCCTCATGTATAATGTTTTACTTTCCATTTCCTGTCTTTGTGTTTTATCCTGACTGTTTTGATTGCTCTACTCAGCTGTTGTTCCTGTGTCTGTTCCCCCTTGTCCTCTTGTGTTCCCTGTGTTCCCGATTTGTTCCCCACGGTTTTATGGTTGTCTTCCGTTTTTTGCGTGACTCTTTCGCTTTTGGGATTCTACCTTTTTTGCCATGTTGATGCATGCATTTTGGACTTAGGCTCGTGTGTTGTTAAGATTGGCTATTGTTGAATTAGCAAATCAAAAATGTGCTACATGTTCCTGTGAAAGAAAATAAAATTTTGTTTGTTATCCCCAGCATATTGCAGAGAGGCCAACCAATAGTCAAACTGAGGTAAAAGTGTTCTGACGACCTTTAGTTTGTTAAAAAAAAACAAAAAACTGACCTTCTTGATTCCCTCTGATGGGCTGGAGACGGAATGCTCAAAGCCGTTGTTCTTGTTGATCGTCTTCCAGAGCTCAGCGAACGTGTTGTCCTGCTCCAGAGGGTTTGTGCCTTTGACTTGGAAATACTCGTACACGGCCGACTCTCTGACAGTCCCATAAACCAGGTCCGCCTGTCTGGACAGGTCCTGGAACGACCTACAGTCAGGGTGACATTATTTGATAAAAGAGTGAGATTGGACCAACAGGAAATGACAAACAATTCAGACTGAAGAGGCTGTTTTTATTTAAAATGTTGTTGATGCGTTGCAATCTTTTTTATTGGATATCATCCATATGACTTCGCCAATCGTACCAACCCCTTCTCTAATCTGTGTTAAAATACAGGTTCTAAAGTAGCATCTCACATTTTTGCACTGGGGTTAACTTTCATTTCTATTTGCACCACAGCCTTTTAATGCATATTTTGACTTCACAGTTAGTCTGTTGCTGCTTTATAGCATTATGTTATCACATTAACAGGCTGTTGTTTGTTTGCTGCCAACAAAGCTGTTACTGCTTACAATATGTCAGCTTTTAAATACTCAACTTTGTTTCATTTTTCTACACATATGATGCAAGAAATCATTGAGTTAGGAGGGTTCGGGTTACACACTAGACTGCAGAACTGCTAACAGTGACACTTCTGTTTATATAAGATTTGACCATCTCTGACCGTGGTGCCCGTCCACTGTCAGTATCAGAAAAGAACTAAACTTTTCCTTCCTTTACTCATTACTCCGTTACGCCTCTGCTCTGATCTACTCAAACAGCATTTTCAGTCTGTGAGCCTAAAACATCCACCTCCCTCTCCTATGCACATCGGAGCAAATCACTAATCAGCGTGCTCTTTATCAACCAAATTAGCTGCACCTGTAGCGTGCCGTGCCGCCTGCTGCTTCTGCTGCTGCTGCCAACACTTTCCCCCGACCACCACTTTCCCCCAACACCACGACGGTAACCAGGCTCAGAGTAATGATGACAGGGTTGGGAGGTTAAGGTGCTGGCTGTTGGTGGTACATCCCCATGATTAGGCACTAGCCCCTAATAGAGTCTGCGGCAAACTCTAATTTACTTTTCATGAACAATACTTTGTATCTGAGAACTAGTCTCTCTTGACTGAAGCGCTTATTATGCAGATGCTATGTGGGCTATAAGAAATGAGGCTCTTTGCAGCAGCTGTATTTCATATGTGGAGTTTATAGCCAATTTCATACCGCTTCATATTTGCTGAATGCCAATGTCCTCGTAATTAGAGTTTGCTTCCAATGTAATTTGAACGGCAATCTACGCTGAAGATTACCTGCTTTCTTGACAGATTTCTGGGCAGAAATGTTTGACATGCTGCTCTGTGTGTCTGCTGCGTCCCTTCAGAAAATCACCATTTCAGAGGGGCACAGGCATATTTATACAACTAAGATTGTCTTCCAGCCAGTTCCCCAAAAAGTCTAAGTATAGAATTGCTTATCTCAAGATGATGATGTTGGACTAATTCAACCATTTAATTAGAAGCCTATACAGTGTAGCAGTGGTTGTTGGGAGAGAAAAAGCCAAGCGAGAGAGATGGAAACAACTGATTAGGTATCGCATGGTCTCCAGTTTATTTTGTCAGATTAAAAAAAAAAAAAAGCTTTACTGCAAAGATTAAAATATTCTGCTTTTATTTCATCCAACAGTTTACTTTACATGTGAGCGCCCACACCTGTGGAACCATAGATCTGAGATGAGGATATTCTATGAATATGTAGATCCACCCAGCTGGAGCAAAGGGAGGGAATAACAGAGGTGAAAGTACCTGCATTGCATTGAGAAATCCACCAAAAAACAAAACAATAGACAGATGGTGGCACACTTTAAAAGAAATAAAAGACTAACCACTAACAGGTGATAATATCAGACAATGACAGTGAGTAGTAAACGCTTATGTGCTGAATGCATCTGTCATCCATTTGAAACACATTACTTTTTTTGCCTTTTCCTTCTCAAAGCAGAGCAACATATACTTTGATTCCCGACTTGTCCGACAAATTCTTTTCTTTCAGCTATGACGCCACAACACACGCTTGTAAAGATGATCCTTCTCTTTTTATGTGGGCATGTCTCTCATTTCCTGTAAGGCATTCTTGTTTGGAATCAAAGGCGCTACATGGCCGGCTTCAAAAAATGTAAAAATTGGCCATAGCAGCAAGAGTAAAAAAACACAGAGTGTAGTCGTAGAGTGTTTACCCTAATTAGTATTAATGCGTGCGGTGGACAACAAAACACAACATTTTAGCAAGACGGACTGTTCTACCTCTGTGTCCCCGGGCGTAAGAGTTTTGTAAAGGCAAACAAAAGGGGGAAAAAAGACACAAGGCGCTTAAAAGGAATGTTCTAATATGCAAATGATGTCTTAAGTAACCATACTATTTTCAGACAAAGTTGTTAATTGTTCCCTTAACACCAAATTAATGTATCCTGCTACACACTCACATTTAGAAGCACAGTGAGGCCCACGCTCAGTGGGATGTATGCTTTCATAAACTTTAAAAGTAGGGTGCACTCTTGTACTCTCTTTTGGCAGTGTATAAGCTTCAGTAATTGACTTAAATAGAAAGAGGAAAGTTTATTTCTCCAAGAATTTCTTTTTTTTTTTCTATATTGGATGTTTTTGAAATGAAAGGAGCTGAACTACATCTCAAACAGCCTGGGGCTTTTAAAGTTCAAGTCTTATCCATCAGAATCTTTCCAAGGTTTGGACATTGGATCTGTGTTGGAGGACACACTGCTGATGCTTTTCTTATAAAACATTTCAAAAGCAGAAAGAAATTTTGTTTTTTTGCCGATTTGGAGCAATTCTGCTATTTTCTGTGAGGCACTTCAATTTAATAAATAGACTGTTGGTCACCTGATGCAAATAAAATGAAGGTTATCATCTACATGAAAAGAGAAATACAATTTTCAGATGATCTGACACTTCAAGGTACATCGCATCTGGGGAGGATGATAACAAAAATAAATAAACCTGCAACAGCAATCAAAATTCTCCCGCAATTTAACCTTGGTTGAGACGCAACAGCCTGTCTGCCTCGACCACTATAACTGAGGCAGCCAAGACTTGGTTTCGCCCCGCGTACGGGAAACCAGTTTTCTAATCTGCCTTGCTCTAGTACAATAGACACGTGCATGATGACTTAAGACTGCAGAGGCGAAGCAGCAGCTGAACTGAAGAAGACATAATTACAGAGAGATCTTGTGTTTAATGATTCCATGCAAGTCTGAGTAAAGCTGAAACTAAGACAAAGTAGCCCGCAGAGGTCGGTTTCCACAGCTTTATATCCGACAATGATGTGAAACACAGACACACCAGCAGAGTCTTCTCTTACTTCCACAGCTCAAATTAGCAATCCATGCTGCATGCTGTCAAAATAAAGCCTGCAGTAGGAGAAATCTGATTTAAATGCATGTTAACACACTGAATACAATGCCCGGGTCAATTAGAAGAGGCAGCAGTGGCCCCTCACCAAAGACCAGCCCCCTTGTGTGCATCTACCATGTGCCCTAGTGGTTCTGCAATAGTGCAAAAAGCAGTTGCCATGCTCAAAAGAGGTGAACTGAACATTTCCATTTTGGCGTGTCCGTGAAAATTATGTAAGGCAGCGACTTTCCATCACAGCCCTTTCACAAGAGAGCCTGCCAATAAGCACAGACGTCTACGAAATCCAACCAAGGTTAAGATTCAGGAAAAACTACGGTGTAATGTGGAAATGCTTACCCTTTCTTTTATTTGTTTTTAAATTGATTTCATGATAAAAAGAATCAATCAGCCATACGGTTTCCCACTCTGATTATGGGTAATGGCAGGACTTGTGCTGTAAAAACCTCAAGTGGATAGGAGGAGAACCGCGAGCAAGTTTTCGAAAATAAGAAGCCAATTGTCAAAAGTCAAGGTGTTATTTCTCCTATCTCTGTAATAAGAAGAAGCAATCACTTCCCTGCACTTTGCCAATCAGTTATGACCCCAGGCATACGAATCTCGTTTCACTTCTTTTGACAAAAGAATAAAGAAATTTAAATATTCTTATCTGACCGTATGTTTCATCCATTTCTTTTTTGTTTCTGTCAGACCAAGATTGGCTACTACCAAGTTATCGTCAAAGACTGCGCATAAATGTGTTCATAGCTCAATTTGCATTAAGTAGAGTGTTTCCTCACACCGTTAATTTACACACACACTTAACTGGTGTAGCAGCAGAGTTAACTTGAATGCACTGCTACTGTAACTAACCTGCCCAATGCTGGGTAATTTAACAAGTTTCGTATGCATATCAGGAGAGCAGTGGAGTACAAAGAAAGTTCATTCACACATGGGCTTTATAAAGTACATAAGTAAAGGAAACATACATGTGTCATCTGTCGCTGTAGTTTTGTAATGTTTTCCTCCAACAAACAAAAAGTTGTTTTTCAGTTTCTGTGGATAATTTTGTTTTTGGTACGTGCCGTTCAGGTTTTCTCGCATGAAATCCTTTTTTTAGATTTTTGGCACAATTAATTACAAGTTCAATCAAGTAGTTACAGAGAACAGTGGATAGGTACATGTAGTGCATAAGATTGTTCCAACTCAGAAATTTGTTTGGAGTGTTCTTTCCCCAAACTCCTGAAAGCAATCATTTACAGTTAGGTTGATTCTGTTGCCCAAACTGCAACAAATGTAATACAAGAAAGATTAATGTCACTGTAATTGGTAATTGCCAAACACACGCCTACGCGTGCGCGTACGCGTGCGCGTATGCGTGCGCGCGCACACACACACACACACACATACACATACACACACACACACACACACACACACACACACACACACACACACACACACACACACACACCTGAAGGTCTCTTCCCAGGTGTGTGTGCTGCTTAGCATTCCATCCCTCTCCTTCTCTGAATCTCACTTTGTTTCAAACACACCACAAACACACACACACACACACACACACACACACACACACACACACACACACACACACACACACACACACACACACCTGAAGGTCTCTTCCCAGGTGTGTGTGCTGCTTAGCATTCCATCCCTCTCCTCACACGTCCACATGTGGCTATTTGTTCAACAGAAGACGGACTCAGTGCAATCAAATGCCTCTCTGCCCGTTCTTTGGGGAGAGACAGCAAACCAAATTGGATTCGCTGACAAATAGCATTTGGACTGAGGACAGGCTTGTTGTTAGTCGGCCAGTCAAAAATTACAGGCGAGCAGACGGACCGAACACACCAAGCACTCTGTACCAATTGCAGCTGATGAGAGATGCTGACAGATGAAGGAAAAATATTGAAAGGCATACTGTATACAATCCCAGGATTACACCACACACTGTGTGCAGCATGTGAAATGTCTGAATCGGTTTTTACAAAGACCTTTCTATAGTGGCGATACATCAAGAGAACATACACATAACCATTCAAGGCTGATGCACAGAATGATAACAATAAAGCATAAAGGAGTTATAAAGAGGATCTCCACCAATTTTACATATCAAAGACTGTTTTCAGGTCTTCTGAAGTTCTACTCAGGTTAAAAAAATAGTCGTATAAAATATTTTGTGGCTACAGAGGACAATGTGAGAAATTAGATGAACTGGTGAAGTGGTGTCACTTGGGTCAGAGTCAGCTGGGGCTGAGGACCACATACCGGCTCCTCGTCTCTCTTTGAAGCTAGTGGCTCGAGGCTATATTGGCTGCCAGAAGCGTATCATACCTGGAAGTGTCAGCAGTTGGACTGCATTGTGGGCAATGTAGGCAGCAGGTTTAAACAAGGATGAATAATGTGTGAATTGAAAAAGATGTCTCTGCTTCTGTGGTATCAATCTTAATCATATTTTTTTATAACCGTCCATTGTCAGTACTCTTTCAAGTATTCACGGTCCATCAAGTATATTTAGGTGCATCAGGGACTTCACTGATTGAGAATATATACGAGTGGCTGACTGATTACAGCCTGGACGATTGTCAGGTCTGATATATATAATCTATAAAATTATCTTATAATATAACTACTTACTACATTCATGTACATGTACTACTTCGGCTGTGATGCGGTTGCCTCTGTAGTCTCGGTAGTATATGTTTTTTTGCCGCAGCTGTCACAAAGACAGCCAGGTTATTTTTCTCCGAGTTGCAACCACCAACAAAAAATGGCAAAATGTGACTTCTGCTTTATAGTTTTTTCCGAGGATCTTCAGTATTCAGAAGCTTGGGTATCAAATTTAGAAGGCTAAATTATTATTTCAGTTTGTTAGATACATATTTATACAATATTTCAATAAATATACATATTAAACTAGACTTGGAATTGGAGACACTAAATTAAATCAGGGCCAAAAGAAAAAAAAACTCCCCTTGGACATCATTAATATGTATGTGTATTTGGATAACAGAATGTACTACTCACACTGTAAGAATCCTAACATTAAGACAGAAATTACAGCTTCTGTGCTACTGACATTCAGGATAAAATACCACAGAATAACAACTCATTATTAAGTGTATACCGGAGATCCCCTGCTGTGTCGAGGCACGGCAAGGGGGGAATCACGCGCACTTGAGTCGAGTTAGATCAGTGCGAAAGAAAAATGATGAATGGAGGTACTGTGCCTTACCGGACAGCATTGTCCATGCGTGACACGGTGAGGTAGGCGGCCAGGTTAGCCGTGTAGGACGAACACACAATGAGGGTGAACAGCCACCAGCTGCCCATGACGATACGCAGAGCCACTGATCCCAGGATGGAGTCGCTGCCTGTGGATGAGCAGGTAAAGTCAACAAAGTGCACATCAACATCTTTAACATGTACTGTACTGTATCACCACACATAATCTAATGTCGCTGTCTCTTATCCCTGAAATGCACTGCAATCTCTTTTGAGCAACGTTTTTTTTTATGTCATACATTTAGTGAGTAATGTTGCCAAAAATTGTGGGCACGCTTTATTATTATTATCAGGCTTATGAGCGACTGTGTTGTTATAATTAGTCTTTATATTATAAGAGAGCCAAGAAAATAAAGGCGTCTCATCTTAAAAACCTTATGTTTTACGTGGCTTTAATTATTTCCTTCATTTCAAACAAGCTTTCAGGAGATTAGTCAACCTGCAAAAACAGACGCCAACAACACTAGTGTGTGTGTCTTGTAAAGGAATGGATCGTTTCTGGTACAATGTAATCATACTTTATCACCGCAAAGGGATGACAGTGTCATTACGCTTGTGTAAAAAAGATATGATAAAAATTATCGAGTGACGCCGTGTTTCCATCAACCGTTTTCTTCCCTCTAGCAATTTAAATGTTTAAGGAAGATGAGTGTCTTATTATTAAAAATGTATATGAACTGCAAGTATTGGACAATCTTCTACTGAAAACTCACACATTTGTGGTTGAATGACTTTAAAATACCAAACTATTTTGTGTTAGAGTTGCTGTAAGTGGTCATTTTTCTCGCATTTGCGATAATACTTCTTTTATTTGATTATAACGCCGGAGCAGTCGACTTTTTTTATCACATATTTTTCTAAGAACTTAGTGAATTCAAACTCATCTGACCTGAAATGTGACTTGCACACTTTTATATTCTATTAAACATCCCAATCCAACTTTTTCAAAGACAGCGGCGCTCATTAATATTCATTCTTCATTCTATCTTGTTACTATTCTTTCCTTCATGTCTTTAATCCTTTGCCCCTTTCTTGTTTTCTTTGAGAGAAAAAAAGAGTGGTTCATCACATTAACTTTTTATATCTCTACTTTCTCCTCTGTCAAACTGACTCTGTCCCTCCAAATATCCAACAGCTTACGAGGTGCATGAGAAAAATGCCATCACACATTCTAATTTTGAAGCGTAAAACCATAGAAATGTCATCTGAAAGATTCAGGAGTGTGAAATGTAATGAAAACATATTTGTCTGAAAGTATCACAATCAACACAGCTGCGCCCTTAGGACAGTGTGGGGGAAAAAAACTGAAGGCCTTGTCAGATGCATAGCACTCCGGCATCAGTCATTTTTTATTATAAATGGCTTTGACTGATTTCTTAAGGTCATTGAATGTGAAATGTGCATCTTGAACCTTTACTGGATCTTACCTTCCACTGTGATGCGGTCTCTTTCATCTTTGAAACAAATTGATTAAACCCCCTCATCATAAGGAAAAAGTGTTATTTTCATCACTTCTCCTTGACAGTTTTAGATTATTCCTTACCTCTCCTTGACCTTATTATGGAACAAAAGAAGGACAGTGCCGATTTGAAAAAGGCAGGGAGGAAAGTCAGCGCGTCCGTGGGTGGATAGAGTAATCTGCACCGAACATACAACAAAGCGCAGCTAAGTGTCGGTATATCATTATGAAATCATTGGCGGGGATACGGTTGCCAAGTTCATGCTCTCTGACAATGGCACACTATGCATCAGCAGTCAGATTCACATCAAAGTGACCTACGTCATCCCGGGAAATATTGCAATCCACTTGAGTGAAACAAAGAAATGGCAACGTTGGAACGCGAGCCAGAAAGCAGAAGAAAAAAAAAGAGGAGGAGGAGGAGAAAAGATGTGGAATTTAGCTTCTCTTGAAAAATGGTGGGTGTTGGGTTAAAAGAGGCAGCGTGCCAGACTTTGATAAATGCAGTACAGGTTTTAACATCAGTTGCTGAAGTAGTCATTTATCCAAACCGGACATACCTGGATCTCCACGAGACCTAAAGATGGGATGTTCTCCTTGACAAGGGCACCTTTAGAAAATGCTACAGTGGGCGTTGTGCCTCAAACTGACTCACTACTGAATCAGCATTTACTTGTATAGTGTACTGACATCCACATATGCATTTGATTGATTGGACTTTTTATTTTAATCCTGTGTCCTTAATCCCTTGAAGTAGTTTCCAGTTTTTTTTTTTCTTACTTTATGTTCTGCTTAACTTTAGTGTTTGGCATTTAAGAACTGCGTGGATGCTACTTGGTGTTCAACGACCACCAAACCTCATTTAACACATCTTTGAATAGAGAAGTGTTAACTTGTATGTATAACATATGATTTAATTGAAAGGAAACCTGTCTCGCTTTGGCCCTGCAAAATGATAAACACATAATTTGGAACTGCTGTCCCTGCACGTTGTGAAGGCCAGACTCAGACCATATCACCCACCTTGCTGCACGAAAGCACCGTAGACGATCCAGATGGCACTCTGAAGCGAAGTGGAGACAGAAGGCGGTGGATGCCCTCCTGTATTGTTCTGGCAGCGCACTGCCTGGATGCGCCTGAGCAGGAAGATCATGATGCCCACAACAGGGATGGCTGCAGCGATGCACGCCCACACCGCCAGGTCAAATGGCGCCAACAATGAGAAAATGTTGATCTTCTCCTCGGACTTGCGCATCAGGATTCCCACTGAATAGTCCAGGTAGCGCTTGCTGAAATCCACCACGCTCTCTCGCTCCGGTGTGATAGTGATGGCTGATATGGCCAAATCAGCTCGCTGTGGATAGAGAGTCACATTTTTTCAGTTTGAGTAACGTCTTAAAACGACATCACGTGTTTCAGGACGTTGTTTTGACGTTTCAAGGAAATTCAGTGTATCTGATCTCCATGAGTTGACTGATGTTTTCTCACCATTTGGAGGTGATATTGGTTCAAATCATGAAAACAGTCAAAATGCTCTCTATAGACAGCAAACTATTCTTTTTGAACTGCTTTGTTATATGAATATCAGCGTTTGGTAAGACGAAACTAAGAAGAAACTTGTTTTTTGGTTGTTTTTTTTAGGTAATACTTTTTTATCGAAAATCACGGGTCTCTACTCTGACAGATAATTTCCGTTTGCACTTTCATACTCTCAGCAGGAGGAAATAATTAAAACTGATTAAGTTTCAAAAAAACTTAAACTGATTTTCTGACATAATGATCTTTCAAAAATGATTAGACCAAACTTGCCTTGCCTTATGTCTTTTATGACTTTGATGCAACATGGGAGATCATTAAGTCTTCATGGTGGTTCAAAACCAAGAGTGCTAATAAATAAAAATGATTCTGTATCACTATCTTGCTATTTTATATAGAAAAAAGTCTGATCAGCCATCAATAAATGTAATATGGTTTCACTGAGCAAACACAACTTTTGTTTCATCACTTGCAAGGTTTATTTCTTTCTAAGAGAAAACATCAGTTGCTTACAGACATTTTAGTGAACCCGTGTGGGAACTAGAGGAAGTAATCAGACTGGGATTGTTATTTTTTTAGCACCAGATTGTAATCTGTCATTCTTCAACTGCACTGCTCTGCTCTCTCTTGTAAGTGTAAAGATTGAAGGGCGAGAGTGCATGTGCCTTACAGAAATCAAAACATCAACAGAAACACAGGCGATCATTATGGCTTTTGAAAAGTTCTCAAAACTTTATCAGTGTCCCTCCAATAAGCCGAAAGACTGACCCAGTTCAATCAATCTCTGATATCATTCACTGGAGAAAACTGATTTGCAGATAGAGGGTGTTGGCCCATACACTGTTTTTCTAATCTTTTCCACTTTACTGAGCCTTATAATTGGGCTCCAATTTCAAAACAAGACAATGTGGCCTGACTCCCAGAAAAAATGATTTGGAGTGAAATCTGGACATTGATCGACTGAGATAAAAACGCAAACACACCAACCTTGCCAATGAGTTCTCCAATCATGCCATTCCAGGATCCATTAGAGAGTGCTGAGCCGTATTTCCCATCTCTAACTTGGTATATGTCATACTTGAAGCCGAGGATCTTGGCCAAGGCGTCCAGGACGTCAATCGAGAAACCTTTGTATCTCTTGGGTTGGCCCAGAATATTCTCTGCCACCATCACAAAAGGCTCTTCCTGTTTGAATGAACATTGTACAACTGGTGAAAGGAGTTTCAAGGGACGACATCGCTGACAGTGATAATGCAGAGAAATGTGAATGTGTGCGGATCTCATTTTCTAAGCCTGCGATTTATCCTCGAACTCTCCTCAAACTGGAAAAGAGTAGAGTATGTGTACTTAATCACAGGCGTGTCATTTATCAAGATGCACTATAATCTCCTCTGGGCTAGTTTGGCGACCGAGGCGAGGACACATTCAGTCATCATAAGAACTTTGGGTTGACACCTTTATGAAGAGCTTCTAAGGTGATCCAAGTTAAACTTCATCTTAATAAAAACAGTTTCCTCAGCAGCTGTTGACCTGTAACACATGGCCCGATGGCAACGGCTATGGTTCATCAACGTTGAAATTGCCATTTTGAATTTATTGCACTCCACCGTGGTTCCTCTTTATGGGCTGGAGGTGTCAGAGCAGAATTAAATGGGTGAAGGAGGAGTTAAGAGAGCTGAAGACGACTGGAAGCAGGACAGCGAAGAGAGAGAGGGGGGTGGCAAAGTGGGCAGAAGCAAATGACTTGATTAAGTGACACTGCCAGGGGAGAGCTGAGCAGAACTTATGTGAATAAATATGGTGCAGGTAAATCATGTGTGGAGAGGAAGAAAAATGAAGAGAGGGGGAGTAGAAGGGACAGACTTTGGCTGCTAGAGTTGGTGATGTTTCCTGAAGAACAGCTGCTGCAATGTAGGTTGATTTTTACCAGCCTCCTGCTTTAGATCCGCTGGCCTGGATGGACATGACCTAAAATTCCCTCTTCCATGTGAGCGTGACCAAACAGTGTAAAATATATCAGAAAAGGTCAAGTGGGGCTTTTTTCCCGCTTGCACTCTTGCCCGCATCGAGGCGAACCGTGCCACACACAGCTTCTTACATTGCCAGTTTAATCGTGTGTTTGGCGATCGTCTAGCCCAAAGAGAAAGGCATTTTTCTTTTCTTTTAAAGTCACTGTGTGTTCAGCTCTCAGTAATTTTGAATCCCTGTGGTCTGAGGTTTAGTTTCCCTCCTGCGTCCCCGTTTGTACTTTCTGCTTTATTTCACTGTTTGATTGTGTTGGCTTTCAGCTGTTTCGGGAGTCCTTTCAGTCAGAAACGATATAAGAGAGACTTTGGTTAAGTTAGTGCTGCTGAAAGCATTTCACAATAGCTGGGGGACTTCTGGGGTATTTTGTGAGGCCTTGAGGTCAGAGAAGCGAGCTTGGGACTGTAGGGTCACTGAGTTCAATCCAGACCACTAGGATAAATCTGGATGGAGAAAGTGAAAGGCAGCTCTTACCCCTCCCTCGTAACCACCACTGAGGTGCCCTTGAGCAAGGCCCTTAACCTCAACTTCTACAGTGGAGCTGCTCGGTGACTAGCACATCAGACTGTAGTTGTACAAGGCAGCTTCCAAGTGTGAATGTGTGTGACTGGGTGAATGCCACCAGTGCATTCCTGGAAAAGAGAACATTGCTCTCAGTGAAACTTCGCTGACTTAATAAAAGTTAAAACATTTTATAGGAAATTAAATATGTTCCCTCCTGAATGAGCAAAGGGGCTTTCCTTCGATAACACCGCAGGGGGGGATAGAGTATGGGCAGCTGCTCCTTTCACCACTGCTCTAGACAAGCTTTAGTTAAACACACACCTTCATGCAGGCTGGGAAAAATTGCATTTCAAAGCTAAAACCTTGGCACCTTGACCATAAGTTTGATGTTGCCATTTAAACACATAAGGAATACTAATGGGAAGCTATAGAATGATATAAAACCCTTAAAAAAAATTTGGAAGCATATTTGACACACTAGACTAGGCCTCCTACTGTCTGTTCTGTTTGCTTGCTGCGGTACGCTTTTAATACAAGTCTTTGTTTTATCCCGAAACATCAGCAGGAAATGTTGAGTGAGTGCCATTAAAATGGTTAAAGCCAGGCAAACTGGCATTGATCAAAAAATCTTTTTGAAAGTTTCAAAAGTTTGTTTTTCTTTTAAGAGGAGAATTTCCAGCCTTCTATTTGTGTATTTCACAGAGAAACAATCACTTAATCCGTGGGTGTAAAGAACAACCTCATTATCTGTGTGGATGCGTTTGCCTCTACACCGTGGTGTTTGCTTTCTTACTCAGATATTTGCCTACTCGGGTCATGTGTTAATAGATTCAGTGTACTCCCACAACTTACCAGCAATGTTACAATCTTGAGCGTCACCCCCTGCATCCCGCTCTCTATCCGATTCTCCTTCAGGCTACCATTCAAACCACGAGTGGAGTCCCAAGACGCCAGCTAATGGGGAGAAAAGAAAAATCATATACATGAGGAAATACTACCAATAAACTATGAATGCTGTGTAGAAGTACACCCAAGTGAGTGAGCTACAGGTGAAGTCACCATCCTATCAGCTGTTTTGTGGCTCACTTTACAGTGACACTCGACACTGAGTAGCCAATGTTCACATCAGCACCTGAGCTGGTTACCAAGACAACAAGCATCTTCAACTAGCATGCTGTTTGGAGCCTCTAATCACGCGATGCATTGTCACAGAAGCAATCTACAGGATACGTTACCAGTAATCATACAAATGGAGGTGGAGATGGTGGTGAAGGCTGATGAGAATAATGATGATGATGATGATTGGCAGGAGAGGAGAGAACACAAGTACATGATTAAATGAGTAGGATTGCTCATGTAGAAATTTGATAAAAGCCAATCACACGGACAAAATGTCGTACATGTTGCACATCAGCTTGAGTTTGTTTCTCCGATCTGAATTCTCATCTTTAAAAACTCTCATTCCACACCGTCAACTTTTTGAGCTATGTCTCAGGTTGTGAGGCTGATGTTTGTTCAATTCTTAATCAGCGCTGCGAGCCGGACAAGGATTCTCGAGGACCTGACACACCGTTTGGAGTGGTCTATGAGATTTGGGCTGACAGGACAAGAATGGTGGCCCAGGGCCAAACAACAGGCTCTTCTGGCCACTGCGCACCTCAGTCTGCAGCTCGAGATACTTTCCCACAGAAACACGCTGTACTCCTCACACACTGGGATTAGCAGTACGCTTCTACAAGGTATGAAAATGGCAGTTTTGTTTTATTAGATTACTTAATTGAAAAAGTGTGTACATTTGTTGATTTTGTCCAAGATCTTCATTTTAGATCACTGTGTCTTCTGATTAACAGGATGTATCGCATTACTTTGCTACTATTTCTATTAAATTCAGATCACTTAAGGTAAAATATATTTTTAAATACAAGCATGTATTGAATGTTTTTGAAAACTTTGTTAAACTACTTGCATACATGTAAATTCTGCGAGGCACTCAGAACTTGAGTTCAAACTAGGTTATTTCTGACTGGGAGAGGCACACATGTCTCATCCTGGCACAATTACATCCTGCTGAATCCTAATAGGCAGCTTATATGACTCCCTTTCATCAGCAAGGGAAGGTTTAATACAAAATGCTGAAAGACTGTTGGCCCTGGAGAAGATGGATCTGGACATTTCATTCACTATTAAGTCGGGAAAAAAAAAAGGAACCAGAGATCAAAACCGTGAAGAGGAGTAGAGATATTTTTAAGCTTCAAGATTTCATCACAAGTCCTGCACTTAACTTTGAACTGGAGTTCCATGAAATATTAAGGCTCCTTTGCTCTTTTACTTGATTGGACACGGGCAGTTGGGCCTGGGCCTGGAAATATCAGAGCCAAAACACTCAGCATAATGTCCTTTATATTTTTTTAAAATGCAAGATTTTGTATTCATATGATGTTCCATTTGGCTACCAGCAGGGATTGATGCGTAAAACAAAATGAACAAACATAAATCTCTGTCGCTGACACCTTTCGCGGGGGCAAACGATTAGCAGAAAACAACAATTACTACTGATACACAAGGCAGCAACACAAGGCTTTCAACTGTGAATGGAACAGAAGTGTTCGCGGCAATGAAAGAAGGCTACACAAACTTCAAAAGAATGTATTAAATATTTTGTTTTTTGCAAACCCTCTGCAGAGCCTGTAACCCCTCCAAATACTCTCCCGGTCTTATAAGTTACACCGACTTGCTATGTATAGCTTCACTGCAGACTGCTGGTGAATCATGTTTATAACCTGCCAACTTGTGTGGGTGTATATAAACAGTTTTTTCCCCCATGTGGGATGTCACTCATGAAATATGCTTCCTTTATCTCATCACTGTGTGCATGTAAACAATATGGGGATCCGTTGTTCCTGATCTGTTCATTGTAAATATGATATAGGGTTGTGCAGTGTTTATTTATGTGCTTTTGCTGCACTGCGATTTGCTCAGAGAAAAGTGAACTAAGATGTTTTGTTGATGTGACAGTGGATCTTGAGCCATATGTGCATAATGAGTACAATTCCTAAGGCAAGCACTGCACAGCCTATTTCTCATAGCTAGTCTAGTTGTTCATCTGTGTATGCTGATGCTGTGCGCCCGTGTCCAGCCTGTGTGTGTATGTGTGTGTGTGTGTAGGGGCAGAGTGTCAGTCTGTGTTGCCTGCTTCACAGGGGACTATTTTCTCCATGAGCAGCTTCGTCCTCGGTGGAAAAACACTGAGCAATCTCTGCTTTGTAAACTGAAGAACACTAAAGAGGAACACTTCTACTTCACAGAGCTTTGCACACCAACACGCCACCGGGAAGGTCACAAACAATACATACAGAAAAAGCCACGCCGCCTGCATACGAACGAGGCGCGTTTCATCGCACATCCTGTGGTGTTTGATTACCAGCTTTCGAAAATGTCATTTGTGAGTGAATAATTACCTTAAGTGTTAACACATTACACAGGTATCTTCCTCTGAGAAAAGTCATACCAACAACATGTGACGGGAGATTTTCAAGGACATGATGCTGCCGCACGATGCATCCTTCTGCTTAAGAGGGATGAATTCTATAAAAATATGCGATATTATACATGAAAGAGAAATTGACTTTTGTTGCATGATGCCAAATCTCTTCAAAAAAAGACTTTCCAAGCTTATTTCTTTGAAGTGTCAGCTCATTGAGGATTTAAGTTTAAGATAGTTTCCCTATAAATATGCATGGCAATCAGCCACCAGGAGCGCACCTACTGAAGGTGAGATCAAAACATTCAAGCAGTTTCCCTCTATAACATTAGATGTAGGCTGTGTTTTTTATCCTACAGGCCCAATGGAGAATGTCGAGCTAATGAGATTTCGGAGTATCCTGTTTAAAAAGTCACACCAATAACAGGACCGCCATTCGGCTAACGCTTATGATGCTCAATACCGTAAAATAATCATCTGTAATGGGGCTGACTAAATGCCAATGACCACTTGAAAACGACAAAGAGATGGAAGTTAAATAGCCCTGGATTCATAGCGCCATAACTGTCTCAATTATAGTGGCTCCTAAAAATCTTATAGAAAGCCATCGGTTCTCTTTCATGAAACTTCATCATTCTGGACGTGGCGCTGTAGTGCGAGCCAGTTTCTGCTATTCTGCTTGTCCTTTTCCCCTGCAGACCGACAGGTGCTTATATATCGACAAGCCCATCATGCTTCCAAGCTTCATATTGACCCAAAGTCTTTTGTGTGACTCGCTGAGTGGATTGAAAAGACTGAGCATCATGCCCGTGTGTGCAATATGACTTATTTACCGTCTACTGAACCTACTGTCGTTCTCACTAAATGTATTGCATACGTGTCAAATAAATCTGCCTGCATAGGTGATCATATTGTGTTTATACGACTGAATACACTACATGATTATTATACCGCCTCAGTCAAGGAGGTCATGTTGTTGCTTTGGTCTGATTGTCTGATTTCAGCTGGATTCCCAGTTTCATTTCACTTGGTGGAAAAGGTGTAACGCGGGCTGAGGGAGAAGCCATTACATTTTGGAGTGGATCCAAGATTTATTTCTCACTTGCATTGGCATTGTGAGATAAGTCATTCAGCCTTGGCAGAATAAATGCCATACATCTCAGAATTCAGGAGACGGTAGTTAGGACAAATACAGCCATTTTTAGAAATATTATGAATCCACATCGGTACGACACATGTAGTTGCTCTTCAACTTCAGGCGGAAAGCAGTCAGTATGGAGCTATAGGCTTCAGACTTCACAACTGTACCACTTCCACAATTGTATCAACGCATTGATCTACATGCAAATTTAAATTTTACCCATGCAAGAATCTTTTCCTTCTCAATTTTTTGTCACAACTGCTTTTTCTCAGAAGCTGCCATGGTAATGATTTGATTTCAGTCCGAGCATTTGATATTATTACATAATAATAATAATAATAATAATAATAATAATAAAGTTTTCTCTGGATTGTAATAAATGCACAGCTGAGATGAAAAGGCAAGACCATAGGCCCCCTTTCTAATATGAACTGGCAGGATAAAGTCGAGGCAAACTAATGCAGACATTTGTGTTCACACATACAGCTCCTCTGGGTAAACTCTGGATAAAGCTGGAGTTACAGTGGATGTGTGAAAGGGGCTCTATTTTGACATAATATCAAAGGTCCAGGCTGTAGGATTTAATGGCATCTAGGGGTGTGGGTGCAGATTACAACCAACTTAAACGCCCGTTATCTCAGCAAACCCTACAGAGGCCACTAAAACCATGTAAGGCCGTCTCTAAAGCCAGTGACAGTGACAACACGACCGTTCTTAGTTTCACGTGATTATACATAATAATTAATAATATATTTAATACCTGCCAATAGATCCCTCTTAATCCTACACCGTTTAGTGTTTGGGAACCATTTCCAGACATATGGTTACAATTGCAGATTTGTCATTATAAGGTAATGAACTATTGGCCTTTTTTTTTTCTATTTTCTTCATGTACCACTATGTGTCCTCCAACCCAGAGGAAAAGGCTGGAAGGGTGCCGGTTATCTCAAATCACCAGGAAACACAGTGAAAAATAAGCCGGCCATTTAAATTAGGCAAGACAAGAGACCTCTTATCTGTCCTGATATGCCTGAGATGAGCTGGGTCTGAGCCGACATGGCGCCGGCCTGTCACTCTAACCTCTGATAAGCAACGTGAGGCGAGATTCAATTTACTCAGTCAGAAAAAGAGAGTAGAACAATAATAATCTGAAAAATTTAGAAGAGACAAGGAGGAGGACAAATGAGGAAGGGAAAAAATGGGGAGAAGAAATGAGATGAAGAGAGTTCATTTCTCTATCAAAATGAAATCACTCGGGGAAAATGCAATATTACAACTGTACCGTGAAAATGAAAACACTGAATGATCACATTTTCTTCTGTTTTCCTTCATTCCCCTCATTTGTTTACTACAAATCTCCCATACATAGCTTTTAAATACAACGTGTTTTCTTGGAGAGGAGACTTGTATCAGGTACACTGCAGGCAGGAGTTATTCTCTATCCACTCTGTGTCACTGTTATTTGTTATGTTGCAGGAAATGGGCAGGGCAGAGTGAAATCTGCAGACTCACTGAATACACAGCTTCAAAAAAGTCTCCAAGAGAACACATGACGATGAGCAGGATGTACTCTTGCCAGTGAAAGAAAAAAGTGCATTTCCGATTCCACTTTTGACTTATCATGGCCACTATTTTTTTACTTCAATTCATGAAGTGAGAGCCATAGAGAGCAGGTACTGTAGGTGATGTGCATTTCAATGAACCGAATGGCTATACGGTTGGTAACATCTATTCAGTATTGTTTTTATGATGGACTAGCGTACTTGAGAGGGAATAAATTAAGGGGATGTGGAGAAATATCATCCACTTTTCGTCCAATTATCTGAAACTCTCAAGGGGATTTGCTTTTTCGTTCATGTGGCAGTAGGAACAACTGTAAGTGGCTGCTGCTAGTTTTAATGCTTTCCTCTTAATGCTCACTCTTTGAGAAAAAGCCAATTTGCACACAATTACAGTTCATCATACTGTACATCAGCGTCATCATTCTGCGGAAACGAAACCTTGCTGTGATTTACTTGTCTGTGGCGAAATGACTTGGTCGCTCTAAATGTTCGTTTTCCCGCACTGCTAAATTGGATTTGCTTATCAGCACTCTAAGTAATTTGTTAATCATATTGTTGTTGATTGTCGACTGATGAATTTCAACATTAACAGGTGCTGCTTACAGTTGTTTGTGGAACTGAATATAAAAACCTAATTATCATTTCAGAGATAGATAATCATCTAATGAAAGCAAACATCCAGAAAAACTAATTAGTGCAAATGTACCAATACTACATTATGGTGTTAATCTGTAAAATACAGTAATGATTTTATTGCTTTCTTGTGGGCTCTTTTGGCCTGTGACACTGGCATTAATAGAACTCCTGGCTCCCACTCAGAACTCTCCTTTTGATCTTCCCACAGGTAAACATCCGAGCAAGCAGGGGAGGTTTTCAGAACCCCATAGGTGCCAGCACATTTCCAAAGGCTAGAAATCTCATTGCCTGGCAAATTAATCATTGATCAACGGCCCTATCAACCCCCTGCAGATCTATTGTTGGCAAGAGAGAAGCACCCTTTAGAGACTATTTAATGCTATTTCTGTTTCATGGGCCAGTGAGAAATGGGTTTGAGCGACAGGACAGATGCATTCGGGTGAATGCAACATTCATCGTGGCACATGGACCTCCGCCGCCATGTGTTTGTGAATCCCGCTGGTTTTCTTTACAAGATCCACTGATCTCTGCCTCTGATTGGCTTAACCTGATACTCCTATGCTACCCCTCACCATTCTCACTCCTCATGTCTTAGCCTAACCAACCAAACCAACAAAGGCAGCCAGCACTGCTGCGGACATTAACTGACAGTGATGGAAGGGGTGATAGTGGCCAATAACACAATTCTGTCATCCAACATCATCCAACCCTTGTGGCCGATTGCATCCAAGTGTCAGCACACTTGGCTCCGTCCTGGCACCAGAGTACCAATAGTGAGCTGCCTCTGGTCAGTGCGTGGCTGCCAGATTTGGAGATTTGGTTGTGGGGTCATTGACTTGGCTTTCGAGCGGAATCGGCTCCAGCTTTATTTGGACTAGCTTTGGGCAAATGTTGACAACCAGAAGGGGATGGATGTGCTTGTTCTGATTCTGGTTTGTTGTTCTTTAAATCTGGCAAGGCTCTCGCTACCAGACGTGCAAGATTTAGGCGACTGATGAGTTATTACGAATGAAGTTATTGTGTCTGCAAAAAAAAAAAAGTTATTCGATGAGCTACAAAAATTCCAGACTCCTTCAAGGTCCCAGCGTCTATTTAGGAGGATCTATTGGCAGAAATAGAATAAGACTAGGTCAAAACCTAGTAAATAATTGGACTGTCTGGTCGAGGTGTGAACATGTGGACAATTAGTTAATGGGGTACACAGTGGTGGAGTTTTTGATTTTAATTTCTGGATCTTAAAAGATTATGTGCATTTTTTTGTTCTGGTCTCTGTAATAATTGTAGTTAACATGCAGAGAAGTAGCAGGTCACATGACATTATTATGCTGTATTAGTCAGAAAAGAGTATAAATGCAGTTGTAAGAATAATACTTTCCACACTCTTTAGATGTGGCAACAGCTGGGGAATTGCGACTGCCTGGACCAATGCTCTGGTTTCATCACTCACTCAGTCAGTTGGACAAATGGATTTGTAGGACTTTCCATGCCGTTGCAGTCCATCCAATAATATATTCATATTCATTTTTGTCATTAGTGTCTAATCATCTGAAATGTAGAATCATTTTTGTTTTTTGTTTGGCTTAGAATGAGCATTTTATACCTGCAGAAGGACCATGTTGCACCACCATGTTTCTATGGTAGCCAAGAACAGACAAACCAAACCCTGGCTCTGTAAAGGACCTTTCATGTTCTTTTGCATTTTTAGTGGCCGCTGAAGGTTTTGATACATGCTTGTAAGGGAAGGATGAGGGGACGGGGTATTCAGTTTTTTTTCCCAATCTGTGACATCACTTCTTGGTGTCATTACATCCTACACACTGGACATTTAAATTTAAAGCGTCACACTCACCATCGTAAAAATTCTTCTAACTCAGACAGCAGTGCCATATTGTTGCCAACACAGTTTAAGGTATTTAGAAAAACCACCATATTGCATATGAGCCGTACTATAAATGTATTTGTTATGAAAATGTTTTTCATTAGATGAGAAGTGTCTGAAGTTGCCACTTTCAGGAAACACATGATATTAGGATAATTGGGTTTTTTGGCCACAGAATAGCATAAATGTTACAAAACTATGATTTTGAATAATAAAATAATGCCTGCGCTGTAACTGCAGACAGGGAGAAATAACTGCAGCATGATGCATGCAAGACGCCTGGCGAGAAGGAACAATTACATTCAAATGAACTGACTTTTCTCTATGAAAAGCTTTGTGTAAGCTGGAAGTCATTAGCAATATCTGCTTTAGAGATGAGCTGACACATCAATAAGAGCAAACTGGGAAAGCAAAACAACAACAACAACATCGATCACTCTGCAGCAGCAGTGGATGGTGGAGAAAACTCACAGTGGCCATCCAGGAAATAGTATTTCAGTCTTCATTACAGTTTCTAACCAGAAAGACGCCTCATCTAAGAGCCATCAGGCTGGGGAGAAAATGGACTGAATGCAGATAAACGATGATGGAGAGGGAGGAAATCATGGCTGAGGAATGGGGAGAAAGGGTTATGGAAGACGAGAGTGGATGGGAGATGAAATGGGAGGAAAGATAAGAGAGAGGGGACAAGGGGACGAAATGAGCATGACTCTGAGGGGTGGATGTGGGTCGGGCGGTGGAATCACGGTTAAACTTCCCTCTGAAAAACACATTAACATGACATGACAGCGCAAACGGAACCATGCAATGTTGCCTCCTTTCTCAATGGTAGACACCAATTTTACACGATAAATTGTAGGACCCGAAGCATGCTGAATGTATATAAACATCCTATTAGAGAAGGACAGAGAAGTGTATGAATTTTGCGTCTGTTTCCTCACACTAAATGGTTCTGCCAAGAAGTGGGCAGACACACAGATAGACATGCCGGATAATGAACAAAAGCACTGAATGCATTTGGCATCCTATTATCTGGCCTTGCTGTCCCCCTCTGCCTCTAATGATTTTGAGATACAAGCGCCCACATGTTAGTGTGCCTCTTTCCTCTGTCCGCCTGGCTGCATGCTCTTAGTGCCTGAGAACTATAACACTGTGTGCAATACATGTTTGTGTGTGAACGTCGTACACTGAGGCTCTGCTGTTTTTGTGCGTCACGTTGTCTCTCAGTGTGTGACTGTTGGTCGGCATGAGACGTGTACGCATGTTCCAGTATGTGTGTGTGTCTGTAAACACATGGCACTATGTGTAGTGTGCCTCTTCCTAGCTAATGCTAATGGCCACATTATGATGAATTGGCTTCATGATTTCAGTTAGGTTGAGTGGTGATTAAATCTTCATTACCGCTTCTGGTCAGTCCTGCTCTACATAGATTGCCAGGAAAGTCGATTTCTCTTCATTCTGCAAGAGGTCCCTGACTGAATCAGGGCATCCACGGCGACAAACAAATCACAGCTAAGAGAAGAGTGCAAACATAATGCTTTTAATCTCTCACTTCAGCTCTGCAACACTCAAAGATCAGACCATTCTTCACAGTCAGCTTCACAGTCAGCAGCATGGAAGTGGTGTGTTCTGTGAGTGCAGTTAATAGCATGAACACACCTGTCTTTTTATTTTTTTTATTCTAACTCTCAGTACATGACAATGACCAGACCAGCATGGCTGGTGTGGTGAAAATGGAAAAGATTGCACTCCAGTAGAGGGCACCCTCATACCTGACACCTCACTATCAAGTGCTGAGCCCCATGACCGGGGTTCTCAGGGGTCAGAGTACAGCTGATTTTCAGCCCTAGCAGTAGGATAATTGAATTCCCTGACACCTGAAAATGGAGAAGGAAAAAAAAACACAGCCGAGATTCGGTGCCTGAGGATTAAGACTGAGATCCTGTGGTCTATAAAAATAGGCAGTTGGAAGCCTGTCTATACAGTACTTGTTTCCTTTTGAGGCATTCCAATGGACCTCAGGATTTCTTGTTGAAGTGGCTGAAGTGGAATCCCGCAGGTTTTTTCTACCTAAATCAGCCACCCTTATATGTACTGGAGATAATAAGTGTTAGAGAGGAAATGAAACCTGCAGGACACCGGTCCTTGAGGAATGAAATTGAGTATCTAAACTTGAGAGGTCGCAGGGGGGCCTTGAGAAAATGAGAAAAAGTTTAACTTCACTTTTATTTCTCTCTCTCACGCAGTAAGTGGTCGCATTGAGACAAAGTCTAAGAAAAGCTATTTTCATCAGCGGTTTCACAGTACCTGCTGTTTCTTCAACACCTACAGAACGGACGGTTATGCAAGTCCGTGCAAAATCGCATCCTCCGACAAAAAGAGTCTAAAACAAAGGTTATACATAAGATCTCTTTGATGAGTCTGTGGTGATTCCGGAACACTGGCACAGTTGATTAACATTGTGAAATGAGAGTTTGAGAACCATGCTGCAGCGGTACATGACACTGAATCATGGCAGAGCTACATGGTTATTTCTGACATATAGAAAGGAGGAAAAATAACCCACTTGAACTGAATCTGTGAGCCACCGAAGAAAGCACAGACTACATAAAATGTTTCCCATGAGGTGTACTTTAAAGACAAGTAGACAATAAATTTATGAAACATTCTGAACTGACCCGTTTCACATCTTTCCCAAACGTCTCGCTGTAGCTGGTTCCAAGAATCTCAAATTGTACGTGGGAATTGGAGCCTTCAGCACGGAAGTCCATGAGTCCTGTGAGGCCGCTAATCCGTCCCTGTAATAACAACAACAAGCAGCTAATGTATGAGATGTCTCAGCACAGGAGTACTGAGCGTGATGTTTCTGTTCTGTAGGTGTAGCCATTGGAAAGTAGCCTACAGGCATTAATTAGTGTTTGCAGCTCCTTCACATCATCTCCGTCTTCTTCACAATTGGGTAAAATGACATGTTTGCCATGATTTATTTGACTTTCCTCTGAGTATGTATTAAAGCATGCTTAACACAAAAATGAATTTAAACCAATAACACTGAGCTGAACCTTTGTATGGCATTTTTTAAAACTGTGAAATTTTACTGTCTAGGATAAGTTTTCACCGTTGTTTTCCATTAATCAAACCATATAATTTATGCTATTTGTACCTTTAATCATACACTCAAATTCAAATCAAACACGCCTGTAAGTACCACTATTTAATGAAAGTACAAACTATAACAGCAAACAAATCAGTGAAGCTAAGTTTACAGATAGGTTCGAATAAAAAAAAAAAAAAAAACAACACAACGATATTATGAGAACTGCACCTCTTTGTCATTCGTTCATGCCCCGCTTGGTCATATAATGTCACACTTGAGATTAAACCAGCGCGACTCTCGGCAACAATGAAAAAAATTCCATTATCAGATTGAAATGGATAAAATCAAGCCACTTTCCAGGATATGTGGCTAAATTTCAATGAAAGAACTACGAGGGGGGCTTCACATGCATAAAAGAGATCAAAGCCACAAATCCACGCTGAAACCAAACCGGGGATCACATTTAATAAGTAGCTTCCTTCCTATGATAAAAATAGCTGTAATTGAATCTGATGGGAGTTTCCAGCAGGCAGTTCAACAGACGTTGCTGAGGATTGTTTTATCTGCTCAAACCTCCTTTACACTTGCTAATGCTTCTGTTAGATCCCTGGATGTGCATTGTTTGTACTTAACTATTCACGTTACCATCTATGATAGAATATTGCAGTAGTTATCATTCAGCATTTCGCTAACACTTTATATTAGGCCCTTTTAAGTCCTTAAAAGATGCTTTCATCACTTCAATGAAAGCCTTATTAGTTTCTTATGTTCGTTTGAATTTCTATTTCTATTTATTAGCAGTGAATTTTGCCCTTATCAACAGTTGATTATGCTGTTTTCAGCTGCAGGCTTCGAAAGTGAGAACAATGCCTTTTTACGGTTAATAAATGGTAACTTTGAACTCAAATACCTTCTGGATGGTGTCGAGCATCGACCATCCTCCGTTCCACGGCTTGGTGGACTTCCTCATGCAGTTAAGGCTCGCCATGCTGTGCCACTTCCTGTCCTCCAGCTTCCTGTAGAACGCGTTGGCCAGCATCAAAACGCTGTCGTACAGGTAGAGGTTGGACACCTGTCGGGGGGGGGGGGGGGAATGAGCAGTTTTAATGAATGCAAATCCGAGGATTTCGTTGTTGCTGTTCGTGCTGTGCAGCATAGGACAAGCAGTTTTTATAAGGGCATCAAGAGATCTCACACAGTGCCATTGTGAATCCTTGTGAATGAAACTGTGACACATAGCACTTGTCTTTCAGTCTGGTGGTATTCTCAGCGGGGGAACTTGTCTCCTCGCTTTGACAGAGAGAACGGAAAGGACAACTGGTGAGCCGTTTATCTTCTGTCTGATGATGTCATGGCTGCCGTCTGGTGTGGAGATGAAGACCAAGCGGCCTCCTCGCTCTGGCTCTGACACACGTTTACACTTTCTGCTGAACCATCACTGGATTGCACCATCTGCAGGAGGCACAATATGTCCAATAGAATGCTGGCAAACGGTAATGATGATGGAGCACAGTGGTATCATCTGAGATACAGAGAAAGTCCTCGAACAAAAACACATTTCTAGTTCATTCCAGTCCGACTGTGTTCCTCCAATGCACTGCAGCCTGTCAGAATCATGTCTGCCTCCTGTCTTGGTGTGACAGTGGATTTGATAGGTCCTCTGGGTCAAGTCAAGTCACATCCTTCCACAGCAGAGGATCCATGCAAGCAATAGTAGCTGCCACTCCAGGCGTTCAGTCCATGACACCTTCAGACTTCAGTCCAAGCCTCTTAGTGGTAAGACATCATATAAGTCAAACTCACTCGCCTCAAGGTCACTCAGTCATAAGCAGAGTAGCTCAGGACATCTGAGGTTAGACCACAGCTGACGGGTTGTAAAAAGGGATTAGTACAAAAAAGCAGCGATCTCCAGCAGTGGTTAACTATTCTGATGAATGCTTAAACTGCCATTACCCGATATTTAACCCTCTTTCATGTGAATTATTGAGAATTGTCGGTGCACACACCACATGGTTTTGCCATCTGTCCGGAGTATGGATGAAAAAGAAAATGAACATTTCAATAGCGCCAAGGGGAGCGCAGCCATTTGACTCCAGATGGATTAAGCTAAGGAAAAGTCAAAGAGGTGTAAGAAGGCGCTCTTACAGATTTAATATTTAAGGATTCTACATTGAAATGTTTAACAACGACTAGATATTTTAAACGTTGAGTAGTGGTCTTACATTATCCCAAATGTTTCCAAGGCTGCTCAAATACAGTGAAATCCACAAGCTTACTCAAGCTAATGTTGTGCTTTATTTGGTTGTCTGTTGTTATGCCTTCCAGGACAGAGGGAGGAAGTTGGTGAATGAGACTAAATATAACGTGAAAAAAACGTTTTACCCTTTCACCCCACCCCTCTCTTTAATGTTGCTTGTCTAGTGAAGTACACTTACTCTCCTGACGTTACTTGAGGTGTTTACTCTTCCAGAAGGTCTGGCTCTGTACCCAATTCTTTCCTTCAGAGCTGACCGGCTCTAAGCAGGTGAGGAGCGCCTATGCCCCCCCCAATCCTCCACACAACATTCAGCATGCATTTTGATAGGGTGACCCCTAGTGGCAGATGTTACATTATGTGTGGCAGGCTGAGCAAGGTTACTCTGAAGACACAATGAAGAACATGACCTTGCGTAGGATAGATAACAAAACGGTGATGCTGCTGACAGGCGAATCTTTTTATTGCCCCCCGTTGCCATACTGAATTTACCTAAGGCTGAGCACCTGGCTGACAAATCCTTAATACAAATCATAGATAGCATATCTGTATTTGGGCATACTGTAATTTACACACAGTGGAAGCCTGTGTTAAGCTTGTGTTATCTCAGTAGTTTATCACCAAATATTCTATTATTTTCAGCGGCATACAAGTAGGGTATATTCACAATTTAAAGCAATTTGCTTTAATCTACTTTAAAAACAGTATTCCATTCTGTTCTGCCAGTTATTCCCCAGTCATGTTGAGCTCAAGTCATTTATATGCATAGACATTCATGTCCTTCATTATTACCTTATCTAGGGAGCTTAATCTATATTCAGTTGCATACATAATCAGTTAATATTTATCTTCACATGGCACTTAGCAGATGTTTCTCCATACTGCCCCTCACCATGGCTGCATGCATTTGCTGTACTCGTTACTTAAACTGTAAAAAAAAAAAAATGTGTATAATCAGGCAGGAATCATGTTCATAACCCCGTGCAGCACATGGTTGCTGTAGCGAGAGTGGAAAAAAACAAGACCACATCACGCTTGTTTTATGGTTCTGTTCTCTAGTCGATAACAAGTGACCCTCCTGTTTGCTGCTGTAGAAAAGTGGATGAAACATGCTGGTTTGTTCCTAAAGCACAAAGTTCCTCCTTATAAATACTCGCAGAAAAAGGGATAAAAAACTAGAAAGGAAAAAACACAACCTTGCCATCAGTCAAATACTCAGTGCAGCCTCATCCATCATATCATTTCCATGATGTGCATTCACCATGCTCAAGGCTCAGAGTCTCCTCTGAAAGTAGCTTACAGTGAGTTGGAACATACTGAACAGTTGCATGGACAGTTTGGTGCTCGGTTTGAGAATGTTCTTTGGAGGATTTGATGCTCTTTTCTGGGCACATCCGTTGTGACCGACTGAATTGAAACTGACCAAAGCCACTGTTTTCGGGTAAGGAGGAACCTTCCAACCTTTGTTGGCCCCTTTCAGGCCTACAGAGGGCGACCATTCAAAGATCTGATCCTTCACTGTGACACAAAACTTACTTGCATGCTTTCGTCTCGTCTCTGTGCTCGCGGCTCGTTGCACTGTGTCAAAAATATAAACTAATAATCATTAAGTCTTTGATGTTTTATTGCTCAGTACATGATGAGCTCACCCTGATAGATGATTGTAAAATCTGTTATATTTTGTGCTCTTTGAGGCAGAACCTATTGGTAGAGCCTGGGATGAAAGACAGAATTTGTTGTTTGAAATGTAGTGTAAAATATGTAAGAAGTTGTGTTTGTATCTGACAAACACTTCCCCGCAATTAATTTCTTTTCTGTGTCAATTTTTTTTTTTCAAGAATTGTAAGAATTGTTCAGAGGTTTGTTTTTTTCATCATACAAATTCCGCGGTTACTGAAATGAAAAATATCCGGCTTATGTATCCATTGATCGCCTATCACCATGATCTCTTTAGTGCATCGAGTCTCTCTATTCAGTCCGCCAAAATAGTTCTTTAGATTGGATAATCGTGAGCCGTGGTGGACTTACACAATCCGATATTTTCAGCGGGGGAATCTTTAAGTGGTGTTTACCTCCAGGGACTGCAGATAGCCTTCCTGCGGGTCGCAGAGCAGGGAGGAGATGCGATGATTGTTCCTCATGCAGCGAACGTTGGTGTCTCTCCACAAAGGGAAGATCTGACGGATGATGGTCATCCGCCCCAGAGAGCTGTGAACCAGTTCCATGATGTCCGTGTCGCCCACCTCCTGAGAAAGAAGACAACACGAGGGGGGGTTTAGTTTGTTGAGTATTTCCAAATATAGCGGCATTTGTTTTATCATCCTGTGATTTTTATTTTGCATAGTGATACATCACGACAGGAGGACATGACTTGCAGTTTCTGAAAAGCAATTTTCTGAGTGGAAATTCTGGATAAGAAACAAAACCTCAGAGGGGGTTTGCGTAGGATGTGCCTGCTTCTTAAGCAATTAAAATATCAGATGACACATTGAATAATTAGATCGGAGAAGAGGAGAGAAGTGATGATAGCTCCGACAAAGAAAATGGATAAAAACTGACAAAAGGTTTGAGTTTGAAATTTTGAGCATGTTGGTTTTTTTTTTCTGTTGCTTTTTAAAGTACATTAGTACTGATCAACCAAATTTCACCCTTCTGTCAAGTGTATTTAATGTTTTTAACGTTGTTTCAACTGAGTCCATGCTTTTAAGTTAAAGACACAGACAGACACAATTTAACCAGATATGAGAGAATTCCTTAGCTCGGGGACATCCACATTAAGCTGACAAATCAATGGTCATTTCAAGTATATCCTTCAGAATAATAGCACAGGTGACCCTTGAACCTCCTCTGAGGAGGCGGGTGTGAGGGGAGTCTATATGTGTGGAGGGTCGGATCAATATTCATGAGACATCGAGCTGCCTGCAGGTCTCCAGAGCTCCACAGTGGTCAACGCCGAGGCAGACGGCGAGTCTCTTGGGAAACGTTGGGTTCATATACTATCTGACAAAAAAGCCGTGAGGTCACAGTCGGGGTTGAAACTTAAGCAGCTCTAGGTTGATATAATCCTTGACCACACATGCCTGGATCTGTGCCTCCTATCTGTTTTTTTCTAATCATACATTTTGATCTCTCCCTTTTGCATCGACCTCTCTGTGGTTGCTGCTCGACGCTGTCCTCCCTCAGCGCTAATATCTCCTGGCTTCTGTGTTCCTCTCCTTGCATCCTACTGCAGTTTTCACGCCCTTGTAATTTCACCATTATTCTTTCTTTGTCTTTCTTTTGGGACTTTTTTAAAAATGTATTTACTTTATATCAGATGTCAGTCAATTTTCATTTGTCTGTGGAAGTAAAATAATCTGAAGCAGTATGTTTTGTCATTTGATTATAATGTGTTTATATAATTTATTATTAACTCTGCCAATGTTTTTAACGGTGTAAGTTTGTTGATCTGTCATTCCGATTACACAAAAACTACAAGACATATTTAAACAAAACTGGGATGGAGGACGATCTCAGCCCAGAATAGACATTCTGGTGAGGATCCGGGTAAAGGGACAGGATCCAGGACTTATTTTTCCTCACATTTTCTGTAACTTTGCCAGTTTGGATGTTTTCCAACATTTGTATTTATTTCTCAGGGAATAATGCATGGATCTTGATATAAAAGGAAGGTGAATTTAAGTGGCTGATATCTATGAGTGAGTACAATGTTATGTGGATCCAAACAAAGATCTGGATCTAGTGGATTTACATATGTTTTACTTGATTTCCGATTAGACTTAATTTGATTAAATGAAGGGGGCTGTCGGGCCAATGTTTATGTTGATGTTAAACTTGTAGCTGTGTATCTTGAGGTTTTTCTATCGGCCTACTTTCTTGTGTGAGCTGTAGGAAGTCAATCAGGTTTCTTTATTCTGGGAAGACTATAACCAGCGAGGTTTTTCTCTTATCTTTGAGATGCTTCCCTCTGACTGACGTCTCCTATGTATTGTAAAGCATATCTTTAATCTTCAACTAATTAATGCTTCTGTTTGTTTATTAAATATGCACAGTGCTGGAAAGACAGGTCTCATGCAACATGTCTTACACCGGCTTCAACTTCAAATTACTTTTTTTTAAATCTCCCATGTCATATACGTATTTCATTTCAATGCCAAAGCGACCGATTACTCATATGGATTTTATCATCCAGAACATGTTTCCCCTGATCTTTTCATCTGTGTACAGCGTGAGTTAAAACAGTCCTGAGATGATTCTACCTCAACCAGTTTCAACCTCTCTTTTTCTGACTCTCTCCACAGTCAGTCAGGTGGAAAGTATGAATATTCATGAGCTGCCGTGACACATTAATCAGATGAATTATGCCGCACGGTTCATGGAGCCGAACCCTCACGTCCAAACTAATAACTTCCAGTGCCACCCAGTTCGAGTGTTCTGTCACCATCACGGGTGACATTTGTGTCATAAACTGACCCGGCGGTGGCACTGACCAATGGGACATGGCTGACAAAAGGCGCCCCCTTTAACTTCTGTTTGAAGAGAGAGTACAGATCATTAAGCTACAATTTTGGACACCTCTATGTCATATTTCACTTGTACAATATGCACAAAAAAGAATGAGCCACGAATACACAAAGAATACGAAAGACTGATTCATAAAGGACTTCATCGGTCACCCCGGTGATCTTTAGGAGCACCAGAGAACATGACTGCTCGTCTGGACATATGAATATAACATCAAAGAAAAATGATCACGCAATCAGTTCAGGTGTTAAACTCCTTGGAGGTAGCCCACTTAATTCTCCTGAAAAAGTGAATACGCCGCGGCAATGTTTCAATGACAGCCGACGAGCAAAATACATTAATCAAATCAAGTTCGGACAGATAGGCTAAATTATCCTCTTTGTGCCGCTCAGTCAATGTTATTAATCTTTCACCAGAAATAAATAAAAAAATTACCGGTAATCATGACAGCGATTTAATTAGAAGTTAAGGTGCTTTGTGAAGCTGCAGGCCACTAAATTGAAAAGCACTGCGATGGGAGTCGGAGAGGAAGAACAAGGCTCAGTGGGTGCAACATTCATTTAAGTTGGTATCGCCTAAAAAACACATGCATGTATTTCGAACATTCTTTAAACTAAGAAAAGTGTGTTACTAAGGCAAGATTATTTCATTATTTAGTCATCTGGTGATAGAACTGGATGATTGGTGTCCTTTTCGTCCTTTTGCAGTGGAAAAAAAAATCTAAATTCAAACATCACAGTCCTGAAATAACACAACTCATGAGGCTTTGCTATTATGTCATAATCTGACTTGTGTTATCTGAGTTGTTTTCAATACATCAACATTTATATTAAATTGGAGCGTTCCTCTTACACCTCAGACAATAGTCATGACAACTGTGTCTTTGAATTATGCAAAATTGGTGGGTTTCTTAGTCAAAGGTGACGTGTCGTATCCAGGCAGCGCTGCATTGTTGACAATTGATCTTTGAGTGAGGACAAATATATCATAATGTGAAGAACCACGTACACAATAACAACAATAAAACATAATGATATAGTGTATTATACAATGTCAAAGTTTATAGTCCAAAAGATTATTATAAAAAAAGACCGTGAACTTTTTAAACACAAACAGGACATGAATAAATGGCGAGGTGTCAGAGCCGAAGGAGCAGTTAGGTGTTTGGTGCCTTGCTGAAGGGCACCTCGGCAGTGTTCACCTACAGTATATTATGAAAAAGGTCATGCACAGAGCACGGCAGAATTAACATGGGTAACAGGGATTTATTTGTGCTTCAGGTTAGTAGGAAATCCCACACACCTTCATTAGCAGTGGCACTTTGTTTTATGACCGTTTAATCCTCAAATTGTCATGTTATGCTAATGATGATTAAGATAGGGTTTCTTTTTATTAGGCTTCATTAATAATGCAGTCAAGCACTGCCAGTCAAAACTGATTAGTAAAGTAAACTGACGGCAGCTAGTTTTGTGATACCGCAGTAATTCTGCAGGAGATCCAAGTAGTTAGCTCTTATTAACCATACAATCGTCTGGCAGGTCACTAGTGAAGTGTGAACCTGTGATTTTAACAGTTTTACAAGGCAGATGTGGATGAACAGAGGCTGGAAAGTGATTAACACTTTCCAAAAAGTAGCGTGTAGTATGATGAAATGTGTTTCAGTCATTACAGCCTGTTTCCTGTAATTGATCAATTAAAGCAGCTGCATCAGGCAGTCACATACATTTTTTTTTTACCACACGTCAACCCCACACACTGTAAAAAATGGCTATATATTACAAGGCTATTAAATGAAACTTGAACCATAAGAAGGACCATTTGTGATAACATGTGGTCTGAGCAGGCGGAGTCGTGGCGTAATTTCATGCCAAATTGCACTGCAGCAACTGATCTGCCTCAACACAACCTCATAGCTCCGCCGCTCCGACCGAGCTCCGTGCAAGCCGGGTTTTATTCTGGTTCAGATTCATCGGTTCAGCTGAAGTATAAATACATGGACTTTGACCTGGAAACAAGGAGGACGGTGCTGATTGAAAAGGGTGTTTGTACTTCAGATTAGATCGTCATAATTGAATTAGGATATCTCAAAAGCGACATACAATGGAATGACACATAAATAATGACATTGATTAATGAATGCTCTCATTTTACTGCGTAAGCCGTCCCATCACACATCCCACGGGGACGGCGCGGAGTTAGATGAGTTGCTGTTTTCTATTGCTATGATTCGACTTACACCTCAGCATGTAGGTACAGCGGCTTTTAAATGAAACGAAACACGCTGTGAGTGATCTGGATAGCCCACTTAATAACCCCAATGATAAAAAAAATGACTATAACATTTAGATAAGGTGGTTGGTGAAGGGAATCGCCTGTCCGGGGTCCTTTTAGATTTATGACCACGATGGCGGATGTCTCCTGTGGTCACCGTTTGTGGGTTACTACATCATTTTTGACATCTGATTTAGCTTTCTGCATGAATGCTCATCGTGGTTAATGGTACAAAGGATCATATCAGCAGAACCCAGTGTTTTGATAAACGCAATGTTACACGGTTCTTTGGATACGCAATAAGCTAACTGGAAAACGTAATATTTCTTTATCTTGTAAGTGGCCTTCTCCGGTAATCCACCTTCCTGTCCAACGGTCTGCCGTGGCGAGGGGAGGGGGGGTCTTGCATCAGTAGAATGGGTTTCCATCTCAGTTACTTGATGGGCAGTTACCTAAGACATCAGTCATATCATGACTGTCCTCCTCGACTCTGTCTGTCACAGCAGGCACAGCCACCTAATCCATCAAACATTCTGGAGGTGTCACCGTCCCGCCTTTGAAGGGGGAAAAAAAACAACAACAAATCTGCACAGAATGCGCGATCCATCTGAGTCCACCAGACAGTGTCAGAGGCAGACAACCTTCTGTGTGCGAGCAGCTGCAGCTCTCTGGTTTAGTGGGTGGTTTAGGGAGACACACGGCTGCCCGTCACCCCCCGCGCCCTCCTGCTCGCACTGAGTCCTGCCGCATTTCGTACGCCGCAATTTTCAAAAGCTCTTCTCCTTTGTTCCTTTAAGATTATGCTGGTCATTTGTGGGTTGGATAAGTTTCGCGGCCCGAGGCCTCGTGACATGCGTGCCGCTCAAACCCACGCCTTCGGTTTTAAAATGCATCCGTGTCGTTCTCTAACTCACAGCGTTTGCCAGTGAAGAAAAGTTTGTTGAAAAGAAAGTTCTGCGTTTTTTACACTGATGCACTGATTTGACACGACTGTGGCTGAATGTTTTCTGCGGCTCTGAGAAGAGCTTTGTCGAGTAAAGGAAGGTCTAAGGAAACTTAATGGGTGACATTATGAGAAATGTGTCTTTTTGTTTTGGATTTCCTTCCATTCTAGGGGTATAAAAGTCTCTGCTTTTGATTATTATAATCAGATTTGATTATTGTTTCTTTTTTTTAAATGCTACGTATAGGCATGGGTGTAGATTTACCTATACTGACTCACAGACGCAACAAGTAGGTGGTGGCAGTAAACACCCTCAAGAGGAACAGTGCCAAAAAAATTAAAAGGAGAAAAAATCCAACCATGCACAGCCCGAAAAAGGAAAACGAGGAGGAAGTCCAATTTTCTTCTCCAAAAGTCTCAAAACCAAGCAAGTTATTTTCGGAAGTGTTGCTTGTTCATTTGTGGACAAAAAGTTTTTTTGTATCCATGTTTTCAGTCAGCTTGAAAAACATGGTTGAGAACTCTAAAAAAATCAATCCAAGGCCCAGACATTTGGGATATATACTCTGAAGGTGCAGAAAGTTTTGAACATGGGCAGAGATATCTCTGGAACACGCATGAGCTATTAAAGTCCAGGGGTTTATAAACAAATAATTGATTTATCCTCGGCATGAATAGGTGCCACCGCTAAAGAGATAACTCCCCAAAACAAGACGCAGAAGAAGACACTGACATATACGTATGATATATTGATATTAAATGACAAAAGTTTATACACAGAATAATAAATATTTGAAAGGAGTACAGAATCCCTGAGAGCTTTACTACATTATATCTTATTCTGTTTTCCTTTCCACCATGAATTGGTGCATTAATGTTCACCAAAATATAGGAAATTAAGTCTGAAACGACCCACAGAGCCCCACCCAACTTTACGTGTGCCTCCGAACGTTGAAACGAAATTGCCCTTGCTTGTGATTCCCCCCAACTTTAGGTAACTCTGAAACTAATTTGCTTGGGTACATCCGCGTGTGATCAACAGCCATTCATTGAATCTTCAAGTTACTGAAAGTAATATTGTAACTGTACTGTGATGCAAGTGCAATGCTTATAAAACCCCTGAGTGAAAAAGCTGACACATCTCCACGTAGCATCTATTAAATTCTTGTTTATCTGTGAGTCTGTTACGCCTCATTGTTTTTGGACTTGTGATCACGCTCACTCATCATCATTTTCCCTCTCCATCCATCTCTCTGTGCTCTTATCACATTTCCAGCATGACAGCTACATTCATTGTGCCACATGTTGCAGCTGGAGGCACATTAGCATAAACTGCTTGTTGCGAGACCCTGAATGAAATGCGGGGCCTGGGGAGCCGATGGGGTGGGCAGCCGACAGGGTTAAAATGAATGTCACAACTCAGTCATGACCAGGCAGCCGAGGACCCGGGACCCGGGGTCCACAGAGACCGCCGCACTTACAGGAGCAAAAAGGTAAGATGGAAAAGCTTTTATTTCCCTGCAGGATTTTGTGATAGCGCCGGACTGCATCTGGTCAGGCTAACAGGATTTCAATGAGAGCAGGAAACCCTATCTACTCTATCAAAGGTGAACAGTAAGGGGCGAGTGCCAAATTGACCAGCAGCCACTGTGACAGGAGACTGATTTATAACTGTTGCAATTCATACAAAAACTAATATTTATATGAGATAAAGTACAAGATTACTTTTTATTTAGATCATCTAATAAGAGTTAATCAATAAGTAATAATGCTCCTATAAGTCCATGTTTATTAATATTGATAAGACCACATAACACAACAATGTTTTTGTTTCCATGAAAATGTATAAGCACTTATAATAAACTTAACTTGTTAACTTGTAAACTTAACAAACACATTCATTGAGTTCCTCCGAGTTACCCTATCATGATTTCAGCCTTGTGCTATTTTACAAAAGGCAAAAGTCAATAAAAAAATCTTCTTTGAGAAAAACTGTTCAGTCCACCATAAAGAATCTATTAACCTTAATAAGGCATTGTTCTCGCTTTAGATCCAGAAGCTTAGTAACATTATTAACTGCGTGCTAAACTATGTTTTAATCTTGATCAAAGCTGCAAAAAAGCTTAGTGAAGGTCTAACAAGGGCATACAGTATATGGTTAGTTAAATTCAATAAATGCCTGTAATGATCATAATAGAAACTCATAAGGCTTTTGTTGCTGTTCTCAGCAGAAGATTACTGTTAATGAGTGCCTTTTAAATTCTGATAGTTGTATTATAATCCAATAATAAAGAGTCTTATTATGTTAATATGTATCTTAAAAGGGCTGATGAGGGCCTTAGTACCTTTCAAATAACACTTTTAATCTTAAACGTAGACATGTACTGGCAACAGACAGCCTTCCAAATTTAAATTATCATTGTGTTTATCAAGTATTTACAGACTGTTTAGTATATCTGGCAGTAGAAAAACGACACCATCCACATATAGATCAGTTCCCTATTAACCTCTCTTTGATGGTGCCATTCGCTCTGCCACCGGGCTGGATTTTTCAAGGAAATATGACCATCTGATGGATTCGCTGCCCACAATCCCACAATAACCGTGGAGGCTACTCTGCACTGAACACAAGAGGGAGAGCGACAGAAACCGAGGTAAAACGAGAGTGAACGGACCGGCGTTCACTCGATGAATAGCTGCGATGATTCAAAGATGTGTCAGAGCCTGTTCCCCTGCTGATTTGCATGTTTCCTTACCAGCATGACTTGAGGCGGTTCAACAGGGTTTCTGGTTCACACTGGGACTCTTAGGGTTGTTTTTTTTCTTTGGACATTTGCCAGGCGGTTAGTGCTAGTCTTGGTGTTAACGCTGTCTTCGTGACTGCAGCATCAAGAGTAATACCACTGGCCAAACTTCGAAGTGATGGTTGAAAAGTCCTCTATTGCCGCTTTAATATAAAGATATCCTGATAGTCACCGTCTATCCTCTAATGAATTAAACAAACATCACGCTGTCAGTTATGTTGGGAGAAATCAGATCCCAGGCCTATGTAAACAAATTAGCTTTGTACCTTCTCTTAAATCCCCTGTCCCTTTAGAGGTAAGCAACAGCAGTGAATAAATCATTTGCAACCAGATCGATGCCTGTATTCAATTTACATGCCGGCTCTTGCTGTTAGTCAAACGTATATGAGCTCAAAAAGGAGTAATCGGATTTAAGTGAAAGGTGGAGTTTTCATGTTATTTTTCCCCGTACATGAAAGGATCTCTGGAGGCCGGGCGTCTTGATAAATATGGGTCGGCATGAGTAGTAATTGAATTCTTTTTTTGTTAGCCTTTTCAACAGATCTGTGTTATTCCCATTTCAAGGTGATTGCCAGTTTCACGGGTGGTTTGTCTCGGGTGATGAAATGAAAGGCAGGGAAAGAGACAGACGGTGGAAGAGAATAAACAAAAAATTACAGAAGAAAAAAAAAACAAAGTTCTCTTTTCGCTGTATTTAAAAAGAGAGCGAGAGCAGAAGAAGAGAGGGGAAAATGAAAAATACATATTGAGAGAAAGAGATGGCGGGGAGATATTCCACAGCTCATATATACAACCATTTACATTCTTCCTCTTTTAATTTGTACCAAAGACAGATAACTGTACATGAAGCCACATCACATCAACCATTAAGGGAGTGCCACAGAAATTAACATGCCATTAGTTCATAGTTTGCCAGAGTATGATGCAATTAAAGCTAATGTCTTGGTGGAGGTCGGTGGTAATTGACTGAAAGGCGTGTGTGAGTCTGTGGGTGAATACAGCTCCAAATTAAGAATTACATTCCGGATCTCATCATCTTACTCGAGACAACGAAAGCAAAACAATACGACTTAAGCTGTCAGGTACAGTGAAAAAAGTTTTAAAGAACTCAAGGTCTCGTTTGTGAATCAATACTTCAGTTATGTGTCTGCTTAAATGCACAGGGAGAAATGATTTCAAACACAGAAGGTAGTTATTTCATAAAAGCTCATTATATTCTGGAATGAGGTAATTTAGGCTGCCAGATAGCAGAAGGTTTTCAACACAGTGAGCCTCATTAACTTTTGTAAATCAATATTCGAGCTGAAACGCACTGTGAATTTCTAACTTAAGCATAAATGACAGCTATTTTGTTTTTGTTGGTGTGTGTTTTCAACTTCAGTATCCTTGAGGAGATAATTCTGCTTTTGCGCCATCACTCCAGTATCTGGAATATTTATACGAGTGCTGCTTCAACAACATCTGGGGTATATACATTAATCATGCTCTACGGACCAAAGATCAATATGTGCCATGTTTTAGATGTTAAGCATGGGTTAGGATGAGGCGAGGAGGTGACATTTCAATAAAATACACAGACATTGATGTATGTGTGTGTTTGAGAGCTTCCATTAGCCGCGGCGATGCTTATATTCCAGGTAAATCAACTGGGGAACAGCCTTTTATCTAACGTCTATCACCCGCTGCTTTTAGTTTGGGTCCAATCATATGAGTCCTCCCTTATCTCCGAATCACTTTGAATCAATGGAAAGCTTGCGCCGAGGCACTAAAGCTAAGGACAGCGTCCGCTGCTCTGTATTCACAAAGTGCGCCTGAGTTTTGTGCTGTTACAGCCACTTTAGAAAGACCATTTAGGTCAATGTCAGACACACACACACTGGCACAGAGAAGGAAAAGATGCACAAACATCAACAGTTCAAAGGAGGGCAATTATATCTTATCAAATAAAGGCCCAGTCCCTCAGGCAGCCGAGATGAAATAAAAACAAATGATGTGCTGCTAATCTAAATGAATACCAGCACCGGAGTGACAGCACTATAGGTTTCTGCATTTGTGTGTGTGTGTTGGCAGCAAACAAGACTCTGTGTTGACAGAGGCAAACTGATACTAAGGTCTAAATTCACTCAGGTGCATATTACTGTGCTTGTGTATGACCTCACCTCATTGGCGTAGACCCAGTGGCTGTCCTTGGATGCCAGGTTGGTTTCCACAGCCTGCAGTGATAAATAAAAAGAGAGGAGAGAAAAAGAAATGAGGACATCTTAAGAACAAAATGCGCAATTCAAAGAGATGGTAAAACTGTCAGTCACTTCTCTAGTGCTTAAATTGTACATCAAGGGTCCGATGTGTAAGGGGAGGGAAAAACAACACGAGATGCATCAAAATCACGCTGCCTGGAACATATTGGACAAACCAGCCATTATAAATAATGCAGTGAGCAGACCTGCTATATGCAAGCGGTATGTTGTGACACTGGATGTGAGGATACAGGCTGGAGTACAGATGTGCACATTATGCAGACTGCTACAGGCTTGACTTCATTAGTAGGAATGAACAATTAATCAAAATATTATCAAAACTGCAATATGGCCGAGTGCAATATCCAAATCGCAGATGCTGCAATTTTTTTTTTTTTTTTTGATAAAGGTAAAATATGTGCAAAACAGCATTAAAATAAAGTACTGTAGTGCAGGAGAGATGTCAAATCTACAAATCTCCAGATGGAAGAAAATTTGTTTGTTTGGTTTAAATGTCACATTGACGTTTCAGAGAAAATGAAAAATTCCCTGTCAAATAAACGGTATTAAATTTTGTACCACACCACGCAGCCCTTTTTCATTAGCCGTACTCATTCCACATTACTTTACAAAACACATTCTGAAAGCAAAATGGAAAACTTGGAGCCCACAGGAGCGGCCGCAAGTTTTAGGTATAAATCTGTCAAATTCTGTCTCAGCAGAGGGTCAGATCTGAAGAGAAATAAATTACCAAAGGCTTGACCAAATACTGACAAATGAGGTGTGAAATGAGGAGTCAAAGCTCAGTACAGACCTTTTTTACAACTAGCTCACAGTTTCTGCCATCACAGCTGCCAAAGTTTGATACTTTAAATACATCTAATGGAATCACCATTTCTTTGTATTCAATTTGGAACCGTGCCTATTTACTGAGAGACCGTTCTGTAGTGAGAGTGCGCAACCTTTTCTTTGCAGTTCCACTGTTTACATACGCTGATTAAGTGGTCATGACTGCAGCAACACTTGCAGTACATAGGACAAATTTACTGTGAAAATAATGCATGATGATGATAAAACGCGTTGGTCTGAAAATACCAGTTTATCTTCATGCTTCAGTGTTGCAGAAGTTTTGACCTCCTCAGTGTTTCCCATCTCCAGAAATCCCTCCCCTGCTTGAGTTTTACAGATGTTCAGTGGCTGAGAATGTATTTAGACACCAGCTATTTTGTGAGAGCTTATGTTTTAAATGGAGTTGAATACAAGGATGCACCTCGCAAAATGTCTGTTTCTTTCATTCCTGCTGCTCAGCTGTCACAGTGATAGAACCCTATCTGAAGTCTTTTTGAGGCGAAGACATGGCAGACAAAATCTACTTATTCCAAGAGAAAACTCTCCAGCCCTATTACGGAAAAAGGTTTTTCTCATATGCATGACATCCGTGAAATCAGGTCACAGCAGTAATCTGTGAAAAGTGCATCTATATGCGCTGGATGACCTAAAACCTTCTCAGCACAGGTGAAAAGAAAAACCCAGTTGAAATTACCGTAAACCGTCCATCTCATTATGGACTTCCTCCACCTGTCACAGGAACGCGCACATTTGGCATCTGTCATGCTAAACATCTCAATGCATGCTCACTCCTGCAAATTGCTATCATTAGTGTCTAAATGAATCGGTTTCACACGAGGCCATGAAGACTGATCTCTCAGCATATAATCAACGGAACCCTGCTGTATTTTTACTCCACAACACTGTGCTCATCAATAATAGCCGGTGCACAGCGCAGCCCCGAAAGCTGCCAATCGATCTTCTAACCTTGGAAGAGGCATGATTTGATTTTAATGCTCTTCTCATCCCAGATTGGGCTCATCAAACTGCAAGACAAACATACAAGTGCAAGAGCAATATTTACCTCCATGGTTGAACTGTCACGTCTCATATTTCCAAAAAAAAAATCAAGAGTGGGGCAATATGCCTTCAAAAAATACCATGAAATTCAGACGGATAGTTCAACATTATCACTGGATGCTGTGAAATAAAAACAGGCAGAAGCCGAAGTTCTGCTACGACCTCCTGTAGATTTATGTTAGAGAGCAAGAATATGTGTCATTGGGGCTACTAAGAGCTTGGATCAGTGCTTCTGATCTGTACAATGAGTTAAATAGAACTGGAGAACATTGAAGGCACACTGCAGGAATTTTAAGGTTTGTATTGATGAGCAATAGATAACTGTGTCATCTACATAAACATGTGAAGCAGCATTTGATTAATTACCACAAAGAAGTATACTGTTATAGAAAAGGTACAAATTGAATATAGGATTCAATATTCAGCCTTTTTCTGACTATCCCATTCTGTTTTGTTTGATTGCTCTATCACCATCACTCTCTTCACTCCATCACTCACACTTGTAGATACCAGCCACCCAAATATGCCTGATTTTTTTCATGCAGTTTTCCCAGAGAAATGAACGAAAATGGTGGAATGTTAAAGTTAATCGGAAAAAAAAAAAAAAATCCTGGATCTGTCCCTTTATTCTAATTTTGCACCAAAAGCTTTGGAGTCTAAGTTTCTTGGAAATCCATTCAGGAGTTTTTGTGTAATCCTGCTGACGAACCAACTAACCAACAAATGGACATGGGTGAAAAAATAACCTCGTTGGTGGAGGTAATCACATCAATCAGCCACAACATAAAAAAGACTAACTGGTGTAATCAGTAGCATTGATCATCTTGTTACAATGCAATGTTCCTATGGGATACCTTGGGTCCTGGCATTTATCTGGATTCCACTTGAGACACACCACCCAGACGTGCCTGAACAAGTTTGGTCCGTGGAGGCCTCGCTGTGGATAAGACTTGGCTCTGACTTCTCGAAGCATGGACACAGGACCTCTGGGGTATCCTGTGGTGTCTGACTCCAGGGTATTGCCTGTGAATCCTTTGAGTCCCTGCGTTTGCAAGTTGGGTTGTTCACGGATCAGACTTGTTCCAGAACATATGCTTGTTCACATAAATGCCAACATTGCTTTGTTAAGAGATTCTCAATGTTATTCACTTCAACTGTTAGTCCTTCCAATGCCGAGGCCAATCAGTGAATTTACATTCACACTGCTGGTTCTGTAGTTAACACTTTTATTCATGTAATGTAGGAATTTATCGGGTAGCAAGTGGCATTTAAAATGTGATAAAGACAGGATATATTTTACTACTGTGTTGCACAACCTTCAGGTGCAACATAACACTTGAGGGCTTGTGTGTGTGTGTGTGTGTGTGTGTGTGTGTGTGTGTGTGTGTGTGTGTGTGTGTGTGTGTGTGTGTGTGTGTGTGTGTGTGTGTTTGTGGTGTGTTTGAAACAAAGTGAGATTCAGAGAAAAATGAAGGGTACAGGCCTTAAGGTACAGCTGTAGGGACCACTTAAGGTAAACGGTGAGCCAAAAGTAAAGAGCCAGAAGCACATAGATGACGCGTAAGTGTGTGTGTGTGAGTGTGTGTGTGTGTGTGTGTGTGTGTGTGTGTGTGTGTGTGTGTGCGGGAAAGAAACTACAATGAACATTTCTTAATAACCGTATTATAAAGACACCAAGTTAATACAATGTTTGAGTTTTACTATTTCAGCAGTAGTTTTCTTCAAGCGTCATGTAGAAAATAGTCTTTTTTGGCAGATTTTTCACTTCTACGGATATTCCACCTCAGCAGCTGAGCATTCCCTGAAAAACCCGACAAGACCGTTCGCTTTTTCAAGATATATAAGCGATATCATGACACATCCCTTTGTCGGACAAACAAAGCTTGTGAAGCTCGCCTCAGGCACAAGATCTCCGCGTTAAAATCAAAAGATCATTAGAGGGTTCCTGTAGTCTGCATGTTGGCAAAATATCAGCAAAATCCTTTCATGCGTGAGTAATCCATTAATTCAAATTACGATAATGTCTCTCCAGTCTGAAATAAAATCTGACAGTGAGAACTATTGTCTGCCTTGAAGAATAACCTTGACATTTAAGAGAGACGACAGCTCCTTCAGCTGCATTCATTGTTCAAGACAAAATCTGTCAGATGCCATGATGGTAAAAAACAAAGTAAAGTACTGTAGTGTGGGTTAGCTAATGCGTACCAGCTGTGATGCAACACTTTGTTGAAGCCGCAGGCACAACAAAACTCGCTACTTGAGAGGTTCAGCCCCAGTTCACAGCTCAACTGAACGCTGACGACTTAAGACACTTTCAAAATAAAGCCTTATTAAGCGAAATGATGTTTGGGAGCTGCTAGTTAACCTCGTGGCTGAATGGATGTAAGAAACACAATGTGTATTATGCTGATATTTATGAGAGCTGCTACAACTGACAGAAAGTATAGCTGAATTTATGTCATCTCCATGAGGTCTTTAACTGTTAGTCACCGTCGCCATTTTGTCCTCATCAATTGATGACCAATAGATAACTGTGTCATCTGCATAAAAAGGTAAAGCAGCGTTTGATTAATTATCACAAAGAAGAATACTTTAATAGACAGAAAATGCATAGATTGATACTGATTGATTACTTCAAATGTACAGTATATCGATTTCACATATTGTTTACTGGTATAGTTGGTTACTTATAATCCATCTTGACCCTGGAAAAAAACATCAGTTGTTCCCTATGACAGAACACTGAGGAGCTGTTTACACAACAATGGTTTTGACAATAAAACGGTAAAGCTTTGTTGCTTTTTAAAAAGCCAAGGGTATACCTTTTCAGCAAAACGTGTCATAAATCACCATGGCTTCCTATGCATTACCTCTAATTCTGAGTTCAGATACAACTTCATTCAAAATGAAGATCTAAAATGGGTCTAGATGCTGAGATCTCTGAAATAACACAAAACATACTAAGTAGCTCATTGGGATTCAAAACTTGCAGCTCTCTGATACAAAAGCCCCTGTGTCTCTGCACAATTCCTTCATTATTTGCCTCATCAGCCCTTTCCTAATCGCATATGGTCCTATTTGATTTGAACTAAGCAAGGGGTTTTCCCCTTTCCCCTTCAATTTATCACACCAAGGCTTTAAAATCCATTAGAAACCTTCAATGTTATCGGCAGCTAGGCAGAGTCATTTTGGCTTTGTGTGTTTTTTGCTTTCTTTCCATTCACTTCAACAGATGATGTAACCGCAAAACTCTGGAGAGCAATGCAGTTTTTTGGGAGAAGGAGGCGTAGACAAGAGCCTGGAGTGACATCTGAGGAATATTCCACACTGTTGATACAGCCAGAGCCTGGCAACAGAAAGATCTCCAATCAGAGAGGCAAAATACCTCAGGCATGTTCTTATACAGTAGCGATGCCACAAAGGCAACCAGAGAATGCCAGCTCCAATTTAAAGCGTGACAGCTGTAACGGGAGAGGAATTGCGGTTAGAAGGATGTGAAAAATAGGCGGGGGGAGGATTGGGCAAGCCGCAGACGACAGAGGATGAATCTCCTGAATGTCACTCAATGCAACTATTTGTTGCAGTGCGAAATCGTGTTGCGAATGTTTGAAATCAAAGCCAATGTGGCTCGTACACTCAGTTGCCAGTTTATTAGGTACACCGAGCGGGAAATTAAATCAGGCTCATGCAACAGTCCTGCAACAATCTAATCTCTCATGGAGGTGGACTCAATTTGAAAATTTTGGAGGATTTTGATTGTGGTGCTCTTTATCTGTTTGTTCGATTATTGTTCACACCATTTTTATCAATAATTGCAGGTTACATAACAGAAAAACATCTCTTTGTATCCATCTTTTATACTGATCTGCAGCTCTTATTATTAACAAAAAGCAATTGTGAACAAGCTTAATTAGTCAATTAGTGAATAAAGCTGCAGTGTGACACTTCTAGTTAAGCCAATTTGTACTTGAACTGCTAATTAGGATTATTTACGATAATTACAGTCACTGTTCATGTATAAAACTCGGTGCTTTAGGATGCGCCGAGCAACAAAAGAAAATATGTGTATTGCCTATAGACACGCGCACCCGTATAGGAATGTTTTTTTGAGTAATGATCACAGTGTTCTCATTTGCTCACTTTACAGCGTATGGATCTTGCTAGTGAGGCAAATCCCCACCCTGCAGCTTACAGTTTGGATAATGATCTAAATGCCATGTGTCCTCAAAACAAGTGTTTACAGAATCAGCATGTGGAAAGAATAAGAATCCTTCTCTCGCTGCTGGAAAAAATAAACACGCTCATTAGTTCACTCGGTGTTCTTCATGAAATTACGCTCAATTTAAATGCAAAAAGGCACATTTTATGCTTACTGCTTTTATTGCCTTAAATAAACAGAGAGGTGCGTGACTTGCTCATTCAAACTGGATCATTGGTTTTACTTGATCACTTAATCTAATCAAGTACATCTACATTCCCATTAGTCTTGAGTACAATCCAGAGGTGTAAAGAGTGATCCATCTCTTCGAATCAGTGGGCTCTCACTGCCAATGTGTCAAATACCGCAGTCTGGTCAGTGGTCCAACGCTTCAAGGTTAGACATTGTAGGTAGCATCACATCACAAAGTCAGAGGAAAGGGGTGGCTGGAGTAGTCAGGTGGGTCGTTCACAGGACCCTTGAGACTGGAGTTCACGTCCTGAACAAAGTCAAGATTATATGCTTGAGAATTTAAGTAAGCGAATGTATGCAAGTGACGTAACAGATGCTCCGCAGGTTACAGTGGTCACTCTTTGAGGCGACGCACCGTAGTTTTAGTTTTAGTCAGGTGCACAGACATCAGAGGCTTCTGTTGGTTTAAAGTCAGCACCTTTCACACAGTTTTAGTCTTTGGCCAAAATCTAGAGAAGGGTGGAGAGTGAGAGGGTTCTGGTAGCTGTCACACCTTCCGCGCTCTGTCGGTGTGAGGATCTCACAAAGAAGCCAGGAAGGAGTAATGAGGTCTGTCATAAAAGATTCACGATAATCCCTCTGAACCCAGCCTTGTCGCCGTTGCTGTGGAAACACACCTTCAGACCACTTAATCTGCTCCGTAGACACAGAATTCAACACAACGGTGGCAACTGCCCTCACTTCAGACTGGTACTGACACAGAAACAGCCATACTTTCTTAACACAAGCACACATTTAACATGCCCGTTCAAATCGTATGGGGTAGTTTAGAGTCTTCACTCCCACTTTACTTTCACCACTCAAGGTTATATATATTTAATCAAAACTAGAGTAAAACTAGGTGTGAAAACCATTTCTGTCAAATCAAACGCAGCACGTGCGCAGATTGTAAGGATGACGACTGGGACTTAATAATAATTTAAAAAATCATCACTAATGTCGATATAACGAGTAAGAGGGCAGAGGAAAGTATTAGAACAAGAAGAACGGTCTGATGAGCTAGAAAATTACATCACTTTACTGTAAAACAGCCTTTAAAAGACAACGCCTATCACAGTATGACAATATCCAAAGTCTAAGATAGCATAACAATATAATATTGATATGTAGTCTAGATCTATTAAGACTAATGAAAACTACATTAAGCATGTCAGATTAGCAAAGCCATTACAGAAAACAACATCATTTAAACTAAAACTATAACAACTCAGCAATTAATGATTCATCCTTTAAAGATACTGATAAACCCAAGATAAAATTCAGTCTGGGTACTGATCTGCAGTCCTCAGTGATAATCCAACACCTGAACAAATCGCTCCTGACCTTCCACTGTCAGTATTCAGGACCAGGTGGCCCTCCCAAGAAGATGGCACACGTGTGTCACATTAAAAACAAATCACGACTCCCATCTGCCTCGGCGCTAAGGCTGCTACCTTCTCTCTGCATGTAGTTAGCTTCCAACAGGCTTACGTTTTAGCCATGAGTGGAATAGCTAATGTCCCCACTAGGAGACTCACCAGAGGGCACATTAGCCTCGGACTAAAATTAGAGGAACCTAAGCACTGTGCCCGTGGCTGCAGTGCAGCAGTTTTTGGGTGAATAAAAAAGGTACAAAAAAGTCAATTTGACCTACTTTGTTTGCAATATAATTATAATATCCAAAGACCTGTATGATTTATGTTGAAAAATGTAAACATAATCTTTGCTTTTGCCTTGCTGGCTGTATTAGAACATGAAAAAAAACCCATAATATTTGCAGTAGCAGGTGAACTGTTTGGCTTCAACACGGGTAATGTGGTCATCTTCAGTACAGGTATGTGTTGGCCGTTTGTCACTTGTCCCTGTGTAATATTCTCTCTGTGGACTGCTGCATATGTTGCGAGCTAAAATGTTGCGAGGGGGATTTCTGAGAGTCACTTACAGGATTAAAACTAGGTGTGACATTTTATGAATACCGTATCAAGCTGAAGAGCCTCCTGAGTGCAGGCATTCAGTGGGGCCGTAAGGGGCCAGGGTTTTATAGCATTTGCTATTCTCAAACCGTGCAATGGATTTCATCCACCACACCTACAAGGACTTTAACTGGTGATGAGGAAGGTATGTTAATACACGAACCTGAACTTGATCCACGAACATCCATCTGTTGATATTTTATTGAACATTCTTTCTTCTTCCTCGTCATCCATTTCTATAGAATACATTAAGCAGCAAAAGTGGCAATGTATGCATTTCAAAAATATTAATCTTTGGTCAGCTGAGATAAATACCGTGAAGGCCCCGACTCAAGGTTGAGACAGAGAGCGCAGCTGTGGTTGAGCAAGCTAAAGAGTCCTCGTAGAGAAGCAGCAGCATTAGCAAGAGCAAAGCAGTGATCAGAGAATTAAAATGTTATCCTCTAATTGTGCTCCTGCTGTTTTGTTCTAAAGCACAAATAAACCTCTGCACGACTCCTCCAGGTTTTGGGTGATTACAGCCCAAATGCTTGCTCTTGCCACGATCAAACAGACACACGGAGACAGACACAGACCTGCAGCTTTTTAAGAAAGGACAGAAGGGAGGGACCAGACTGTGATCTAACCTGGTCACTACGAGTACCGACCTCACACCCTGCTGGGTGCTACACACTGCTGTCCAAAGGTTGACGCCCAGATATGTTCTGAACACAGCAAAATACTAAGAAAATGGAGCAGAGGGAAAAGTCTTGCTGGCACAGACACCACCGCAAACTTTTAGATTTTTAGATTACTTTCATATGAGTTAATACATCATGTTCTTTTTAAGGAAAACCTTGCATAGTCCTATCTTGAAGCTGCTTTTTAAATGTGATCTATGCCAAAGAACCTTTAATGGACCAGAACCATTCTGCATTCTATTAAAAAAAGAAAACAATCCAACAAGTGCTATTGTGAGCAAGCTTTGTTTCTAACAGAGAGTTTGTAGGGAAATGAAAACTTAGTTAGCATTTTAACAAGACACCCCAACACACTTCATAAATGATACATCTTAGTAGAAGACAAATTACTTCGCAGCGCTGCGGGCTGCCCTTGGGGAGGCGCTGAACATAAAGTAAACCCCCTACACCTGGGGGAAATTTATGTTGTGGGTCTTTGATGATATTTGCAATTGAATTTTTATTGCACAGCTGATGGATGCAATAAACCAGGGTAATTAACAGAAAGGAAACTGATTACCTCACAGAAAGTTATTTTGTTCATCTGTGAACTACAGTCACAGCACAAGGACAAGCAGATATATAGGTGATAGTGTTTAAAGCACAAGCTTATTTTATATCCACATTACAACTTCAGGTTTAATGTCGCCGGGGGGGTGAAATTTATCTCGCAGCCAGAACAGAGCCAGAACTGAAGTGCCAAAAACATGACAGATGCATCAAGTGACGACTGGAAACCTAGAGTATGATTAGCCATCGTGAAGACCATCAGCAGCCCCCAGTAGTTAAAGGGGACACTAATCATCAGCTGAGCCGTCTTAAACAGTTCAGTGTTTCCACAGAAACCATACAGCCACTGAAGATGGGACAGTGTGAGGGCAGATAGTCCACTAATTAACTATGGCGGACAGGGGTTGTTCTCTTGGACTTAAAACAAAATAACAAGTATAAAAAGCTAAAGTTGGTCACCAGATATACTTGGCTGTTGATCTACATGTAAAATACATGTGTGGGAAAGTTTGCTGGCGTGTTAAATAAGAATAATTATACAAACTTTTAGATTGAGCCTTTGGCAGTAAATGGACATTGCATTTTTAAAGGGCTTTCCCCCCAAAGCGCTTTCCAACACTTGTCAGATTCACCCATTCATACACTGATGGCAGAGGTGCCAACTGCTCATCAGGAGCAATTTGGGGTTTAGTATCTTGCTCAAGGACACTTCGCCATGCACCTATGGGGAGCTGGGATCCCAACCAGCGACATTCCGATTACTAAATGACCCGCTTTACCTCCTGAGCTACAGCCGCCAGGGTAGGAGCCCCAAATTTCCCAAAGAGTGTGAAGAGGACACTGTCAAATATCCCAAGCTTTAAAAAAGGAGCTCTTTTATGGAAGATGGATCAGAAAGTTTAACACCGACACCACCTTCCTGACCTCCCTGAGACCTGAAGCTGCTCTCTGAGTCAAGCACGATTGAGGCTTAGGAGTCAGACACCATTTCTCCAGGGGGACGATCTCTGGACCTGCCAGATGCAACACTGAAAACAATGAAGTTAACAAGCAAAACTCATCTGAACGTTTGTTTTTAATCTGCAAGTCATGGGACTGGACCCAAGCAAAGATGAGAGATAAGCAAAACAATGCTATTTAAATGAAGCTGAATAATGAATGCCGCCCATTATCTAATGTCAGTAGAGTGATTTCAGGTGAGTGAAATGCAGCAATTGTTTTCCATAAAGAGCACTTCCTACCGTTCAAAGGCCATTAGCTGCAAATAATGAATCACAGAACTTTCCTTTCACACTGAACTTCACACCCGGAAAAGCACCTCTTAAGAGAAAGAGAGGGGTAAGTGATTTTTATTTGGAAACATATAAATAATTAAGCTGTCCCTTTAGTCGATGTTGTGTTCAGGGCAGGATAGGTAGCGTCTCACAAAACTGGCACAAACCAGAAAACCTCTTAACTCCTTTTTACTCGAACTTCCTGAACCAGTTTTGTGCAGATGTTCTTGAGTAAATACCACGAGTGACACTTCCATCTGTTTTGCATTGCATTAAAGCCGAAATTGTGGGAAGGTGATTGCTCTACTTTTGTACAGCCAGAAATAAACTGCTTTGATTACATGCCGCGGCGGGTCGCACAAGTGGGCCTAGTTTTATAGTGTAGTTAAAGAGCTTTTTTAAGAGAAGACCACAATATCACTACACTTGAGTGTCCTTACATAACACCTGTGGCCCCAGAGGACTCTCACTCTCTTCACGTGTTGCGGACTGCAGGCGCTGCTCGCCAAGTAAGAACAACCAGACACTTTCTCAGGCGACTGAAGCTGCGCGCTGCTGTCATCTCTGCTCGCGGGTACAATCACACTCTCATACCGCCGAAACGGCCTCAAAGTCACTACTCACAGGAGGCTGTCAGGGAAGGAGCGAAAACAAAGATGAGACGAGAAACCTGAGAAAAATGAAGGTGCTATAAAGATGTGACAGCTTAGTCAAAATGTTAGTGTCGGGCAGGTACTACAGCACATTATCCACGCCACTTATGCTTTTCACTTTTCTTCTTTAAAAACTAACTTTCTTTGTTAAATGCTTGCCGGTCTGCCTGCTTAATTGCAGTGACCTGCCTCAGGGAAATGCAGCATGTGTGGGCAAATCATTACTGCAGTTTCTTTCAAAAGTACAATAAAAAAACAGCTAAAGCAAACAGGAAAAATGTATGGCAAAGTACAGCGCAAAAGGAAGTCCGTCTTCTAATGCACATCCAAAACAGGAAGAGGAATATTTTCCCCAGGTCGCTATCCTCAGGTACCATTGAGTGGAATAACTGTGGAAACTCTACGCTGCTCAAAGTGAAAGGATCTTGCCGATGGAGGAGGAAAAGAAGGTGAAGAGGGAAAGTGACAGAAACGAGAGTCAACGGACGAGCAGTCACTTCATGGTGAGCGCTACGGTGTTGTGTCAAAGTGCGTACCCTTGCCGGTACATGCTTCCTCTCAGCAGTGGGACCTGAAACCGACAAGAAACAAAACCTGCCAAATTATTAATTCAACCCGGCTCTGCCTTTGTTAAAGCACTAGGATCAGGATTTCTAGGTTGAATCGGGATTCACACAGTTGTTTTTTTTTTTTTTTTTTGCTTTGGACGGTATCCACGCTGTTAGCCATAGCAATGTTGTTAACACTCTCTGACTGTTCGACAGCGGCACCAACAGTTACACCGGAGGGCAAGGTAGGTACTGAAGGTTTCCACTTCAGTACTGCACAATACACACGAGGCTCAAATGCCGTTTTTAGTTCAGTTCATTTTATTGTTAAAGATATAATTAAAAAAGTTCTCCAACCATACGGTATGTGCACATGTTCTGTCTGTGTGTTTTCAATTCTAACTGCAAAACATACTGAAAAACAGGGCTTTCAGCTCTGGAAGATGATACCTTGAACTCACTGTAGATGTTTGTCTGGAACTTATCCAATGTAGACAGATTGTGCAGGATGCATTATGCATTATGTAGAACCAATAACCAAACATCACTGCTTCAGGTTCGATACATTTTCCTTGGAATGCTTTTCAATGTTGCTGTCCTTACGATTAGAGAACTGAGTTTGTATACATCCACGACAAACACACTACAGCAGAGCATCATTTGGAACCTGTAGCACATTAACGGAACCACACGGCAAATTAATCACGACGCCGAAGAAGCTGAATGTGGGTTTGCCACCCTGCATGCGGAAACATCTGTGTGTTATTTCCCAGATTCGTCAACTAAAAGGGCTGGTTTAGTTTTCATCTCTATGAAGCTGACATATGGGTCAAGCGCACACATTTATTATTCATCCCCAACACTGAGCCTTTTCTTGTCCCTAGTGACGGACAAGACCACAGAAGAAGACACGTTATCGCCTGCCAAGACTGAAGGAGGCTGGGATCTGCCAAGTGAGGGAGAGAGTTTGAAAAAAAAAAAAATCGCTGATTTTCTGGAACATCAACACTTGAAAATAAGACAGGTGCTGCCCACCTGTGCAGATATGCACTGTACTGCCATCGCTCTCTGGGAAATAACAGGTGTGCATTAAGAGAAAAGATGATTCAGGAGGACAGGCCGTAACAAATGGCTAAAAGGTACATCAGGTACATGGTGTCAATGCTTTGTTTTCTTAAAAAAAAAAACATCACTAAATAGAGCTCTTTGTATAAATCACCAGAAGCGCCCGGTGGGCCCACATTGACGCTCTTTAACTCTTCTGAGAAATCGCAGACTACTTCATGCTGGTAAGTATAACGGGTCAAGGTAAGCAGACAGACTCTGTGCGTCAAACTCCTCCTGATTAGGCACAAGTAAGCAAGATAAGTGGGCAGGGAAATAAGAAAGGAAAAAATAGGAACGAACAAGCGAGAGAGGTCACAGCGGGAGGTTAGCCGGGCCAAAGATGAACGCGAACCTCATCCTAATTACCTCAGCGCAGGGCGAGCCGCCGTCTTTTCTCGGAACACGATGGGAACGAAGCGGTGTTGTGGAGAGTGGGAGTGCGAAAGTTTAAGTTTTGACATGATGCTAATTCCAAACAGCTCTGTCGACAGTGAAGGAGGCTGCGGAGAAAAAAGGAGTGGGGGAGGAGGCGGAGGCGGCGACTATGGCGCTCTGCCAACCACATCTCCCAGCAAATTAAGAGCTGTGTTATTTGTTTTATGAAATGTTTTTTTGGTGCCGTTTGCTTAATCAGCATTGTGTTTACAACTATGGGCTGTGGAGAGCATGTGCACGGAGCATGTATGATATTTGTTTAGGGGGCATGAGCACTTTATAGACAATAAGTCCCAGTAAACAACCCTCTGGGGCAATTAGAGCAAAGTCTGACAAGGCTGCAGTTATGCAAACAGAAAATTAGTCAAATGTGCTGTAAATAAAGCATTTGAGCATGTTGTTTTGGATTCCCCTGAGACCGTCGCGGTTGTCTCAAAGATACTGAGTCTTCTCCGAGCAGCGGTTTGCGCCTTTGCTCGCGAGGAATCCAATTTGCCGGCGTGTTCTGGTGGTAGCCCCGGGAAATGCCTTTGTTGCTTTATAGCTGGCGAGCTTTCCAATACACCTGTGGAGTACTTTAATTTGATCTGCCTCATCAAGATCAATAAATGTGTCTTGAAGTGTGATTCTTTAGAACATACTGCCTCTTAATAGACCACAAGGATTTTAGAGTGACCATTTTTCTACAACCTCATAGACAAGTCAGGGGGTCCTCAGCAATACTTGAAATCAACTCCCATCAAGCCGGAGAGCCGCAGCAACCGCCAGAACGCGAGGAAGCAAAAAGCTCTTGCGTGCTTTAACGGAAAGGCTAAAAAAGGACGTGATATGGAAAAACATTTTTCACCCGTGCCGCTCCAGCTCCGTACAGTATGTAGTGAAGTGCAGAAGGAGGGCTGCGAGCAAAGAGAGGCGCGGGAGGGTGGGAGGAGAGGGGTTCCCAAAGCTGAGAAGAAGGCGGAGCTGTGGAAGAGGATAGACGGTGCATGATCAAAGCCTATATTTTGAAATCACTTACTTCTCCATTAGTTTGATTAATGGGGCCAGCCTCACAGCTAGACAGAGGCAAGGGCCTTGAAAAATGATGCAATTACTGCTTTTTGAATAGAGGGCTGAAAAGGCCTGCTTGAAAGGAGGATCTGGAGGAGATTCTACAGGGGCGTCCTGGACAGTAGACTACCTCCTCTTCATCCATCCATCCAACCCCCCCCCCCCCCCGCCACATACCCTGAAGGCCCGGAGCACTGCTGTAACCCTTCCCTTCAGAGGCGTCTCTCATCAGGGCTTAGTGGCATGCTTCGCTGATCTTCTCTAAGCTGGGGGAGAACGCCGTAAATTGTGATTAATATGCATCTCCAGCATCTTTTTAACGTTTGCCTCGCATCCTACGTGACCCTGCCACGATGCCCCACTCCATTCCCTCAGTGCATTTTGCATTATTTTTATTTTTATTTGGCATTTTAGCAAATTCACACTAATGTCCATGTTACAAACGCTTATCAAGCGATATGAAAAGAATATTATATAAACCTCTTGAGATCAGCCGTAATAGCAAAGTCTCAAGTGCCACTTGCGAGAGCTGTTTTAATAAAACATTGCGACAGTTATCTCCGAAGGGCTTTCAAATCAGGTTTCACTCTAATTGGGTGGAAATAATTACACATAGTCTATACAACAAAGGAAGCTGCAATATTCTCTTTTCACGCCGCATCTAAAGTGTTTGGATCTGCATTATGTAAGAACAACAGGAGACTTGAGAAGATTCTGAACATTAGGTGGGTGTAGGTTTGTAAATTGGATGAAAAACGGGACAAACGTGACCAGCGAGATAGACTAAAAGGTAATTACCTGCAGAAACAAATTACTGTGAGAAGACTTTTGATGTAACCGAGAGGAGCTTCGCAGTGGATTTCACTGAGGCAGTAATACCCCTCTTGGTCCAAATCTAGCTGCGTTCATGAGCCTCTCCGTGTGGGAGGCAAACTACTAAGTAACAAATCGGCCAGTTAGACTCCAAGTTAGCCAATTAGGTCAATCACTGCACTACGACCACTATAAGAGGAGGAGATAAAAGGTTAAAATTAAGGGAAGGAAGAAAAAAAAAAGGAGGGACATGTGAGGCTGAATTCTAACTTATAATCCAGTCTGTTGGAGTTTTTCTTCTCTGGAAAGTATAAAGGGCAGGAAAACCTTTACTTTTACTCTGTGGTTCTTCTTAAATGCCACCCAGTCAGCGTGATTTTGAATAATAACTACATTTCACCAGCTCTCCGTTGTAGCTATGATTGCATTTTGTGCTCTGTGGGGGTGTCCTGATTATTACTACAATGAGACAGCAAATGTCCATTTTCCAGCAATGCTGGCAGATCTCTGAACAGTTTAGTTTCTTTATCTCCTTGAGTTAAAAATTACAGCCGCAGTTACAATGCCGACGGTTGAATGTAGCACCCCACAAACCTGTGATGTTTTGCCAGTGAGTGTGCCCTGCATGTAGGGAGTCCCCTCCGGAGGGAAAGTGAAGAAGAGTTTGGAAGGGCAGATGGATGGAAGGAAAAAGGTTAAGAAAAAGTGGATTCACAGATTCATGTGTGACATTTCTAACATGGGTCAAATGTTTTTGACTGAAGGCTTACTGGCATGATAATGTTGCAAATGCTTCAGCTCTAACTATGCTTAAAATTAAATGTCAGATCACCAGTAAGTGCTGGCACAAAGTATCAAGCAACAGTCTTGGCACAGTGTGAACATCCGAGTTCAAAATACGTCCCCTGTGCACATTTACACATTAGCATTTACAGCGATTCTCTCCAGACTGCTCTTTGGGTTTATGTATCAAAATCAGTTAAGGATTTCATTCAACTCTCTCAGTGCAAAGTAAATCCACTAATGAAATTACAGAAGAACTCACAGCCCTATGAAACTCCCACAGACTTTGTAGGAACGACTCAGAACAGCAGGTTTCTGCGCCGAGGTCTTGATGACCTGAAGAATTGCTTCACTGAACGACTGGGAATCCAAGATGCTGATTATCATCGATATGTGGGAAGCTATATTCCTATCATCAACATGTTATTTTAAACTTCCACTGTAACTGTGAATGTTTTTCTATGTAAGCATCTAAATTGGATAAGTTTCGTCTTTATTTCCTTGCATTTTTTTCATAACCAAGAGACTTGAGGCAAACAAACAAATCAGAAACAGCTGCAATAACAAGCTGCTCTGGTAATTTCCCCAAGACATAATCCGACTGGTATATGAGAAACATACTGAAAAATACCTCCATAAAAATAATTCAGGCAGCGCATATATTTTTAGAAGATCTCACTTTTGTGCACGTCGGTGTGGACAGTGAAAAAAAAGCAGATGAATAGCGCCAGCCGCATCTCCTCACATACATGCATAAATGAGATACAGTGTATGGGCATATCTTTCAAATGTGGGCGATAACACGGTCCTGCAAATGACACTTCAAAGGAACGTATGAATATGCATGTGCACATGTTGAACACCAACTCATACATATTTGTGTAAAATAAGGAAAGCGAGTGAAACAGGTGAGAAAAGGGTAGTAGGACACCTGAACTGGACTTTAGATTTATATTCCGTCCACAGGGGCTGTACTTTAATTGAACACTCTTTCTGCAGAGCTTTTGGACTGTGGTCGGCTGTGTGCTGGGCACCAATACAGTACTTGTTTTCCAAATGGTTGGCTTTGCAATTACCCTTATAACTCTTACTGTATTTTGAGTCGGCCACTTGGGAGTTGGGCAATAATCCTGAGCCCACAGCAACAATTTCACAGAGACGGAACTTTCCAGCATTATTGCAGGGTTTTTGGTATAATTGCATCTCATATTACGCTGCAGGGAGACTAATACACAGAGTGATAAAGCTATTAACATATACAGACAAAGTAACTGTACTTTTGACTGTTCCAATTTAACAGGAATATGAACTCCACAGTTGATTTGCAGAAACTTAGATTTAGGACATCTCTAAAGCACAAAACGATTAAGTTAATAGAGATATGGCTGCACATCCATCCATCCAAATATCATTGGAATCAACTGTAATAAGCAGATCAAAGGAGCTGCATCTGTATTTCTGAAAAGGATTGTGGTTCTATAGAGATTGTCCATCCAACAAATCACTTTCTCCAGATGTTAAGGAGCGTGCTTGTTTGGCGCAGACCCCAGCAGAAATCACGCCATCTCTGTTTTGTTTCTGTCCCAAGTGAATACATTTGTGTTTTGAAGCATTCGAGCTAAACATGCTTGTATTTCTACAAATCAATGCCTCAAAGTTGTACTCCACCTTTAAAATGTCAAGGTTTTGTGAGACTGGAAATACTTTTTTATCGTGTCATGAACATGAAAAGCCCTGCAGTCTGTTCATGGTTTTTCAATCAAGGGAAGGAAATTGTTTTTCAGGAGATTTTTTTCATCTTTTTTAAACATGCAGAGTAAGAACAAATGGTGGTCTTTCAGTTTTGGGAGTCAAACTGTGGAATTGACTTGGTGATGAGTTGAAATTGTGTGACTATCTGTTGAGTTTGAATAAGGCATTAAATGTGAAATGATTAAAATGTAAAATAACAGAGGATTACAATATATGGCAATGTTTTGGATGGTATAGGATCGGCAAAAACAAGCTTTGGGATTAAGCAAATTACTTTTTTTTGGTTTTAAGCTATAAGGAATTAGTGATGTAATGTATGTAACCGAAATAAAACTATCAATTCATTCACATTTTGAGTCAGGAGAAAACAAAAACAGCACATTGCCGATCAGATACTACAGTTCAATAACTGCTTGTGAGTAAAAAAGCTACATTTTTAAAATTACAACCTAAAATTACGACTCATGTTGCAATCACAATATCTTTCAAATTAATCACGATCGCTCAGCACTTGACATACGACGAAGCTCTCAACATGTTCTAACCAGCTGACCTTTATGCTCCGGTCCTGCTGTTGGCTCACTTACTGAGATCCAAAGCAGAACAACGGGCTCTGAGAGAACACATTCTGACACTCGTGTACAACTCTAGAGGTCACCAGATAAATGAGATCGACTTCACCGGCTGCCTTTTACGAGATTAACCGCTATCCCTCCTGAAGAAATAAAAATTGCCCCACGAGGTTTACTGTTTCAATAATGCTAAGCATGATGCATAATCGCAAACATCAATCAAAGTTTATCACCCTCTGTCAAGGCTGCGTTTTGGGTGCTGCCGCCGACATACATAAACTGTGCAGGGACTTTGTTCTGTACACCGGACCGTATTTTCTGACTGAGCCGAGGCATAAAAGGTTAGAGTGATCACGGAGGCGAGGAGGCGATCAATTTCAGGCCAGCGGTGCCAATATTGTCTTGTTGTTTTCCTCGCTTTCCTCCTCGTCATCGCGATAATCACTTTTACTACCACCGCCATCATCATCAGTAGCCCAATGTTCAAGTTATTTACCCTTTGAAGGCCCTTTACCACATTTTTAGAAAGTCCTCTGACGTTGATGAATGTGACGGGATAAGCCATCACCTCAAATACAGCGCGCTTTTAATTCTCGGGCATTACTTATGAAAAGGCAAATTATTTATGAAAAGCTCTTTAACTTCAGCAGATGATTCATACTAGTGAAAGTAATAACAATCCATCAAGTAAAGAGCTTGCCAACTGCCCCGGTTTCACTTTTAATTCCAGAGTTTGGATATACAACCATTTCTCTTGATTATTCCTCCCTCCCATGAAATATGTACCTAAAGAGGTGGCTTTATTTAGACTAAACTACTTTGTTACAAAGTGCTCTGCCGTCGGAGGGAACATATTGTATGCAAAGGCCAGCGCTTTCTGAATAATTTTCAAACTCACGGCCGCAGAACGTGGCTGAGTTTCCCAGCAGCGCTCGGGAGGTGCCGTTAATTGATCGTGGACAGGGACGGAGCCATCGATCATTTACCTGTCAAACTGTGGCGTTTATTCATCACGCCAAGCAATTAATGTTTTCTCTGTATGCGCCGCGGTATCTCCGATGCTCCGTTGTAATAAGACTTGGCTTATTATGGAGAGAAAAAAATCACACAAAGTTCGCTGAGTTTAGTCACACGAACTAAATTGTTCGCCTCGGGCCGGGATGGGAATTGGAAATTACTTGTTGCCGTGTATCGAGGATAAAAAATTACATTTATACTACAACAACATCTGCTACAAATATTAGGGTCTATTATTGTGTGTACTGTACACATTATAGTTAATAAATTACTGCGGGGGATGGAAGACGAGTTAGTCGAAAGGATCGTATGAATCCATACCATAATGTATCTGTCCGTAACACAAACAGAGAGATGACAGAACAAACAGAGCTCATATTACAGATCAAAACAAGTTTTTAGAGGAGGGGAGGAAATGAACGGAGGAAGAGAAATGGAGACGTAGACAGAAGTATACAGCGCAATAAGAGAGGAGGCAAAATGAGATGAGGTTATGGGGGGGGAGCAAGGGCAGGAAAAAGATAAAGTGCCCATGTAGAGGAAAACATGAAACCATTAAGAGGGGGAAAAACACAAAGAGGAAAAAGAGAGAATGTCCTGTAACGGGGACAGAAGGGGAAAGAGAGACAAAGTGAAAGAGAGAGAAGAGGAGGGAACAGAGGGCAGAGGAGGATGAGATGTAGGACAATGATAGATCGTTTTCTGGCAGGCTCAATTTGTCACGCTGTTATTGGGAGGAAAATGGAATAGAGGAGCAGCCGAGAGGGTCAGAGGGAGAGGACGGGGGTCCAGAGGTGGGAGTGTTAAGCCAGGGGGGAGCGACGCCAGAGGACGGTAAGCGAGATAAACCCTGCACACCTCTTCACCTCTGGCCTTCAACAGATGATCACTGGAGGTTGTGGCGCATTTGAAGACTCCATCCTAGTAACCAGCAACACTGCGAACACCGGGGGGACGACTCGATGTTAAATCATGTACGTGGATGTGTTTTTTTTTACTTATATTAATGAGTTTTAGTCGATCTGGGCAGACCTGAAAGTCAACCTCGAAGTTGGGGCTGTGTTGGACTTCTGTATTTTGTCATCATTTGGTTATTCAAAAATATATTTTATTTACTGTCACCAATTTTAAGCATCAGAATCACTTTAGTAGTCATAGCTTTGTCAGGTCTGAGAATATAAACCTGACGACAGAAACCAGGGCTTGGCTTTGGCTTTCATAACAAAGAGCCTGTGTTACAAGGGATGGTGTAACACACGGTGCTATTGAACTGAACTATGGGAAGTGTAGGATCCAGTTTGATCCACACTCGCGACTTAAAGGCTCAGGATATCTTGACCTCTGTAGCTCAGATCCTAACTACTATCTTCATAATTGCTTTCTTGCAAGTCATCCCAGTGTTATGGACTTGCGATACTTAGCTGCAGGAGTGCCCCTCTGCCTTTCTATAGTTCAGCATCAAATAGCGCCCTTAAATTCCCAGGTGCCCTCCTACACGCCAGGTTGAATCCCCCCGGGAGCCCTCCGACAGTTGACAGTCGAGTTTCAAGAGATCCACATGGCTCAAGGTTAGATTTTCTTTTTTTTTTTTAATTCATTCAGCACAATGTTTTTTTTTTTTTTTTCTGTGTGCTGTGCAGTATGTTCCAGGCTTCATGGTAACAACACTTAGCCCATAACAGAGAAAATGTGAGCTATTATGGTGTAAAATGCCGTGTTTTAGGGGGACATATTAGGGAGTGTAGCTTGAAAAGGAAAGTGAAAGCTGGCATTTTTTACACTCATGCACTGCATTTAGAGTTTCTGGCTTGAGCTCATCTGTATCCAGTGACCTTGGTTACTGTTTTGACAAATAACACATATCGCAGCAAAGCATAGGAAGTGCATTTATACATTACAAAGTATAATAAGTGAGAACTTCGATAAGTATCTATCATAGCTTCCCAACATGTTCGAGCTGCAGCATGACGGAAGGTAAAAATCGTTTTAATCATGCAGCTATCTCCCATCAACTGAACACAATATTCCTCGATAGAATAATGCAATTGGTAAACACGCTTAAATCCCCAGGCTGCACCCCGTTGTCTGTTTGTACAGTACAGATCATCTCGATACATTTCAATCTCTCTGTCCTCTAAAACGCTACCTGCCCTCCCCCCTCGCTAAGTGCTGGCTATCACTAATGTGTTGCTTTGTTTGTCACCTCCATAAACTCTCCCAGCTTCTGATTCCAAATCATGCCACTCAACCAATCACACGCGGCGGGCCTTCATTTGTATTCTGGCCAGTCTAGTTTAATCTTCTGGGTGGCTGCAAGTGTGTTTTTCCTGTGGCTGGAAAGTACTTTTGGAGCTTTGTAATTATACCTGGCCTGACTCATTAGCACTAAGGGAGGGGGTGTAGACAGAACTGGCAGTGATGGATCTGAGGAAGGAATTAGGGGTGATGCAGTGAAGAAGTGCATGTTTTTTTGGCCATCCCTCTCCGTTGTGTGCATGAATGCAAAGGATGTTGTTTGTGCCAGCACTACGCTTCCCTGCACCAACACCATGCTCTCTGTGTCGGGGTAATGACTCATGCTGGGATAAACACTTCCAGGTCATGGCCAGCTTTATTCCAGTCTGAGAGAGAGAGAGAGAGAGAGAGAGAGAGAGATGGGAGGGGAGGGGGGCCACCAGGTGCCAAGAAACAACTGCTCAGGAAATATTTAGAAAAATGTGAGAAAAAGAATGGGCACGGGGGAAAATAAGCATAGTCAATGAGTGTGATCGGTTGAGTTTCATCTGTGAGAAAAATTAAGAAATGAACCCAAAAGCCGGAGAAACAACAGAAAAAAGAATAAGTAACAGGCACAGGAAATAAATACAGTCTAGACACAGGGAATATTGGCTTTTACAGAGAGGCGTTGTAGGTGGGAAGTGGTTTTAGACTTTTTCTACAGTAAGATAACAACTGTAAGTGCTGTAGATAATAAGGCGTAACATCTAAATTCAAACATGGCACATAAAGACTGAGCAAATGTCTGCCCTTTTGAAAGTATGAAGCGCACAACGCAAAACTAATGTATGTCACGTAAGCTTTGATTCCACACTGGACACCAACAGCGGTCTTCTGGTTGGAAGTCCTGTGCTTGTGTGACCCGACCATCCGTCCGTGACCGCCTCCCTGTGTGGACTTCCTCACTCTTAATACCACTTTGCCCATTAAAGTGAAAACTATCTTCAAATGCAAATTTTTTTCAGCAGAGTTCTCAACCTGTGACACTCTGACTTTGACAAAATAATTGTAAAGGACGCAGACATGTTTCAAAATGAGAGCTTACTGTCAAGAGTCACCTTAAGCTTTCATGTCAGGAAAATGTGGTTGAAGTGTGTTTGAGACTCGCATGCTCATGTGAGCGTCTGTGTGTATGCGTCTTGCGTCGCGCCCCACAGGCTTGCGAGTGTTGACTGCGACGAATCCCCCCCCAAGCCAGAAAAGCCATCACCGCTGTCTTCTTCCAAAGCACCCCATAATAGCATGTCAACTCGGGCCGCTTTTAAATCGCCGTTCACAATTGTTTGTGACAATAAGACGGAAGAGTCCTTGGCATCAAAACACAATTCCTGGCAAGGGCAAATGTGTTTATTACGTCGCACGCTCAAGTGTCACAAGGGTCCATTTTTAATCAGCGATTCATAGTCTCAAAAAAAGTGAATCTGTTGTCCCGTGCCGCAACCTTGTCTGTCAAGTTTTCAGATGGTGTTCACATGCACATTCTGAATGCCCTGCCACGCTTGTCTTGTCATTCAGCACAGAGATAGAGCAAAGTCAATGTTTCACCCGTGTGAAATTTCCATCACGCAAGATGATGTTGGAAAAGCAAGTAGACAAAACAGACAGACGTGTCACGGGTTGAGAATGAACTGTGACTCTGCGGAGAAAATATTTAACGTGGGACGTGGATTGAGTGATTCTTGATTCTTTTTTTTTTGTTACACTGGAGTTGGATGTGTTATTCCTTTTGCTGTGCTTCCATCCACAGGTGTGGTGAATCTAGCAATCATGGTTCCCCTTGTAAAGGCGCAGAGGTGATAGTGAAGGGAGGAGGACGCCACGCTTCACGCTGGAAGAGGACGGGCTGCTGTCGAGCCTCAGGCCTCGGACCGTGCAGTATGGAAACCAGACCCGTGTTTTCGATAAGCCGAGGAAGTCGACAAGACATTGCTCACTACTTCCCAGCACAAAGGGACGGTCCTTCTGACACCCACATTTGCGCTCGAATGAGTTACCACTGATCACCATTTTCTTTCTCCCTCTAGCCTGCCCGCCTGCTGTACCTGACAGACAGCGCTCTTCTTAGAAAAACTGGACACTGTGGCTCTTTGGCTACCTTCCTGGCCATGCCACGCTGTGCCTCGCCCGGCTAGATGCAGCCACAGGACGCTGGTTTAACGACACTGTGCGCGGCGTATAAAGACTTCTCATTTCTCATCCTCTTTCTGTGTTGATCATTTAAATGTCATTTTATCCCATAAGGGGGATTGCAGAGGGTGGCCTGTTAATAAAGTCTAGAAAATGTACAAGGCTGATTTGTGACTTGGGGAGAGGAGGGGTCTGAGGAGTGTGGGAGTTACCAATTAAATATTGCCTAGTCATAACACCAGGCTGGCAGATGTTTTCCATGGCTGATGCACTAACTTTGCTGTAGACCCTCACCTTCTTTTAAACAAGTAATCTCTCACCTTCCTTTTAGACTGATGTTGTTTGTCAGCCTCAAGAGTTTTATTCTTTTTTTATTCTTGTAATAAAAAGTTTTCTGTTATTGCTCTCACCTCTGTGGTCTTCTGGGGATTGACAGATGGTAGGAATTATTTACTGAAAATAAAAAAAAAAATCACTTCAACCATCGAGCAAGATTTGGTGAACTCTTGCTGAAGTTATTCTCTGACTACGTCTCATGCCACGGTTCAGCTGAAACGGCAGAATGGACCATAGACGAGTACAATAAACAGCTTCAGTATATTTGCTTATCATGGCAGTCCTCCCATGCCCTCCCTCTGAAATAAATATTTGGATGTACAACAAGATGCTTCAAGTGGCGGAGATGGTGCATAAAAATGGCAGAATGAGAAAAAAGCAAGACAGTCAAGAGCACCAGCTGCAACTTGAAAGAACAGTAATGCACCAGCACCAGTCTAACAGGTGGAGGTCTTGTCCTGTCGACACCACGACCTGAAACACCTCAGAGTTTTTATCTTAGCTTTTGTGACAAAACTGAATGGTTTATTTTCAAAGACAGGTAGTGTATAATATAGTATATCTCCTGTGTGCCAAAGTTGAGTCCCCGGCCCTGGAATGTTTTTATTCTGCACAAATGTAGCTCTAAAATAAGAACGCATTTTGCATTGAGAAAGACCATGATTGTCACAATCCATTATTCAAAAGAAGTCTGTCCAAATATTGATGACATATTATGAGAAGACTAATGAAGGTCCATTAGAAAAACGTATGATAGATAATTAAGATTATGATAGTTATGAGCTTTTGTGTGTGTGTTCGCTATTCTAAGATGATCTTGCGGTGGGGTTTTGGAGGCGCGTTATTTGAGTTTGAAGAGAGTGATGATGACGAGGTACAATCCAGTGCTTGCAGGATGGAGGTGCAGTCTGCTTTCCTCGAAAGAGTTCATTACAACTGTCACAGTGGGAGAAATGCACGATCAACTTGTGAACAAGTTTTCATCTTTTCCACATTAAATGTGCAACCACGGGTTGCATTTACAATCCATCCCTTAATTATCTCTTAAAAGAAAAGCCATCTTTTCCCGACTGGCATTAGAAATTCCCACCTTCTTCAGTAGGTCGTGTCTGTCTGATACCACACTCAGCTCCAGTCTCTCAGCACTCATCTCTTTTGTCTCTCTTCACTGCCATCTCTTCCATTAGATTTCACCCATTACTGTTTCATACAGAGGTGCTTTATTATGTCGAGGAGCTCCTTCTAGCTCCCCATCTCTTTCTCATCTTTGACCTTTTCTCTGTACATCCATCTCTCCCTGTCCTTTATTTTCTCTCCCTGACTTTGAATCCCTTTTATTTATTTGTGCCCTCTCTCTGTGTTCCTGTCTCCTTCTCTTTACCCTCCTGCCACCCTGTGCAGCATCTCTTTCTCCCTCTCACGTTCCCTGGCAGCAGGCAGCAGTGCTTGTCACTCTTGTAGCTTGGTGTAGCCGCCGCACAGGAGGCAGACCTCACCCGGCCTCTCTGCTCCATCCATCAACCGGCCTGCAGAGCTGGCGTGCCAGTTGACACCACCCATTCTGTTTCCCTTCACTTCAACACCTTCAGGAGGCCACTGTCCCGCAAGCACAGAGAGAACGAATGCAACTGAACGCGATAGAAAGGAAACATTTAATTTATGCTATGTCATTAAAGCAGGTATAGGAGAGTTAACCCATGACAATGGCAACGTGAGAAGGCTTCCTATTTATAACAATAATCGTTATAATAATAAGAACGATGGTGAGAATTCGCTTTATTTTTAATGTTAAGGTGTTGTAGTCTTACTCCTCTTTTTCAGGTTTCACATTCAGTACAGGTATTTCAATTGCTTAAAGGGTTTTAATCAGTGTTGGTGAAAATGAATGACTATCTCCCAAAGGCAGTACCCAGACAGCCAAAAATCTAATTTAGGTGTCTCCAAGATATATAGCCGCGGAGCTGAACCGTTGACAATTAATGGGAGAGTGACTTTGGTAACTCATAAAATGTGTCAAGCTTTTGTACCTAAATGTGCATCGTTTTATGTAAGTGATTTAACAAATGCTCACTAATACAACCCAAGGACGTAGAAATGGGACAGCTGAAAGCTTAAAAAATCCACTTTATGGCCCTCTAAAAGGTTCGTGACTCGAGTGAAGTTTCCCCATCATGACGGGAGCAGAGAGCAGTTGGATGTCAGGGACGAGGCGACACAGGAGCTGACAGAAGACGCTGCATCCTCTCATGGCCAGAATGAATGAACGCGAGGGGTGATGGCAACTGTCCGGGCGGGAGGAAACACGAGCCCTGAAATTCAGCACAAAAGTGCGGACACTGTCAATTACATATGCATCTTGTTCAGAGTATGAGAAATGACTTTGGCCTCAGAGTAGACTGCAGAAGTGATAACTGACTCGTGACAGAATATGTTACTCGGGGAGTAGAGCGTCGCCAGAACTGGATGTGTGATTTAGGGTGACTTTTGCTAATGCACTTACGTCCTTTACTGTTCGTCAGGTGAATTAAGAACTTGAAATTAAAGTTATGAATATGGTCGAGCTATATTACTTCTTTGATGAACTGTCTGCCTGACAAAGGTGCCTCTTTTTAATCTGCCCAATGCATATTGGGACATTTTTCCCCCGTCCCCATCTGACCTTGTAAAGGAATAAATCAGCACGGACAGATTATGAGGAAATGGGCTCCAAGGCACAGACATGTAAAAGATGTCCTACACCTCTACATAGTGAAGAGACAGCCAGACTGAAAGAGTTGTTTGTATTCATTCTGTGTCTCCTTGCAGCTGCTTTTGTCTTTCTACTTGTTTTGGCTCTCTCTTTGCCATCATTCTCACACTGAGCAACACATCAAATTCAATAAAGCTGATAGTAAATGAAGACAGGAGGGCTGCAACGAGGCTGCTAAACGGCCGACCGCAATTCGAGTCACATCAGTGGATATACTAAAGGACACCTGAGGAGGTTTCCATGCCATTTGTTTACCTAAAAAGTGGTTGTTTTTTAAAGAGACCTGGGATATTTCTAACCATTGGTGTGGGGACCAAAACTGGCCATTTTTCATGGGAAGTTGGACCGTCTCCATCGATGGTCAAGAGGGTTAAAACAGGTTTTTTAAGCCAAACCCTGATGTTGTCCAAACTTAACCGAGTTATTTTTGTTCCCAAGCAGACCATAGCGATGGTGTGGTGAAGAGAGAGACATAGAACAATTTTACTGAAACAAATATAAAGTTGCGACATGAAGAGATTTCCAGTTTTCCGGAGGTTTGATTGAAGCTTGTGACTTTTGCTACGTGGAGTGAAATTGGGGCGAAACATCTGAAGTGAGTCCAAGAAAGACAGAATCAAAACTTAAATTTTGAACCACAAGAAGCTTCCCCTGAAATGTATAATTAAAGTTGTGAAGATCTCTAGGTTGGCGCTAAAAAAACATTTATTCTGGACCCTCTGCAGATGTCACTTAGATGTCAATTTCATTCTGGCTCCCCAGGGGACTTATTTTAAATGTCAAGGATGCTGAAGTGTCATCTCCTGGATTTGTTTTGTTCTGTGGGTTGTGTCTTTGTGGCTGTTTTGCATCTCTTCGTAGTCGTTTATCCTTGTTTGATTCTCTCTTTAGTTCTTCACACTTCCTTTCATCTGCTTTGTGTCTCTTAGTTGTTGCTCTTTGTCTCTTTGTAGCTGTGTTCATTGTGTGGCTACTGTGTGTCATTATGAGTCACTTTGTGGTTGTTTTGTGTCTCCTAAAGGCCCTTTTACATCTCTTTGTAGATATTTGTGTCTGTAATAGACTGCTTTGTATCTCTATGTTGTCATTATTCAGTCTTTTGAAGTTGTTTTAACTTTGTAGTTGTAATTGTGGTCATGTTATAGTCATTCGGGGTGTCTTCGGGGTCGCTTGTGTCTCTTCGTAGTTGTTTACATATTTTTTCAAATGTTTTGTGTCTCTTTGTTGTTGACTTTTGACTCTTTGTTGATGTTTTTCACTTTGCCTGTTGACATTTTTCATTCTTATCCCAGTGTTTTCTGCCCATGTCATCATTTTACATCTCTTTGTAACATCTATTTGTAACTCTCTTTGTAGTGCTTTTGCATTTCTTTGTGGCCATTTTGTGTATTTCTTGTTGATCTTTATCTCTGTGTAGTTGTTTTAACTTTGTAATTGTTACTGACATCATTTCATATCTGTAGTAATTTGGGTATCTTTGTGGTGAGTTTGTTTCTGTGTGCCATTTTGCTTTGCTTTGAACTGATTTTTCAGTTCCCTCTGACTCTTTGTAGTTGTTTGTGTCTCTTTTAGACAACTCTGTGTTGTTACTATTCGTCTCTTTGTAGATGTTTTTAACTTCGCCTGTTGTCATTTTTCATTCTCATTGACGCGTTTTCCGTCCTTGTGGTCATTTTACATCTGTTTGTTACACATTTTGTGTCTCCTTGTTTATCCATGTGCATAGGTGTAGGAGGAATGAATGAGTGTAGAGAGGGGCAGAGTAGAAGAGAGGGTAGAAAATAATGGAGCTGAATGAACTATGAAACACAGATGAACAATTCAGAAAAGAGCAGAATAAAAGAACAGGTCTCGGTGGTAAACAGCAACTGCCACAGAACCACAGCCGATCACCTCCAGAGTGAATTCACGGAATTTATCTATTTTCACAAAACCTAAATGTCACTGATACCATCAATCCCCCTTTTTACCTACATTACCGTGATGTATAAAAAATAATAATTCCTGCGGCTTTTTGATCCGACTTCATGTCAACTTCTAGTCGCCATGGCAACTTCAGTGCGTTTCTCTCGTGCTCGAGCACTTGACTCTCCAAGGCACCATGATCATCATTCTCCTTTCAGACATTAGCATATTTACATTTTCTCCCTCAAGATCTCTAGTGGGGAGCGGGCACACTCCGTGACAGCAGTCACACCGAGGTATTAATGAAGCTTTGATGAATTAGCAAACCTCCACCACTTCTAATACATTAACATATTCACAAGAGCATTCGGGGGGCTGTGCTGAATGTGAAGCATTGCTTATTTCTTATCCCCCAAGATGCCTCATGCTAATTGTGTAAGGAGTGATAAAGAAACATAATTGGCAAGATTAAATGCAAACTTATGAGAAGAAAAGATGTCTACAGCAGTGTGTGTGTGTGTGTGTGTGTGTGCATATACAATTCATTGAAGTACATGAAAAGATCAAAGCAGCATGTCATTAATGAAACTTGAAAGCCTTGGCATATTCACAATCTGTGCACCGATTTACTCGTATGTAAGCGCTTCGCTTTTCGATTCACATTCGAGCATTTACACTAAGTGAACATTCAGATTTTGCACCTGCTGTCATAACTTTTTATATGGTACTTTCTCACACATGACAGAAAGGTACAAATCAGTCGGTGCAGAAGATATGCATCGCTTAACTTAAATCTATTGAAAATAAGAAGATCATGTGTACGCTGCATATGTGCGTCTATATTGTATATTTCCTAAAGGTTTCGAGGAAAAGAAATACCGGACATGACAGGATATGGGCGGGATTGTATTACATACAGCAGAGCCTCGTCTCTGGGGGATTCTCTCTAACCCTCCAGTGATCTCCAACTGAATGTGAGCTCCAAAAGCAATAAAGGTATGGAGATTCTGACACGTATTCATACTGTACATATCCTTACTTTTTTAGCTCCTTCTATCTTTACGCTGGCACGAACTCGTCTTCACTAAGTAACAGAGATACATATGGTGGCCTACGGAAATGTCACTACGTCGAGACTAAGTTTGTTGTGTCCTTCATTGCAAGTGACATTAAAGGGCAGTGCAAAAAGCTTCTCCGCAATATATAGTAAATGTAAAATGTCTTAGTGTCCTTGCAACGAGAAAAGGGGAATGAACAGAATTATGAAACACTGAACTCGTTACAACATTTTTCTTGTTTTTTAAGCAGTCATTTAGAGGCAGGAAGCTTTTCTTTCAATACTATTCCACAAACTGTCCTCAAGGTTTTGTATTTTCTGCACAAATCCAGGCTTCTCTGATTCAAATTATAAAAAAATGCTCAAATGATGTTACATCATAAACTCCTCATTCTTTACAATCTTTTTCTAAAATCACTATCCTCTCTGTATTCACTTTGTAGTCTTTACCTATTTTTTCGAATCTTACCATTCCTAGAATGCTGACCAACCAAGAATTATAAATCGATTGTTACGGACGATTCATTTGCCAGTTCATTTTTTAAGTGTGTTTGCGTGTCTTTGATCTACAACCATATTTTTAACAACCTTTTGTCCACTGCCCTGTATTTGAGTTGGAAAACCATCAGCGTTTATTCTGTGTTTGAAGATTAAGTGTCGGACTGTGACGTGTTGGCCGGGCTAGAACAAGCCACTCAGCTTGCCTTCATGTTCCGTGTTTTGTCTCCAACGCTGCCAAGGTCGCGCAAGTCTCTTCTTCAATCGCGCTGGAACAGCACAATACATTGTTATTCAACAGGGTTTGACCGTGTGGTTATTGTGAGCGCAACCCCACTTCTAGCTGTCAGGCTGTCAGGCTGTCAGGCGATAACACAGAGAAGTGTTGTGATTTTTTTTGTTTACAGGTGTTCAATCATGAACATAGCAATTCGTCTCTCTCGAACTGTTTTGAGGAGCTAGATGATTGGATTTTAAACCTGATGTGTGCTTAAGGAGAGCTGCATGCATTAACTCCTACACATTCCTCTGATTCCATATGCTATAATTAGCAAACATGATATGTAAGGAGAAAATAGAGGAGAGGTTGCTAATGGCTTCCGGGTTAGGATAGTATCAGCTAGAAAAGATGCAAATCCTCAGTTGACTTTGCTTGAACTCTGCCTGGGCTCACATGCACTGTTGCTGATCTGAACGGTAAACAAAGCTCCTCTCATTGGCGGTGCAGTGAAGACTCAATGAATGTTCCATTGTATAAAATACTTTTCTACTGTCCAGATATATATTTAAAATATCAGATTCAGGTTATTGGCACCTGAAATGTTTTCCTTTTAGCCAGCTCAGTACTCAAGGCAAAACGCATCCCGGGCTGATCTCCGCCATCTGCTTTGGGTTTTGTCAGGTGTCCAGAGGGGTGCAGACGGGCACAGTGGCATCTTGTTTCATCAGTTTTAACAAGGTAACGGTCACTAGCGTGGTCTTGGGGGCTATTCCCTCTGACAACCACACGATTCACAATTACATTTTTGATCAGCTGTCAGATTAGCAACGCCACGCAGCTGCGTTTCCCTTCACGCGTCATCATCTTTATCGAATAAATGCTTGTTTTCCATCCGGCTCGTTCACTTTCTCTCTGCTTGCGTTGCTGATCCCCCTTAGGGGAATCAGCAAAAAATCGGGGGTGTAGGCCTACCTGGTGGATGAACACCTGTGCGCCTCGGGGGCTCATGAGCAACACAGCCCGCCGCAGAGTGTCCCGGTACCGGTTGAGCTCCTCGGTGCGCATCGTGTTGAATAGGTCGGTGAAGACCCGGCTGACGTTGCGGTCCACCCTCTGCAGGGAAACATCCAGGCCCAGCCGGGACGCCTGATCCATAAAGGTTTGCAAACCACGGATATCTGGAGGAGGAGAGAGAATAACAGGGAATTGGTGATGGGGGGGGAGGGGGGGGGGGTCGACACGAAAAGACAGGTGCTATAATACAAAGTACTTTATTCCCAGAGCGCTTTATCAGAACTGTTGGTAAACAACCCGCACTTTCAACACCTGCACATCCACTCTGTATTTTCAGGGCTCCGTTCCAAAGGGCTTCAAGGCAGGTTTCGTTCTTTGCTCCTGATCTAAAGCATGACAAAACACAACAAGCACTCCTGTCTTTCTGTTTCCTGGGGTTTACAGGATATGAAACTGCAAGCAGGTGTTGCTGTCCCCAGAGATCTGAGTGAGCGTGCGTGAGTGTGTGTGTGTTCCCTATACAAAAATCCACTTAAAAGAAGCCTGTGCTGAACACACAAATCAAAGGTGATGTGCAGCAGAGTGCTCACAATGAGCACAACCATCGCAGCAGTCACAGGGGGAGCAGTAGCCCAGCATGTGCCAAGTCATGCCGCATTGTTAAAGAGAGGCTGGCCAAAATAACTGGGGCCAGACTTCTCTCTGCAGCCACAATGGATGGCGTGTGTGTGTGTGTGTGTGTGTGTGTGTGTGTGTGTGTGTGTGTGGATGGGTGGGCTTCCCCCTGTTACATCTCCAGAGGTTTGATGAGTCATCGAGCGCTCCAGTTTTTAGGGCTGAGAACAGATGATATTCAGAGGCAAACTGGCCCAAACCTATATAATCAGGTGGTGTGGTAAATTAAGGGGAGGTTTTTGATGCTTGAGGCAAAAACTGGAAATTAGGCTAATAAGAAAGCCCCAGACTCGGTCCGGGCAGCGAAGCAACATTCTAGCACATCTGTGAAGTTTCTCGGTCCGGACTTTTGGGGGCAAAGAGAACCGGCAATATGAATAAGTACCGTATGAAGCAAATCACAGAGACTCCGATGCAATGCGCAGTGCCTTCCTGCTGTTGTTGTATTGCAATTTATTTTTAGGGGCAACATAAATACTCAGAGAATAAAAATGTTCAAAGGGCAGAACAAAAGATGAAATTAAATCATTCATCATTCTGAAGCGTCGCCAAAACTCTCTTACTGCGGCACTCTTCGAAACCCCTCCGCCTTCCGAGCACACACACACACACGAACACACGCACAGAAAAAAACGCACACACCTCTTTGCTTTCTTTGTCTCTAAATCGAAGCGATTACCCCTGGTAGTGGGGGTTGCTTTGGTTACAACGGGCAAAAGGCTCAACTTCTGAGTAATCCCTCCTTTTGTTGGAACACCAGTGCCTTTTCTAAGTAAATCACGGCTCCTTGCCTTCTGTTCCGCAACTGGACCATTGCAATTAATTTTCAGATGCGATATCTTTCTATACACAACATTCAGCTTCAGCAGAAACTGGTTGTATATTTATTCTGCTCGTCAGTGTGAGTCATGAAACCCAGAGGCTGTAAAAGTATAAACCTGTGGAGGTGTGACTCGATGAGCATATGATTAAGTCGCACGCGCGGATGCAAAAGACGTGTTGTTAAATACATGTGCTACGTATCCAAGAGGCTTATTGTCAAGTGGTTTTGGATCTGTATTGACAACATGATGTGTCTGAGAATGTTGCACAACCTGCATAAATTAGACAGATGTTTGAACCACAGACAAGTGGCTAACTAAAAGCTAAAACCATAATGAATGAAAATAAAAAAAACAGATTCACCAGTCACATATTGTAATGTTTGCTGTTGGGCAAAAAAACCTTGTATCCCTCAGATGGGAAAATACAGGAAACATACTGTAACAAACAAACAGGGCTTTTAATCCCGCGAAGAGCCGAGGGAAAGCTGCCATGCGATAACTACTCCAGGACGCCCCGATAGAAACATCGGACTTCAAAGCCAGCGTTCCAAACCGGTAGCAGGCTTTTCCACGGGCCAACCGTGTCAGCCACGGACGGGGCTGCAGTAAAGAGGATTAACGTGGAATTAAAGGTCCGATTTTTCTGGACATGTTTACCCGGGCTTCATTTTCTGACCACAAATCTGCTCCTGAAAGTTTAAGATATCAAAACTTTGCCCTCTGCCCCCCCTCCTGTTTCACCACCCTGCTCTCGCGCTCTAACAAATTGCAACATACTCGGTGCTCTTGGTTTTTCTACCCGTCCCCTTACCTGTCTTTTCCCATACGGTGTGTATCTGAGAGAGGACAGGGAAGAGAGATCGAGGGCAGATTGAGAAACACCCCCACAAAGCTGATCCCACATCCCTCCCAGCTCTATCTTACTCCAGTTGTAAAAAAAGAAGAAAAAAAAAGTGGTACTCCCTCTAGGATTGGAGCAATGCAGAAATGAGCATATCATGATCAAAAGGCTCTGAGGTTTTTCCACCGAGCTGTCAAGCTGCGATGCAATCCGAGCGGAAAAAGTCTGAGAAATGGCTTCGCTAGCAGCCTGTGTTTACTCAAAATTGAGATGAGACTGTTAAAGTAATCACTGTTATTCTTGCAACAATGACATCAGTTAATTATATGCAACATAGAGCTTTTTTGTGGCAAATCTGAAACGTATCGGGCTCCGAGTGTGCCGCGTGTTGCCACAAGAGCAATTAGAGCAGGCGAGAGGAGGCAGAAAGTGAGAAATGATTGCTTCCGTTTTTACTTCACTCTCTTCTAACAGACGGCAGACTGTCTGCTCTGTGTTAACACTGCATTTAAAGGTAAACATGACTATTCTAGTTATCTGTCTAAACTGCATCTAATGGCTTGGATATGAGGTCTGCACATCATAAATGATTTCTGTGGTTTGGAGTGCCAGCCAAACACAGGAGTTCAGTGCAGGACCAACATTTGTAACATCAATCTTTGTTCTCCTCCACACAGCCTGACAGGTTAAGTCCAGTTCATTGTATTTTTGTTTTGGGGTAATTTTTTTGAAAAAGAACAACAGTTCAAACTGCTTTTCTAAGGAATGAAAGTTTATTTTTTCACTGGACTTCACAAAATGCTTCCCACGAGAAAAAAAAAAAACACACACACAAGAAAAAACAGAGGGAAAGACGAATCATCGGTTTGATTGTGCACAAAAAAATTGACGACTGAGAATTCGCGCTGCAAGTCGTGTTCGTAGAACTTCAAGTGGTTTCAGTTGTATTAGTGGATTTTTGTTTTTGCTATGATTCCCTTTTCAGAAGACGGAATAAAACACGAAATTCCAATTAAAACCCAAACGTAATGATCCCCACGCAAAAGTGACAACACGTAATCTGGAAGAGGCAGCAGGAAAAAAACTAATTCAATCAATGTAAAAATAGATGCATTCATTATGTTTGATTTATATTCATATTAAGGTCCTTCTCATCTGTGGTCATAGGATTCATACATAGTCAGTGTTTGTATACATGTGTATGTGTTATGAACTGGGCTTCAGAGAAAAAACAAACCCAACACCTTGCAGGAGAGAAACAGCAGGTGAAGAGAATCTTATTATGTTCTTACACCACGTCTAGTAAATACAGCATTGTGTGAACATTATCTGTCACACTGACCAAAAGTCTGGTCGTTCAGTGGCAAGGCCAACTGACTGGCCACAAGAGCCGAGGCAGAGTGAAGATTCAAAAGGAAAACAACTCGAGGCAGCTGCATAGAGCCAGATCTGTACCTCGGGTTCCCTCTGCTTTAACCTCATGGTGGGATCTCAACTGAGGGGAAAGAATAACAATAAAATCTACAATAAAAAAAAAGAAATGTGGGGCTCAGAGGGAGCAGACAAAGTTCACCAAAAAATGAAAATCTTGTCTTTATCTACTCACCTTCATGCTGACGGAAAGTCAGGTGGAGTTTTCTGGAGCTTCAAAGCAAAACAGTGTTGCAGCATTCTCCGTGACAATTGAAGCAGGTGAGAAAACAAATGACTCCGTACAGCTTCGTCCCACTTAATCCAAGTGCATGGAGGCCCAGTGATCCCAAATCATTTAAGAGCATGTTATCCACACCGTTGATGCACAGTTGAGCGCATGCTATGGTTTTAGCTTTGCAGCTACGGTGAAGATATCAGTCTTTGTAGAATAAAGCCAAAAACGGAAGCTTTCAGCGCGCAAACATGTTGAGTTGAGTCGAGTGTGAAGCCTGCAGAGGCTGATGACACATCATCAACTCTCATTCATGTAATATAGGAGAAGTGAGATATGATCATACAGAAGAATTACGCATAATATTAAGTCCACCTAATGCATGTAAATTGAGGTGGTGAACACAAATCTAAAATCTTTCAGTCTAATGCTGTTTTATACAAATCCACCATCAGAGTACATAGGGCCTCACATATGACCACATTACGTGAGGCGCCGACTGTCACTGATCTCGTCTGGTTTGCATTTTTATCGATGTAAGTCTTTTTAAGTGAGTATAAGCACCACTGCTGCTGCACAGCTTCACAGATAACGATTTGTGGTTTTCAGCTTTATGGACGGGGATGAACGCTTTGCTACCTTGCCCTCAGCTTTAATGTATTGTTTGGACACGGGAGGTTTACACCTATTATCGTCATTTCACTGCGGTTCTTTCATCCGGCAAGTTTTGAGCAAGCAGCTGTTCACTTTTATACTTTTGGTTGGCGCGGACATAATGCATCAGTTTGTCTTTTGTTCGTCAGAGACTATAAAAAAAATGAAGGAAACAAAACGGTTCCAATATAAGCAGTCTGGTCTGAATGTGCAGAGCAGGCTGGGCTGGAGATACATTTTCCCCGCACTCAATTAGTATCCGAGTCCAGGCCTGGTGAATGGTCAAAGATTCTGCTCAGTGATTGCATTTCTGGCTTACAACAGTGCCATGCGAGTTTTAGTCCAAGTGGGGAATAAAATTAATTGCCCTACTTTAGTTTGGCTGACACGCTTTCAGGATGGTGCGATGCTGCACGCTTAGAAGGGGGGGAAGGCAGTTGGACCTGAATACAACTATTGGAATGATAAAGAAAATATAGTATTAAAATAAAAATGCAAAATGACCTTCAGGAATCAGTAAAAAACGGGAACACCAGCACTGCGTGAGACTGCGGGGTTACATTTAGAGTTTTTATTTATCTATTCATTTTATAAAACGTGTTGAACTTCTACTTCTCGTTACCTGATTGTTGAGCATCAAAATAGAAACTATGCAACTGATCTCTCACCAATTATTTTACCCTTTCACAGAAAAGGTTAAGAGCCGTCTATGAGGTCATGCACGATGATGGAGAAATATCTACGTTTGATATCCGCATTTTTCTTGCTTCCACTTATTCCTGCCATCACGGTGATTAACATTTTACTCACCGGTTTCCTGCTGAGATTTAGAGCTATTTCCTGACTGACATTTAGATGAGGCTTAACATAACATACATATCTGTCCCTCTCCACGCCTTTTCTTCTCTACGCTACCCTCTCTTTGATTTTTCTCCGTCTCTCTATTCTTCGTTAAGCCAATTAACTGAAGGTCACCTGTATCTTCACTCCCTGTGAAATTACCTGCTGAGTTAGTTGACAGTGTCACGGACCCTCATTTTGATGAAACAAGGTAACGCAATAAGAAGCAGAGCGCGATGTGACATAGGAGCATCTTCATTTTCTCAGATCTGTCACTAACCGCCGCGTTGCAGACGTGCCGCAGACTCTGCAGGAGGTGTCCTTTGTGTGTTTGTCTACGTTCATACCCGCCGGTGTTACAAATGCACCTTCTACATTAGGAACCACCTCCAACTTGGGACCAAAAGCAGCTTAATCAATCTCACACCTAATCCCAACCTAATTCTCTCCTCCTCTGACAGAGAGCCAGTCACCACAGGGTGGGCAGAGACAGATGTAGCTGCTCCACAGTCATTACTAAGCGCATGTTAACTCAGACAGACCTGCCAAGGAGCCTACCGACGTTCAAGAAATATCGACCCACCCTCAAGATTTCCTATAATCGTGCCTCGGTCGCCTTTCAAACTCTCCTTGTTATGATAAAATGACAAGGCAATTTTACAGAAGCCTTTGTTTGCAGATAGTCTACCCACTGTCCACCCTCCCACACAGAATCAATAGCTGGCATCCTTTTACATACCCACATCTGTGAATAATGTGCAAGCACACCTTAGAAGGCAATTACAAAGGCATACAGATAAAAGTGCAGTGTTCCGGGAGTGCATCAGAACGATGCTCTGACACCTCTTTTTTTTCTTTTTTTTCTCCCCCAAGTGAGGAAAATACATTCTCAGTCCACATATTCTGGTTGAAAGTCATGCACAATTTTTTTTAAGCATCATGAAAGATAGCCGATAAAAACAAAGGTCAAAATCATCTCATTCACGTTCAAGATGTGCTGATGGATTTACAATAACGGATGGATTGGGCAACATCAGAGGTGGGAAGTTAGGAAGTACAAATGCAGATTTTTTTTCAGGTATCTGTACTTGTACATGTTTCTGACAGCCTTTTTACTTTGACTCCCAACATTTTAACACAAATATCTGTATTTTTCACTCCCTACATTTTACAACAGAGGCTTTACTTATATGCATTTGAGGGGAATTATCGATTATTTTTATTTCGTGTTGTCGCACCCAACCTTACCAACATCACAAGACTGATTTCAGCCAATAAGTGCAGATCAGGCACAGCAGACGTAGTGAGACTAAACGCAGACAGAGAGGGAGACTCGAGCGGGGGAGAAAAGGCGTGTTATATCTGCAGAGATCCTGCGGCCGTCTGCCTGCATACTCTCAGTCACCAACGCTTTATCAACCCAAAATGTCGGCATTTCACATAAATGAGACTCGACATCTTTCTGGTGTGTTTACAAACAGCTCAAACAAATCCTACTGATACTACCTTTAAGTTTAATAGTGTTTGAATTACATTAATATGAGATGAGGTTCAGCTAGATTTGCATAGAAGTGGCGGTATAAACTAGATAATTACGTTTTACTTTTATCCTTTGAGTACATTTCAGAGCCGGTACTTTCTTTCTTGAGTAAAGAAGTTGAAGCAGTACTTTCTACACACGTGTCTGTACTTCTACTTGAGTAAAGAATGTGTGTAGTTTTGCAACCTCTGAGTAACATGCATGAAAACTTTACATCTTAAAGTTGTCTGCAGCTGTCAGTAGCCTTCGAGCAGCGTGGTAATTATTTTTTTTTTCTCCCGTCTTTAGCTAAATAACACCGATAAGTGAAGATGAAAAGGCTTGCAGTACATCCTTAAATGCACCATTCACTCTTCTCAAAGAGCCAGCACATAGCCAGCCTCTTAAACTCGTCCAGCTTGAGCTGCATCCACAATGTCTGCAGGAAATTAAAGCTCGTAGATTAGCCTATTAGATGAGCTTGACCGCCGACTGCACTGCTAATTTTTCCTCACGATGGATGTTTCCAACGCCGCTTCATTTGCTCGGCATAAGTAAGTACATTTAATTGCAAAAAAACTAAAAACCTGCTTGTGTTCATTCTTCCTTTTCGCTTAATGCCACTAACCTACCACATCCATAGTGCCACCGAATAATACTACTTGGTGAGATGTTTGGCTGGCTGCTGCTTGATATTCTCATCATGGTGGTCATCTGACCACACGATCATAACATTTGATTGTGTGGTCAGTTAGCTGACTTGTGTATGTAAAACTTGCCATTGTAGGAACGATGGTGTTCCATAAGCTTCAAAATGAGCCACAACTTAAAGTTCCCATGAAGTTCAAATTGATGTTTAAGTGTTTTTTATAACATATGTGTTGCTCTAAAGCTCAACATAGCCCGGTATTAGGCCCACCAATGGCGAAAAGTCATTCTGTAGGTATTTAAGTGTTTGTAATTTCTCGGAAAGCATTCAAAAAAAGGTTCTATGACTTGTGTGATTGTCTATATGATGCTGCCATGGATGTACTAAAAGGACGCCGCCAGGCAGGAGTGTTTCTGGGGACCGGGCCTCAGGGATTACAGTACAAAAACAAAAGCCTCCATTTTCCATTCAGTGTTTTGGAAGAAACTGGATCATATTTTATGGAGAAAATACACTCTGACTTTCCCTCTGCTGTCCTGGGGTTGCTCTGCCTGAACTCTGCACAGATAGCTTCACTTGTTGCTAAACTGCTAACTAATGCTAACCAGCAGCCTCCCGTGAACACCTCTGGACTGGAGCTGCATGCAGCCTCTGAGAACAACAGAAGCATTCAGTGCTGTTAGCTTTTTTTCAAATGCCAATCAATACACGCATAACAAGTCCCTTCTTACCTACCTGTTCAAACAAGAAACATGTAAATGTGCTGAAGCAAGCAGCACTCCACTTGCCGCTTCATGGGAACCTTAACCTTGCACGCGCATGCATGACATTGCCGTCCCTAGTGACATCATAGAAAATCCTTGAACAAAGCAGGCAATTTTGGTAAAAGTGTTCAAAACACAATCTGATTGGTTTAGGGGCTGATGGGACGAGTTTTAGCCAGTTTTCATGTTTAACGTTGGATATTTAATACCTGCTCGAACAGTGAGAGACGACTCCCACTTTGTATTCAAGGTGTGTTCAGTAGCGTACTGTCTGAGCAGGTGTGGGCCAGATAGACAGGCGTGTTGTGTCACATTTCAAACAAGGCATAGCATGACAGACTTATTCAATTTGCAGCCACTCTGCTGAACGCTTTCTATTTAAAGACATGGCTGGTTTTACAAAAACAAGCGGAGAAGAGAGCACAAACCTCCATTGTGTCTGGTCACGGTTAAATGTAAAATGAAACAGAATAAAACCACAGCTTTTGATCCACTGCGGGAACTCAAACCCACTGCCGTGGATCCACAGTCATTTAGATGCAACAAGGAACTCTTGTTTGTGTATGAAAGTTACATTTGAAATCCGAGCACTTCGGTCAGTTCGAGAAGCGCACAATCCACAAGGGGCTCGTGGTCCTTGACGGCGAAGCGAGAGAGTTTACCGTCAAGTTTGCTTTTCAGTGGGAGAGATGAACTTCTGTGGCCTTGGCTTGTGCTCGGCCTATTTTGTTCTTTTCAAATAAAAAGCTGAGGCATTAGACTCCCCTTCGGCTCTGTCAGAGAACACAACTGAACTCTGTAACAGAAGGACTTTTTTTAAAAACAGTATTGGTTATTAAAAAAAAAAAAGGCACCGATGAGACAGAAATTTCAAACAAAGGAGAAAGAAAGAACAAAAGAAAAAGTACAAAAATGACCCAAAACAAAAAGCTAAAGCTAGAGTGTATTTTGGTTAGCACTGGGCTGTCGTAGGATTATCATACAATTGTGTCCTCTCTTATTTGCCTGAAGGCACTAAAAGCAAAACCACAAAAGAATTAGTTGCAGTCGCAGTACAGTGTCGTCCCTTCTACTTCTTCTCCTTCTACAGCAGCACAGGAATTAGGTTATTTCTGTCACTGTGAAAGAAAATAATGCAGCACACTCTCACAACAGGGAATCAAATTATGTGTTAAAAATGTACAGTGACAAATGGAACCAGAAGAGGTGACGCCTTAGAGTTTGTTTACATAATGTGCCTTTTATGCGGCTGATGCAGTGGTGGAGACTGAAATGAATCAGCTTCCCCTGACACACTTCATTACACTGAGCCACACTTTGCCCCTGAGGTCAGGGAGAGCCAGCTGTTTAAACACAAAACTCACCCTGCGCTCTACTGCTGCGGAACCGTGGCGTCGCTCGCACCATACGACAACAAAACGCTTAAAGAAACGTGATAAATTACAACAAACAACTGTCTATATATATGTTGTATAGATGATGAGGATACGGACAGTTCTTCCTGCGTGATACAGCGCGATGCCTGAGGCTACATACAAGTAGGTGCTCTATCTTTATCTATCCATCTGTTTTCGTAGACTAATGCACCATCAGCGCACTGATGGCACAGCAGCCCAGCGAGACACGGCCTTATCGCAGCACATCTAGAAATCCATCAGACACAGCCCACGCCTACTTTACATGTTCGATGGAGACGGCCTCAGTATGTAGCAATCATGCGTCTAATGGATTCGCAAATTAAACGTTCTCTTTTTTAAAACATGTTCACTCCCAGCCAGAGTCCGCTCATCTCGGTATGGGTTTTAACTGTCAGATGAAAAAAATAATAATTGAGTGAGATGATCTTTGCAATCTGAGAGAGAATCAAAAAAACTCCCATCTCCCTATAGACGGTTAGATTAACATTACACTAGATAGAGAACCGCACTCCGATGGTCACAGATGAGCACAGTGTCCTGTCAATCAGCAGATCGGATTTTAGTTGAGGGAAAAAAGAGCGGTGCTGAAAAGACTCTGCAGTCCAAGATTTTACTCTAACCACTGGTGCAAGGAAAGGGGGAACGATGAGACTTTTTGTCTCCAAACCTTTCTGGGGTTACGGTGCAAAGATGCATTAGTGTTTACGTCTAAGATGAGGCGTTAGCACTTGTGAAATGGGCCGAGCCTTCCCTTTAGGGATGGTGGTCCGGTAACCTGTGTGTGAGACTCTAGTCTAGTGAACTGTGAGTCTGTCCCGGTGTGTGTGAAAGAGGTCCCAGCATGTTGCAGGAATGTGCGTGCTATTATTACTTTAGTCAGCCGTCAAGTGTGTACATGAGCAGCATGATTGCTGAAAAAGGCTGTTTGCTGCCACGGAAAGAGAGTCGGCCCAGAGTGTGAATGCTACCAGCATGAAGCCAGACTGAAATAAATTATAATGGCATAAAAAATCATAGCTTCTCTCAACAACCATTCAGAGATGAGGCTCTGTAGAGGGAACAAATGCAATCACGTTAATCAGAGGATCAGATGATGGATGGCAGGATATTAATAACTTCTTAACACAGCCCAAGTAAAAGCATGCAATTTCCTCGTGAGAGGTTTGAGGCAATCCAGCCTCACTGACTGTATATTTACCTGCAAAGTCTTCCTCGCATCCACCTGGATCCACATCCTTCACATATTTATGATATTTGGCTGTGTAAATAGGAACTGACTCTGACTCAGTACATCCGACAATGAGTCATGTTGTGTATATATAGACTAATGTGATGAAAGCACTAAATCATCTCACTCAGCTTGCAGACATGACTTGAATCCTTAAAAAAGAACATAAAAACAGCCATTACCAAAGTTTAATAATTGGCGGAAAATGTTCTACTCCGGTTGATAACTCAGGATAACAGCTAAGTTTTCTTTATAAGACCTACTCCTATTTTCAATTGGAATAAAAAGCAAAACAAAAAGAAGCTTCCTGTGCCGCTAAGTGTTCTCAATGCTGCAGAGGGGCTCGGTTTACCATAATTTGTTGATTTTGCTACGGCATTTATAGCACTCATACATAGGATGGTGGGCGGGCAGTTCAGCACCTTTGGTCTTTCGATTCTTTTGTATAAACACTTGAGCTGAAACAATCAGTTAGTAAGTAGGCAGAAAAAATAATTGAGAATAGTTTATTTTTTAGCAAAAATGCCATAAATTTACCATTTCCATTTCCTCAACTGTTGGTAAACTGCATATCTTTCGGTTTTGAACTGCTGGTGGGACAAAACGAGTGCTTTTGAAGGCCATTTTTTTCCACTTTTTTATGACCAAGCACTAATTAAAAATATAATTACGAAATAAAAATTAGTTGCAGCCCTTATTGAAACCAATTAGTCACCTGTTTCACTTCTATGAGTAATACACAAGTCATGTCTGGTTCACCTCGGCAAAAAGGTCTGCGCTATAACGATGAGAGATGGAACAATAATGTGACAGCGAAGGCGATGTCACACTGTTGTACTTCCTGCACTTTTCATGCTAAACATAGCCAGACTGCTGAAGAGGAAAGACAGAGAGGCTTTGACAAGGTCACACTGCAAACCTGATCTAAAGCTCCCGTGCTGTGAGTAAAGTTGCATAATCTGATTTCTGCTGTTTGATTATCACTGATCTGACAGCTCGTGTTGGAAGCGATGCGATGTTCAAAACCAATCTGTGCTTCTGAAAGGTTAGCAGTGATGGGAAAGGTGATGGAAGAAGTAGGCACAAAGACTAAAGTAGAGTTAGTGATGCGCTACATCCTAAATGTAATGGAGAGGTAAAGAGTGTGTTGAAGCAACTATACGTGGTCATACATTCACATTTTGAAATCCTCAAATGATAACAAATAATAATAATGACAGGAAACTTTTTATGCATCCTCCCATTTTTCTTCACCTTAAGTACATGCCTTTGTTTTGAATTTTGCAAAATTATTTAGAGACATTAATTAGATTGACTTTAATCTTAGGTCAAACAATGTTTCAAACTTTTCTGCTAACCAAAACAAAAAAGTGCTGAAACATCCTCAAATCTGAATTTGAACCAACCTTTATCAAGCAGCGCGACAGCCCTCTGGCTGAATAAATTAAGTGTAGTAGACCAAATATTGTCTAATTAAATGTTGCGCATTGTTTCACTCCTTCTTCCTCAGGCTATGATGACTGTTGGTAAGCAAACTTCACTAACTTGGTGTCCCACATTTCACATATAAGAATAAGACACTAGTGGCCTTTAGACGGTCTAAGGTGCATTGGTCTAAAGTGCAAAGTCCGAGTGCGTTTAGGGTGTGTTCAAGTCTGTTTCTTTGTTTTTTTAAATCTGTTTTTGTTATCTCTTAATTCAGCATTTACATTCAAACCATTTCTAAGCAGTTTATGAAGAAGGCTTCTTTAACTCAGGCAAAAATCCCTTTTTGTTACACAGTGCTTTTATAACTAATAGCCTTTAAACCCCTGTTCTGTAACAAATCCCATGTTCAGGTATAAAATTCTCATTTAAAAGGGTTGTGTTCATTCACAGAAAGGTTTATCATTTCTATTGATTAGACCTTTCCTCGGGATTGTATGACATCTCCCTGACTCTTAGGTGTGCGGACTTTGTCGAACTGAGAAAATCCACAGGACATTTTCCAAGACATCCAATCAGTCACTCCACTTGAAAGCGCCAGTGTGGGTGTGAAATCGACCGAAATAAGTCTAAAAAAAATACCAACTTCTTTAACGTTGTTTACTTTGTCTGTGATCCTTTTGTATTTCAATCAAGCTTTACTGCTACTAAAACCATTTGGCTTGTTTTTATGAACGAAAAAGGGTTTTTATTGGAAAAAAAGTGTTTAGATTTAATACATCTAAATGCAGGTATTATGTTGACACTAACAATGAACATTTCCACACAATATCCACAAAGTAAACCCAGTCGTCCAACTCAAATTTGAGAAAGACAGGTAACATTTATCATAGGTATCGTGTTAAATTACTCATTACCGCACACGCATACATAAACACAAACACACACACGAATGCGTAATCTGAGTAAAACAGAACTGCTGCAAGCGTTTTCTCTATCCTCATACATATTGGTTCAAACTCAAAACTCTATCTCTTTAAACACTAAGTAGTGCCAACACAGATTTGCAGACAGTACTTCTCCTGAGGCGGTGGTGTGGGTCACTGTAGTGCTGCTTCAAGGCAGGCACCACGGGTATTTTGACTGTTTTGTGATGAGGATCCTAATTAGCCGCTACATTCCTTAATTAAAGGAGTGCGGCGTTAAACAGTGTAACACAAGCGCAAATGTCAATGGTGCCGACTCTGTAGCACCTAATTTAGCAGACTTAGAAGGGCTTTTTTTCCCCGTTAGAACTAGTATTCCCATCCATTATTTCTAACCAATGCTGCCTTGTTAAACTGAGTTCTCTCTCACAGGACTTGGGATTTAAGGCTATAGTCCGGTGCCTTGGACAGGGGTGGAGGTGGGATGTTGTACATAATGAGTTCCTGATGGGACATGATTCAATGAATGAAACTGTTGTGCAACTGAGGTAAAGTGCTTGAATTTTTCCTAAAATGAGTAAGAGACAACGAGTGTGCAAGCTACAGCCAGCTTGATGGCCTTCTTAAACAGGACACTAGTCAGGCAGACAGACATACAAAAGACAGATAAACAGCAAGACAGCTAGTAGCCAGAGAGCTAGCTTGCTAGATAGACAGCTTGTCAAAAGACGGATAGCCTAGCAGGCAGAGAGAATGTTAGTTAGTCAAATAAAAAGAAGATCCCAAGACAACCAGTCAGCTAGCGAGTTATACGGACAATCACAGAGGTAGTCAAACTGAAGAGAGATAGTTATTAAGACAGCTAGGCAGTAAGAAAGAGACTGATAGCAAGACAGCCGAGACAGCTAGCTAGTCAGACAGCTAGCTAGACAGACAGCAAGCTAGCTAATCAGAGACAGGCAGACAGAGAGCAAGGTAGTCAGACACATATGGATGAAGAAAGTACGATAGTTAGCAAGACAGATAGGGTAGACAGATAATAGACAGACAGCAGGACAGACAGCATACAAGCTAGTCAGACAGACATTGACAGCTAACCAGAAAGAAAGAAAAGGCAGATGGCAAGACAGCTAGTAACACAGACGGATGCAAACAGATAGACAGATGCTCTTTCATTGTGGGATTTTAATCGATCCATCTCAACGCTGAGAGTGCACTTTCTACAGAGAAGGCCAATGTCAGAGACGAATCAAAGGACAGATCTCTGTAAATGTGAAACAAGTCATTCACATGAAGCACAGTGGCAGGCTGTATAGAGTCCGAACAGTGGGGTGGAGAGTTGTGAGGGTGTAGTGGGTGGCTGTATTCCCTTAAGGGCTTGCTTTACTATACACTACATCAACTGTGGCTTCCACTGTCCTGGAAAAAAATAAAACAGATTTACACTCCCTTCTAGATTGCACTCTTCCAAGCAGTAAAAAGATTAGCCAGCAGTGGCAAAGTATCATCTGAGGAATGTCAATTCAGCGATATATTCTCTTCATCTTTCTGCCCTTGTGCGGTCTTGCCAATCACTCTTTGAGCCACAGTCCTCTGCCTTTTGCCAAATGTGGGTCAGGAAAGGTTCGGTCCACAGGGGAGCCGTGGTGAGAATATTGAAAAGATGGAGAACATCACAGAATATATCAAGTACTGTTGAGACACATCCTCATTCTCTGGTGCCACAGATGAGCCAATTAGGCTCAAACTTGTCTCTTCATGAGGATGCTAATAAAGCTGAATGTGGCGTCGAGAGCTTGTTTTTTTTCCGACAATTTCTGTGTGATGTGTGTGTGTGATGATGCTCTTTCATTTTAGTTCCCACTCAGTGTATTCTTTTCAGCGTACAAATGTCTTAGTGTTGATACGGCTTTACCTAAGCGGCAGTCTGATCTCCCCGCCGACAGGAGAGGTGGTTTCGGAGCATTTGCATTTAAATGAAAGAGCCGGGATCATCTTACGTGCAAGCGGCATGTTTATGAGATGCGCCTGACCATCGACGGCTCTCCTTCATCTCGACTCACCATAGTCGCTCTCGTAAAAGATGATGAACTTCTGCCAGTGCAGCTCCGAGACGAGGGTGAGCAGGACGTCGTTGATGCGAACAGGTGGACGTGCAGCCAGTGTGTAGCTCTCTCCGTCTGGGCTGGGGTTGAACTGGCAGGCGGTGCGGGGCGCGCCATCCCCGTTTCTCTGGATGAAGAGGTGGGGAATGTGCATCGCATCTGTCAGAGACTGCAGGGCACTCGCCGCCGCGCAGCCCGTCGATGTGACCAGGGCGAGGATCCCCTGGTTCATCAACTCGCATGCTGGACAAGAGGAAACAGGATGAGGATGAAGGACAAGGAAGTACGCAAAAGGATGGAGGAGAAGAAGTCGATAAATGAAGACAAACATGGTTTCAGAAAAGAGAAGAGGGGAGAGAATGAGATAAAACATGATTAGATGTACTTACAAGTCAATTCCCACTGTAATCAATTCCCACAAGATTTTCATTTAGGAATATATATTTTCATGTTTTGCGAGTACTGTAAATTATTCAAGAAAGCATGCTCAACTGGGCTTAAGAATTCAAGATGGTACTTTGTGTATCCTACTTAGGATTACATCTGAGCCTCTGCAGTTGACAACAGATCACAGAAAGGAGGGGGTTGGCACTGAAGTTGTTTTATAATGTGTAGATGAGAGATTCGGGGGGTCTTCCTCTAATCCTTGTTCCCAGACAAAAAAATAAGATGGCTGATTAAAGCGAAAAGGTCTGTTAGAGGTAACAACCACTTGAAAACAGCAGACGAATCACAGGCCTACGAGAGTCGGCGTGGCTCTTTAGCGAAAGCGCAGACCAGCCACCGAGTGGGAGGAATGAGTCAGAATTGAAAATCAGGAGTTTTTTTAGAGTGACACAGAAGGTTAGATGCAAAACGATGCTTCCCGTGAGTCCAAACTAAATACTTCTCTCTTTCATGTGCGTATGGTGAAAATCAGTAAACCGGCACAGATTAATCCTGCAGACACACACTTGTAATGTCTGTGGTGGGTCTTAACGTCCCCGACATTTTTATTTACACGTGTAATTTGGGGAAAGTCTGTTGAAGATCCTCTTAGGGCATGTCAGCGTGTCTGCTGGGACAAAAATGCCAAATTTCCATTAAAGATGAAAATGCCATCTCCGACATTATTAATACGTCTGGAATTGACGAGAAAAGCTGTTCCGTCTAAGTGGTGATAAATATTTAATGACAGTGGGTAGACTTGAGGTTGCAGTGATTTGACATCTTAGACATCCATTATTTGCTCTTCATACTTTCTGACAGTTGATCAATAATCTGAAAAGATGAGTCATCCAGCCTAAATGACCATCTCTATCCTGCTACTTGCAATAAGCTTTATTAGAGATAACTTTTAGGCTCTTTTGACCTTCATCGGGTAAAGTGTATTGACCTGATGAAGATCGACGGGTCTTGCCTGTGGATGTTTCCTGTTACGAACTAGTCTGCAAGAAACTGAAGCTGTGTTGTACCTGAGCCTTAAAGGATAAGTTCACCAAAAAATGACAAACTTGTCATTGTCGATTCACCCTCATGAGTTCATAGTCCACAGAACATTTCTGGAGCTTCGCAGCAGTGCCACAGCACTCCTCTAAATAACCGAAGTCGACAGGGACTTCCATCAGTAAATAAGTCTGTAAGCTTCACACAGTGGGGCGACATAATCCATCTTTTCCCAGAAGCCCAGAGATCCCAAATTGATTTGAAAAGATGTTATTTAGATTTTTGATGTAAAGCCAATATCTTCACTGTAGCTGGCACACTTAAAGCGTAACCCATTTGAAGCAGAAGCACAAGCTCGACCACGCATTGTGGTGGGTAAAAATTGTCTTTTCAAATCAATTTGGGATCTTGGGGCTCCCAGAGACTCGGATTACGGCGAGGTGCATTTACAGTACATGTCGAATGTTTCTGTTGTGTATTTTTGGTTTAAAATAAGCCCCCCTCTACTTCAGTTGTTTCGGAAAGTGCTGCAACACTGTATTGCCTTGAAGCTCAAGAAACATTTTGTTCTGACTACCAAACTTAAAAATAAGTTGAGTAGATAATGATGTCATTTACGTTTCTGGAAGAATTTACCTTTCAGCAGCGGAGTGCAAAGTTAAAATGCAGATCGTAGGTTCTTTTTGAAATCACTTTGTGTTTGTATTTCATGTTCCCTGTTTCTACACACAGGCAAAAACTGCCTGTACATCCAATCAGGCTGATTCAAGATTCAAGATTTATTCTTTACCGATTTTACTTACTCATTTGAAATCACAGCTTCAATTACTCTCTTGCTTCTAAGACGAAAAATCCATATTCATGACTCTTGACCCTTTACTCATGACCTAACCTTTTGTAAAGCAAACCATAAAGCAAGATGCATTTGCATCCTCTCTCAGGTTATAGAATGCAAAACACAGACACTAACAGGAAAGAGAAAGTGATGTGAATCCAAATGCAAATCAGTTTAAATGAATAATATTGAATTTGCATTTAATTTTAAGCCCCTATCTCTGTTATGAGCTGTATAATCATCTTCTGCAGGGATTGTCTAATTTTGCATGTGACACAAGACGTGCTACGGCAAACGGTGCCTTTAAAATTCAAGTCAGCGTTTGGCACGCAGCAGGGCCCTTATAATTTCGGCATAAACAGCTGAGCGTATTGTACAAAACAGCAATTAAATGTTCTCCCGCTGCATTTCAAAATACTCCCTAATTATACAGTCTACTTCAGTGACTGCAAGATTTCGCAAAAAACATCAGCATTTAAGTCCAAGAACCATGCAAACCCCTCGACTGATGCACAACAAGGACTGCACAATGTGGACTTATCACAATCATATCCAGGTAAGTTCAATCCACCATGACGCTGGAGGAGGTGTGAAGAAGGACGTGAAAAAAAAGGTATTAGGCGAGCGGTCTGAGAAAAGGAGGGATGATGGGGGGGGGGGGGGGTTGAATGGAGCCATACTGGGAAAGGCTTGTGTGTGTGTGTGTGTGTGTGTGTGTGTGTGTGTGTGTGTGACGGTATAGCAGAGGAGGAGGACTATTAATGTGACAAATGACGATTTCATCTGCTGACTGCAAGCACAGGACTACATTAAGACTCTGTAAATCACTAGTACATGGGCAACTAAATAACATAGTGAGGAGGAGCAGGGAAAGTAGGGATGTCAGGAAGCCGAGGTGGAGGGAGATGCACTGTAGCTGTTCTCGCTGAAGTACAACAAGGAAGAGAGAGCAAATGAAGTACAGGGATTATTTGTTGTTCTCCGCATGAATGCTCAGGAGAGTGCACGAAAGAGACAATGTTCTTCTCCAGAGCAGGGAGCTGTGAATTACTGTTTCTGTGTTTGTGTGTGTGTGTGTGTGTGAGTGAGAGCAAGACTTTAATAGATGCCAACATGTTCAACAGGGCACTTGGCAAAGACTCCTTAGTACGAGATGGAATGCCGATCTTCCGCTCAGTAGGAAACCATGTGATTGACAGTAATACAAATCTACAGCATTGTTAAGCGCTGATTCGATGACTAAACGTGTCAGTTGGTGACAAACTTTGTACTGAGAACAGAGCAAGTCTGTTTCCGGGAGTTGCTGGTTCCATGATGACTTGTTTCCTCAGATACCACCTACTCACCATAAACTTCAAAGGCTTCGACGTACCTTACACCTCAAAGCTTTGCAAGAACTACTTAAAGAACCAAAGAAGAACAAGGAGTCCTGACTGTCATGGACTTTCCTCCACAATCAACTGACCTCAACCACCCCATTAACCATCTAAGTTTGTGGAGTCCATGCCAAAATCAAAGCAACAGGGGGGCCAACTTGTAACATTTAAATGACAGGCGACAAAAAACTGAGGACAACCTGGAAAGCCACAAGGAGCAAACAGGAAGACAGGGAACACAAGAACCAGGGAACAGTTTATCCATTTATCCAATTCTCCCATGTGACCCCCCTCCACCGTGACCTCCACTGGCTCCCTGTTGCGGCCCGCTTCCGATTCAAAACAAGTGGTACCGCCACCGCTGAGAGCAAAGAAAGCTCGCTCAGCAAAGTCGCGACTCTTCTCTGTTCTGGCACCTCAGTGGTGGAACGAACTCCAGACCAATGTCAGGACAGCGGAATCATTCGCCACCTTCCGCAAAAGACTCAAGGCTCACTTGTTCAGGCTTCACCTCGACCCCGCATAGCATGACAGCAGGAAGTAGAAAGTGACAACAAGAAACAAGAGGATAGAACTAGAAAATAAAACAGAACATCAAACAAACCAAAAAAAAAAAAAAAAAACATATACTGGAATTCATAGCCGGTTTTCAAAGATGCATCTCTGTAATTCAAGTAATTCAAAAGAGACGGTGGTTACTGTTTATTTTATTCCTGCAGTAATGTTAGTGCTAGTATTGTAAATTGCTGCAGCAACACTTCTGTTATTTATTTCACTCGGTCCAACATCTGCTGATAATACAAGTATTTCCACATTAGTTTGCCTCACGTATGCTTCTGAGTGGTTCTTTTAGAAAAGTACGCCATACCCCCCCCCGTCCCCGTCCCTTGGCCACTGGTAGCAAATTGTGGCTAAAGTGCATCTGTGGCCATTTTGGTTTCATAATGGACACCCCAGGCCCATTATACAGCAGACAGCCCACTGACAGGAGGCAGGAGAGCTCCAAAGTCATTGGCAAGGATGATAATGATGGAATAATGACTCTTAAATGTTCCCCCTGAAGTAGAAAGGGCCATCACTCATTCCCTGCTGACTGTCTGACATGGAACGTCATCATTTAACAGCAGTCTTATGGATACGCCTTAAAGGAAAAGTTTCTTTTGATAATCCATATAAAAAAAAAGATAATCCATAGCATCCTAAATCTGTTGATGCATTGTAATTCTATTTATTTGGATTCATTTTAATAGCATTGACTGCATGCATAGATGGAAATGGCTGCATGGATAACAACAAGTTACTGTAATTAAAAGGATAACACAACGGCTTTACTACGGATTTACTAATCAATCACACTCACAGTGATCATTTTCATCTTGGTAATGGTTTGTTTGATCTATGGATGATGAATTAAGTATAGGTGTCTGAACTTTTAAACACGTCTAATCTTCACTGCATATCTTTAAAACCCTCATACAATAACCATTACAGTGAGATCATGTTGCTGTCACCAAACTCAGACTGAAACAGGGAAGGGGGTGTAAGATTGAACGCGATTCTTTCATCTTCTGGCACTCATAACAGAAACTGTTATGAGGGACATCTGTCATGAGGATTTGGGGTTGCACACATTTTTTTTTTTGGAGAAGAAGTCCTCGCCTCGTCATACCAGTTCAGTTATGCACGGAATGTCTAGGGAGAGGGACACATGGTCATCGAGACACCAGGCTGAATGAAGATGTCACAGCTTTGTGCCACGCAGTCTGATGTCATCGGCGTATTGCCCTCATTTTTAACCAATGTAATATGAAGGGATGAAACAAACCACCACGCCACTGCTACAGTGAATATTGCACAAATTGGGTCTGTCTGGGTGATTTCACAGTCTAAATAAGACAGTCTCATTCAGTTTGCTCTGACTCAGAGCACAATCCCGGGATTCAATGGAGAGTCACCACTGTGATAACCACTGCGATGTTGTCAACACCACTCTACCCTGCAGTGACAGCAGTGTAACTCTGATCTAATTGAAACAGCTTGTAAAACGTAATTCAAAATGAAATGTTTCCTGTTCGGTATCATCAGAGGATACTTCAAGAAGATCCGACTGTGTTATAATCCTCCTAGTTATTTTTTTTAGGATAAGCACCTACTCACTGCCTCAAAATATGGAATTGTGGGATAAGGAACATGTTAAGCCTATTGTTGTTAAAAAGAATGTGATCAAACAAAAGGATTAGAAGAAAAACAATGATTTATTCAACACCAGACTGTAAACTCTCCATGAATATAATGACTTTAATACTGACTAAAATGTTGATCTTGAAGTGTTGAAATTAAGCCAAAATCAGAACGAAGCAAAGTGAGATACTTTCATACATGTGTACTTCAGTGTATCAGCGCTGGGTCACGTTCCTCCTCTTTTCAACACAAAGGGCTGAGACTGAGATGCCCGACCCCTTTGCCACTGATGGTTTTTAAGCATTCAGCTGGGAAAACTGGCAGAAAGTGAAGTTTTCGTAATGATTTGAAGACTGGTAAGAGCTCGAAATGATCCATATCATGCTCATCTAAGAGGAGACTGGGTGTTGTGTCATTTCCTCATTATGAATGGGCCCTTCCACTCTGCTTTTGGCAGCTTCTCACAGCATAATAGCTCTTCACCACACAGGAAGAGAGAAATGGGGGAGATCAGTGTTATATTGCGGCTGGACCACAGCGTAGTTCAACACTTAAGAGTGCGGCACCTCCAGCAAGGATGAATCGAGCCTCCACCGCTGTCTCTCACTCGTCTCTTCTGACTCTTGTGGATTTTTTTTCTGGAAGATAAACATCCATGGACCTTTCCCCATGGCTCCTGCTGTCAGACTAAGATAAGGGTTCATATTCCCGTCAATACTATTGATGGCAAGACTGCCCATGTCATCTGAACTGTGAAGGAGTGTTTCACCGCTCTAAATTATACCTTCCAGACAACTGACAGGCAGAATGGCCGAAATAGACTTACTACAGTAGACACTGTTTATATATAGGGAGTTGCTAAAAAAAACTGGACCTATACAGTGCAGCACAACCCACTGCAACAGCCCTGCAATAAATCTGTGAAGCTTAATCTTTAAATTCTATTTTGTCCACAGAGGTCCAATCTCAGAGTGCAATGTGATCCAAGATAACACCGCCACAATCCTCTGAAATTCGGTGGATTCTGGACACCAATACAGTCTGAACCTAAAAATCGAACCTTATAAACCCCACAAAGGTTTTTTTTATTGCAGATATTTTGCATTGAAATGGCATGAACACATTCTGTGTGAACAACGAGGGTGCATGGTGGATCGTCTTGCGAGTGCCAGTGTAAACAGGTAAAAGCAGCAAGGACAGCAAGGCTCCCTTTCACTCTATTACACACTCTCTCTTTCAACGGACGTAAAGGAAAAGCACATTATTGTCTTTCTTGGTGAATATTGAAGGCAAACATTTAGCAGCCGCAGCAGTTCAGCAAGGCATCCGTCCCACGCTGCACATCAAGGACATGTGTTTTAACCAAAAGAGTCTCAGATGGTGACCAGACTTATTACATCTCGCTCCTATCCTTTCCTGTTAACCGACCCTTGTTGAATTATGATCAATGGTTGAAAATGTCAATATGTGACTGTTACACACACCAAATGGATTGATCCAGCGCAATCCATTTTTAATAATTACAGTCATGCCACTGAACGTATACACTTTCTCTATTCTTTAATAAAATCGACGTTTCTACCAGGGCAGGAAGCAGAGCACAGCAGTCAATGGCTCTTGGCTTTTACAGCAAAGCCTCTTATTGTAGGCTTTAGCATTTTATGACTCTCTAATAGCTGAGGTGGCCGGTGAATGATTCACTGCGTCGTGTCGGTGTCGCCTCACAAATGTGAGACACAGTGTGCGTCTATGTAGGTGTTTGAACATGTGCTACACTACATCCTGTTATTCTTATAAGGCTCATTATCTTTACTGTACGCAACTGAACAGGAGTCCACATTTATTCAAAACCATTTTTCACCACTTTTCTATTTTCCACTGTAAAAACAAAAATCCTCACTACCCATGAATGAAGAAATGAAAAAAAAAAAAAAACACATTATAGGCATTTATAATTACCTGACCTGCACCATGTAGGCTTGAAGGAGCGCAAGGAGGAACTAGTTGCTGCTTTGCTCTGTGTGAAATCAAACTACGTACAATAGCAACCTGCAGTGCAAGCATAAGCAGATTGTGTTGAGATTTTCTGTGTCTGTATTTGTCTACGGCTTTGTGCTACAGCTGCTGCTTTATATGTTGTTTGCCCCAGAACCTGCAATCAATCAAAACACAGAGTATATCGAACATGAAAATGGTTTGTGTATTGACAATGAGACCCGGTTGGTTCCGTTCTCTCACGTCTATTCACCCGGGCCCCCTATGTTAAATATACTTTTCAGAGCAGGTTCTTATTATTTCTGACAAAAGAAGATAGCTGCTGTGCCCTGTGAAATGTATGCTCCGGGAAATTTTTGTTCGACTGCTGTTACACAAGGGAGGTGACAGGAAGAGGCCCGCAGTTTCTGCAGCCTGGGAGGAGAGCTTCAACCTCATCGTGCAGCAGAATCCAATCCTCATATATTCAGTAAACAAGGTAGAAAAAGTCTAAACAAAAACAGAAGAGAAGAGTCACACTCGGGAGACGCACCCAACGCGTGGCTCCAGCAAAGTGCCGAGTCACTGGCTGCTGTTCTGACACCAAAAACTGATGCCACCAGACAATGACACAAACAACAACGGCAGAATGTGATACGACTAGCTGCCACGTCTCACGACACCAGTTTCAACTGTTGGAGGATCGGAAGCGACTTAACACTTTTCCCCGAGGCGCTGGGCTTTTGCTGTGCTTCACACAGCAGACGTGGGATGGAGAGTGTCGGTCTGCAACACAGAAGATTAGGATTTTACCTCTGCCATTACATCAATATGTCTCTGGTAGAAAAAGAAGACAATTGGCGGTTTTGAAATGATATCTCATATTAAGCCATTTAAATGACTCCCCATCACTCTGCATTTCCCTGTTATCTCTACACTGCCCCTCTCCTGTTTTTGCTTTCAACTCTCCATCACTTGTTCTCTCATCAGCGTACACCACCACAGATCCATACAGAGCTAATATAGTCAGTCTGATGTGCATAAAACTTCGCATGCACGATGATGAATGTGCGTTTGTTTTCTCTCTCTCTCCCTCTTATTTTTTTTTTTTTTTGGCTCGTACGAAGCTGATTAGACCTTCCCACAGTTGACATGCTACACTGCCTGTTCTGACGAGGTACTCTACTGGCAGCACTGTGCTGAATGTTTAAACAGGTGAATGGGGAGCCTAGTTTTTATATGGCAAACACGTGTTTGGGTTTCGTGATGATTGATTTGGATGGCGTTATCAAGGAAGATTGGCTTGCATTGTCAGAGGATAATCATGACTCATTCACCGTTGGGCCAGAAGGGAGGCTGCATGGTCGCTTGTCTGCTGGAATTAGGAAAAACCTCACGCTTTCTGTCTTGGTAATGTGTCATTTGCTTTGATATAATCTCTTTCTTGGTCTCTTTGTATCTGTAGTTGTCTGGTATCTTTCGCCCCTTTCTCCTTATCTTGGTATCTCACTATGTGTCTCATCTGTGTTTGCGTCTCACTTGCCCTATTCCTCTCACCCTACGTGTTCCTTATGACAAACTTCCCTCGTCTTTCTCAGCCCGTCTGCAGCTCAAGCAGCACCTCAAACATGCAAAATAGAAAAAAAAAAAACACAATTACCATGAGTTCACCCAGGGATCCTCTTTGCCTTTGCGCTACAGTTGTAGAACATGGGAGCGCGAGGTTTGAGGATTGAATAACATCATTTCAATCGTCTTTTGTGAAGTTTTGTTCCGTATGCGAGCGCTGTAGATTATACAATAAATAGTTAAACAGCAGCGGTTATCATCCTGCAGCTAATAAGCGTACCAATGGGACCTGAGCTCAGGTCGGAAATATGTCAGCAAAGTCAAAGATTGCTCTGAGCAACTGGACGCCTTTTCTTTGAGGATCAGAGCAAAATGGAAAAATGCAGTGGAGACTCAGTACAAACCTAACCCATCTTGCCAAGCCTCTTACTCTTTCATTTCCCTGACAGGGCTAATAGATGTGTAAAGAGGTTGTTGAAGTGCTTTAGAAGTATTAACCTCTTTAAGAGCCCGAGTGATTTATATTTCACCCTCAACATCTCAAGTTTCTAAATTCTGTATAAGTTGACTCTGTCTGCAGCTGGTTATGTTTCGGTAGCGATAGTGAACCATTAGCAGACGGTTCAAAGCGGTCAGGAAGCTTCTACACTGCAAGCGGAGCGCTTGTACTTAAAGTGGCAACAAGGAACTTACGTTTTCGTCAACTCCAGCGGCCCCTGTGGACAAAAAGGCCCAAATAAAACATTGTATTGGTGGCCAGTCATCTGCCAGTGCAGTATCTGCTGCTGTACCACCAGACTAAAGAGCAGCTTCTTTCCTTAATTCCTCCTCTGCACTCCAATCCATTGATGGGCGTTAAGAATAATCAAACTGATGGTCTTGTTTGCGTGTGTGTGTCATACAGAGGCAATGAATGAGAATGTTTCATAACTACTAACAGTTAAGTTTCTTGTCGTACGCCCAAGTAAAGAAATTGTCATGCAACTGATTTTGTTAGATTTTGTGCATTGTTACTATGGCAACCAAAGGCCCAAATTTGTATCTGCATTTGGCAAAAGGAAAGTGATTTATTTTGGAGAAGGACACTCTCTGTTGAAACTGTTGGAGGATAGTAGTGTACCACATGATACATCACTGATCACAAGATAAAACTATACAGTAATACAAAGAGACAAAAGCGACCAACCGATACTCCACATTCCCGCATTGCATTCACCATTTCCTGGCTCATGTGACACTCAGGTTTTTAATCCACCGTGCTGAGACTGTAGCTTCTACATTATTTTGGCCATAATACTACAATCACCGGCTCGCTCCACTGAGGCTCATGTTGGCACACGAGATCACAGCCACCTGCTCCCACAGCTTGAACAAAGCTGGACATGCGGTCAAATGCAAGCCTGACCGGCAGATAGGTGTTCACCTGCTTCACAGAGTATCTCATTCAAAACCATGCACCGCTATAATCTAGCAGTTTATTGTTGATTTTATATTTTAAAAAACAGGGAAAGACACCAGCCCCTGTCTATATCAGTGGAGCTGGAGTGGAGCAGGTAGACAGTTTTAGGTTTCTGGGACCACAGAGACATTGTCATGGTCTTTTACACATCGCCACCCTGGTAAACAAAAGCACAGAGAAGGCTCTACTTCTTAAGGAGACTTGAGAAGATTAATACCCTGTACCAAGTTCTTGTTAACCTTGACAGAGGAGCAATATGAAGCATTCTGACTGGACAACAGCACAAACTGGCATGGTTCGTACACGGCCCACCACAGGAAGGCTCTGAAGCGGAGTGATTAAAACCACCGAGAACATTATTGATACACATCTACAGAGCATCAGTGATATCAGTATGGTGAGGTGTCTGCGCAGAGCACACCCAACCTGGCCACAGTCCCATCGCTCTGCTGCCGTCTGGTAAAAGATACAGAAGTATCTGCCGTCTTACAGCCAGACTACAGAGCAGCTTCTGTCCTCAGGCTGTAATACTCATGACCTGAACACACAACCATAAAAATGAGTTTTTCTTGTGTAACCTAAAAGGACTACACTTCTCAGAGAATGACACCTGACTCATAGTAAGGTTATGTTCATGTCACTAACTTTCAGCCCTACGGTTGATCCCCCTGAGAACTGAGTCTGTGGCTTTGTGCAGCATTCATCCACTTTAACCACTTTTAAATCATTACATTTAAATGAATCTACCATCAAGCAATATAAGAATGAAAGTTGTGCTGTCTGCTGCCTGCTTTTAGAATTCAAGGTGATGATGCCAGCTGTTATCACAGCCTCTTGGGGTGTTTCAAAGTCCGCCAGGGAATTTTCTTGTAACAAAAGTTATGTTTACAGAGTGTAACTTTACAAAACCACTTCTGTATAGACTGATATTTTGGGTACTTTAATGCAATACTGTTTACATCCATGTTGACCAGCTTACACTGCTCTTCTTTCTTTACCTTTGTTGACACATTGACCATGGTTAGCTGTATTGTGTGCAATATGGTAATTGCAACCATTGAAAGCATCTAGTCTTATCAAAATATTGATACATATCGATACTGAATATTTGAAATGGCTTCAATGCTCATTCTTTGCAGTAATGATACTCCAGTACTAGGTGTGTTTTATAGCTGTCAGCTGAGTTGACACATGCATCACTGCAGTGCCTCCTCCAAAATTAAATTTACAAGCCTTCTTATATGTATCTTTCGATAAAATGTTGTAGTTTTCCCTCTGGTATGAAACATGGTATATGGAATATTGATCATATTTCAAGGTATTATACTGACGTTAGAAAGTCCAGTATCATTAATCACATCACCACGATGTGCGTCTGCAAGTCAACAGTACTACAGTCTCAAACTCCAGAGAGCTTAAATGTCAGTCTTTACGATACTAATATGCTCAATTGATCTTTATCATTGTTTAATGTTCTTTAGAGATTGCTGTAAACTCCACAGGCAGTCACCACATTTTAAAAAGAGGTAAACATTAATGAAATTGCAATTAACACAAGTAGGGTCTTTAGATGAGGGTAATGGTGTGGGCAAGAGTAAACAAACAGCAGTGAGGCAGCTGGAAAACTGTTTAACATCTCCATTCTAAGTAACGCTTTTCTCTTAGGGGGGTCGGCTTATATAAGTCGTTTGGAATGATTAAGTAGATTGCGCAACGGCAAAGTTATTAAGGCAGAATATGCATAGCTTCTGCTTCCACCACTCTAGAAGGAATAGTAATCTTTATTATTTCTCTGTTGTCAGTGTGTCTTTAATTCAAATCTCCAGAATCTTACAGGTTTCAACAAGCTTTTTGTCATTGTCTGAAATTTACATGCGCCGGCTGTACGAAAACGGAATTATTTTTAATGAGATCATCATCCAGCAGCGTGTCCACGTCCAATTGCTATTCAAAGTGCAATTTGCAATGCCTGCCTTTGATTTACCAATCACTAGATTACAAAAAATATTCATGAATGTATGTGGTTACCCAACATGTTGTTTGTGATTAACATGTCAAGATTTTGGTGCTAAGAGGCTGTTATGCTTTTACTCTCATCTTGCAGATATTACCCTGTCCTACTAAAGAATGACCCTGTGCTTTCAAGGACTCCACACGACTTATAATTGAACACCAAATCGTCTGATGATTGAAACTGTATAATTTCAGAACAATTCCTCATCACGTTAGGGTGACGGTTATTTGTTTTGTAGAACAAGAACTGACTTTTCCCAGGCAATCTGCTGCCTTCTTAGCATTAGCACTGTCCTGTTGAAAAACAAATTAGCTCATTATCCTTGGAAGGCTGGGCACATTGGAGCAGCATGCGTGACGAGCCAAGGCTTTGGATGTGCCAAGCTGAAAATGTCAACATACTACCTTGAGAGTGCACATTAAACTCGGGCGGTAATGGCTGTCACAAGACAGATCCCCATTATCAAGTCCATTAAGGCACAACACTTTTTCCCAAAGAAAAAAATAATGAAATAAAAAATAACACCCGACAAGCAGAAGGAATTTAAAGTTCGGAATGAGCATCTGTGGATAACCGCCAAGGTGACACACTGCTCATTAAATATCTCCGGGGGGGAGACGTGTCAAAACAAACCACTGTACGTGTGATATTCAAGAACTCCGTCGTCATGTATCATTTTCCCTGCTTGGAAACATGTTATCACCTTAATTTCAACTCCCATGTGTTAAATATTGCACTGGTGTTATAGCACCTCTTTCAAACTGTCTATCCTGCATTCACACATAGCATCGTCATTCAAAGTGCATCCTTCTGTCCTTATCTGCATTCTCACTGTATTTATCTACATAAGAAATGTCAAATGAAATGGAAAAGCATGTCGACTGAAGAATACAAAAACTTTTTTTTTTTAGCTGGTAGATTGTACAGTTGCCAGAAAAGCACAATCAGTGTCAATGAACTGTCGAGTTTTTTGTCGTCATTTCACTGAACCATTAAGTGCGAGCGAAGAAATGCTGCCTTCAGGTACAACCCAAACAAACTGTTGGTTTTATTCCAGGAGTTCTCATTGTCTCAAATCGTAAATTGCAAACACTAATCATTTCTTGAATTAGGATCCAATTTCCTAATCGCCAGCCCTTCTCTTTCTCCTGCACTCTAGTGTTTGTTAATTTCCTCTTTTGGGAGATGAGAAGTGAGCAGAGATACAACAAATTGCGGAAGAGAGGCTCATCATGCATGAAATGAAAGGGAGCTTTACCCTCCTGTAGGGGCTGACGCTGACGTATTTGCTGAAGCTAAAAGCCGGTATACACTCCAATCACTTATTGCATTTTACATTCCAGTTAGATTGGCTTCAGAAACACGTCTCCCTCTATATTTATCCTCTTCAACTTTTCATGGCTGTGCATGCAGACGGTCTATAACATGTGGGTGCTCCCTGACAACCACTTGGCAACAGTTTCCCTGGTAACAGAAATATTAAAGATGTTAGCCATATTTGTATTCTTGTAGGCGTGTGTGTGTGTGTGTGTGTGTGTGTGTGTGTGTGTGTGTGTGTGTGTGTGTGTGTGATGGCCTGCATATACACAGTTGTTGGGGACATGGTTTTATGTTAACTTTGTTAGGAGGGAAAAAAAAACAACAACAAAACTTGGAGCAGTGAGATGTAAAAGTCTCTACTATAAATAATGAAGGGTGATTATGAGAATGTGGCTTTACATTATGAGAATAGTAAACATAATTAATGAATGAAAGTTCCATAACCATGACCACTTAACATATTTAAACAGACACCACAAGGATAGATAAACCACTACACAACATGGATGGGATTTTTTTTTGTAATATGACAATACATATTTTATTTTACACTAACTCATGCTGCCAGTCAATTAATTCCCTACGCTCTTGAATGGACTGCACTCACACCTATACTGGCATTCAGCTGCACTGAAATCTGACTGCAAAGGCTAAAGTGTTTAAATCTAATGCCCGTAATATCATTCAGTGACCTTTGCGAAAAGGAGGCATGTATATTTTTTGAGTCTCTTATTCATTCAGGTTCTTCATTTTATTAGCCACCCATCTGTTTATGCTGTATGTACCATATAATTTGCAGCAAAGATTTTCATAATCCCTGCCCTCCCGAAACATATATCTCAATGATATAAATGCACTCTATTTATTATCATGCTTTTATGAACAGAGAAGAATGCACAGAACATACAGTACGTCCATTCTGGAGCTGCATACGATGGGACCACTCTCGTCCAAGAACAGCTGATCAACACGCCAGTATAAGAGTAAGATTGCCTTTAGTACTTACACTATGTGGAAGGTATTGATAGATGGTAAATGGACTGCATTTATAGGTCACTTTTCTTGTCTACTGGCTGCTCAAAGAAAACATGTCCCATTCACACATTCACTCACACATTCATACACTGATGGCAGAGGCTGCCATGCAGGGTGCTGACCTGCTTAGCAGGTGCGATAGAGCACTTTTTTCTCCGAAAGCACTTCATGGTATTTTTATGCTCAGCCTTGCAGACACATGCTCACACACTGATGGACGTCCATTTGGAGCACTTTAGGGTTCAGTTGGGACCGGGGCAATATGGCCTTTAGATGATAATGCTATATTTTTAGGCTTTATCAGGATACTATATCACAAGACATGATAGTGATACTGTGACGATACTGGATAACTATTGTTTAACTTAACAAAATATCAACACAATAAGATATTTGATAAATAGTGATTAGCAATGCGGCTGTACGGGTTGTGTGTCATCATCTTCTGAGCCCTGTACCATTGTGATTTAAGGGGGACCACCAGACACCAGATAAAAGCAGAGTTGTCTTAAGGTAAGAGTTGTGGTTGGAAGACAAACTGAAGTTTACTGCTTCACAATGCACAACCGTTGTGTCTCAATGTCCTGTTTTTTCTTGTTAAACCTGACGAGTTAGGCATACCTAAGACAGTTGGTTAAGTCTGTTTCCGCAGACATCACCCAACCCTAGTGGATATAATGATTATGTGGGTAGAGGCAAGTATTACAACAAGTACAACAGTGTAGTAAGGTCAAAACATGACATCATTACTGGACAAACTAGACAAGACAACTTGTCCCACATTAACGACATCCATAAGACAATAAATTGTCTCATAAAATCACAATAAAAATACAATAAAGATGTACTGCCCGGCTCTTGGTCCAGTATCTTACCCAAGGACACTTCATCATAAAGCTGGACCGTGGGATCAAACCACAGGGCAATTCGATTAGTGGGCTACCTGCTCCACCTCCTACACCACAGCCGCCCCTATAGCACAGTTTGGTATATGTGAGAGTCAGTTGACTCTACATATTCAGTCAATATCAACAATTTAAGTTATGTTAGCACTGTATATTAGTGAATAATAACACTTTGTGTCCAGTTTCCATTTTTATTATCATATATTTGATCAGTGCTCTTTCACCTTAATCTTAGCTCCATTATGTGCTGCTCCAACAAAATAATCTCCAAGGGTATCAATAAAGTTACATCTAATCCCAGATTAACCTTAAAGTGTGTCTCCAAATACCGCTCGAAGTGACACAATGCGGCACTATTTTTCGGGTGTGCCAATTCAACAGGTGGCATGGAGGACACACAGGCCAGGCCATCTGCTTGGGGATACTGAGGTAAATGTAAGCAGACAGAGAATCTAGTGGAAATATGATCCACTTTATGTAGTCCCTAAGTAAGCTGTCATCGCCCATAATGCATGAAGGGAGCTGGCAAAAGTAGGTCTATTACCATGTTGATAACATCAATTTCAAGTGTCACGACAGGGTGAGCTAATACCGAGTCCTGCAAGGCTGCTCCCTCGTCTCCTCAGCCACAGGGTTTCGGCTTTGATTAAAATCACAAACCAGTCATTCTTCCTTGCACCTTTTCACCCCCTCCGCCTCCTACAGCTATTACGCCTATTTAATACCCCTCAGGGTGTTTTCACTCTTGCCATGTTACACAGAAGGTGTTGTTCCCACAGGCGGAAATGTCACGAGTGACTGGTTCCAGGTCCGGACCCAACTGTAGCTATGATGGATGGTGTAAAAAGTCTGATACGATTGGAGCTCCAAGAAAAAGCAAAACAGTCCACAATATGCTAAAATTGATCTTCTCGCACTTTGAGAACAGTTTAACTGCTAAATACATCATTTTATAGAGCAGTACATTATCTCGCAGTGGACAGAGGGAGACACTAGTGGAAGTAAAACCAGGGAGGACTGTGTTTTGTTTTTGACTGGATGTAAGAATCTCCCGTCGGGTGACCACTAAGAGAGACACCTACTGGGAACATTTAAAGCTCCAGTGTCATTCATAGTATTCAATGAAACCAGATGTTTATCTTGGATGACTGACTGATTCTTTGTCTTCCAACACATTTATTACCATATGTTGTAGTCATTTGGTCGCATCCTTAAACAAATCTTTCACTGATCAAAATTCAAACCTTTTCAAATCTTACGACCACTACGATTTGGCCTTTATTGAATGATGAGTGACCTCCTCCTGTGTCTCTTGTCCAGATTTTGTCCTCGCGTAGGATTAAAAGCCTGGGCCGCTGTGACGAGAACACAGCCTCTGTATGCGGGGCGCACGCTCTACTAACTGAGCTACAGTGGCACCCCGCCACTAAATTTTCTTTTTAATATAATATATTTTCAGGGCGCCTTTTCATGGCTTTATTTATGTGACTGGAAACGGGATAAAGAGAAGGAGGATTGCATGCAGTCAGGAGTCTGTCAAAACCTGTGCCGCTGCGACGAGGACGCAGCCTCTGTACAATGGGTGTACGTTAAAACAACTGAGCTACAGGGACGCCCCGCCACTACATTTCTAAGACAGCCTTCACGGTTGGGAGAATGTTTGATTTGTAGGTCAACTGTCCAGCATAAGCATTAAGATAAACACTGATCAAACGGAAAATCGGTCGCTGATTGAAATTCAAACCCTTCACAACTGTGCATACCAGTTATGTTAGTGATTACCAGCTTGTTCTTCCCATACTCTATGATTTTGTTCTTTTTTTTGGTGTGAGACACAGGTGGCTTACTGCTGAATCACGGTCTTCTGTACTGTGCTCCAGTGATCACCGCTTTGAATGACCCAGCAGACCTGAACTGCCATCTGCTTGAGGACTCCTGCTGTCTTATTTTCGGTCTCTCAGATCTTGAGATGTTCTACGTGTGATGTTTCCAAACCCCTTTCCTTTTTACTGGCTTCCTGCATCCCCACCTTTCATGTCTCCTGTGTGCACTCCCTTGCCTCATTTATTCCTTTTTACGACGTGATCTTCTCTGCAGCCGCATGCATTTCCAGTGATTCAATGGCTTCTACCCACAATGCAGCGCAGCAGATAAATCATCAACCATTAGCTCAGCGAACATACACGTCCTGGAAAACTAGTAAACCTTTCACAGCTAAATGCTATTCATTGCTGCGTCTGCTGTCTCTACTGTAGGGGGTGTATCACCTGCCAGCGACGCAGCATCGTTACAGTATTCAAGGTCTAACTGAGAATTAATCAAGGTCCCCAACAAGCCTGCGTTGAATTAAATGTATCTATACAGTACCAGAGAGACTCCCTAAATCTACATAAGTATAATGACTGAGCAGCTGTGAATAAATCCCAGCCTGAAATTCTCAAGAATTTCCATATGGGCCTAACTATACCTACCTAGGAGAGGACTGACTCATTTTAAACACCTTTTGAATTAACGCTACGCAAAGAGAGAGAATAAAACACCACAAAGCAGGCGGGCGAGTATCACTCTTGAGTTCAAAATGTTTCTCAAATCAGACCTTTCAGACGTTTTGTCCACACTATAAGCTGCAAATGATCAGATCGGATTTCCTTGACCACTGACCCGCTTTGCGAGAGACACAGTAGACAGTAGTATGAAACTAGATATGAGATACGAGTGGACAGGAATTCCATCCCTCCGAATTGTGGTTTGGACTTGATTTGCAAAATATCACATTTCGATGTGCTTTTTGACACAACCTGGATAAGCCAAAAAAAAAAAAAAAAACGGAAAAAAATTGATTTGGGTGGGCAGACTGAACACAGCATTAAAAGTCTATCAGCAGATATGGGAATTGCCACTCTCTCACTCTCCCCAGTAGCTCTGCAGGTCAGACCATCTCCCACCACTCCCTCTGACTCTACTGTACTCTTCATTCCTTGGCCTCATCTCAAAGTCCCTTTTGCTCAGTGGATTTTGCCATCTCTCTCTCTCTCCCCCCACTCTCTCTCTGTATTGTAAATGAGTGCAACAAGCCGGGCGAGCGCTCGATTTCCCACTGGCTTTGTAGCTGTTTAGCCCTGAGGTCAAAGCAAGAGTGGAGGGAGCGTTGAGCCAACCAAACCCAAGATCGGCCACACTCCTGCATTCTCGTAGAAGCCGACAGCTTAGAAGATTATTTGATTTATTTTCGTGCTCTTGCTGCATATATATATAAATATATATATATATAAATAAATATATATAAATAAATAAATATATATATATATAATCAAATAAAGGAAATCTACAACATTATTAAAGGGATTTCGGCATTATGAGAAAAGATTTAGTATTTTCTTGCTAGCAGCCACTTAGCTAGATGTTAACACGGCATAGAGATCACCTGAACCAGGCCTACAAAGAACCCCATTCTTGTCCCTATCAAACAGCTAACAAGCAGATGCCCTCCCGCTCGTTCTCCTTTGCCTACTTGTCTGTTCATTATTAAATCTGCAAGCCTCTAGCACTGTCTTCATATGGGCCCTTTATTGCTAATTGGCCAATTTCACATTCCTGCTCGACTAAAAACGTCCTGCAGGTAGTGTGCAGACCTCGACAGGGATCCTGCCTCTCTTACTCTGCAGAAACCACCTTCTTTTCCAAAGTGGCGATCGCGCACTGTGCGGCAAAGAAAAAGCAGCCAGAAAATGCAATTAATCTGATCGCTGAGCTCTCAACTGCCTTGAGTAAGTGCCTTATTTTCTCCGTTGCCACAATATCACCAGTGCAAACTTTTCAATAATGCGTTGCGCCCAAATATATCAGATATATGGCAGAATACTCCTACTTTCAACCTGGCCTCTCCTCCATTTGAAGGTGGATAAAACAACGCAATAGGTCTTGATGCAATGGTGGAGGTGGCAGAGTGGGTTAACAAGGGGCTGATGACACACTAAGCAAGGTCTGGGCTCTATCTGCAGCAATAAATGGACAGAAAATGATTGACTCGACCATCTCTGTCAGCAATCTCACCCAAACTGCCCACTTCATCCAGAGCCCATCCCGCTGAGCACCTGTTGTGTACCACTCAACCACGACCGATAAGTGGAAATTAAAGCTCTCTTTGAGGGGAGGGGCGGCGTTCTCACACTGCAGACCATCTTTTTTTAAGGATATAGAGTCAGCTCTCAAGTCTGACACCTGATTTTGTTACAGACTGCTGTATAGGACACTCAACAGACCCCACAAAAAACCTTGCTGTTAACTTAATTACCGCTAAATTACATCTGTCCGCCCGGACAATGAAAACTTCATTTTCATTTTATCACTGGTTTTAATTACACCAGTATAATCTATTGGAAACAAAAATACAAATTAAAATCTTCCCAAGCATTAAAGTTTATTGGGTTTATTGAGATAAAATTTTCAGCTGAATGTACCTTCAGCGACTATTAGTCTTCTCAATCACACCACTAGTTCACGTTCCAGCTCTAAAGTACTCGGTGCTCACGGGTAGGACCGCAACCATCTTCAGACTGGGCAATCAACTACACACCTGTGAAATCGGGTGACTGCATCTTGCATGGTTCAGGCCCTATTGCACTGAAAAAATCTGTCCAGAAAGACATAAACACAGACAGAAACGTACAAACACCTTGCAAAGTACCCAGAACTGCTTCTGTGGAAGTTCTTTCTACAAAAGGTTTATGCAGGACCCTAAATGTGGTGCAGGGGCATACATCTGGGAGGTCATCCGCCTACTTTCACTCACTCCCAGCCCCCTTTGCCCGGACCGTCTTTGAAATCAGCCTTCATTTTGATCTCAACTGCACATCTGTCTCCAGGCGGATATCGGCATGATGACACAAAGACTGTGAAGTGAAGTGTGGAGTCATGGAAGATGTTGTCTCCATTGTTAAACAACCACCAGTGCTGATGAAGAACCATCTGGTGTACTGATCTGTGATGCTCACGTACAACGTAGGCACAGCGTAGTTCTGTTTCTTCACACTTTATCTGCTTCCAATGTTCAAGTCGTGCTGCATCTTTTGTGTGCTGCGGCCTTCTGAGAATTACATTTTACGATTTTTCCAAAGTCGCTCTTATGCGTTGCCTCGGGTTTCATTTTACATCTCATATTTCTTCTACCTGTTCCAAACACTTACCGCTCTGGGCTATTCTTCTGGTGGGCTTAAAATCAGATCTTTTGTTGAATGCCAGTGTGATAAAAAAAAAGGAACGTCTAAATATATATGGAAAAAAAAAATACCTTTGATTCGTGCAGTCAGGAGATACTCCATGTGTATCTGGTCTTCATTTAATGCCGCACATCCACTGCCGTTATCCGGCTCATATCTGCTCATTCACTGCCACTTCGCCTCATTCACTATCAGCGAAGAGATCAGACATTTAATGCGTGTAGAACTTAGATATCTTATACTGCTGTGTCCCCCGGGCCTATTTGTTAGCTGTCAGTGACTATCTACCTTCATCCCTGCCCCATTGTGTTCGCAGGCTCATGCTGCCAGAAACTGGATCTGTCAAATGGCCGTCCCCGCAGGGTAATAGCAGAGCTCTGCATTTTGTTAAATCGATCCTGGGAGACGCATTAAAAAAAGGAAAAAGGAAGAAATAGGGTAAGAGAGCAAAGATGAGATGGAGAGCAATAACACCACACCGGGATGCTAGTTAGAAGGTAACGCCGAGGAGCAGGCGGACAGGTTTTTGTCTGACAGAGCTTGATGGATGGTGGAAGTGAGAGTGAGGCAGCAAAGGGAGTTCTCTTCGTGCAACAGATGGCTGGTAGGTGAAAAGAAAAGGAGGAAATGATAGAATGAGGAATGCGAAGAAAAATGGGATGGAATGAGTCGACTGGAAAAGAAAGATGAGGTGCAGAGCAGTGGTTGTCATCAGATTTATATAATGTGTGATTCACCAAGCCCCGGCATGTTTTCAATTCACATGTACTCTCGAGGAACTTATGATCGGAGGATGCATTCTATAAAACTATATAAGTAAGTCTTACCGTGCATGGGGACTCGCCTTAAAAGGTAAAGAGCAGCTTATTTCACACAGTTTTCACCACTGCACCGATAAAAAGGTCAGTGTTTTGTACAAAAGAAAGGTCTTTCTGACGGTTACAGGCAGATAGGCTGTCAAACAGTGTTTTAGTTTAGCAGGAGACAGTTCCAGTTGGGTTTGTAGCGACAAAAACCCAATAATTTTTACTGGGGGTAAAGCAATCTCCAGCTGTGTTTGTGCCAACAGAACCAGGTATTTTGAAGGCGACCTTGAGCCATTTGCAGTTGTGTTTGTAGCCAAACCATTATGTTTTCTAACCAGCACCAAGTGTTTTTGCTGCCTGAACCTAACCAAAGTCTAAACACATTGTTGTAACAAGAGAGAAGTGGAAAACTGAAGCTAAACAAATTAAAAAAAGAATCACACATGATTGAACTTGTCTGCAGTTTCGTAGAAATGTGCTCAGTTAACATTTATTGATTGATTTAAATTTTAAGATGAGGACTTTGCACAAAGATAAGTGTAATGTTAGATTTAGGTGAAGTTTAAAGTTAGCTTAAGCTATGTTTTGGTGATGGTTATGGTTAGTGTGAGTCTCCAGGAAATTACTGTAAGCCCGTATAATGAGAGCGATGGGAACATGACATGAAGTAAACAGATTCCAACTCAGTAAAGAAAGGAACGGACAGAAAGTGTAGAGCAAAAAAAAGAGAGAAACATTCAGTTGAGGAGTGGCAGATGGAAAGAGGGAAAAGCAGAGCGAGAGAGAAAAGAACTGATTGAAATCGTATGCATTTTCTGCAGCAGGGCAGCCGGATGGCGGTCCGCACTGAGGGCAATACATCCTCATTAGGAACCCTGCTGCTGCCCCAAAAATACACCAGCAGAAGCACAAACACACACAAGATGTGGGAGGAGTCGCGCGTACAATGGCAGCTAGCTTGCTGGCAGAGGAAGTGCATGAGAGTGGGCAAGAAAACAGGAATACATTTCAAAATAATTGTGTCTCACATAATATGTTGAAACTAAAAACAGTAAGCAGTCGCAGGGGAAAAGAAGTCATGCCAGAGAAACAGGGGTAAATCAGTCCAGGCACCGACTTAAGTGACCACATGGAGAAGCAGAAGGGCAGAACTGTACAAGTGGTTAACATGTCGTCCCTTGTTATTCAGCTGCGGCGGAAAATTGGAAATGTCCAGATTTTCATTCATAAATTATAATCATATGTCAGTCAAAGGAAATGCCAAGCTTCTGTTGCAGAGAAAACATCGTCCTCTCTGTCTTCTTTAACTCAGATACACACACACACACACACACACACACACACACAGGTGCACACCCTTGTACAAACACACACACATACACTGTGGGCAGAGGTGCTCTTTTATCTGACAGCAGGTTTGTGGTTACTCGAGTGATGGAAGACAGACCGGCGACCTGACAAGGACAGACAGCGACATCTCTCTCTCTCCTTCCCTAAAGCCTCGAGGGCATTGATAAGAGCAGACATTTTAATTTGCTAGGTCAAAACAGATGCTTCAAGGCCCTGCTGGCAGGCCCAGGGAAAAAAAAAAAAAAAACCTAATGGGCTCTTGAATACCGCACCGGCAGAGGCAACATCAATCTACTGTATATTCTTACGGTCATCATTTTCTAATGGATCCTGCGCCAAAATATTTTAATGAACTAAAACAGAATACACCATATAATTAGCGTATCAGAATGATATATTGTAGCATATGCCATTTACAAGGGCCGGATGTATTTCATTAAACACTCAATGTAGATTAAAGACGAAAAAGGAATAGTTCAGCATTTCTGGGGTCTAAGTTTATTAATTTTTCTGCTGAGAGTCGAGTTGAGAAGTAGATATCACTCACACACACAAAGCTACGAGATGGAGACAGCGGGCTTAGCTAAAGACTGGAAGCAGGGGTGAAACAACTAGCCTAGAACAAACCCTTCTAACAACCAGCACTAGTTAGGACCAATTATATAACACCCAAGTCTCGAAATAGTTCGACAAGTTGTTATGGATGGGGCTGGTACTTGTGTCGTGGGGCAGTGACTTCCTGGAGCTTTACATGGAGCTGTGACGGTAAAGTCGAGGTTGAAAAAATTTTAAGGCCACAGCTGCTCGGAAGTGTTAGAACAATTCATCCCGCAAGGTCGGCTTTTCTACAGGACGTATAATGTAAATGCAAATGGTCTCAACAGCCCAGAAAATCAGTGTCCTTGAGCAGCGTCGGAGCAACGCATTGTATCACAACGCAGAGCCCTTTCACACCATTATACAGTATTGCTCATTCACTGACTCATAATAACACAAATGTGGACTCTGCTCTGCTACATGAATGTATATATACACTCGCAAACATCTGGCTTTGTCATTAATGTGAATGTGTACAGTCGGCATTCACTCCCACATTAAACGACCTTGCAGTAGTTCAGGGCGATGTCAGGATGCTACGATGCGTGTTTAACTGAGGCCGCCGGCTTGTTAATACTATTTATATGAGAGACTGAATCACAGTAAAAGATATTAGAAAAGTAACCACCTTTACTGATTAGTGCTGCATATCCCGACTCTGAACAGAGAAGAGAAAAGAAGCGAGATGTCTCCCTCCTCGGTAAAAAAAAAAAAAAAACCTGTCTAACCCAGAATGTTATTGATTAATTCTTTTTCAAACAAGTTTAAATGTCTTCTGGATGGAGTCCGACGAGGCGCGTGATCTGCTGCTTCTAGTGTAGTCACGCAAACATGAGACAGAAATTACAGAACTCCTGGTTCTGTAATTTCTGTAATTTTCCTGGTTTTCAAAACCATGAAACACAATAAGAGTGGTGATACATGTGTTATCATAATAAAACTGCTGAGACCAACAGAAACAGCACTAAGTAGTTAAACATGATGTATGGAAAGATTAAAAACTCCAAACAAAACGTTGCCTCCCCTCCCTCTCTGACGATTTACCTTCTCTTTGAAACACCAATTTGAGTCACAGTCGGCTCAGCTGAATAAAATCTGTCCCCTGGCGCATAAATCTTGTCTTACAGAACACACACAGCATTCAGCACCGTTGTCGTATTGTCCTCCTGCTCATGAGGATAAATGTTTCTTGTGTAAGAGACTCAGAGCGCTGAACGTTCACCCTAAATGCCTCGGTAATCATCTGCCACACGGTGCCGTTCTATCTGAGCACCCGAGCTTCAGCCTCATGACGGTGTGCAGCACCGAATGTTTCTTCTGCAACACTGTCAAACGTTCGCTCGTCTCTGTGTGACTAAGTATGTAGGAATCAATGAAAAACCTTGAGCTTGCACACTGACATGTGCGTAGCTTTTTGCAATGGGTCCTTAAACAGGAAAAAAAAAGTTTAACCATGTGATTTTATGACAACTGTGATGCCACATTGTCTTCTTGGTGACGAGTTCAGCTATTTTTAAAAACTCATCTGAGAGCAACTGTGCCGTAAATAACTCCTCAGCTGATCAGAGCAGAGCTCAGACTTCCCAGGGTACGCCACGGCAACGGATTCCCACACCAGGCTCTCAGCAGGGTTCGTTCTCACTATGCCAAGTAAAAAAAAATATTTGCTCGGCGCGCAGTATTTGGAGGTGGTTGTTGCCCCTCGAGATGCTTCAACGCAAGCATGAACTGACTGTAAACCACATAGTGCATAATACAGCATGTAAAGCAATTCAGCCCAGGAAAAAAAACACATCTCCTGAATCCTCATGTTGACATAAAGGCAATGGCAAAGGCAATATTTAATGAGGAGGCAAATCTGTGAACAGCAAACTGAATCAATGAGGTGCTGAAATAAGACCTACTTGTAAACAAGGGAGGTAAAAAAAAACACAGGGCAGAGAAAGGGTTTGTTCGCAGGAATATCTGACTCCCAGACTTTCACACTGAAAAAGTATTTTTAACCTGCGTATGCTTTAAGACCCCGGGCAAAATTTAGCGCACTTTGGTATGAAAGATCATAACTGTACAGTAGCTTTCATAGAGAAGCGTTGTGTGACTTACTAACTGCAATTGTTCTGTCTTAAGTGACACTTTTTGGGACAATTGCACAAGACTCTCCAATGAGGAGAATAAATCTGACTCTCCACGCAGCGATGAAGACGTCTGCAGAGGGAGTTCTGGTTTAATTTTCAAGGTGATGTAAATAGTCTGACGGAGTAAAGTAGGGCAGCGAGATGTGCCGGTGTCGATTCAGAGGTATTAAGGAGTCATTTTTGAGCATTCTTTGATGCCTGCCCTGGTTTGGCGAGATCTTTCAAGTAATGAGGGAGGTTTAAGGTTTTTTCGTCCTCTCGCCGGGGAGCTTTATGAGCCTCGCTCGGTTCAGTCTGACAAGCGGCAGAGGAGCAGAGAAAGGTAGAGCCTGTGTGCGTCATTCTCAGAAACAAAAAGAGCGAGCCAAGGATTAAAA